>OZ037938.1:65295230-66512105 GCA_964035585.1 Polytrichum formosum
ATGTAGGCTTAGGATTGTGATTTCTGGGATTGGGGCATCCTTGTAAGGGTCCCGATGTGAGGCCATGTAGGTGTAGACTTTTGATTTCTGAACGTGGGGTATGCTTCTAAGGGGTCCGAGAAGATGCCATAAAGCTTTATTTTTTTGATTTCTAAGTTTAAGGCAGGCTTGCTAGAGGTTTCAGTTGGGGGAAGGGGGGTCTGTCGGATCCGACATGCCCTTGGGTTAAAAGCTCGGGACCTCACAAATGTTTTAATTTTTGCATTTTTAATATATGGGCGTGTCAGTAAGGGGTCTGATGTGAGGCCATTGAGGTTTATTTCTACGAATTCTGGGATTATTGTATGGTAGTAAGGGGTCTAATTTGAAGCAAAGGGGAATTGTCGGATCCGACAGGCCCCTTTGTTGATAGATCGGGACCTCACATATATATTAATTCTCTGATTATTGGCTATTTGGCGTACCTTTTAGGGGTCCGAAAAGAGGTCTTATAGCTATATTTTTGATTTCTAAGATAGGGGCATGCTTTGTTAGGGGTCTGATATGAGGCAAGGGGGGGTGTCGGATCCGACAGGCCCTTGGGCTCACATCTCGGGACCTCACATTTGTTATAATTTTGTGCATTTTTGAGATTTGGCCGTGCCTCTATGGGGCCTAATATGAGGCCATGTAGGCTTAGGATTGTGATTTGTGGGATTGAGGCATGCTTGTAAGGGGTCCAATTTGAGGCCATATAGCTTTGATTTTTGATTTATGAGATTCGGGCACTCTTGTAATGGGTCTGATTTAAGGCCATATAGCTTCAATTTTTGAGAATTCTCGGAGTGGGGTATGCTTGTTAGGGGTCTAATTGGCGGCCATGTAGGTTTAGATTTATGAATTCTGGTAGAGGGGCATGCTTGTAAGGGGTAGTTAGGGGTCTGATTTGAGGCAAGGGGGGGATGTCGGATCCGACAGGCCCTTGGGCTCACATGTCGGGACCTCACAATTGTTATAATTTTGTGATTTTTGAGATTTGGCCGAGCCTCTATGTGGCCTAATATGGGGCCATGTAGGCTTAGGATTGTGATTTCTGGGATTGAGGCATGCTTGTGAGGGGTCCAATTTGAGGCCATATAGCTTTGATTTTTGATTTATGGGATTCGGGCACTCTTGTAAGGGGTCTGATTTAAGGCCATATAGCTTCAATTTTTGAGAATTCTCTGAAGGGGCAGGCTTCTTAGGGGTCTGATTGGAGGCCATGAAGGTTTAGATTTTTGATTTTTTAGATTCGGGCATGCTTGTGAGGGGCCTGATATGAGGCCATCTAGCTTTAATTTTTGAGAATTCTCGGAGTGGAGTATGCTTGTTAGGGGTCTGATTTGACTGCTTTCATGTTTGCAAGTCTTTTGACTGCTTCTCCTCTGTTTCAGCAGATATATCTGTTTTCAGCATGATTGTAAAGGGTCTGAAAAGAGGCCACATAGCTTTATTTTTTGTTTTCTAAGATTGGGGCAGGGTTATAAGTGGTCTGATTTGAGGCCATATATCTTTAATATTTGGGAATTCTTTGAAGGGTGAGTCTTGTAAGGGGTGTGATTTGAGATTTGAGGCAAGGGGGGGGGGGGGGTTTGTCGGATCCGACAGAACCTTAGTTTCAGTACTCGGGTCCTCACATATGTTTACATTTTGTAATTTGTTGGATTCGGGCATGCTCTTAAGGGGTCTGATTTGAGGCCATGTATCTTTAGTTTTTGATTTTTAAGATTGGTGCAGGCTTATAAGGGGTTCTGATTTCAGGCCATATAGCTAAATTATTTGAGAATTCTCTGAAGGGGCATGCTTGTAAGGGGTCTGAAAAGAGGCCACATAGCTTTAATTTTTGAATTCTAAGATTGGGGCAGGCTTGTAAGGGGTCTGATTTGAGGTTGTGTAGCTTTAGCTTTTTAAACATTCTCGTAAGGGGTATGCTTGTTGGGGGTATGATTTGAGGCCATGTAGGTTTAGATTTTTGATTTTCGGGTTTTGGGAGTGCCTTTAAGGGGTCTGAAAATAAGCCATATAGCTTTATTTTTGATTTTCTAAGATTGGGGTAGGCTTATAAGGGGTCCTGATTTGAGACCATATAGCTTAATTATTTGAGAATTCTCTGAAGGGGCATGCTTGTAAGGGGTCTGAAAAGAGGACATATAGCTTTAATCTCTGATTTCTAAGATTGGGGCAGGCTTGTAAGGGGTGTGATTTGTGATTTGGGGCAAGGGGGGGGGGGGTATGTCGGATCCGACAGGCCCTTAGGTTCTCAACTCGGGACCTCACATATGTTTACATTTTGTAATTTGTTGGATTTTGGCATGTTTGTAAGGGGTCTGAAAAGAGGCCATGTAGCTTTATTTTTTGATTTCTAAGATTGGGGCAGGCTTATAATTGGTCTGATTTAAGGCCATATAGCTTAATTCTTTGAGAATTCTTTGAAGGGTGAGGCTTGTAAGGGGCGTGATTTGTGATTTGAGGCAAGGGGGGGGGGTATGTCGGATCCGACAGGACCTTAGTTTCAGTACTCGGGTCCTCACATATGTTTGAGCGTGCCTGTAAGGGGTCTGAAAAGAGGCCATATAGCTTCAATTTTTGTGAAATCTGATTTGGCCTCGAATTTGTTCACAGCTAGAGGATGCTGCGGTCAAGGAGTTACCCGATATACTTACTGCATTGGGTGGGCTTGATGGAGACGTGGAAGTTGTTTCGTTGCCGGATTACTTGGAGAAGTGGCGAATCTGCCTTTGGGATTTTGCGGATGAGATCCTGCATGACGATGGAGCTCTCCTCCTCTTTCATCCAGATGACAATGGTGACTTCAAGGAGAGCATTCAAGACCACTTCGCTGCTTTTGGCTTCACCATCTTTAAGGAGTGGTTGGGAGTCAACCGTCTTCGCCTTCATTTAGCTAAACATGTGGACAAGACCACTAACCTCTTCCAAATTGTGCTACTTGTTCGTGCCACGAAAACAATTGGATCCGACCTTGATAAGCGGCCCCGGCACTCGTCATTTCGCCTTCGCGATGCCAATGAGCTCAAGGCTCTTGGCATTGAGCTGGACATGGATGATGCCATTATGAATTATACCACAACCCCTCTCATGGATGGCTCCAAAGCTTGGCGTGGTCCCCGTGAGAAAGATATTTCTTTTATGTCCTCCTTGATCATGGCAACTACTGACATTGGGCAGGTCGTGGTTGACGTTAATGCAGGTGTTGGTATGTCCTACTTCACTTGCCATCATATCTTGGTTTTCATTTTCTACCTTTGCTTTTATTTATGTTTGCTAACCATTCCTCTGCAACAGGGACTTATGTCCATGCATGCAGGCAATTTGGGCGCCATATCGTTGTTCTCGAGGAGGACGAGGACATCTTCAACCGTGTCCTTAAGCCACTTCAGAGTGTTAAGCATCCGGTGAAGGCTCCATCCATTGTTGTTGCTTCCACGCAGGCTTCACAAGGCATGCAGAAGAGGCCGCCGGCCTTGAAGCGATCGAGGCCAGAGTCCTCGCAGTAAGTGAGTATGATGACCTTCTAAGTTGCTTCTTTTCCTTGTCCACTCAGCTTTTACACTTTCCATCCTCTTTCTTACAATTTTCATGCTTGTTTTCAGACTTGGCCTTGGAGCAGATGTGTTTGGTACGCCTACCAAGGGATTCACTTTGCCAATCTATGCCCATGATATGGCGATGGTACTAGCGGCACAACCTTCTCCTAGCAAAGCTAGTACCCCGTCTCCACGTTATGACCCCCGTGCCTTAGACTTCTTCGAGCTTCTTGCAGAGGTGGATAATGAATGCCATACCTTAGATTCCACTTCAGATGAGGGCGGCCATGAGGGGAGTATCTTTGGAAGTAGGGAATCTAGTAGTGACAACCTCATTGTTGATTGATTTTTGGTTTGATTGATTGGTATTTGGATTTATAAAGTGTGGTGTGGTTTTTAATATTCCAATTGTCTTGTTGAATGCATCTTGTTGTTGTTCTCAAATAACACTACACTTTTGTGGTCGTCAACTAGTAGACAATCTAAAGACAAGTAGCCAAACCAAATACACCTAACATTTTGATTTCTCAAGCATATCCTACCCACAAGAAAGCCCGGGGAGTGCACTTAATGCTAAGACTAGGAATCACGTGAGTGCGTACTTTCGACCCCCCTATGTATGTACTAAAAAATCATTTAAAATTTGTTAAAATAATATGAAGTTGTTAAACACAATCTAAAGTTCTTGTTGTATAAATTTCAAAAAAATACTCACTTGTAAATATTTTTAAATTGATTTTTGAAGCGAAAAACAACACATTTCAGTTCAAACTTCTATAATTTTTTTAATAAGATTTTTAAAACTTTTGGTCCTGAAATTTACACCAAATGATAGATATATACGTAATGATTTAGCACCTAAAAAATCTTAATTTAAAAACTATTTCAAGGTCAAGTACATAGGGGGGTATGCTATTAAAACGCACTCACGTGTATTCCTAGTCTTAGCATTAAGTGCACTCCCCGGGCAAGAAAGAGGCCTCGGATCCGAGGCCTCTTTCCAAACCTCCTCCTCATGCTAGAACATACAAGAAATGGCCAAATGCAAAAACAAGTAGCCAACTCAAATATACATAACATTTTGATTTCTCAAGCATATCCTACCCACAAAAAAGAGGCCTCGGATCTGAGGCCTCTTTCCAAACCTCCTCCTCATGCTAGAACATACAAGAAATGGCCAAATGCAAAGACAAGTAGCCAACTCAAATATACATAACATTTTGATTTTCAAGCATAAGCTACCCACAACTAAGAGGCCTCGGATCCGAGGCCTCTTCCCATAGGTCCACCACCTTCTCAACCACACTGAATTTTCCCACGGCCATAGGGACTCGTTGGTAATTTTAAGAAACTTTTGGTCCTAAAAATTAGGCACTCCATAAATATCGGCCTCATAATTCCAAAATTAAACTTGAAATATGTGCAAAATCCACGGTCATAGGGGTCCTAACTTTCGTTAAATGGAGTTTTAAATTTTGATTTTCTGCTCACGAGATCTGCTCACCGCTCACATCGTAGCATTCCTGTACACGGTGTCCCCAGGTACAGTCAAGCGTTGCAGGATCTCCAAGTAGAAATCCATTCGCAATTCAACGGCCGGATATATAGTGTACATTGTCTCCTCTATTAAATCCTTGGGGTGGAGTGCAGACAATTCATATATCTTCTTGAAGGTTGCGTGCTTGACCGGAACCCTCCCTGTTGATGATTTCTTGCAAGTTAAAAAAATCAATTGCTGTTAAAGGGGTTTCCCCTCTACATTCCATCGGTACCACCCTACTTCCGGTAGTACCTTACCAGTACGCGAACAGACTTAGTCCAGTTTTCCTTACCGGCATCCTAAGGTCCTGCCCGCTACCGCTTTTGTTGGATGTCTCACTCCATGCATTCATCTTAGTCTCCCTGCCTCTCCTTGGGGTATCCCATGCTTCTACTGGTCTTAAGGTTGGTACACCTCTTATGCCAGTCGAGTCGACCAGTATCCCTACCGGGTTCTCCTACCGAATTCTCGGAAGATCTACCAAGTTTCCTATCTGGTTCTCAACCGGGTTTCCTAGGGATCTACCGGTTTCTCTGCCGGATTCGTAACCAGGTTCCTTGGGGGTCTACCGGTTTCACTACCGGGTTCCTAACCAGGTTCCCTAGAAATCTACCGGTTCCACTACCGGGTTCCTAACCGGGTTTCCTGAGATCTACCGGTTTAGCCGTACTACCTCCAATAACGTGGTTACAAGAGTTCTAACATCCTACCACGAGTTTTCCCCTTACCCAACTTCACAATTGGGTTTAACCGTTTTTATAACCGTATTACTGTTAGCGTATTACTTGCCCTATTACTAGGATGGATTATACATCCTACCGAACTCCCTTCTTAGCACTCCTGACTGTTTCTCTTTTATACTACCACTCTCATAGTCCATGTACAATCCATTCTTTTACCAGGACTCAATGTTGTAGTATGAAAACTCAACTAAGAGAATACCATTCCCTTCATTCAGTGTATACGTCTGGTACTACTGTCCCACAAGACTTCTCTGAAGATACCCCCCTCCATGCGTTAGTTGCTTGTACACGACTCTTTTGACAACATAAGTAGTCCATTGCCAACTTCTCTTCCACACAACAATAATTACCAGAGGTAAGGCAACCACCACTACAAGAAAACCACAAGTTCCTTACCTCAGATTCAACAGTATCTTACTCAAGCAATCCAATACTCTTATCTATATGAATCCTAGTACACATTCCTTCAGAATGAGAGAGAGAGAGAGACAACTCTCTCCTTAAGTACTTTCTCCTCATCTCTTTAAATCCATACTAACCACTCACTGGGACTACCCTATCCACTACTCTTCTACTCCTTATCTGCAACTACGGCACAATCTTATCCCTAATTGCTATTTCTGATACTACTACCAAAAGTAACTTAAAAGCCACTTCAACCTGATATTGCTAAAAATTACTGTTTACTAACCTCCTTTAACATTGCCCCCCTTCTAATCTAAATTCCGCCCTCGGAATTTCTAAGTTCTTGCTACCGGTTACCTAAGGCTTATGCTGGGAAGGCCGTCTTGGAGGCGCTCCGGAAGACTCTGCAGCCCTCTCATTGTCTGGGAATTGTTGATGTGCCCTGATCTACGGTTGATACCACGGTGGGTCTCCTGCCATAGTGGGATGGTGACCCATGTCGAGGTCCCGGCGTCCCTGATCGTGATCGTGACGTCCTATCACCCACCGGAGGTCGAATTGCTGGGTCTTCTTCCGGATCGAGTGAATTGTCTTCTTCCGCGGCTGCTACCGGACTTGATAGCCGCTCTTGACTTCTACCTTGAGAAGGTGGTCTCGGGCTTCGGGGCTGGCTGGGGCTCCGAGTTTCTGTTGGTCGAGGAGGAGGAGATTTTGTCTTGCTCCGACTGCGACGGTCTGCTCTAGGAGAACGAGGAGAGCTCCTTGGTTGACTTCGACTTCTGCTTCGAGGTCGAACCGGTGGTGAAGAAGGTGTGGGATTAGTTGGGGCGGTTTGTGCGGAATTCGATGGACCGGCTTCGTCACCTGCTTCTTCGTCATCTGATTCTTCCTGGTCGGAAAGAGGTGCTTCAGGCATTTCGAACCCCAGAAATGCTAAGCGGTACTCTCTTAGCTGACGAACATACTCCGCTTCATCCCTTCTAAAGGAATCAAAAAGCTCCCGGTAAATTTCAGTGTAACTATCTTCAATCTCCCGAGCTTTCTTCTTTCTTTCCCCACTCATTTCTACCGCTAATTGCCTGGCCAACAAAGTAGTATAATTCTGAACTACTTCGTGGAATTCCTCTAAGCGGTTTTTGCACAATACCCTCACGCTCTCAAGTTCCTCCAACTGCCTAATCCTATCCCGCAGACAGTCGATCTCCCTTTGCATCTCGAGCTGGGTCTGCCCTTCCGTTGGCGATTTCGAACGTCGCCTTGCGCTTGCTCGTAATTCTTCCTCCAGCTCCGCGATACGCGCTCGAAATCCATCTGTATTGTCCACCGTTTCCGCTAATGCAGCTTCATTCTCCGTCAATCGAGTGTTCAGCAGTTGAATTGCCCGTTGCTGGTTTTGATTGGCGGTTTCGAGGTTGCCTAATTGAGCCTCCCGAGTTGCAGCTTGCTGATTCGCCGCCTGCAACGCTGTTTGGAGACTTTCTGTTTGCGACCTCCAATAATCCTTCTCCCTTTCCACCGCCAATCTTGTTGCTTCCGCAAGGTCTGCATCCCTGTTTAATGCAGCCATTTGCCCTACCAGCGTCCTCTTCTCCGCTTCTCGTGCATTGATGACCCTTTTGAGTTGCTCTTCGGATCCTCGAGCTTGTTCCAGCAACCTATCTCGATGGGCCAATTGTTGCTGCAGCTTCACGACCTCCTTACTCATCCCTGCCATATTCCGATCCGCCCTTTTCTTGATATCTTGGCAGGCATTGTCGATTGCTTCCTTCTGATCGTTGCGAAAATGATCCCGAGCTTCTTCGGCCGACATTCTTAGGGCTGTCTCCAATTCCAGCTTCTCCCTAAGTTCCCTTGTGGCCGTGCTCACATTTTGGACCACCTTCTGATACTGGTTTAACGACCCTAAGACCTTGTCCAGTTGTTCTAGGGCTGCTTCCGGTATCAACTCGCTTGGCGGCTCCAAATGGAGTGCTGCTCTATTCGATCCCGGTGATTCGAATAGCGGTTTCCTCGTCCCCGAAGGTGGTGTCTTGTGAACCACCATCTGCTTCCCCTTCCCCGGGCTTTCCTTCACCGGAGTGGTTGAGGGTGGCATCTGCGCGATGGGAGCGGGGCTTGCTTTCTTCTTCTTCCTCTATCCCCTCGAACTCTCGCCTTCGGTTGTCTTCCTCTTCCCCCGTAATGCTATCCTGGCAGCTTCTCTCCTTCTTTGCTTCTCACCTTCCGATTCCTCCTCCGTTTCTTCATCATCGTCTGCCGGTCCTTCCGTGGCCTGGATGGCTCTCGAACTCTGCCCTGGTCCACTGATTGACAAGGGTGGTGTTGAAATGGTAACCGGAAACCATTTCCGCAGGAGCACATCAATCACCTGGGCGGCCACCAACACGGGTTGTCCTGTTTCCGCTCCGGTCCTAACTCTTACCGGTGTGCACAACCTTTCTAATTCCTTCACTAAATTCCGGTAGAGAATCGCCGCCCAATTGAATTCCCTACCCATCCCTTCTGCTAAACATACGCACTTCACTAAATTATGAGCTGCATATGTGAGCTTCTTCTTGAATACTATCGCCTGTAAAATAGCGTAGATCCTCGGAATGTAAGGTCCCGCAAACTTGATAACTGACCATCCCTCCCTGGTCAGTGAGTTTGCTCCCGAAATGTGCGATACCTGTTCGCCCCATTCATCTACCTTAAACCCTGGAATCTGCGTGCTGCTAAAATTGTGTGGTAATCCCAAAAATTCTACTATCAACTCCTGGTTGATCGTGATTATCTTCCCCTTCACTATTGACGTAATAGATTTCTTATCGAACGATAAGTCTAATCCTTTAATAAAATCTATAACCAAGTCCCTCCTCAGGTTTCCCCACCTGATATGTTTGAACCCATCTAATCCTACCTTCTTGGCCCACTCATCCTCCTCTGCCATCGCTGCCCACTGATGAAACTTCCGCATCATCCTTATCTCGAACTCCTCCGGAATAACGTAGTTCTTCGGCGTTGCTGGCCTTATCATCTGTAGCGGTTGCGGCGGTGTGTTGGTTTGCCTCTGCGGCCTTCTCAACCGCCTATCCAACACCACTTCCTCTCCGCTCTGCTCACTTCCGCTGACTATAATTCTCTCATCCTCCCTTGCCATTTTTCTTGCTGCTTCTGTTGCTAAAATCTGAAGGTTTGAATGGCGTTTGAAATTTTTGCAGCGCTTCGCCCTTTCCTTACACTTCTTGCGTTGTGTGCTTGCAAAAATGAACGGTTTAAATAGATCGTCTGAGGGTCTTTCCCCCTCATATCTCGTCATAACTGCCGTGATAATGAGACAACTAACTGACGTCGCTTCAGAATTAGTTCCGCCGCCGTTGTGGGTTGCCTCTTCATATTCCGTGCTATTATGACGGCAAAAGTTTTTTAGGTTTCTGACGTGTATATTATCTATTTTTTCTTGCCTATCACCCATGCTGGCCACGTCTGGGAAGCCGTCTTTGTTATGATTGTTACCCCCACTACCTCTTGCTAGGTCTAGGGTAATGGTGTCGTCATTATTACCATTGCTACCCCTACTACCTCTTTCTAGGTCTCGGGTAACCGGGTCGAGGTTAACCTTGCTACTGGTTTTGCTACTGGTTTCACTTAGATTACCGGTACCTCCTTTGTCTACCGGGTACTGCTCATCCACTCCGTTGGATGATGTCTCCAAGACCCTATAGGGTTTCAGTTTGTTAATGTTTACCAGCACCGGTTTAGGGTCAAAAGTATGTTCATTCACCAGCAGTACAGTGTTATTTGGTAAGACATACTGCACACGAAATGGACCATGCCATCGTTGTTTAAACTTACCAGGATGGTCCTTTGCGCCTTTGGGGAACCACAGGACTCTATCTCCGAGTTGAAATTGTTTAGGCCGGTAGTGATCCTGACTCCAAAGTGCTCGCTCCCACTGTCGATGAGTCTGAGTTTGTCGAGCTTGTTCTCTTGATTCGTCCAGCAGTTCCAATTGTCGGTGCCTTGCTTGTATGATTCGTACTGGTTGTTCCTCCCGATTCCTGTCCACTGTAGGCAGAATGTACTCGGTAGGCATTAACGGAGTCATCCCATAGACCAGCTGAAGGGGGAGAAACCGGTAGCTACCTTGAAAGAAGTTCGGTATGCAAACAGTACCGTGGACAAGTGTTCGTCCCAGTCGTTGCGAAGGTCACCAATAAGTTTAGTGAGCAATGTGCCAATAAACTTGTTGGAAGATTCTGCTTGGCCATTACCTTGAGGATAGTAAGTTGTGGATGTACGGTGTTTTATCAGGTAATGGTCCGTGAGGTAATGAATTGCCTCGTTGATGAAATGAGTCCCTTGATCACTTACCAGATACAGAGGACAACCGAAACGGGTCAGAATGTTTTCGTAAATGAAGCGGGCGGTGACCACCGCCGTGTTTGTTCATAATGCCTTGGCCTCAACCCACTTGGTCGCGTAATCTGTTGCTACCAGGATATACTTATTGCCTGTATATCTGCCTACCGGTTTAATTAGTCCCACAAAATCCAAACCCCATTTCATGAATGGTTCCACTGGCAAGTTCGTAATTAACTGGGCCATCGATCGAGTATTCAGGCCTCCCATTTTTTGACATTCGTCACAGCTACGGCAGTATTCAATAGTATCTTTATGTAAGGTAGGCCACCAGTAGCCGGCATCCAAAATTTTTCGTATCGAGATTTGGGATGCCAAATGTCCTCCACCTACCCCCTTGTGTAGCAGTTCCAGTATCGCTCTAGCTTCCCTTGGATCAAGAACTCGCCTTGGTATCAGATCTTGCCCTTGTTTGAACAAAACCCCGTCCTTCAAAAAGAAACGGAAACTTTGAAGTGTTAATCGACGCTTTTGCTCTTCTGATAAATGAGGTGGGTACTCTCCGGTAGCTAAGTACGTTCTGAGATCTGTGTCCCATGGAACGGATATCGTGAAAAGTGTGGCATCCGTAGGTTGATCCGGAACGCCTATTGGAGGTTCAGACTTTGCTAAGCGTGTTAAACCGTCAGCTACCGTGTGGGTTCTACCGGGTTTGTATACAACCGTAAAGTCGTACTCTAGAAAGAGAAGTAACCATCTAGCAATTCGTCCGGAGACCTGTGGTTTGTTGACAAGGTGTACCAAGGCCATGTGGTCTACATAAAATACAAACTTGTTTGCCAGTAGGTAATGGCGAAATTTATGCAACGCATAAACCATAGCTAAAGCTTCCCTCTCGGTAGTTGTGTAGTTTCGTTCTGCCTTATTCAACAGTCTAGAGGCGTAAGCTATGGGCTGATCACATTTTCCACTAACATTTTGTGCTAGCATAGCTCCTACTGCTAAATTAGAAGCATCCGTATGAACGTGGAACTCTAATTCCCAATGCGGTACTATTAGTATTGGGGCATTGACATACCGGGATTTGATGTGATCGAAAGCCGTCTGACATTCTTCGGTCCACTTGAACTCTTCGGCCTGCCGCATCAGTTTGATAATTGGAGCCATGATGAACGCGAAGTTCTTGATGAAGCAACGGTAGAATTGAGCAATTCCGTTAAAAACTTGAATATCATGAGGGTTTTTAGGTGCTGGCATCGATACTAATGCTTCCACCTTTCTTGGATCGGGCATTTTTCCTTCCTTCGAGACGATGTATCCCAACACAATACCAGAGAATACAAAAAATAAACTTTTCTCCGGATTGAGGCTGATACCTGACTGTCGGCATGCTACGAAATATTGCCTCAGTTTCTCCAAATGGGAATCCATGTCGCTGTAGATGTTGAAGTCGTCTAAAAAGATTTTCATGAATTTGTTGAGAAATTCTTTAAAGACGGTGTCCACAGCGCGTTGGTATGTTGATGGTGCTCCAGTTAAGCCAAATGGCATATTGATCCACGAAAAGGCTCCCCATTTGGTTATGAACGTTGTATGGCGACGATCTTGCTTCCTGATTTTGATCTGGTAGTATCCTGAGTATCCATCGCAAATGGAAATTGCATCGTGTCCAGCTACCTGGTCCAAGACTTCATCGGTGAACGGAAGAGGATAAGGATCCTTCTTAGTCGCGGCATTCAATTTTCGGAAATCAACACATATTCGTAGTTTCCCATTCTTCTTTGGAACTACCACAATGGGGGACAACCACGTGGCTTCCTTTATTGGCTCAATGAATCCTGCTGCCAATAGTTTGTCAATGTCCTGTTTGACTATGGCTGCATAATTGGGGTTCATTCTGTAGCGTGCTTGATGAGCTGGTGGCATCGAGGTATCCAACTCGATCCGATGTTCTGCAATGTAAGATGGAATGCCCTTGAGTTCCTGATAAGACCATGCAAAAACGTCCTTGAATTCTCTTAATAATTCCTCAGCCTCTTTTGCGTACCTTGGTTCCAGAGCTGCATTCAATTTGACACACTTGGGCTCTTCTTCTGTTCCCAAGTTGATTTGCCGAATCTGCTCTGTTTCCGGTAACGTCCAACCTGCAATCTTCAGGTTTTTAACCCTTTCGTGTGCTGGTGTATCATCCACATCAATGTCCCCAAGGATTGGTTGTGAAAAATGGCTTGGGTAGTTTTTCGATGATTCCTGAGCAGGGTAGAGTAACAGTGCCAATCGAAAACAATTGAGGTTCGGTTTCAAACAGGGTATCTTCTTCCTCGTCCGTCACCCCTTCCTGGAAGTCATAGCAAATGAGCACCTCCGGTCTCTTGGTATTAAGTCCTAATTTCTTGGTTACTGGGATCACCCTAGTAGTGCCATTCCCTTCAATGGTCACCATGTTGTTACCCCAATCATGGAAAACCTTAGCATTCCGTAGCCATGGCCTTCCTAACAACATTGAATAGGAATCATCCACCACACTACTATTCATGACGGTAAATGTCACCGTGTAAGGTATGCCATGGATACCTATGCGAACATCTCTGATTAATCCTACCGGTTTAGTGGTAGTTTGATATGCCATTCTTAAATTGTAAGGTGCAGGTTTTGGGGCTGGTAATCCCAACCGTTTTCGTAAATCCTCCGTGATAATATTCACACCTGATCCTCTATCCAGAAGAACATCCTCCACAGTGTTTCTCCCGACTTGAACCGGTATGACTGCCATTTGATGATCAATGGCTACCGCAGCTACAATACTTTCAGGAAGTTGGTCTGCATTTTGTTGACGTGACGTACCTGGGGCTGTTAAGTATTCACGCAGTACGGGAGCTAATTGCATCAATTGCTTCAATGTCAGCGTATACTTACTATCCAAGACCTGGGATCCCAAATCCATCAATACCTCCTTCAGTTCAGTAGACGGGGCTTGTAAGATTACCTTGGGTGATTCCATCTTAGGAAGCCCTATCCATTCCGTGGATTGGCTGACTACTGGTGTGTCCTGAAGTTGATGAATAGTTTGAATGAAATCATTCTTCAATTGCTCTTCCTTTTTCCAATCTTCCGGGGATTTTGTCTTCAAGGGTTCCTTCTCCTTGAATGCTACCTCCTCGTTCACTTTGCTTCGAGTGGTTACCGCTAGAACCATGTTGACATTTGCCTCTTCCATTCTAGGCGGATTCCTAGGTTTCTGCTGCGGTGGTTGGGTTTGCCTATTTCTGAACATGGCCTGAGCCTCGTCTTTGTAAGGGCAAAAATACGCCTTATGTTGTGTCCTACCACAAATGTAGCAAGGTAAAGGCCTGTCGTTCTGCCTAAAGGGAGGTCTTGCCGGTATCCCTCGATTATACTGTGCCGCTACCTCATTAACCGCTACCGTGGTTTTTTCCTTTAGTCTATTTAACGGATTCTCTGGATTAAAAAATCATTTTTCCATGGCGTGTCCCTTCCGTTTGCAGCAAGCACACACCTCCTCATTGGGTTTTAAGATTTGTTTTCTCTTCTCCTCCGGTTGGAAGGCACTAATGATTTTATGCCCATCCGAATCTGCAGTATTTTCTTCGCATAATACTGCCGCTTCTTTCAAGGTTACTAACGAGCCCTTTTCCCTAGCTGTAAGTAGCTGTAAGTATGATTTCAAACCCGTTCTGAAAAAGGTAGTTAGGAATGCGTCCTGTGGCGGGTCTTGCAAACAGTTTGCCAATTTGACTAACCTTTCAAAATAAGACTCTACCGTTTCTGTCTCCCCTTGTTTAATGTTTCGGAGAGCCATATAGACTTGTTCATCTGTTTGCACTTTCCTATAGCGTTTACAAAACGCTTTTGTCAATAATTCGAAATTACTATCTGGGTAATTGTTCAAAAAATTCTCTCCCCATTCTGACTCTTTGTCTCTCAATGTATAACAGAACAAATTTATCATCTCTTCATCCTCTGTTTCACGATTTGCTTTGATAGCTTTCCTTAACACTCTAATATGAGCGTCTGGATCTGCACCCGACTGATACAATGGATATGGCAATGATTTATGAGATGGTAAGGGCGTAGGTGTTACCGGAACAGGTGATGGCATTGTGGTGTACCATGGTGGAAAGTAACCGGTTCGCATCCAAGGTGGTGTGTCATTCTTGTTGTCGTCCTCTTCTTCCCCGTCATCACCTCCCGGTCCTCTGTCCGGTGGTTCTCCTCCCGGTGGTCCAGCAGGTGGTCTTCCTTGGCCTCATCTGAATTCGTCCTCTCGATCTCGCGAAGTCCCCTTCTCCTTCCGTTGGGCTCCTCTTCTTCCCATATCCTTTTGTTCATCATCCGATCCTCCTTCTGGTGGTCATTTTCCTGGTGGTTTGATAGGTGGTCCTCTTCTACCGCCTCCTGTGTCTGTTACCGTTTTGTTTCTTGTATATTGTTGTTCCATGTTCCTCTCCAATCTTGGAAAACTTCGCTGATCCTCGTTTTGTCCCCTGTTTGGATAATGTTTCACTCCTTCTACGCCCATCGATTCATATCCATATGATTGTGATGGCACGGTGTCCTTACCATACGTGTTCTTCCCTTTTTCCGTTTTTCGTGCTACTTCTGGATTGTCCCCTTGGACATTGTATTCTCCCCTTTGGTGAGAAGCTATGGTTCCCATATACCTCTCATTCGGATAGTATGACGACCTATCCATCCCCCTTTGAAAACCGTATCTACCACCTGGGAGAGAATGTGGGGAACTGTATGGGATCACAGGTGGTGTATAATAAGGATTAGAGAAATGAATGATCGGTGGGTTTTGAATAATGGAGGTAGTTGGGACAATTGTAGTAGGGATTTTTGAAGAGTCGTTGTGAGGAAACGACTTGGGACCTAGTTGATGATCATTTATGAGTGATCTGACAAAATAACACTCAGTATCTCGATGACCCGGAAGATTGCAGTATGTGCAATATGGGGGGGCATGGTGAGAACCAAATTCATCGTCCCATAGATTTGGAAGAATAGAAAATCTTACATGGCGTTGCTCTGTAGGAATGGTCGCCGTAGGCTGCGCCATCGTTTGGAATTCGTGAAGTTGCCGAAGTTGTTGAACTCGTGAAGAAACGCCACGAGAGGGTTCCTGAGTAGACAGGTCTTCCATAGTAAACCAGGGTGGTGGAGGATGCCGTGTAGGGTGTATAGGATGTTGACCGGAATGCTGTGAAGCTATCTGATTATCATCCTCTTCACTACTAAAACTCATACTGACCTCGGGAGTGCTGGTATGGTCGTATGTTGATGAAATTGTGATGAAGGGTGTTGTAGCAGGCATCACTTGGTCGGGGTGAGCGGAATCGACTGGTCGACCCTGACTGATGCTGCCTCCAAGAGAATTGACGATGTTGACCTCGTCGTTATCGTGGATGTCATTTATGTTCTTCTCCTTCCTGATGCGTCGCTCCTCCATGTGGCTTGATTTGTCAAGCATGTACAGCAGAGGAGAGTCCGTTGTTGTTGCCGCTGGGATAGGTGCGTTGAAGTTCCATTCCTTCCATGGGTGTGTAGAATTCCAATCGCCGTCTGTTGAGGGAGTTGGCCCGTCAACGTGACGCCAGTATGTTTCTTTGTCCGGTTGTCCCGCGTGCGGATGAGTTTGTTCTGTTTCAGATACGAGATCAGTTTCCAAGACCGTAGCCAAACGATGCCGTAGCCCCCTTGTCATCACCGCCATTTGATCGCTGATCGTTAGCCGTGGAGTGCCAGTTGTTAACTGCAAAGTTTTCCTTCTATGAAGGGTTTATTCACAGAGTACCGAACCCAGCCGGTATAAGAGGTATTTGCCAATACCCAGCGGCAACCGTTATCTACGATGGCGATAATGGGGATGAATGATATAAGGGCTGCAGGTTGGTGTCGGTCCAGAAGGATCTTTGTACGTGAGAACAGATCGCCCTGTGTCATGACGAGGAAAGATTACCGGAACCCAGTCCGTGGTTCATTGTCAAACCACTGCATGGTCGCCAAATGTTAAAGGGGTTTCCCCTCTACGTTCCATCGGTACCACCCTACTTCCGGTAGTACCTTACCGGTACGCGAACAGACTTAGTCCAGTTTTCCTTACCGGCATCCTAAGGTCCTGCCCGCTACCGCTTTTGTTGGATGTCTCACTCCATGCATTCATCTTAGTCTCCCTGCCTCTCCTTGGGGTATCCCACGCTTCTACTGGTCTTAAGGTTGGTACACCTCTTATGCCAGTCGAGTCGACCAGTATCCCTACCGGGTTCTCCTACCGAATTCTCGGAAGATCTACCAAGTTTCCTACCTGGTTCTCAACCGGGTTTCCTAGGGATCTACCGGTTTCTCTGCCGGATTCGTAACCAGGTTCCTTGGGGGTCTACCGGTTTCACTACCGGGTTCCTAACCAGGTTCCCTAGAAATCTACCGGTTCCACTACCGGGTTCCTAACCGGGTTTCCTGAGATCTACCGGTTTAGCCGTACTACCTCCAATAACGTGGTTACAAGAGTTCTAACATCCTACCACGAGTTTTCCCCTTACCCAACTTCACAATTGGGTTTAACCGTTTTTATAACCGTATTACTGTTAGCGTATTACTTGCCCTATTACTAGGATGGATTATACATCCTACCGAACTCCCTTCTTAGCACTCCTGACTGTTTCTCTTTTATACTACCACTCTCATAGTCCATGTACAATCCATTCTTTTACCAGGACTCAATGTTGTAGTATGAAAACTCAACTAAGAGAATACCATTCCCTTCATTCAGTGTATACGTCTGGTACTACTGTCCCACAAGACTTCTCTGAAGATACCCCCCTCCATGCGTTAGTTGCTTGTACACGACTCTTTTGACAACATAAGTAGTCCATTGCCAACTTCTCTTCCACACAACAATAATTACCAGAGGTAAGGCAACCACCACTACAAGAAAACCACAAGTTCCTTACCTCAGATTCAACAGTATCTTACTCAAGCAATCCAATACTCTTATCTATATGAATCCTAGTACACATTCCTTCAGAATGAGAGAGAGAGAGACAACTCTCTCCTTAAGTACTTTCTCCTCATCTCTTTAAATCCATACTAACCACTCATTGGGACTACCCTATCCACTACTCTTCTACTCCTTATCTGCAACTACGGCACAATCTTATCCCTAATTGCTATTTCTGATACTACTACCAAAAGTAACTTAAAAGCCACTTCAACCTGATATTGCTAAAAATTACTGTTTACTAACCTCCTTTAACAATTGCACCGCCCCCACTTGCTTGAACCCCCTCGCCTCCTGAACCACTGTTAGCCCTTCAGTTTTTGCCGGCATATACATGCTCACGAAAATGTTGTAGTCGGTGCTCAGAGTTTTGTTGTGGAGATCAATCACTTGAGCAGCTTTCTCGAGCTCCACAATCCACAGCCACACGTGAGGCTCACGAATGGCAGGAGAGTGATGTTTTTTGAAGGCGGAATAGAAGGGCTCGTAGAAAGGACTATCCGCCGTTCCAGATTTCCACGCTCCTGGAATCCCTCTAAAATCAAAAATGGCGAAAGGTGATCCCCTTGGATCCTCCCTCACTGTCGCTCTAGAGGCATGGTCGTCGTATGGGCTGAAACGCATGGTCTTTGGCTCGACCATGCAAAACCTAGCCGCCCCTTCAAATTTAACATTTTTCTTCCTATCAAGAAAGAAAACGTATATTATCTTCTCCCTGTCCTCTAAAGAGGCCTTCTTCTCATTCTTCCTTGCCCTACTAGCCAAGAAAGGGTGGCCTCTTTCACCAATGCTTTCATAGAAGCACCGTTGATATGGTAGTCCACCTTGAAGGACCTCCAGTTCTCCCAAATTATCTCCCCATCCAAATTGACGAGTTGCCTCTCCGGTACGAGCTTGCTAATCTCCCTTACCGCCAGCGTCTTGCGCTTCCTATACTCGCACCACTCTTTGATGTGGTAGGTCGATGGCTTCATATGCCTAGGACGTTTTAGGAAGATCTTCGGGTATGGCAATGTCCTCCTAGGTGTCTCCAGCAAAATGTGTTGAGCTGCCCTGTAAAGCTCCAACTCCGTCAGTCCTTGGAGGGGTCTGAAGAACTCCTGGAGGATGGGAGGCACCTTCACCTTGGCGTCGCTACTATATGTCACCTCCGTCTCCGGGTTGACAATGTTGCCGTGGTTGTGGGAGTCAAAAACCCGACACCACATTTCCCATGTTTTGTCAGTTGATGTGATGAGCTTGAGCTCCCCTTTGAGCTCCATCACAGTCTTTGTTGCGCTGGACTTCATGTCGATGCTCGAGAACTTGGTGACTATGGCGTCACAGAAAGTCTACAGAACAAAAGAGAAGTGAAAGTAAGGGAAGGAATGCAAGCAATGTGCCATTTTACGGACGCACGTCCGTAAAGTGGATACGGCAATGAAGGAAGTCACATGAAAAATGAAGATGTTACGGACGCGCGTCCGTAACCAAGTGCAAAGCATACCTTCCATTGAGGATTCTTGACAGCAGCATTCTCCCTCTCCTTCTGCGGACGGTTTAGATGCACCCAAACAGACCTTGCCGCCAATAGGTTGGTTGCCCACGACGCCTCGAATTGGCGGACTTTGTTCCCTTGATTCATGAAGCCAGATATATATGTGAGGGTATTCATGTTATCGCTGTACACAATGAAGGACTTCCAATAACGAAGATCCTTCTTGAGGGGGCTCTTCCAGGCGTCGGTCTTGAGCAAAATCTTTGCTGCAGCTACACTGTGTTGCCCATCAATAACATAGAAGTCCCCTTTACGAATCTCCTCCCAGTTCTCTTTTGTGACTGGCAGCTGCGGGTCCTTGGGTGTCACGCATATGGTTTGGCGGTCCCCCTTCGGGTTATTCATGATGTTATTCATTTGCCAAGTCACGCCGTCTTTTTCTTCTGCCCTGACGTTCATGATACTCGGCGCACCATGACATTTAAAAATGTCGACTTCAAATGTGTAGAATCTTCCAAGAGGCCAGCAATCCTTGGTCATGTCGTTAAATTCTTGAAATATCTTAGTCGACAATTCAGCTCGGGGACCTGTCCTCTTTTGAGAAGAGGAGCCACAGAAAGGGTAGAGCTCACCTCTGGGCCCTCTGTCACTCCGGAAGTGTCCATCTGCGAGTGGGAACGCTTTGATTTCCTACTGCCCTTCGAAGTCTCGCTTTGAACTAGTACGCGAGACGTTCCAGAAACAAGTTTTGGGACGCGGGGGACCCGTTCTGACGTTGGAACCTTCTTCTTCTTTCCCTTACTCCCTTCTTCAATGGCTGCGTTTACGTTTGTGACATTGTTAAGAAGCCTCCCTAGCCTCTTTCCCGTCCAAGGCGCATTCAAGGCATAATCCGAGAACACGGTCGCTAAGCCAAAATATCCTGCTTCTAGACTACTTATTTCGCATTGATTTTTATTGAATGGATGGAGCAAGGAATGCAAAATAAACGTGACTCTGTCATCGTTGTTCTTCTCTAAATCTACCACAACAAAGTCACCATGTGCTACAACGCATTCTATTTTCCAAAATGTCAGTTTTACCCAACCTCTGCATCTATGGGGACTTTTAGCTGGTAAGCGAAACGCATGACAAACAATCCATCGGCGTCTTTCTCGACAATAGTGGTCCAGTTGTCCACTACATCTTCCTTCGGCTCGTAGTGGTCGTTGGAGTTTATATCCTGGATGTCGGCAGGGTATGGCTTGGCGAGCAACTTACAGAACATCTGAATCGCATGCCTATCCCCCATCTGCAAAACACGTGTGCTTACGTAGAAGCACAAAAACGGACGTGCGTTCGTAAGTTGAAGGAATAGCACAAACTAGAATGTAAATTCAGTGACGAAAATGAATAACTAGCTCAACCTATTGAAACGGGGTGATGAAAATATTGTCAGAGTTTTAATGATTGGCAGTGTGAATGTTACGGACGCACGTCCGTAACCCAATTCTTTGTCTTGAACCCCGTAAATGTACTGAAAATGTACACCTTTGGGGTTCAAGACCAAGAATTGGGCTACTATGCATCCGCAATATTGTTAGCGTTAATTAATTACGGACGCACGTCCGTAACCCAATTCTATGACTTGAACCCCGTAAATGTACTGAAAATGTACACCTTTGGGGTTCAAGCCGCGAATTGGGCTACTATGCGTCCGCAATATTGTTTGAGTTGATTAATTACGGACGCACGTCCGTAACCCAATTCGTTGTCTTGAACCCCGTAAGTGTACTGAAAATGTACACCTTTGGGGTTCAAGACCGGGAATTGGGCTACTGTGTATCCGCACTATGGTTTGAGTTAAATGATTACGAACGCACGTCTGTAATCCAACACCCTGTATCAATTCCCGCAAGAATACGAACGCGCGTCCGTAACCTTCTGGTTATTGATAGAGGGTGTAGGGTTATAGTGCTTTCGCAATAAGTATGCATATAAATTTGATTATTGATTTCTTTTGTATTTATTTGTTTAGTATTCAGTTGATTTTGGAGTGTTCCAGGGATTTTTTGCAGGTTACGGACGCACGTCCGTAACCTCGGACGTGGTATTATTTTCGGAGCCTTAAACCCTGACAAGGTTACGGACGCGCGTCCGTAACCCTGACCCTCAACATGACCTCAATTGACAACATGCCAAGGTTCCGGGCGCGCGTCCGTAACCTTGGCATGTTGTCACGTACCTTGGCATGTTGACACGTAAGGTCATGTTCATACAGAAGGTTACGGACGCGCGTCCGTAACCTTGGCAGGGTTTAAGGGGTTGTCAAGTTACGAACGCGCGTCCGTAACCTGTGGTCTAACTGCTTTCGGAAATTGCGGGGGTGCAAGAACATACCTTTGCTGGTTTTTGGTGGAAACTCCTCTGTTGCACTAAACCTGTACACATTGCAATTGCAACATCGTCAGTCAATGACTATAGCATCTTTATGCAATTGCAATTACAGAATGCTATTCCAAAAATGAAAAGTTGTTCAGAGAAACAAGTTCACTGCATACAATGACTACATGCAAAGCAGTACATGCAAACAAAGTTGCAAACACTACATGCAAGCACCACATGCAAACTCTAAATGCAAGCAAGAAAATGGAACTAGCAAAAAACAATAATACTAACCTGTTTTGAAAGCGCGTTCCTCACTCTCTTTACTGTAGCACCTGTGTCACAAAATGTAAACTCTCGTGTGAAAAATCGAACTCTATACTGAAAAAAGGCAAACTCTACTCTCTCTACTGCTCTCTCCAATATTCTGTCTACTGCTCTCTCTAATATTCTGTCTACTGCTCTCTCTATTGCTCTCACTACTGTACCACCTTTGTCGCAAAATGCCTCTGTTCTGAATAACCTAACTTAATACTGGAAAAAAAAATCTCTCTTCTGAGAAATGTCACTATTGATCTCCCTACTAATGTCACCACTACTCTCTCTCTAATGCGAAACAATGTAAGGACTTCAAAGTGGAGCACCGTAGCGATGCGGTGCAGTAAGGAGCTTGAGCAAAAGTAGAGCAAAACCTGATCTTACCAATGGCAAAAGCAAGAGGAAGAGGAAGAGCGTGAGCAAATGTAAGAGTAAGAGCAAGAGCAAGAGCAAGAGACAGAGTAAGAGCAAAGCGCAAGAGCAGCAGCAAGCGCAAGAGGAGCAGCAAGCGTAAGGGAGAGAGCACGCGCAACAGTAGGAAGGAGGGGGAAAAAAAGGAGGAGCGGAGAGAAATGAGAGAACAAGCGGGAGAGAGAAAGACAGCCCGTTTCGAATGGGCCTAGGGTTACGCACGATGCCGTTTCGTGTCTTGTCTAGCACGACACGTGGGAGTGTTGCATTGGTAGTTGGGGTGGGATGTGATGGGATGGGAAGGGAGAGGGATTATATGGGTAGGGTTAGGGCCACTTCACACATGAGCCAAGAGCCGTGACCTTGTAATGGTGAGGACCCATGACTCTCATCCACAGGCCGTACCATAGGTGTTGGGAAAGCCGTTTTAGGTAGTCACGGGCCCTCAAGCATAGTGTGAAGTGAGAATGGACCATGTTGTGGGACCATTGCATATTTTGTTGGCGGAAAAAGAGGGGAGGATTTGGTTTAATATAATATGTCTCCAAAAAATTTCAATTTAAGAGAATTACTTGGTGGTGTTGGCTGTCCTGGAATGTGTCTTGGAATGTATTCTGGAATCTGCCCTGAAATCTGTTCTGAAATTTGTCTTGTCGGAAAAAATATTAAAAAAGTCATGGTCTCCCGGAATTTTCTTCAGACCCACCTCTTGGAGGTGGGCCAGACGCAAATTTCGGTAGACCATGCTCCCTTATCCACAACCTGCCATGTAGGACTCCATTGGGACTTTTCATCCACGAACTTTTCTTTGGGCCTTTAGGCCTTCACCTCCTAGTGTGAAGTGAACTTGGATGGTCTCCTTCTTTTCGACCAATGAGAGCTCTTACATCGCCATGGTCAGGGCCTTCGGCCTTGTGTGTGAAGTGGCCCTTAGGGTTGGGATTTAACGTTTCAGTAGTCTCAATTTAGTATTAAATAAAATTATGGAACATATGACTAATTTTCCTCTAGCTCTTAGCTAATATGCTTGTAAAATCTCAAACAACCTCTATTGAACATGAGCACAAAATAATAGAAAACATTGTTCACAACCCTAATTAGCACACCAAGACGGCTCAATGTACACCCTCAAGGCTAACATTTAGAGGTCTTTAGGAATATGGATCTTTGTTAATGGTTTCCACCAAAATCAATATGACATATCAAAGTCATATGACACATCAAATTCCAATATGAGATATCAAAGTCAGTGTTTGATCTTTGATATGATTGGCTAAAAATACATGTTGCATAGTTTTCGGGGAAAACCTAAAAATATTCATGTCGCTAATATTGTTACTTCCCAAAATAATTAACCCCTAAACAAACAAAACATGAAGCATGGTTCCAACCACTGCATGGTCCATATCTTAGACTCATTGATATACACGGGCAGGTCACTCTATATGATTTTTGTGCAGCACGTACGGCGGAGAGGTATTTGTTTAGGGGCTATTTACCTCCAAGGCACGAATTAAGAGCTCCCTATAATTACTTAAATTTCTAAAATGGCATTTTTTTTGCACCCTACCGTTACTTATAATGCCGCATGTCATTGCAATGGGTATGCAATGCAAAAGTGGTGGGAAAAAGCATGGCAACAAAAGGTATAAAGAATACATACCATTGCGAAAAGCAAGTGCAAAATCTTAAGATGGAAACACAACAAGAGTGAGCGTGTGTTCACAAACACAACACCCGCTCCGTAAAAGTCCTTCACCCAAAGTCAATTTACATAAGTCTAGTGAAGACCATAAACATAGTGTACAATACTTACATGATAGTGTGAAACACTTGAAGATGAGCCGGGCTTGGTCATGAACCCTAGTATATTATGATTCGTTTAGGGTCACAAACTTGGACAACCACCAAGCGAAGTCGAGAAGAGAGTTAGGCAAGTTAGGCTTATAATTTCATCCATTTTGGGGCAAATGATGAGCCATTTTTCATCCATCCCCTACTTGAGCATGCGGACAAAATTGATGGACCTACTAAACATACAATGTCCTTGGATCCTTATTTTTAGCCCCTATATTATTTTTACAAAAAAGGAATGGCCCGTCTTTTATACCTATCTACCCTACTTGTAATGGGATTGTCTACTTTAATTGGACCCTTCATTATTTGGAATTCTTTTATAAATTTTATGTCAAATGAATTCAATCTTCCCTATATTATTCCGCATGTCGTTTTTATAATGCACTAAGTGACCTACCCGTGTTGATATAACATTCCATTCGGCTTGCTCTAGATTCAAATCCATGATAGCTTTATAAATTATTGTGTCAAGATGCAAGAAAGAAAAAAAGAAAAGAAATTCAACGAGTATGCCTTCAAAAATATAGATTCTTTGAGAAAGGCTTGCAACCACTTTCAACACCATCAGTCACATCTAATCAAAATATATTTACTAGTTGTGATAAGTTTTGTTTATAAACCTAACATATTAATAAAATAATATCCAAAACTCTTTCTAAAGAGTGTCAAGATTGCGAGAAAATGGTGAAATGGGACCCTAAATCCTAAACCCTAAACTCCAAAGCCTAAACCCTGACCCTAAACCCTAAAAACATTTGGTATATCCAAGGTTGTGTTCACAATATTCGAATTTAGTTATTTATCAGTTCTAAAATTAGAATCATTTAACAGTACCTTAGAAGGTGGTGCTTTTACTTTTGTAAGCAATGACATTGTGTGATCACATATTATTATGCAAGCAACTACCAAATTCTTGTTGCATGAGTTCCAAACCGAAAGCGGGCATATTTGTAACTCTCTTAATATAATTTTATATTTCACAATCATAAACACTACAACTAAATCGAAGAGATATCAAGCCTCAATTGATACATTGGGCTATAGAAGGGTGTGTAAACCTATTGGAATAGCCTAAATTTGACAATTGACATAATATGCCTGAAACATAAAACTAAACACACACTAAGGTAATGTACAAGCTAACACTTATTTTACAGATGACGAATGATCATGGCTTTATATTCAAGGCTCATTATTACTAATCTCCCCTTAATCGTCAATCAATTTTCTCCTGCAAATCTTTATTATGTCAAGGTGCAAGAAAAAAAACAAGGGAAAAAAAAATTGTCAATCAAAAATGTATCTTTGAAAGATGTTGTCAACCGTTTTTTGGCTTCTTAGGCATTTAGGGGTTCAATTGTAAGCCCATCCCAAACTTTGGAACTCCCAATCTTGCATTTTGAAGCCAAACAAATCCTAAAATAGGCTTACATTTTATAATTTCCCTCTAGGATGCCCCCACTTCCATTTATTGCGTGGTCATCGTGCAATCATGATAAGCATCAAGCAAACATAGTGCGTATCATGGAAGATACCATGTGCGATGTGGGGTATTTATAGGGGCAGTAGGCGGCGGGAATCGGCTTTAGGGTTGAGTGTTTAAAAATTTATATATAATTTATCTTCGGATGCGGAGTACTACATAAGGGCTGGCCCCCCACCGAAAGACTCTTTTTGCACTGTCTGGTGGGACGTCGTCCTCGATAGCTCTGAGAGGAGAACCCCCAGTCATAGCGGCAATGGAGAGCGATTTACGCGGTATGTCATGTCGCCAAGCGGCATCACCGCTAATACCGCCGTAAATACCGGAAGGTTACGGACGCGCGTCCGTAACCTTTACGCGTCATCATCTCTAGAGCACTAGTCGCGAGAAACTGAGTAGACCCTATCCGGTTCTTCATTTGTGTCAATGCTAACACTGTTAGTTTACGGACGCGCGTCCGTAACCTTCATTATGGCAGATGATCGTGTCCGAGGTCTCTGAGTACTGTCGCGTTTGTGTCAATGCAAACGCGGTATGTTTACGGACGCGCATCCGTAACCTTCCATCTGACAGTTTCCAGTCGGTTCTCAGAGTAGAACTTTGTATCAATTCTAGCTCTGTTAGGTTACGGACGCGCGTCCGTAACCTTCCGTCTTACAGTTTCCAGTGACTTGGTTCCCTGATTAGACCTTTCTGTCAATTCCAGCGCGGTTAGTTTACGGACGCGCGTCCGTAACCATCCCTGTTAACTTCTTCTTGGTTTAGGGGTTTAACAGACCTTTGTATTAATACCATCTCGTTCAGGTTACATACGCGCGTCCGTTACCTTCCATCTAACAGTTTCCAGTGACTCACTTCCTTGATTAGACCTTTGTGTCAATTCCAGCGCGGTTAGTATACGGACGCGCGTCCGTAACATTTCCTGTGACTACTTCATGTGACTTATTTCTTAGATTATACATTTCTTTCAATGCTATCAAGTTTACGGGCGTGCGTCCGTAAACCTGCGTTGGCCACCTACCTTTTACCATTTTTCTCTTTCACCACTATGGTTTGCTGCAATTCCTTCAGCTTCAAATCAAACTGTTCTTTTGGTTGTCCCTGGCCTGAACTATACTTTCATTGCAACTTCATACCTCTATTGATGTCACTGGATCTGTGCTGCTGATCATGCTTTACGGACGCGCGTTCGTAACACTACTCTTGCTAACATTGCTTTGTTTGTCGACTGTGTAGGCGATAGCGCATTTGAGTTGTCGTCGGATCCCTCAACCTCTGATGACGAATTTGAAGACGCCATTGGTGATGCATTTCAAACCCCTATCTCCAACATTGTGGATGGAATTGGTCACAATCCCAATCCGTCCATTGAAGCGGTGTTGGATGATGATAACGATGAATATCTTCCACCGTGTCAGGGTTATTCAAGAGATCAATGGATTGGTCTTGACGTTGTCCTTGTCAATGAACATGGCGCTCCTGTTGCTGATGGTGTTTGTAAAAATACAAACCCCAAGGATTGTGTTGATGCTCTCCCCCTAGGTGATGATGACGTTGGTGTTTGCATTTTGAATTCTTTGGCACCCGCGGATGTGCCCCCGGGTTGGCGTTTCTCTCTTCGGCGTTGGCCTCACCGTAATGTCATGCACGATGGAGTAAGCTTATGGAATCAAGGACGCCGTCACAAACAAATTCAACATGCTTTGTTGGAATCCATGCGTCCTCGAAAAGGTTTCTGAAAATATGACTCTGAGCGTGTACCTCCTGCAATGTCACAACGTCGTCGTGACCATGTATTGGGAGATGGATCTATTAGATCTGTGGCAACGGTGGATTGTTGTCGGAAGAAGTGTTGCCAATTGTTTCCTCGTGATAAAATCAAATCTCTACGGCAAGAAATGTGGCTTGCGGATTTCCGAATGCGAACATCAAAGAAGCTTGAGGTTCATCGCAATATACACATGGATGGTGGAGGTCATAAGATGGTCACATTGGAAAATGTGGAAGTATGTTGTAAGGCATGGTACACCATCCATGCGGTATCGAAGGCCGATTTTTATCGGTTTCGTAATCATTCCTCTCTAGGGCGCCGTTCTTCCTTCCATGGTAACTTCGGCACAAAGAAGCCTAGGGAGGCTACACGTCAGGCTGCTGCAACATTATCATCCCTTATTTTGCCCTTGGCTGATGCCATGCCCCACAAGACAAGAACTCTCCCTTTGGGAGAGAAGGTTGTTCAAATGGTTTTGCCGGCTGGAACAAAATGGAAGAACATCTTGGTGGATGTCAATGATGTTGGCCAAAGAGCGGGATGTGGGCCCATTTCTTTGTCCAAGTTGAGTGTCATCAGAAGCCAACAATTTGCGGAGTATGTTACGAAAAGACCGGGTGACAAGTTTGCGCGTTGTACTGCTTGTGAAAAATATAAAGGCCTTCGAGATGCTCATCCCATTGGCACAGAATCGCACAGTAGACATCAAAGGAAGTACATCGAGCATGTCAACAACCAAGATGCACACCGCCAAGATTACTACAAGAATCGTGCACTTTCTATAATGAGGCCGAACGAGGTTTTGACTATCATTCATGACAAGATGGACCATGCCAAAACTGCTTGCCCTTGCTATGCTCGCAAAATCAAAGCCACCGATGGACTTTTCAAGCTCCCAATAGCTGTCACAGGTTCGTAAACCACAACGATGACTTATTCATTTCTGGAAGGTTACGGGCGCGCATCCGTAGCTTTGTCTTTTCTATATGTTGCTAGAAAATTTTCTCTCTCCATGCACTATTTCAAAAAAATCTTGGATGTAGTCCTCACTTCATGTTATCGTTTTTAACGCATTGTTTTATTTCTAGGTATGATCGCACATGGCCATGTGGACGTGAAGTATGCGCATTATGGTTTGGACTTCTACCCTGGAGATGCCAACCATACTGTGGGATCTTTTGCCAAACTTCTACGAGATCTTGAAAAACCACCGACGTCTTCGTTCCGTGCTCTGTTTGAGGGTGCCGGAACAACACCTCTTTATGAGGCCGTACTTGATGGGAAGGAGGTGTGTTTGAATTCATTGGCGGAACCCCCTCAACAACACGTTCCTGGAAAACAACTACCGCCGACTCTACATGTGCAACTTGATAATTGTGCAAAGGACAACAAATGTCGATACGTTTTTTGCTTTTGGTCATTGCTCGTAGCCAAAGGAATTTTCAAGGAGGTCTTTGTTTCTTTCTTGATGGTTGGTCATACACATGATGACATTGATGCTTCATTTGGACGTTGGAGTATGAAGTTGCATGAAGAAGATTTTCCAACAATTCCACTTCTCATGAAATCGTACATGGATTTAGATAATGTACCGGTCATTCCGCATTTGATTGAAGAGGTACCTGATTTCAAGGCATTCATCAAACCATTCATTCTCAAAGGAGGCGATCGCTTAGTTGGCCATACCAAAGCTCAACAATTCCGCTTCTACATGCGCGATGATGGTATGCCGGCAATGCAATTCAAAGTTTTGTGCACGTCACCGAATTGGGGCCCAGATGAAGGAATCCTTGTTTGGCGCTGAGACGAGGATGGGAAATGTATGTTACCGGATGGGGAGCCAAAGCCTTGCAAACCCGACCCCATGAGGAATGGGCCGGAAATCATTAAGGGCATATCGGGATTCATCGAATACTGGAAAGAGTTGTGTGAGGAAGACATCACAAGGGTTGTTCGGGATACACATGAACCACTCATCGAGTATTGGGATCGCATTCGGTCCGCTTTGCAAACGATGGATATTGATACCCGGTCAATTTTGACACAAGGGTTTTGGCCACAAAGTCGAGTGACTGTGTTGGAGTCTGACGCCATGTTCTTCAGCAATGGGGATGTCCGTGAGGAATTCGCTGCAGACGAGCATTACGTAGGCCCTACTCGCAATCGCCCGGCTCCGTCATTTCGCGTTGGTGTTGATTGCCACGAAGGCTATATGGTCCTCGTACGTGCCGGAGACGAGGAACACCCCAAGCCCATATGGTTGGTAAAAGCATTGTCGTCGCCTAATTTTGTTCCAACTAACCCCAATTTCCGTCAAATTGAGGTGGAGTACTGCCGCCCAAGCACGAGAGACCCAAATGTGTTGCGGACCTATTTAGGTTGGGATACAAAAAAAGGTTTTAAGTGGACAATGGACTCGGCATTTGAACTAGTATGGATAAACACGGATACTATACTTTGTGCTTGGAAGCCGCGAAAAGGGTCCAAATCGGAGACAATGACCATCCCCCAAAAGCATATTGATTTTGCCAAAGACAACTTGGCTCGTATTGCTGCCGCAAAAAATGACATTGAGAATGGAAACGAGGTTGAAGATGAAGATTGTGAATAAGAGCACAAGAGCAAACTAGGTTCATGATTGTGTTAAATAGTATGTAAAGAGCTTTATTATAGGAATTATATGGCACCATTGGGGCCAAAATTGCTTGGATTGGGCTCATTTGTTTGTAGGTTCAAAATTTTAAGAAATTTAACTAGACAAGCTATGTTTTGCATGAAATTTGCAATTGTCTACACATTGTATTGAAACAAACTTTCCCACATTGTGCTATCAAATGTCTTGTAAATGTTGAGTAGCTACATAATACATTGTGCATTTGCCAAAATAATATACTACTCCAAATGTTACATTTGGGAATGTTGTGCATGCTTTGGAATGTACCATCCTATTCAACACAACCTCTATGTTGTGTATGCGCATCCAATAGTCCATAATAATAAATCCAATGGTTTTTTTTGGACTCCATAATTCTTCCCAATGTTCCCAATGTTCCCAATGTTCCCAACATTCATGGTATTGGCATCCTAAACTATGGGCCACATTTATTTTGAGACTTCCCAAAGTCTCCATTTAACGAATATAGTGTTATGTGTACTTGGAACCATTGGTAGAGGAGTTGATCCAATTATGGAAGGGTGTGGGTGCCTATGACGTGCTCAAGGAGGTGGGGTCAAAGGCTTTCAAACTTAGAGCAGTATTGCTATGGACCATACACGATTTTCCCGGTTATGGGACAGTTGCAGGTGTTGCACATCAGGGCTATGCGGCTTGTCCTGTGTGTGGGCCACATTTTAAAGGTGAACATTCTATCGAACTTGGAAAGCAAACCTATACAGACACAAGGAGGTGGCTTGCCCATGACGATCCGTGGAGGTCGCCGGAAATGAAGGACCACTTCAATGGACGTATGGAAGATCGAGGTAAGCCCAATGTTGTTACCGCAGGTGAGCAAGTGGCACGAGCCACCGAGTATCAAACATGGTTGGACGAAGGGAACAAAGAAGGCTCCGCTGGAGACCCATCGAAAACACATGGTGTGAAAAGGAGGAGCATTTTATACAACCTGCCTTATTGGAAGGTAAATGACCCAGCTGCTTTGACTTGAATATTGCATGTATCTTCGCATGCAACGACATGTCCAACTAAAGAAAGAGTAAAGAACGACTCAATGTGGTCACATATGGCATAAACATGTGCACGTTCGACCAGGCTGTAGTTACTGACTAGTAACGGAATAGTCGTTTAGGATACACATGGGCACATGCATGAACCTAGCGTACTGCACGTTTGGAACACATCATATTTAAAAAATGGAAATGACTACAAAAAAACTACAGAAATGGTCACGTGGCAATATAGTAAAGAGTACAGGCTCCTGCCTTCCATCCATGAATGCCATGTGTACATTACAGTACCTCCAGAATGAGACAAAACTACTAGTCATTGTAGCCATCACCGACGTATATGAACGTCATAATCACAGTTGTAAACACAGTATCAATCATAGTCGTAATGACAGTCATAATCACAGTCGTTCTTACACGTCCCCTGAACTAACCAATATATGACTATATTGGCAGGATCTGCTCATACGATATACGCTGGATGTTATGCATTGTGAGCAAAACTTTTCAAAGAACATTTTGAAGACCGTCACTGGACATAAGGACACCGTGAAGGTCCGCCGGAACTTGCAACGCAGAGGCATCAGGCCGCATTTGTGGCTCATTCCCCACCCAAAGAAAAATGGCAAAATGTTGAAACCGGCGGCCCCATATGTGTTGACCAGCGAAGAGTTCGAAGTGTTTTGTAGTGTTATGGAGAACTTGAAGACACCATCAGGACATGTTTCCAACATGGCTCAATATATACGCAAGAGGACGTATGGGGGTTTAAAGTCACATGATTACCATGTGCTTATGCAACAAATCATGCCGCTAGCCTTAAGAGGTCTTTTACAACCTGGTCCACGAATGGCGGTGATGAGGATTTCGAAAGTGTTCCGAAGGATATGTGACAGTGTTTGGAACCCATTGGAATTTGAAGCTCTACAAGCGGATGTTGCACGGAGCATGGCACTTTTGGAGATTCATTTCCCTCCGTCTTTTTTTGACATTATGACGCATTTATTATATCACCTAGTCGATGAATTGGACATATGTGGTCCTGTTTCCACAAGGTGGATGTATCCTATTGAAAGATACATGAAAACATTAAAGCATTATGTTCGGAACATGGCAAGACCGGAAGCAAGCATGGCGGAGGGTTATGCGAGAGATGAATGCCTAGGTTTCATCACGGAATATTTCCACAAGTTTGGAGTGGTTGACCGTCGAGTTTGGGATGCAGATGAGGAGTACGGAGATGCAGAGGAGGTGCTAGAAGGGGCAGGAACAAAGTACGTGATGACACCAACATTGAGAGATGTTGCCCACCAATATGCTTTGATCAATTTATCCCTCATGGCACCCTGGCATAGGTGAGCCTGATTATGTATTTGTGATTGCACGTTCATGTCTCAGTGTGTCATGTTGTTTTCCTAAACATGATCGCCGCTGGGAAAGGCTACTATCTGACCAGGTGGATGAGTAGTGAAGGACTAGTGAATGACTACCGTCTGACCATGTGGACGAGTAGTGAGTGATGAATGACTAGTGAATGATTACTGTCTAACCAGGTGGATGAGTAGTGGAAGAGTAGCGATAGACTACTGTCTGAGCATGTGTACGAGTAGTGAATAGTGAAAGACTAGTGAATGACTACTGTCTGACGAGGTGGAAGAATAGTGAATGACTAGTGAGCAACTAATATTTGACTAGTTGGATGTGCAGGCAATGGAAAGAGGAACAGGTACAGAACCCCAGCATTTCCACGTTTGAGACTTGGATTAAAGACGTAGTGCACAATCACCCTATTGACCCGAACGATGAGGATGACATGGACAGGGTTCTGTTGTGCAGCAGACCATCACAGATAGCCACACGATATACGAGGATGAAGGCCTATGGAAACCACTTTCGGGTGGAGGACCAACAATCCAGGACGCTAAAAACTTACGACAGCGGTGTTGCCTCTGTGTTTCACATGCCTTCCGTGGGTTCGGAGGAGGTGACATTGAACTATGTGGGAGTACTAAAGGATATACTAAAATTGAACTATGGGCCACTTCATACACCAGTCATACTTTTTAGGTGTGAGTGGATGAAGCAATATGACAACCGGGGCAACCCTACGTATGTAAGAGACGAGGCTGGATTCATGGTTGTAAATTTCCGCCACAAGGTTCCTCAAATGTTGGAACCGTTCATATTCCCCAGCCAAGTGACACAAGTATTTTGGTCAGACGAAGTGCAAAAACCGGGGTGGAGAGTAGTATTGGCGAAGGAGGCACGCTCCCAAAGACATGAACAGAGCACAACATATGTCTTCATGACCACCACCGAAGAAGCGCGTGGCATGCAGTTGGTGAACCATGTGCCTCCCCCGCCCACCACAACGTCATTGGTGGGAGCCATAGAACTATCAGCTTTAGATAACTCCTTGGCACTAGCTAAATTTTAGGTGTTCGTCCTTTCAAAAGCCCAGCTGGCCTTACAAATGTCCTACGTAGGTTGTACTCAACAATACTATGACTGTACTTCAACTCCACTACGACTTACACGTCCACGTCATTGATTACGTGGCATGAAAAATGAAATGCATTGTTCGTGCACAATGCCCGCCATTAAACTTATGATTTCAGACCTCCATCACATGTGCACCTTGGCAATGAATATCTTCCATATACGTCAATAAATGTACTAAGCTTATGTCATCGATGACACGGCATGCCACCTCATCGTGTCAAACATGTTTAGTGACCAATATGTTGCTTGCACATGTCATCCATGAGTCATTTCAGTAACTCATACAATGACTAAACGCTTATACACGTCATCCCAATCTCAACGTACATATGAGTCAGTCATTGAGTTTGGAAGTCGTAGTCATTCTTTTGACACGTCAATATTATCGAGAATAATGTTCACTCAATACATCCCTAATTTCCACATCATTAGAGGGATGTAAGTGCCACATCACTAATTTGTGTTATCTCTAAGTAATAGTATACACATAGTCGTTAAATCACAACTAGATAATGACTAATAATCAGCCAAGTCATGATATTCTATCCACATCACACACGAATGGATGTAGTGGACGATATTTGGTAGACATAAAATGAGTATGTTATGCGGTCGTCAACAGAGTTCATCATAAGTCATTAAAATGACTTAACAATGACTCACACGTAATCCACGTCACACAAGGTGAGTTGAGTAGGCATCACAGTCGTTTAATAAGTTGTTTAGGACAGTGAGTCATTGATACCATGGTTGGAATGGACAAGGTTTCTTGTAGTGAAACAACTGTTCTTTGGTAGGGAAGCCTTTCCATCAATCACATGCCCCATATGTAACTTCCCAGACCCTAATACATGGCTACATGTACTTCTAAAGTGCAAACAATACTACATACATGCCCTCCAAACCAAAAGACACAATAAAGCAGTATGGGAATTTTGAAAACTTATAGTGGCATCAAAAAAGTCAAGATGCTATGTTCTCATGAATGCAAGCACATTCCATAATGACCCCCCAGAAAACACTATCCCTACATGGCTATTACCTTGCACTTGTGACCAACAAAGATGCCACTGCAATGCCAGACTCAAACCAGACCTTCTATGTGTGAAAGGACTACCATATTAGTCTTCACCACCAACAGAACCTAATGATAACCTAACAATACAAATCAATGAATTTACATACCGTAACAATAGAATACTATATGAAACTATAATTTGAAAAGAAAAAATATATAAACCACTAATAGACAATGTTATCAACAGAGGCTGGAAGGTAGATCCACTAATAGTCATCACGGTAGGAGCTAGGGCAGCCACACACATTCCTTCTATGGAAAGCATTGAAACAACATTCAAAATCCCTAAGCTAAGCATCAAATACACATTTGAGGCAATCAACGTCATCGCCATACAACATGCTATGTCCATAATTCTACACAAAAAGAGGATAAAAAACAACGAACCACTACCGATAGACACACAACTACCATAGCAACCCCAAATATCCACCAACCAATAAATAATTAGGATTACAAAAGAATAAATGCCAACATTGGCTAAGGAATTGTCACAACTTACGGTAGGGGTTGGCGGCTATAGGATACAACTTTCTTGCCAAGTAACTCACACAGAAAATGCCAAATCACTCACATCACAATACAGTGCTCGTACAAGGCCATCAGGGATCGAACCCGGACCACTAAACATGTGATGCTACAATGAACCACTGAGAAGTCTTATGACTCGGCGGCCACCTCATGAAGAAAAATGATCATATACCCTTACAACACCACAACCACACTAACCCCACCACTACAAAGATCACCAAGTCACAGTTCCCATGGTCACTTTGGTCACCGTGGTTACTATGTGCCCACCCCGAGAGGGGTTAGTAGTCCTGCACCACTAATATTATGTCCAGTGGACATAATACCAAGGATGGGTCGAACGGGCATTTCAATCACGCTGATCCCACTAAGGTGAGCATTTCTTCTCTCTCTCAAGGTCTGCAAGGAAAAAAAAAGGATTTCTCATGGTCCAAAGACCACGACCAAGAGATATTCACATCACTTTTTAAAGCCTTGGTCATGGGGCATGTTGTAAAGCATGCTCAAGAAAATGGCTACAGGCATGATTTGGATTTGCTAATCATCTTGCACTAATTGCGTATTTCACACCCTACGAGAAGAGGGTTTAAAGAGAGTTGTGTCCATTCAAGACCCACTTTCCTTAGTGACCACTGATGTAGCCTTATGGACCATGGTGAACAATATGTATCTTCTTGGTCATTGAGCACATGGAGTGTACACAATTATATATGGGAGTTCACACATAGTAAGCTAAAGTTTTCTATTTTCAAAGCTAAACAAACACCAAGTATTATTTTCCTTTGATTTAATTATGGTTATCAAAAGTGCATGACATTTGTTGATTTCTTAACTGAATACATAGGTCCTCCCAATTGTGTTCATTGTTGAGTGTAGAATAGTCCTTTAAAATTTGAAGACATATTCCAATCTCTTCTAAACATATGTCTTTATGATGTTTGTTCTTTGATCCTCACCAAACCACTTATCAATTATATCTAGGAGTCCAATTAAAGAAATGAGCCACTTAAGACCCATCTACCTTACATGCTTAGAAAAGGGGGTACCAAGGGACCAATCCAACATCAACATTTCTTTTCACTTCTAAATGAAAACTCATCCTAGAAGTGCCAAGCAGACTCAATGAACACCTACTTGAAGGATGGGTTTCATTTGTTAACAAAAACACTTAAATATTAAGAAGGCACCAAATACAAGCTCAAAGGACACATAGGTATTCTATTAAGCAATAATTGACAACTATTATGTGCTATGTTGGAGGCATATGTAGTTCATGCCTGGCTTGGGATCCGTGGCGTCTGTGTCAAGTCATCCAACGTGGATGAAGGGGATTTAGTTTAAAAAAAGTCTATGTTAAGGTTGAGGGTCGATTCATTCCAACTAGACTCCACTAGATTAATTTAGGGTTTCCAATGTTATTTTTGGAGTCAAATACAAGTTATACTATATTTCACTACGTTTTCCCCTTCACAATGGATTAGTTTACATAGACATCACGAATCCCTCGCCAAGTTCATGCCTTATCGAGTACATTAGGGAGAAGAGGTAGAATCCCCATAGAAAAAATGAATAGTTGACCTACTAGATAATTCTTCATTTGATAGAGATAAATTTATATTGGTATAAAAGACCACATGGATAAGTGTGGACCTATGATTGGCCGATTGTATAATGGGCTACCTACATGCTACCACTAAATTACCTAATTGTAACATAAAATTGTTTTGAGGTTCAATAAATAAATATTGATTATAATGACATTTTGTTATTGAAAGGAGTAGCATATTGTGGGATGGTTGTCTTGTCGTCATAGTCATCATTGTCATTCTATGACATTATATTTGACCGACCAAGGGATCATACCCTAAACGTAACAAAATCCTCTCTACTTGACGGAAAAAAACTAGCTAAGTAGGTAGGAAGCCAAGAGCCCACCCACCGCAAGGTAGGCAATCAACCCCACCCTGCACCAAGAGGATTCTTGAGCAAGGTAGGGCCAACGGGCTCAAATTCACGTCGGATTGCCCGACGTTAGTTATTTATTTATAAAACCCGATTATGATAGAGTATTCCAAATATCAAATCCAATGATGAATAATGTTCATAATGCTCTTTTTTTAGAAAGCCTATTGATGCAACTCACTTCAAGAATGTATTTATAATAACAAATTAGAAATTAATCCAGGTTTGTAAAGCATGAAATGCACTCGAGTCTTGATTTGACGCGTTGGATAAAGATGTACATAATGTCCACTTTTGGGTAGCTTCATGTTTCAAATGTCTATAAAATGATAGTAGAATGTCAAAGTTAAAGTACATTTGGGGCAAATAAATTATTATATTGGAAATACACTTATAAATCATGTCATTAAGACCACTTTCGCATAAACAACACAAAGGACAATGTTTCGTGACACACCTCTTGTGACTCTTGGGAGATGTCATTACCTCCCCCTCCCCTCTTTTTCCTTGTAGACTGTAGTGTTAGTGAAGCATGGGGCACATTAAACAAAGATATTCAAAATTTTACACCACCGTCAACTTGCCTGCCAAAGAAATGGAGGCCCTGTAGGCACCAGCCCGCGTCACTGAGGCGCTGTGAACGGGCCTTGTGTGGTCGCGGGCATGGTGGATCCGGGCCGTTGATCCACCAAGGCCCATCCAAGGGCCTTTGTGGTCCTAGGTGGCGGGGGCCGGGGGTGGTGCTTGCCACCAAGGTGGGTGGGGGCGGGGTGGTGTTTGCCACCAAGGCGGGGTGGGGCCGTGGGCCTCATGTCTTTTTTCGGGGAGGCCGGCTTTAGGTTCTTGTCGGGGCTAGGTGGCTAAGCGGGCTCGGTGGCTAGGCGGACTAGACAGCTAGGTAGGCTTATTTTCTAAGTGGCTAGGCCTACTTACTAAATAACTAGTTGGTTAGGCTTACTTACTACGTGGCTAGGCCCACTTACTAAATAACTAGTTGGTTAGGCTTACTTACTACATGGCTAGGCCCACTTACTAAATAACTAGTTGGTTAGGCTTACTTGCTAAGTGGCTAGGCCCACCTACTAAATAACTAGTTGGCTAGACTTACTTGCTAAGTGGCTAACCAACTAAGTTATTTAGTAAGTAACCCTAAACCCGGCCCCCGCCACCTAGGACCACTAAGGCCCTTGGATGGGCCTTGGTGGATCAACGGCCCGGATCCACCATGCCCGCGACCACACAAGGCCCGTTCACAGCGCCTCAGTGACGAGGGGCACCAGCTCTGTGATTGTCAAGGTGCCACTTGCGAGCAAGGCATTAGAATGGAGCAGAGCTGCAGCTCCTCATGAATAAGTACACCATTTACGGTATTTGGTGTCACTTACTATTCAGAATTACACAATGGTATAATTATTTTTTGAGAATGTAATATTCTACCAAGAAAAAGTCATTTATGTTCTATGACATATGAACGACTTATAGATTTGGGCGAACCAACCCATACACTCATTCCTTGTTGGATGCCTAAACCCTTGCCTCCAAGGAACCAGTGTACGGGTTGTTTCACCCCGGCCACGACTTATACAACCTTTGAGAGTAAAAACTGGAGTCCATAGTAAGAAGTTATGGCATTGTGTAATTCCGAATAGTCAGCGACACTAAATACCATAAACAGTGTAGTGAGCGCGAAGCTCGAGGTTACCATTCTGCCTGTGGCGGAGAAATTGATCAGACATATAAATCTACGTCGCCGTGCTTATCATTTCAGAGCCATGTTTCACTAGACTAGACTAGCAATACTAGGCAGGTGGTTGCCCAGTTAAGAAACCTGAGTCCGACCTTAAAGGGTTAACAATCATGCTAGAATTCTTGGCCTTTCAGTATCTTTATATTGTATGGCCGATCGCTTGAAATGAAATTTTGGTTGATGACTTCCGGCTGTGACAACTAGCTGAGTTATTGCCCCAATCCTGCAAGACAGCTTTCTTTAGAAACTCGGTAGGAAAACTGTTTCAATTCCATAGAGGGGCTCTCTATTTCGGCAAAAAAGAACTATAATTCTTCCTTCAGATTTTGCAACATGTCATACTCATATTGGCTAACACCCACTTGATCCATTGTGGAAACTACATTCCGGCACTAGTAGGGATGACGTAGAGCGCTATCTACGGTACTGCTGATTACGCTTCCGATGATCTGCTACATAACCCTGTCTGCACCACTTATTGAATCCATCTTCAAGCAATTACACTCACACTAGGCTAGTGCTGTAATCCCTGAGCTGCATTTGGGTCTCCATAACGTATCGGCAGCTCAAATTTCACACTTTTGTTGTGGATCGAAAGACTTGCTCAGATTCCGTCATTGAATTGCACCTGACAGCTTCGGTTCAATCTACTTCTAAAGAGGCATTCAACTATGGATCAGAGACTTAGCCATCCTTGGGTGGTGTTGATGTTCTTAGCTTTTGTGTGCTTCGCAATGAATGTGGTGGTACATGCTGCGGATCCTGACCCCCTGCAAGATTTTTGCATTGCTGATCTGTCAAAGAATGCAACGCGCATGAATGGCTATCCTTGCAAAGTGCGGTCGACTGTGACGGTGGCGGACTTTGTGTTCACCGGCCTGCGAGGCCCAGGTACTATCTATAATATGTTATAGCAGCCTCTGTGATTTGCGAGCCACTTGCATTCATTTCGATGCCTAAAAAATCACTCAATCATAATGCTTGTGTTATTATAGTCTCTTGTTTAGAGGTTCTGTAGTTTACATTAGGGTATGTGGGTGTTATTTGGTACGTTTTTCATGTTCTTCAACAGTTTCTACAAATTAGATTTGCAGAACGAAACTTGTGTTGCATTAGCATGAAGCATCAACAAAATCTGAACCTCCCCTGACTTAGTTATCGTAATCAGAAGTGCATGTTTGTTAATTTCTTAACTGAATACATACGACATCCTCCCACTCGTGTTCACTATTGAGTTATTAAAATTGGAAGGTGTAGTCCAATCTTTTGAAAACATGTTCCATTATGGTGTTTGTTTTTTCTGCTCTTCAAGTAATCACACGCCAATCAAATATAAGGGGTCCAATAAAGAAGAGTAACCGAGTAACATCCGTGTACCTCATGGCATGTTTTGCATTAAGAAGTGGAAACAGAATGTTGATGATGTCACCTTGGTGCCACCTCTTTCAAGTAGGCGGTCAATATTTTTATGTGCACTCCATAGCTGAACCTTAAGCTTTCTCTTTGTGATTTCCGGATTGCTCAGAAAATGGAGGGGATGAAATTTCTATTCTCAATGTCAATCATCAAGAGAAAGTTGTGCCATAGGTAGGTTCTTGAGGACAGTAGCGTTCTGCTTCCACTCTTGAATGGGAATTGTGCCCGTACTTCATGACTGAAGTCCAACTCGCTTTAGCGAGCTTAGGGTGGGTTTCCATATATGTTGCTTGCCCACCAGACTCTAGTGGGAATAAGGACAAATGTAAGTGAAATTTGGTAGGGCAGGGTTTGTATGTGCCAAACAACCAATTTAATCTTATGTGTTGAGTGGGCACATGGAAGTCTAGTGGCCCGTGATCACAACCCTCCACATTCTAGTGGGCATATAAAATGTGGTTGGTTGGTTGCTTTTGTCATCTTCATGGAAACCAATTCTTAAACCACGATGCATGTGTCAGTTCATCATAAATTTCAGCAAAAACTTAAGCAGCCTAGGCATAATGAATATCAAAAAGCTGTGCTATAGATTCTTGATGACATAGGTCTCCAGGAGTTGCTTCTCAGTGAGATTAGCGTGCTGCTTCTGCTCTTGAATGGGATCATGCCCCTATTACTTCAGGAAGTGAACTCCGGCTAGCTCTAGCTACCTCAATCCACAATACATGTGTCAGAAAATACCAATTTTAGCAGATTTTCTACAAATTCCATTGCACAGCCTATGTATCACAAGTACACCTACTTCTCACTCAATGCCTTGCAGGATGTATGTTCTTTCCAGCAACCAAGCAGACATTGAGTTCTAACATGTGCTATAATTTTTTTGTTGTCCATGTTGAATCTACCAGAATTTGATCCTGCCATCACAGGCACAAATGCATCCCCAACATTCGCAACGGTGCTCGAATTCCCGGGGCTCAACACGCAGGGCGTCTCACATGTTCGACTTGACTTTAACATCGGGGGAGTCGTCCCACCCCACACCCACCCGCTCGCAACTGAGACGCTGTTTGTGGTGAAGGGATCGATCTACACAGGCTTTATTGGAGACGACAACGTGTTGTATGCCTCCACATTGCACACGGGCGATCTCACGTTCTTCCCGAGAGCGACCCAGCATTTCCAGATCAATGTTGGCAACGAGACCGCCGTCACGTTCAATACTCTCAACTCCCAGTACCCCGGATTTTTGGTGACGGCAAACCAGGTGTTTGAGCATGGGATCCCAGACGCAGTTCTCGAGAAGGCATTTGGGATCAATGCAACGATCATAAAGACCATCCAGGCTGGAATCCCTCGCTTCTGGGGCTAGACGTGAATTATAGCAATCAAATCATGCACACATTGAAGTAAATGTTGTCACAAGAATTATGCGATTTAGATAGTCTTAGCTTTTAAATAAATAAGACAAGAAGTAGATGAAATGACCAAATGAAAAATTTGGATTATTGTCAAAGTGCCGGCACATAAATGTTGCAGAATGTTTGTGCAGTCTGACTCGGCAGACTCCAATCTTCTTCCTCAATGCATCACAATCTTGTCTGTGACCAGCGTTATTTCTACAAATACTGTGCAGCAATATTGTAATGAATTGGAAGTAAATTGTTCAATATCAGTTACATGTTAATGTTCCGTGAGGTTAATGAGCCCGGCCGTACTACTTGAGCTCAGAATCTTATAATTCTTCCTATTCTTGATGGATTTGGTATTTGTATCAATAAAACCTAATGTGCATTCTTATGTGTTGTCTACGAGGTGCCTAACTTAGGGCTGCTTCACACTATGGCTGTCCAAGTCGAGAGGCCGTGGGATTGAATGGCCAAACTTTGTTTAGAGTCCAAAGAAATGATATGAAAATAGCGAATAAAATATAGGAATTGGAGCCTTTGGTCAGGCACAGTCTGAAGCCTCCAAAGGTCAAGCCCAAAGTCCAAAGAAAGAAGGAACATCCCACTTTATTCCTTGTCCAAAACAACCCCTCCAATCTAACAGCCAAGATCTTGTCAATGTTTAATTTTTTTATGAAAGAAAATCGACGGCCTCTCGACCATAGTTTGGGTTTCCATTCCCGTCCGACCCAAACTTCCTTCGAGAGTCCGTTGCCTTGGTAAAAAAGTACTGCCATGTAGGCATTTTGGAGAGCGACGGCCTTTGAACTTTGGCCTCTAGTGTGAAGGGTCGAGAAGCCAATTTCTTGGTTTCTTGCAATCTGATTGGTGGAAATCGACAGCCTCTCGACCTTCGGCCATAGTGTGAAGCGGCCCTTAGTGCAGTGATCGGGGAGATTTTTCGGGCATAATCAGTTGAGATCCTAGTGTTTACAAGTCCAACCGGTTACATGTTGACATCCTTCGATTTTCCTTTATTAAATTGGGGTGTATTCTATAAATTCAACTGGTTATTTCTCAAACTCAACCGGTTCGTCTGTAACTAACTGCCGGTTCTCCCCGATCATAGCCTTAGTGTTGTCTTCTGTAACTCTGTAATGACTGTGTCTGTTGACCAACGATCACTTGTTTTGTGACCATGCTCAGCAGTAATTCCTGACTCAATCAGAATAATTCCTGCCATCCAATTAGGGTAGACTACTTTAGTTGAAGATGTTTCAATGGAATAATCTAAGTGGACTCTTACTAAAACAAATGCCGTCCATATGTGCATTTGCATGGGTTTGTGTCACCATTGTTTTGTCGCCACTCTCAAAGAAACAATGTCCTTAAAAACAATCTAAATGCATGTCATGCCTTAATGCCGTCATTGTTGGACATGAACATTATGTTTTGGATATTCCATACTCAATGATGCAGCAGTGTAAGTTCATAACATTATTGTGTTCACAGGCCCAACATGAGATCCGAGAATAAAGACTCCGGATGTTGGAATTCCATTGCTTCATATTGAATATGGAGTCAGGACAGTTGAACACAACTCATCAACTAAGTAATGTTATGTTTAAACCCATAATCTGTTAAATTATGAAATATAAGACCTTGCACATGTAATTACAATACTCAACTTTGTAAGGTAATGTGATGCTCTCCTATAATGTGCACCACATATTCAATTTAAGCTTACTGAATTAGTGAGAATAGTTTGGAACAACAAAGCCCACAATAAAGAAGAAAGAATGCAATCTCCATCATTTTCTTTGGTGGATTATTTTGTTGTCAAAACCCATGATATATGAGAGGGAAATGTGACAACAAGAAGGGAGATTTTAAAGTGAGCACATCGGTTCCCTAAGGTTTTGGGATATACGAGAGGGAGTGACATTACGGAGGTTGGGGTGTACTTTCCTCTCAGTAGCTCCAAATTCTCACTGATTTAAGGAGCAAGGGGTTGACTGCCCCATGTCAAGACCAGATGATCTGGTGCAGTGATCGAGGAGATTTTTGGGCATAATCGGTTGAGATCCTAGTGTTTGCAAGTCCTCAACCGGTTACATGTTGACATCCTTCAGTTTTCCTTTATTAAATTGGGGCATATTCTCTAAATTCTTCTAAAATGATTGGTAATTTTCCTACAGTCTTGAACTTTAACCGGTTATTTCTCAAACTCAATTGGTTCATCTATAACTAATTGCCGATCATAGATCTGGTGTTGATCTCTCAAGTTCCGGGAGCATAATCCGAGTCTTCTCGAGCAGAGAAGTTTCATGAGAGGTTTGACTCCCAAGCTATATCTAGTGCAACCCCTACCCAAGGTTTACGAATGGGCTTGCTTCATCACTAATGCATGTGGCCCTAATGTGCGCACTCCCGACACCCCGGACATGAATTCTGGCCATCGGATCGGATCGGATCGGGAATTGTCTCATCCCGTTAGCAATTGCGGATCTCGTAAATCGTGTCATTTCAAGTCTGAGATTCAAAATTGGATGTAAAAATTTACAAGTCTGTGTCAAAGTGAACATTTTCTTTCTCTTCAAGTGTCCACATAGGCCCAACTCTTAGTTGTGTCGACTATTGAATGTCATGTCTAAGTATAGTTTTTTATAGTTTTAGCATGCCATATTCCAGTTTCATTGCATCACACTTCATGGAGGATGTTAAACACCCCCTCACGAACTTTCGGGGGTGTTAGATCCGGGTTGGGGTAGCCCTCCAAAGAATTTTCTGAACCCAACCGAAAACTGCTACCCACCCCGCCCAACTTTGAAAAAAACATTGTCCTTGCATTCTTGAAGGCCACTTGACTACAAATCCCATATTGAGTGCACTTTGTCTTCAAGGTGTAAAATCCAATCTATATGTGCACTTCCAATTAGTAAATAAGCAATTGATTGGGATTTCATTCCGGAAGTGAAACCATCAATGAAGCACGTAATTAACTTGGAGGTCAAAAACATTACAAAATCCTCATTAACATTGAGGTTATAATTTTTGTGACTTACCATTTGAAATTGTCATTGTCATTCTAAAAAAATGACACTTAAATTAGTGTGTTGATTTAGTATGCATATTTTATAATAATTTAGGTAATGCCTTCTACTTTCACAAGTATTCATATGCAATTAATTATAAAATGTACTTATTGGAACTAATTAATCACTAAAATAAATTCCAAATTAGAAATGAAGTCAGAGATCTCAAATTAGTCTAGTGGTGTTGAATTGGAATGAAGCGCCTTCAATCTTGTAGGGGACATTTTTACTAGAGCCCCTTCATTTACAATGGATAAGTTTACATAGACGACATGAATCCCAAGCCGGGTTTCATGGCATGTAAGGTATCTAATGATGGTAAAAACCAATATTCTAAGTATTGAGTATATGTATTAAATTTATAGATTGATGAAATTTGGGATGTCTCTTGTTAGCAATTGAACGGGGATTCCAACACACCAAAGTATGTCTTCTTACAATTCCGTGTGCAAACTTTAAAAGGTTCAAAGGTTATTTGTAGATGACCCAAAACCAACACAAAAACTTGATGTTGCGGTGGTGAACATTCTCAAAATCAATATGTATGTATTGTGTAAGACCCTATGTGCACTAGTAGAACACATGTGTCTTTGTGACATAAATTAGTTCCTCTCTCTCTCTCTGATGTTGTGACATCTACCATAACCTAACCCATTGTGATGCAAATTCCATCTCAAAATTAGCTAGTGGCATCAAACTGTTACTACCCAGGGGGTTGGACTCTTCATTGGGAACCTAATTGATGTGTATGGGTCACTATGAAATTATACCCTTTATATACAAGAAGTTTATAGAGAAAACAAATGTATGAGTACTAACAATAGGCCAGGAAATGGACTCATGTATTTATGTCGAGCGTTTAAATTTAATGCGATAAATGTCTCCACTAAATATACAAAATATAAATCACAAATTGATGATGCCTTTATACATGTTAAATCCATGTTCACTTCCTAATGAGTTCAAAGTTATTGAAATTTTTTTTTCACTCATAGTGTGTAACTCAATGATTGTATCAAATAAACAAGGACAATATCATAATAACTTAGCCACAATTTGGAGAGCAAAACTCAAGGGAGCCCATGAGCACTCCAAGCGCATGTAGCTTGCCCTAGAACCCAAATACGAACCCTAACAAGAATGGATAAAGGAGTCATTGAGGACTTTTACCATATGACAACAATAGATGAATGTGAATTGGATGAAACTAACACATCTTTTGTCAAGAATTCTCTAAACCTTAGGGCCCCATGTTGTATATCTACCTTTACTTGAAAAAAATTTAAAGTATGTTTGAATGTACACACTAGAGAAAATTAATACCTCTCCCATATGTATACTATGTACACTAATGTCTCAAATAATACCCTTTCTTACACTCATGTGGCCGGGGATTCGTGGCACTCAAGTAAAATCATCCATGCGGATGAAAAAACGCAGGAATCATCTAAATGACTATTTTTAGGAAATTTGATTCCGGAAATAGAGTCAAAGGCCCCGAATTAGTCTAGTGATGTCACATTCGAATGAATCGGCCCTCAACCCCATAGGGGGGATTTTTTTATTGGAGCCACTTCATCCACGATATCTTGGATGGATGTTCCTTAGTGAGTGCCACGAATCCCCAGCCCACACTCATGTTAGTTTGTATGTGGTATGAAGAGTCCACCCCCTAAGGGACACTTGGTTAGCATTTTCAAATTTGAAGTGACATGTATCTCATGTAAACCTATTCATAATAAAATGGTTATGATTGACACACACCTCGCTGAAGTTGATATTTATTGTGTTTAGTTGGGTGCGATCCCTAGAATTCTACTACAACAATATGCAAAGTTACCCTAAATATTATGATGAAAAATACAAGGAATATATAGTCCATGGAAAGTGATTCAAGAGGCAAGAGAGAATGGTTTGAAGATTAGGAGACAAAATTACTCACATTGATTTGAAAGGTGTTGGAAAGTTATTTGGATCTAACCCACAACACTCAATTCATTGTTTCTTCTTACAAATCACCCTCCAACTTGGAATGTGCAACACACTCACTTACAACTCAAATTTTCCACTCAAACCCCAACTCACATTCAAACCTCCCCATTTGAAATATCATAATCATCTCTCAAACCTCATTCAAGCGCTCACAATCTCACACAAACACTCACAAAAAAGATTGCAAGGCTCTGTCTCCGCCTCCGTTTTATTGTTCTTATTTTGCATACTAAAATGTAGAACAAGAAAGCGGTGCAGAAGAGGTAGACCACACCGCTAGGGTTTCTCCCACGTTGGCACGTGGCTACCTCCTAGTGGCTGCAAATGGGTATGGGGATTAGATGGGGACAAGGCAAATGAGAATGTGATGGAGAAAGAAATATATGGAAAAACATGGGTGTTAAGATGGGAAAGGTTGGATATGAGAATCAATAAAATCATATCATATATGAATATAATACATTTCCTATTTACATAACTATTTTCAAACATCCATGAACATACTATTATTTAAGGAGTCGCATATATAAATTTGTTCATGGATTTAATACAAATTCTATTCCATAAATAAATCTTCTTATCTCTCTTTTGGAGTTGTCCATATTTGTCTTGTTTCCCATTCCAATGCATGTGAAGACAAAATGTCCCTCTAAATGTGTCCCAAGTTGAAAGTATCCCTTATGACTATCAAATCGGTGATTGTCAAATTTTTCATGGGCATCATCAATTGGTAATCTTCAACGGAAGTTACCAATCGTAGAGTTGTGGAAAGTATCTCCAATTTCCACAAGTATTGTTGATAAAAATACACAAAAAAAAAATGTGTATTGGATTTGCAGTGTACACTATTACACCCATTTGTCCAACATCCTAAATCAACAATCTCAATGCACTATATTCAACCATGTCTTCAATCGCCTCCTTCCATTCTTTGCAAACTTCTCTCAAACTTATAAACCCATCCAAAATATGCATATTCTCAACATTTGAATGATTTGCCTTCACATCCTAAATCCCCCTGAAAAATTTAGGCAAAATTTTGCTACATGATTGGGAATATTCCCAATATTTGTCATTGTAAACTATAAACACCGCGTTGAATGTTTCTCCAATATATTATCAAATTACGTGTAAATATAATACCTACAATAAAGATGAAATATTGTGATACAAATAAGTCTCCATCAAACTGATGAACACCGTCGGTCATTGTTTTGCAATAAGCTAGGTAGACTTTCGATAGAACATCATGTTAATTTATACATAACATTATTTAGCGCCCCCGGATTGACCTTCCCAAAAGAGCATCAAACCGGCGTGCGCTGGTTTTATGCTCTTTTGAGAGCAAAGGTAACGTTGCTTTTGAATATCACTTAACATATTTTTTAATCAATTTAGGTAGTTACTTTCACTTTTTAGCATCTATCATAAAAGTCTTAAGGACAAACCTTGATTGCACTTTGTGTAAGACACTAAATTTGTGCATTTCACCTTTATTTAGATTAGTCTTTATCCACATTAAAGAGTAATATTTTCACATTATGCTCATTTACCTTGCACCCACCCATGGCCCCAAAGGGTACCCCGGTAACATTGCTACTTAACGTTATGTAATAGCTTGAGAAATACCGTGCCTCATTAATGTGCTCGGTCGAAAACCATTGTTTAGAATATTAACTACTCTTTCTCCTTATGATTTGAATATGATTGCTTTGGAGTTAAAAGATATTAATCTTAATTATATCCACTTTTAACGTAAGGCTCATTGATCGTGAGACAACTAAGATGGAGTGAGCTTTTAGAGGCATGTTAATATACTAAAGTTTCATCCATATCTCTTAAAACTAAATCACATCAATCATTATCGTTAATTGTTGATGACAAAAGAACTCTCCGAGAGCTTTAATTAAGTTTCCTGAAGAAGGTCAAATTCGTAGTTCACTTTATGATTTATGTGATATATAAAATATCAAATCATACATCCATATGTCTGTGTCAACTTTACATAATTATCATTATAAGGTATGTTATCTTGCATAATATCAAATCACTTCCTTGATAAGTTATAGTAGTAATGATAATTGAATGTCAAAGTCTTGAATAGAAATACATGTCCTTATGTCTTTAATTTTTAAGCTCAAATATTATCACTATAATTCTTATAAATGCATTAAGAATACATATGCCAAGTCTAACCACATTGACATAATCGTGAATACAATACTTCTCATATTTAATCATACATCGTCATAAGCTATGTCATTAATAATGTAATAATCAAAATATGTTTTGGTTGTTCTTCTACAAAGTACGAGCTACAGTTCTTTAATTTATGAACAATCAATTTCAACAGTTGACAACATTGGCATCCCAAACTATGCATGAAATTGATTTTGAGACTTTCCAAAGTCTTTAATTAACAAATATAATGTTCTACAATGACAATGATAATTATGATGATGATGGGACGACCATCTCACAATATGATACTCGTTTCAAAGACAAAATGTCACTATTAATAACATGCGTTTATTAAACCTCAAAACAATTTCATGTTACAATTAGGCAATTTAGCGGTAGCATGTAGGTAGCCCATTATACAATCAGCCAATCATAGGTCCACACTTATCCATGTGGTCTTTTATACCAATATAAATTTATCTCTATCAAATGAAGAATTATCCATTAGGTCAACTATTCATTTTTTCTAAGGGGATTCTACCTCTTCTCCCTAATGCACTCTACAAGGCATGAACTTGGCCAAGGATTCGTGGTGTCTATGTAAACTCATCCATTGTGAAGGGGGAAACGTAGTGAATTATAGTATAACTTGTATTTGACTCCGGAAATAACATTGGAAACCCTAAATTAAACTAGTGCAGCCTAGTTGGAATGAATCGACCCTCAACCTTAACGGGGACTTTTTTTTAACTAAATCCCCTTCATCCACGTTGGATGACTTGACACAGATGCCACGGATCCCAAGCCAGGCATGAACTACATATGCCTCCAACATAGCACATAATAGTCGTCAATTATTGCTTAATAGAATATCTATGTGTCCTTTGACATAACATTATTTAGACCCATGACAATGTTATGTGGGATTGACAATATTCCAAGGAATATTTCCAATATTTTCGCATTCAGTCTGAATGTGGGGAATATTCTTTGGAATATTGTCAATCCCACAAAACACTATCATGGGTTTGAATGAGGTTATGGAGCTTGTATTTGGTGGCTTCTTAATATTTAAGTGTTTTTGTTAACAAATGAAACCCATCTTTCAAGTAGGTGTTCATTGAGTCTACTTGGCACTTCTAGGATGAGTTTTCATTTAGAAGCGAAAAGAAGTGTTGATGTTGGACTGGTCCCTTAGTACCACCTTTTCTAAGTATGTAAGGTAGATGGGTCTTAAGTGGCTCACTTCTTTAATCGGGCCCCTAGATATGATTGATAAGTGGTTCGGTGAGGATCAAAGAGCAAACATTAATAAAGACATATGTTTAAAAGAGATTGGAATACGTCTTCAAGTTTTAAAGAACTACTCTACACTCAACAATGAACACAATTGGGAGGACCTATGTATTTAGTTAAGAAATCAACAAATATTATGCACTTCTCATAACTATAATTAAATAAAAGGAAAGTGATACTTGGTGTTTGCTCAGCTTTGAAAATAGGAAACTTTAGCTTATTATGTGTGAATTTCCATATATAATTGTGTACACTCCATGTGCTCAATGATCAAGAAGATACATATTGTGCACCATGGTCCATAAGGTTACATCAGTGGTCACTAAGGTAAGTGGGTCTTGAATAGACACAATTCTCCTTAATCCCTCTTCTCGTAGGGTGTGAAATACGCAATTAATGTGAGATGATTAGCAAATCCAAATCGTGCCCATAGCCATTTTCCTAAGTATGCTTTACACTCGGGGCGATCACACCCCCTTACATTTTGTAACCACATGCGATAATGGGGTATTTAATGAGGGGATATTTATGCACCTCTCAATATTTTTTCCCTCCCTATTTGTAGATAAAAAGCTACGTTGACATATTTTCTAGAACCCTATATTTATTTGTAAATTTTCAGAGAGGCCAATTTTTGGCACGATGTTTTTTTATAAATCGTACAAGTAGCAAATAGTGGACGGAATACTATAGCATTGCGAAACCGACTATGTGAGCAACAAACATTCCATACCATTCAAATTGTCATTCATTTGGTTTCAATTAGTAATACCAATCCTAAACCATTCAAAGTACCATTCAAAACACAACCAATAGCACGTAAGACTAGTTAAAGGGCTACCAATAAATATGGAGATAACAAAACATACAAGCTAAAATAGACAAGCATCTAGCGAGGTCCCACATGTTTAGCATTGTTGCAAAACCCAACGGCCGTTGAGGAGTGCCAATACATTCCTTCCCTCAAAAAAATCTCACGACATTTCCCTGCATACTAACACACTTGATTCAAATTTGGACAGAAACTACGCACTTCTTCATCCAAGTAGTCAATCTCATAACTATTCTACTGATCCTACTACACACTTTTAGGGGGATCCTATGTCTATGACCTCTTTTTTATTACTAAAATGAAGAAATTATCCATCACCCTATTTTACAAATAATCATGTAGGGGACATATTTCCAATGCTATGGTAGATCCAACGAAATTATAAATTTTACCCTAAACGAATTAAATTAACCCTAATTTTTTTATCTCACGTGGTTTTCTAAAATTCTAATAGTCACCTCCCTGAGGCTTTACAACATGCCCCATGACCAAGGCTTTAAAAAGTGATGTGGATATCTCTTGGTTGTGGTCTTTGGACCATGAGAAATCCTTTTTTTTCTCGTTGCCCTTGGTCACATATTGAAAACAACCCTTATCCAACTCAAAGAGAATAAGCTACTAAGTTCATGACTTGTCGAGTCTTCTCAACAAACTAAACTAGGATGCTTTTATTTAAATCATACGATCATATGCCATGATTTATCAAACACATTCATGAATGTTGTAAAAGAACTTCATCATACAAAGTGGATTGGGTTCATGATATTTCATAAAATTTCTTCAAGTTGCTTCACGGCTTAAGTTAGAGTAAATTTGGTTGGCACTTCTCAATGGCATAGTTGACAAAATCACAAGATTAGTAAGACATTCTAGGGAGATGAAAAAGGTATGGTTGACTTAATACCGTAGTACCATAGCAGGTTCGTCCTAAAATAATTCTAAAAATAAAAAACGTAAAAATTAGAAAATTCTGAAGACAAAAAAACGAAAATAGAATAAATTAGTTTTTGAAATATTTTGCTATTTCTAAGCTATTTAGGGTCATTTTTACTTATTTTTTGCTAAAAAACGAAAAATTGAGAAATTCAATTTTTGAGAGGCGAACCTTATTTTTTCAAAAAAATTAAATATTCGTTCGCCAGGTGGCGAACCTGCTATGGTGTTACGGTACATGCTTCACAAATTCATGGTCATTTACACACCCTAAGAAACATCATAGGAAGTAGCATGGTCTACATTAATAGTGCAACAAGTACACAAAATGATAAGTGCAATATATCCACTATAGTATTGTATGTCATGCATGATTGTCATATGAATTTTTTGTTTTTTTAAGCCTAAACGGAGTTTAGTGTGAAGAACTCCTTATTTAAACTAAAAAAGATGAAAGTATCTAGTATGAATAGGCTATTGTCTTGAGATAGGAGGAAGTAGGCCATGTGAAGACTATGGCCTGGTTTGAAAGGACAAAACTGTAATAACTACCTTGTGGGGTGAAGAAGGAGAGAGGCCATTCTTTTTTAGGCAAGAGGCGAGAGGCCGAGAGCTTGTGTGTGGTGGGTGAACCTCTTCTGACATTGTGAATTTTTGTGCGAATTTATTTTGAATAGTGAAGTTATATTATAGCACATGCGTGTGATTCGCATATGCCAAGTCCATTGTCTGTTGTGTGTCTATATTGTTAATTCACCTCCAAGGGGATTGTACTGGAGGGGGAAAGATCTGTTTATTTGCAAAGCAGCAGTTCAATTGGGAGTGAATTCATAAGTTATACAGGAGGGATTCTTGAGTTTGATACGTATGCATAATTTGTCAGCAATTCATCTCATTGATTGTCTGAAATATATAATACATGTATTAACTTGAGATCAGTTCTTGCATCGGACAGACTTATCCTTATATTGTAATGAATTATCAATTTAGCGAATAAGTTGATAGTCTGATATTGTGAGAGACTAAGTATATCCAGCGTGATTGCCTTGGCATGGAAATTGATATATTACGAGTATTTTTTGTCTCTGAGTAAAGTAAATTAACTTAAGTTAGCCTCAGGTATGGTTGTTTGAAGGCGAGTGTATTTAATTGAGACTATGGTCTGGCCCACATTTGGGCATTACGATTGTTGTAATTTCTATAATGTGAAACTGTGAAGGATTGATTAAATTCAAGTCGATGGAACTATTACCTAGTTCGAGAATTTACAAGCTCTAATTGAATTTGAGGGAAGTTAATTAGTTTAATCGAGTCGCATAAATGGCTCCTTGTGAGCGAGGGTGTTTAAGTGTGACTATAGTCTGGCACATATCAGTGCAGTATTGACGCTGCAAGTTACATAATCTGAGACCGTGTAATGTCTTTATTAATGAGTGTAGCCGACATCATTAAGTCGGTGATTTTAGTGTAGATGTTTTATGAATATGATTCCTCGAGTGAGAGGTTGCTATGAATTACGCGCAATCTTGTAGTTAAGTTGAATGACAATATAGAACTACTTTAATGTATTACCAACTTGCTTGAGTGCATGACATAACTAAGAGGCTATAGTCTTTTCATTGATACATTTACATATTTCTAAATTGCCTCTAAAACTAATTGCACCAACAAATCAATTGTCATAAATGTGATTCAATTCTCTAAAACAATTCGAGAGAAGGAAGTAGTGTCGTTGTAATATGTGAAAGGGATGGAGAGCCGTGGCACTGGATTCCCGAGTATAATCAAATCGATCAAAGAATAAGACTATTGTCTTCTTAGTGTAAATGGAGAAACTATTTCCTTCTAGCCTTTGATGGAAGATGAAGCGTCAACATGTTGAGGCCATTGTCCGCGAAAGGTTAACCGGATGCGGAGAAGACAAAAGGACGTGCCGCTTATGATATGGGTAAGTAGTGATTGCTAATTAAAACCTTAAGGGAATTAAGGCTAACTTAGAATTTCACCATCTTTACGAATTGGATTGCTTAATCATTATTTGTAATAATGATAAATGAAAGGAATTGATGAATTAAATGTTTTAAGATCTAAGAATGCGGAATTGGAACCTTAAATAAATAAGATGAGTTTATGAATTGAGTGAGAATATGTTAACACGCATAAGTGGTTTTGACTTATTGTCTTGAGGAAAGAGATTATGATTGCCTTGGCCAAGACCAAGTAAGAGACTATTGTCAGACCAAAGAATTAAGATTGAATCTAATAAAAGAAGGTTGACCATCCTGAAAGGATTACCGCACTGCCTTTTCAAATTACATTAAATGGAGTTAATTAATGAAAGACTATTGACTACGCCGAAGTGCCCTTGGCTTCGGTAAAGAGACAAAAATGGGTTACTTTTGCAAGACCATTGACTATGGCTGTGCCTATGCTTGTGCACCGCACTTGGTCCAATTAAAATGAACTCACTGCCAGACAATTGCCTAGGAAATTAGAGTGAGGTGTGAGACCGTCACAAATACATATATTGATATGGAGAGATCTTTTAGAGTTTTTTATCCCTTACCCATAAACCAATTGTCAGTCTTAATTCAAAATGAAGTGAAATAACCTTGTGTTTTCCTTAATAAAACTTATATGAGACACCTAGATGTTGTACAAATCACCTTTTAAGTCTTCCCTGAGTGTTTCCCTGGGTTTGTTTGTAACCCAAATCTACACTACAATGATGCACATGATCTGTAAAAAATGATGCAATCAATGTGCATAATTAATGTAGTCCATACATGTTAGAGGTTGTGAAAAATAATTCTAAGAGTTGCTACTTACAAGGACGATTCTTTCCTATTTAGCACCTTGTTATGTTGGACCAAAGTTGTTAACCCTTTATTGCCCACGAGAGCCCCACAAGTTCTCTGTCAAAAAGAGAATCCATTGTGGAGCCACATCATGTTTTCATCCTGGGTCCCCCACTTGACTTGGAGGTTTTGTTATGTTTCAAGAATAGATAGACGCAAGTCTCATTAGATTTTGAAAGGGAATGATTATGCTCTAGAATGATTGTGAAGCTCCATAACATTACTTAGGCTAGCATGAGTGGTCCCTTTACTAAATGGGGCGGGCTACTCATTTTCTTCGAATCCACATGAGACATTCCATGTGAGCTTCTTCGCCAACTAGGTTGGAGGGCTCTCGCCACCTTGGTCATAATGGTTGGCATTAGGAGCAACATCCATTATTCTTCCATCAACAAACGCACAAACCTTGATTCCCTATTTCCAAAATTAAATCCCTCATCATGGAACTTATCTCACTCAATGCCATTAAATACCTCACACACATTGTTCTAAACAAAAGAAAACTTGAAAACCACCAAGCTCCCTTTAGAGTTAGTTTTTATCCTAGTCAAGTGTTTGTTCATGGGCCCACCTTTCGATAGTTATACACTACACCATCCTCCTCTTTCGTTTTTCTATGGAAATGTAACGAGGATGGCTAATGGGCCAACTTCATGTCAATCGAAACTGGAGTTCTTTTTGTTTATATCTATTCCTTACGAGCTAGTTTGGCTATCAACTAATCAACATCTTTCCATCTGAGTAGGGGCATGCTGGATTGATAGAGGCAAGTTGGCCAATTGACAGTAGCTGGTTGGTGCCATTATTTAAAATGAGAAAACAAACTAGGTTGTGGTAACCAAACCCAACTGGTGGTTTTGCACTTGTTAAATGAATAGTACTTAGATTGAATATTGTTCATATTGCAAGGTGGCCCATCATATGTGGGATCCTATTCATAGTATTTTCCCAATATTCTTGGCACTAGGGGTGCACCACCCTAGTGTTGAGTAATGTTATGTTGTAGAAGGTTATTTTGACTTGAATGAGAAAGTGACTTTTTCTACATGTAGGTGTTGCCCATTATAAAATTAAGCATCTTCAGTAACTTAGTGTTTGGGCAACACCCCAAACCAAACATGCTTTGAAAGTGGCATGTAAGCTCATTGTGAGAGACACTCATTATCGGGTCAATGAACTTTGACATGGCACCTCTAGAATAGCTATAGGCATATGAACTCCAAACTTGGAAACTCAAATTGTCATATACGCCCTAACCTCCATAATCTCACCCTTTGTAATGTCACTCCCTCTCTTATATCCTGAAACCCTAGGGAACGGATGTGCGTAGTTTAAATCTCCCTCCATGTTGTCACATTTCCCTTTCATATATCACAAGTTTTGACATTAGAATAATGCGCCAAAGAATTCAAACCACACGTTCGCACGCATCACGTCATCATAATTGTCATTGTTGCAATGTTGACTTTGTGTTATTCCATAATGTCACATGCTACATTAATTCTCTATTATCATGCATCCATGTTAACACTACAGACCTCCTTGATATCACATGCACTTTGGTTGTCATAAATGTGGTATTAGGGAGGTTAGAGTGTATATGTATTCTAAATGTATAATATTTCCAATCTTTTTTAATCTAGGATACTCATCCACTCTGTCATCCAAATTGTCCATCAAAAACTAGATTTTCACGAGCTACCTCAACTTGAGAACTTCAACTTTGGAACCGGTAGATCTTCTCAATTGTTGCGACACAAAGATATTTTCTTCACAAATCTTCATAACGGAGTTGGTCTCCACATATAAGTGGTTGATCATAAAATATGTTGATGATAGTGGACTGAATTGCCCTTGACATCAAGGATGGTATTAAAGTTCCAAATCTATGGGAGTGCACCTGTGGGCAACAAAAGGGTTAAAGACCATTACTATGCTCTAGTGGCCACGCCCTTACACACGTGACAAACCACTCAAGCTTGTGCATTCTAGTGTAAGTATTTTTGGCAATTTTTTTTCTTCCCATAGACTTAGTTGGGAAACATTAAAAAAATTATGTTATAAACCATTGAGTTCTAGTAGTAGGCTGGGTGAAATTCCAAACAAATATTCTAGTCATGTTTTTGAAGAAAGATTAAATTTCCACAACATTCTACAATAGTTGCATATTTTGGAATGAATGTAAAGAACCTTCCTTATTCTTGGATGTAAAAGACTCGTCACTTTCTGCAATGATCATGTGCAGTATCCTAAGCTATCTTGTTAGATAACTAGACTGCTAACTTAAGGTACTAAGCGGGCCAAATTCGGTTACTTATCTCCATTAAGACACCTACAGTATATTTGCGTGGTGGGTGGTTAGATGCAGATTCAAGTATGGACACTTCCATAAAGACATGTGTGGAAAAGAGATCGAATTGCGTGCTCAAAATTTGTTAACTATTCTAGATCTACTAGTCAACAAAATTGGAAGACCTATGTGACCTTATGGTTCACTGTCAATGAACTTTGATTTTTCATAGCAATTCAAAGTTAGTTCCAAGATTTGATGGATTTGATAATGGCTTCTTCATATACATTTGTAGATGCACAAAAGAGTCAGCCTTGCAAAACCGAGTTAGTATATGGTTGCAAACAACAACAAAACCAAATAAGGCCAGTCTGCTTTACTTGAGAAATTCCCCTTGCCCCACAACTAGTGTTGGATCTTTTTATTCTAGAGGTTGGAGGCGGCATGATAAAATACATTTTAAACTATTGAAAATCATCGAAGACATCGATCCATGAGGCCCTTTATGGCAAATCGTTGTCAAAAACATTCCCCTATGCTAGGATCAGTTCTTCGAGCTATTCTCCACTCAAGTATTGATCCAAGACTGAGCTTGGATCGTCCCCGATGCAAAATTCATTTTGTTCCACGTCGTTGTCATCAACGTCACCGTCGTCATTCTCCATCCAGGGCTCAGGGCTCAAGCATTGTTGTTGAGTTTGATTGTACAAATGCCATATGATAATATGGAACAATTGGCGAAGTTGTTTGTGTCTATATTCGCCCTATTGGCATGGATTGACTATAGTAGTGAATTTATCATTAAAAACATTAAAAAAACACCTCAAAATTTATTGAGTATTTAAAAATGCATTTTAAAATAGATGCACCACTATTCACAACTCATTAAATTACCGAATGGGAATAAATGTTTAGTTTGGTTCTTTCCAAGCACAACCGGCCTTCATAGGCCATTAGGATTTCTAGGGAATTTATTAAATGTTGTAGAAGATCTTTAACAGAAAATCAATAATGTATGGCCACAACTTACTCTAGTTCCGCTCAAATGCCAAAAAAATCCATTTCACTACAAAATTATTAGGATGCAAAATGTACCAAACTAAATGTTGATGAACTAAAAGTAATTTGGAAAAGACAATACTTGTAGACTTATACGAGAAGTGTCATTAGAAAAGTTACCACAATGACATATATCACCATATGACATTAAAATACAATATTTAGTGTAGTAAAGCCATGGTCTCATTTGGTTTATTTTATGGTTAACTCTAACAAAAAGTAAGGATAGCGACCAAGTTGGCTCAAATTTCTCCCCGATCACTGCTCCGTTGGGCCACTGCAACATACATACACGAAGGTGTGTGGGTGTTATTTGGTTCAATGTTCATGTTCTCCAACTTCCATGATTAGATTACACAACAAAACTTGTGGTTCATTAACAAATCTACAATGAAGCATCAACATTGAAAATCCAACCTCCCCTAATTAAGTTATGGTTATTGAAAGTCCTAAGTCAATTGAGGCCAATCCATGGAATCTCAACCGTTGAGAGGATGGAAGTTGGGACTTACCACTTCATGTAGGGTCCCAAAGTCCTAAGTCCCAAGTATGACATGGATGCCTACATGACAACACTTTTTGGAGGTGAGGCTCGGGACTTGCGTGGAAAATTGGGTCGAGCAAAAAACTAGACTAGACTCTCAACACAAGTCCCGTGAATGTTTTGTCATAAAATAAATCAAGATCCAACTTTAATGATAATTAACCATATTTTAATGGTTTCTTGAGGCTCAAAAGTTGGGATTGCTAAGGGCCACTTCACACATGAGCCAAGAGCCGTGACCATGAAATTGTGAGAGCCCAAAAGAAAGTGTCCAAAGGCCATCCCAAGACACCTCCAAAATCATGTAGTGTGATCACGGACCCTCAAATGTAGCGTGAAGTCATATATGATTGGGCCCTCAACCAAATGTTATTTCAACGAAATTCTATTCATGCGGGTCCTCACACATGATAAAATAGAATAAACCAACGGTTGTGAACATTCGGAGTGCCATAGTCTCCCGGTTTTGTGTTAGGCCTACCTCCAAGTGACCATGAAACATGCCCCATTTGATGCCATGTAGGAATCCACGTAGACTTTACATCCATCGTGCATTCACCTACTCCGTTGGTCCCTCAAGTGTAGTCTGAAGCGAACTTGGACCGGCTCCGCCGTTTCCACCAATGAGAGTGCTTGAAGTGTAATGGTCACGGGCTCTCAGTCTCGTGTGTGAAGTGGCCCTAACATGAGCGGGACTTGGGACTTGGGACCCCATGTATGTGAACCGGCCGTAAGAAGATTGGGAACCAAATAACACCCGCATAAGCCCCCTTCTACAACGACCTCAACAAATGAGTCAATGCCCCTGTCAGGGAGCATTAATGAGGGCTAGCTGAGAAACCTTAAGGCGGCTGAAGCCTAAAAAAAATTCTATTGTGCCTAATGCACTCTTAACACATACCACATGGCGCTTTGCCTAAATAATATATACATTGTGAGTTATGATCACAAATGTGCATGTACCCTTATAGACTCATTTTTTGAGGTGGCTTTTGGAGCAACTTCATATGAGTGTAGAACATAGAGAAATTTGTGTTTTTTGATGAAATTTTTTTGTGATTTCTCTTCTTTTCCTTCTTGTGGAACATACTGTGGAGAATAGGAATTAGAATTGGCATGATGAAGCCAATTTCAGGAGACAAAGTGATAGATATTGTTGCTCTTTTGATGAAAGGTAAGAGTACAAGAGTGGTTGCAAAGTCTTTGGGTTTCTCACAGAGTACGGTGAATAGAGTGAGGAAGAAACATTGTAATAACTTAGAATTGCCAAAACGAGGTGTTCCAAAGATTCTTACCACTTCAGAGAGACGACGTGCAATGCATTTGGTCACGGTTGGAGGGCTGGAAACGGCAGTACATGCAGCAAAAGTGTTGAGAGAGGGTAGAAAAGTGGGTTTATGTGATAACACTTTGCGGTCTGCTTTGAGAGATGTTGGATTGAGTGCTTGTGAGAAGATTCCTAAGCCTTGTTTGTCACAAAAAAATGTACGAGAGAGGCTACGATTTGCAAGAATTCATAAAGAGTGGATAGTAGAGGATTGGAAGAGAGTTGTATTCAGTGATGAAATGAAGATAAATCGTTTCAATTCAAATGGGAGGACTTGGTGTTGGGTCAATGACCAAAAAGCTTGCCTGATCGTGCGGTGAAGCAAACAATGAAGCATGGTGGAGGGTCTTTGATGCTATGGAGTTGTATGACAGCAAGAGGTGTAGGTGATTTACAAAAGGTGGATGGGCGTTTAAATGCGAAGGAATATATTTCAATCTTGCATGGAGATTTGTACTTGAGTTTAGAGAGATTAGGATACTTGAACCTCGATAACGTCATTTTCTAGCATGATAATGCTCCTATACATAAAGCAAGGTTGTTTAGAAATGGTTCTTACAACAGCCATTCACTATTTTAGAGTGGCCAACTCAATCCCTAGACCTAAATCCCATAGAACATGTTTGGGCAATTCTCAAACATCGTTTGAATTCCTATCCAACTCCTCCTGTAGGTCTTTTGCTCCTCCTGTGGGAGCGTGTGGAGGAGACTTATAAGACGATCACTACAGAGCAATGTGAGAGATTGTATGCTAGCATGCCAGATCAAATTGCAGCTGTTTTGGCTGCTCGTGGAAAGTGGACAAGATTTTGACCACTTTGTATATAACGCCTCCAAAAATGAGTCTATGTACATAGTCAACTTTGGCACTATGTATTTTTTAATCTAGTGGCAATTTCTTTTCAATTTTCTTGAGGTTGTCAGTTACTTCATGCTCTCAATCTTTCATGTTCAAAATTTATTGCTTTGATTCTTCATACTCTCTACATTGTTACTTTTCTAAATCAAATACCACGGGGGGTTCACTCCATGTCAAATTGAACACCACGTGCGGCCAAAGTTTGCTACCCCTATATTACATGGAATAGATAAATTTAAAAATTATGATATTTTTTCTACATATGCATAATCATTGATAATATCTTTTGTATATTTTTTTGAAATTTTTAGTCATCTTCATTTTTTGTAGCAATTATTTTAGTTCAATTCTGCGTCATTCTAGTTAGAAACGGTATGTTTTATTAAAAAAACAGATCATCAAATTTGATTACCATTTTTTACTATGTAATAGATACCGTGTATATCTACCCATGAAAAAAAATTGATAAAATTTTGACCCATTTTGGTGATGCAACTTACCAAAAGTAGATTTTTTTTGGCCGCACGTGGTGTTCAACTTGACAATGGAGTGACCCCCCCCGTGTCAAATACCCTCATAGATTCATTTCTTGAAGTCTCTGTAATATTATAATAATAATGACAAGAAAGAGCTGCAGCCTGCATATAGTCAAGGCTCTATAAATGTTACAGGACGGGAGTAGCAAAAAAATAACATATATAGAATTATAACAAGTAACACTTATAGAATTCATACCGATGATTAATAACATTTATAGAAATAACACTTAATTTTTTTGAAAATGAAGAACATAACGTTTTATAAAAATAAAAAATGAAAGTACAAATGATAATACATAATTCAACTAAACTAATTGAAAGAAATAATCTATATAGTAGTAACTTGACGAGATTCTTCCAACTAAACTAACCGAAAGAAAGAGTCTATGGTAGTATGATGAGAAGCATCCAAATGATGAGATGAAACTTCCTTATGGAGTCCTTGAATGCTCTTGATGTGTGATAGGCACGCCTATGTAAATTAGGCAATCTATTAATAAATGCCTAATATGCCTAATCTTAAATTCGGAATGTGCCTAATATCAGGTGAAGTCTGTGGCGCACTATTGGCGGCATTGCATTATGGGCCCATAATGCAAATTAGGCATTCTATTAATAAATGCCTAAGATGCCTAATCTTAAATTCGGAATGTGCCTAATATGCCTAATCCAAATATGGTTTCATGCCTAATATGACTTAGATTAGGCATTTTAGGCATATGCCTAATTTACATAGGCCTGGTGATAGGGCATCATTTGGTCTTTGTTCAAAGTATTTCTTCAAAGTCTCTAAAGAACGCTCAGCAACACTCAATCTTACAACTTCGTCTACCACATCAACCATATCCTCATCAACATCAATTTCTTGATGTTCTGAGGAATACATATCCAAAAACTCCTCATCGGTAGGTTCATAGGGGTTGTTTAAATCAAACTCCATCTCATAATTGAGGTATTCATGAGCATTCATCACGTCACCCACCTCACTATCAGATGACAACAACGTCAGTTGATGAAGTAGAGTAGCAACTTCAGCAACCTCTACCAAGCGCCTAGCTTCCTCTATCTCCCTCTCAATAGAGATCAAAAGAACACCCGTGTGCCTCCAACAATCTTGAATTGTTCGGAAAGAATATGGTATAAATGTGATTACATGTTTAAAATGTATGCTCTCATATATTATTACCTTGATTTTCTCAAAATTAACACTTATAGAGGTGCAATTAACAAAGAAGGGAGTAGAGCATGTTATAACACTTAACACATAACACTCACTAGTCTTACCAATTGTGTTTTTGTAGGGGAGTAAAATTTTCTTAACATATATGAAATTATAACGCTTTTAGGAGTAACACTTATAGAGTCTTGACTGTATATGGGATGCGACGTCGCCTGCGACGTCACAGCCAGTCAGCGAATCGCCCCATTTAGTTTACTAATTATGCAACGATGTGCATAGTATTAATTACACTCACCAAAACAAACACAAAACACAGTTGTCACCTCCCCCACAACTGCCCTCACTCGCTTCCATCACTTCGCTCCCTCGCTCGCTCTCTTCCTCTTCTCTCCGATCTCCCAAACCCCAATTGCCACGCTCACCCATCGCGTCTTTCCCCCGCCCTCAGAATTTCCACATCCGCCACACGCCCATCGCACTCGCAACGGCCTCACACAATCCGCGCACGCTCCCATTCTCCACACCTCAATTTCACTCCAAGCCCCTCCCGAGCTCCTTTTCTTAGTCTCCAGCACACGGCTTCCTTCGTCGTTGTCTTCGTCTTGAGTCGCTCTGCAGCCCCCGCTTAGTGTTTGACCTGATTGTGGTTGGTGGTGGATGGGGCTAATGAGGAGGAGGGTTTGGCGATTGGTTTGGTTTGGTTTGGTTTGGTGTTACGATTGAATCAGCAGCTGCAGTTGTGGTGAGTGGAGCAGCTGCTGGGCTAGAGAGGTGGGAATGATCGCTGTGTTGATCATTGAAGGGAGGGTCGCTTTGATGTGATTGTGGGGAAGGGGGGCTCGGGAGAGATTTTCCTCCGAGGTGCACAGTGGAGTGGTCCGAGGGTCGGGGGTGTGTACGGGCCCGTGATGATTGCGGTTTTGTGTTAGTGGAGGTGAGGTGATTTAGTCTGTTTTGTTTTGTGTGATTTGATTTTTCCTAATGGCGGTGCTAAGAGGGAGGTGAGAGGGCTGGGGTTTGGTGTTAAGATTGAATGAGCTGCAGTGTTCGGCGAGGGGTTCGATCGTGGTCAGTGGAGCAGCTGGTTAAGTGATGTTTCAATGATCGCTGTGTTCATTGAGGGAGGTCCACTTGTGATGTGTTTTCGTTCTGTAAGGGAGAGGGGGAGAGGGGGAGAGATTAAGTGCGAGGTGCAGAGTGGTGTGGTCAGAGGGCCGGGAAGGGAGTGATGGTCATTTCTGTTTTGTGTAAGTGGAGGTGATTTGTTTTATTTTGTGTAATTTGATTTGTCGTAATGCCGGCGGTAAAGGGGAGGTGAAAGAGGGGTGGGGGTTACACGCAAAAGGGGTGAGGGGAGGAGGATGGTGGTACGGTTCGGCAGGTGGAGTTGTACGGAGAGCTGGGGAAAGACTGCCTCTTCCTCCATGAGAGGGCAGAGAGCACCAAAATAATAAATCCTTGTAGATAGGCCATGGAGACTTCCACAGTGTGATTAATTGCAGAGACACGAGTTGCAATTGTGCGGATGAAGCTCGACATCCCATCGGTAGTACTGGGAGCTTACAGACCAACATCATATGCTCTGGACATTAGCCGTCTTTTGGTGATTAATAGGACTTCGTGAAGGGAAAAGTCTTGCGGCATCCAGCTCACTCTACTTCTGCACCAGATCCTCCAAACACCATAACAATTTGTATTAATCTTGATCTCAAGAGCTCAGTGAGCGGCAGCGGGAGCAATGGGGTTTGGGAGGATTTCTCGTGGCTTGTTGTCGCTGCTGCTGTTGATGATTGTGGCGGCAGCGGGGGTGTTGCGCCCGTGTGCGGCGGATGACATTGTGCATGATGATTCATTGGCGCCTACTCAGCCTGGCTGCTCGAACAGCTTTGTGTTGGTGAGTTCTTTCCTTTCTGAACCGATGATTGCTTAATGCACCGTCTGAATGCTCAAGAAGCGAAGGGGAAACATATCGAGACTTCTTTTCCTCTTACGAGCTTGCTTTAAAGTCACATGGAGTTTCAATACAGGCCACCCAATAGTGCCCCGTAAGGATCATAAAACACTGGTATCATGTCTGTACTAACCTATCCACACCTTAAATTGGATACAAGGCTGCAGGGAGAATATATCTTAGAAAGGTTGGGTTCAGAATATAGATATGAAGAAGGATTTTGTTGAAATGTTTCTCACTGAGTCCTGACGGTGAATTTTGGGCAGGTCAAGATTAGGAACTGGATCAAGGGGGACGAGGCGGCAGAGCTTGTAGGTGTGAGTGCAAGATTTGGCAAGCCTATTACCAACCATGAGCAGGAAGCTCAAAGTTCGCCCTTGTCAAAATTGGACCCCGAAGACGGATGCACTCAATCCAAGCCAGTAGGTGTTCTCAAGCCTGTATAGCACATAAAAGTGGAGGTGTGATATCCAGTTCCTGCACACATCCATGCCATGGAATAAAATCTCTGCCTTGTGTTAGAAAATCATTGAGAATAGATGAGATATCAGATTTTACACTGCAGCCCTAGCTGTGATAAAATCAGGTCTTGTTGTATGCGTATCATACAGGGGCTAATTTTAGAAATGTCAAATATGAGGCTTGGCAGTCAGTTGATTATGTGGGTTTACAGATTCAGGGCTTTACTGCGTTGGTGAAACGGGGTAACTGTACCTTCACGACCAAGGCGAGGGTGGCACAGGCAGCAGGGGCTGTTGCAATTCTGGTTGTCAATGACAAACAAGGTCTTTCTTTATTCCTTCTTTCTTAGCAACTCACATATTGGTTCGGGCCTAAGTTCCTTATTTACATAGAACTAGGTTAGAGTGCTGAGTTGATTCTCGATCTTCACCTTCTTTCTTGCACAAGGAAAAGGGACACCATAATTCTCTTCATTGAGACCATGAAATAAGCTTGTGCTTCTAATTTTCCAAGAAACATGCTTGGAGCTCATGGGATTCACTCCCGAATCTACATTGTGATCTAACATCAATACTTTGCAGGTACTAATCTATCTTGATTTTTTCTTGCAGAGCTGTACAAAATGGTTTGCTCAAATAATGGTACCTTTAAGGATATTACAATACCATCTGTGATGTTGCCAAGAGCAGCTGGGAGTAGCCTGGAAGGAGCCTTGGCTCTTGATGAAGAAGGTACACTTCTGGTCTAACTTCTTCCTGGGTTTCGAATTTAGGACATTTAGGACGAGCTCTAGATTCCATGCAGACATGCTTGACAAAGAGCTTATGAGATGAGATATTGTCTGTTCTGATGAAGAATCGTGTTGATTTTTGCAGTGAGAGTACTTCTTTACTCGCCAAAAAGACCACTGGTGGATATAGCAGAGGTCTTTTTGTGGCTAATGGCTGTGGGTACCATTCTGGGTGCCTCATTCTGGTCAGCTTGGACTGCCAAGGAGGCCGCTCAAGAGCACTATCGCCGTTTGAAGGCATGGATTGCTGGCCTTTCTCGCCCCCACACTCTCTGTCTTTGATAGTCCTCTTGTATGGAGCTGATTAAGCCACTGATCGGTACAGTCGTTAGTCTGTCACTGACCTGCATAATCATAACACAATCCCTGGATTGTTATGGTCTCTTTTTGGAGGCACAGTATAACAAATTACATTACGTCAATTCCTTGAATTGGTGGTCTAGTATTTTGTGAAATGTGATCTGCACATATCTAACTAGACGATTTTATTGTTATAAATTCTGGTCTTATAAACCTTGATGCTTGTTTTGCTCAAAGAATGAGCTAGTCGACTTTACTATATAAACACTGAAACATCTCACAGTTGCTGTCTCATTAGAAATGCAATTAAGTCATGATTACAACCTACTCATACTGACTAAAAGATTATTGCTTTGTTTGCAGGAAGAACCAGAACTTGCAGTGGCACATCCTGTGAATGGTGAAAAGGATGTGATTGATATCAATATCCTTTCAGCAGTGTTATTCCTGTTGTTAGCCTCAGCCTTCTTGATGCTTCTGTACTTCTACATGTCAGCTTGGTTCTTGCGGGTCTTGGTGATCCTTTTCTGCATTGGCGGCTTTGAGGTACAATCACAACCATCATTTTGAAATGTCTTCTTCAAGTTGTGCATTTGTTCCAGCGTGCCACTTGAGATCAGGACTGAGAGTTGGGTGCATAAATTATTTTGTATGGAGCCAACTTGACTGAGCGTTTTGAAAGTGACTTGTTTGGGTTGTATGGTGGCTTTCCAGGGTTTGCAGACATGTCTTGTGTCTCTTCTCTACAGGTAATTGGCATCCTGTCCAAGACCTTATTAGCTCTCTGTTATGCATACTACAAAATCAAGTGGGTCTCCTTAAGTTCATTGTTCACTGATTTCATTTATTACTTGAATGCCTCCTTGTTATTCTAGTGGAGAAAGTAATAGAGTGTACACAATTCCTTTCCTTGTAGATGGTTTCGAAAGGCCGGTTCCACCTTTATCAAAGTTCCACTTTTAGGAGCTGTCTCTGTTCTTGCGCTCGGCCTATCACCATTTTGCCTCACCTTTTCTGTCATTTGGGGCTATTACCGCTTAAATACCTATGCCTGGATTGGCCAAGACATTCTTGTAAGACAACTGAACCTATTCCTGAAGTCCTATGATATTCATCATTGCTGTTGCCCAGATTCAATTGTGGATTGGAGGGCATCAAATGCTAGATAGATGTAACCAGTTCAGCTAGATAGATAGATATTCAGGAGGGATCAATTCCGTCATACACTTCCCACCTGGCGACGTTGTAGGGTTCCAGAGATTTTTTATTGTTGTAGCGAGGCTAACTGAATTACCTTCTGCATCCTTCCTCTGCCCTACAGGGTATTGCACTCATCTTGACTGTCTTGCAAATTGTTCGACTACCAAATATCAAGGTACAATGTGTATTCTTGACAGAACTACCTTACATATACTTGAAAATTTCTCCATAGCACTTCAATTTTGCATGAGGCATCTTCAATTACCTAGTCTGCAAAAATATCAAATCTGATTAGAAGGGAAGAGGCATTAAGTAGTAAATTAAACAAGTATAATGACTTCGATGTGGGCATGGTGAACACAGGTCTCAACAGTACTTCTGTGCTGTGCATTCTTCTATGATGTATTCTGGGTGTTTATATCACCTTCATTTTTTCACGAGAGTGTGATGATTGTGGTATGTATTCCTACCTCTCTTATTTCATGTTTCAAATGAAGGTGCATGGTTGCTTTGAGTATCACATATAGATTCAATTCAAAAAGAATTTTGTGCTATTTTTCATGTATGTGCGGTATGTTCAATTCGTTGGGCCATAATTATATGGCCTTTGGTAGCATATCTTCTGCACTTTTGAAAGTTTCGAGGAGAGTTCTAGGGACGGTCTTGACCTATCATGGGTTCTGGTGATTGCAGGTGGCTCGGGGGGATAAAAGTGATGGTGAAGGAATACCAATGCTTTTGAAGGTTCCAAGGTTGTACGATCCTTGGGGAGGCTACAGTATCATTGGCTTTGGTGATATACTGCTACCAGGATTGTTGGTCTCCTTCTGCCTCCGGTATTGTATCTTGCATTCTTTTCCAGTGTTCTACAAATTGGTTAAGCCTCCTATTTATTCTTATTCTTCTCTCACTTATTCTCCTGAGAATATCTGATAATTTTTTTCCCAGCACATGGATCCTCAAATCTTGATCCTTCAAACTGCTACTTCCTAACTTTTTGTATTTTTCTGAGAGGACATTTCTTAAGTATTGGACTTGTTTTGGCTTGTGGGAAAATTTTAGAAATAACTCAATACTTGCTACAAATATAGCTGAATATATAGGTGGTGCCTTCTTTAAAAGAATTTTTATTGATGGCAGGTATGATTGGACTACGAGGAAGAGTTTATGCAGGGGCTACTTTTTATGGTCGACTGTTGGCTACGGCCTTGGTACTATTCTGCCAATGTGTATTGGTTGTGTGTGTTCTGGTTGTGATAGGCCAATATGTTGTAATAGACGGTCCCAAATGTAGGAATCAAACTTGTAATTGTTTTGTTTTGAAACTGACTAGTCGAATTTACTGATAAGCAACTAAAAATGTTTGCCTGATGATTTGTTGATTTGTGGCTTTCCTGCATTCTTCAATGCTTCGACTCCTTCAGTAACAATGACTTCTGTGGACTCTTCATGTTTTACAGAATCTGATGAGGTTTCATCTTGTCTTTTGGTGGCTGTCTTCCAGGGTTGTTTCTTACTTATGTTGCACTGAATGTGATGAACGGCAACGGACAACCTGCACTCCTTTACATAGTGCCTTGTACCCTTGGTATGTTGCATTTCAGCTTGGAATTTGAATTTCTAGTACTCTTGTTGTCCTATGACTGTTGAGGTAATCATTTTCAACATATGTGAGCCTGTCTCAAAGAGTACAGGCTTTTGTACTAAAGTAACAATCATGTAATAAGTTTATTATCTTGTCCATAAAATCTGTGGAGGTATGAGAGAGCTGATAGAATTGGCTTTGTCCTTAGCTTGAAAATCCTCCTTTGGACTTTGTTCTAATATCCCTAAGGGATGTGTGTGTCCAGGCACAGTGGTGGTTCTGGGTTGGTGGCGAGGAGATCTGAAGCCATTGTGGTTTAAAGGAGATGCCCTTGATCCATATCCACTAGACACTGTTGGTCTGGAAGGAGCAACAGGCAACCTGTGTGATTAGTGACTTCTTGCAGCAGTGTAAGATGTATGCAACATATGGTAGTAAGGTGCACTGGCCAAATGTGGAGACAAGGACTGGAGATTTTTTCGGAACAACTGTAACTGGTATAGAGCACCTGATGCTGTAAATATGGCATTAGAAATTTTAAAATTTGCAAAATTGGATTTGGGTTCTTGGGGCGGTGTCACTTTGAAAGATTAGTATGTACACATGATTAATTAGTTCCTGAATTACTTACCTACATCAGTTTTATACCCCACACATGCCAAGTGCTGTGATCCAACAAAACCTTATGTTGGATGAATGAGAGGTATGCTTGTGAGCAACAATTTCCTCGCTAAAACCAAAGAGTAGGTTATTATGTGGTTGACTTAACCATAACATGGAAGTTCTCTTGAGGACAGAGCAACTACAAAATTAACCCACAAACTCAATGGTTCTCCAGTCTGGCAATTTGCCACTACATGGGAAAGCCAATGTTAGCCAACAGGAAACATTGACGATGACTTACTTGTAACAGCTTTTTCCCTTTACCAGCTGGAGTTTCTGAGCAACATTCAGAACAGCTACAGAAAGGTAGACTTCTAAAATCTCTCACTATACGAGACTCACCATTTTACTTCATATTTTAAAAGGGATTTAGCTGTTTCTACTAACCAATTTGGTGACCATGTTGAAGTTGTAGGTCCTCTTTCCTTTGGAGTAAAGTGGTCTGTGCTCACTGGTACCCCAGGGTGCTCACCGAGAGGTCTCTATGGAGGTCATGACATTCTTTAGCCCTTGTTGGGTATGGCCTTTGATGAACCTTACTTTGTAGTATTCAAAATGGAGAAACACATTTTATGAAGGGAGAATCTCCATGACATTAATAATCTCCATGACATGCCAAGTAATTCAGATGCTTTCTCTCTGCACCCACTTCTATTAAGATATGAAACACCCAATTAGTGTAAAGATGGTAAGCAACTCCAAATTGTACCCGTAGCCTTTCATCTCATAATTTTTGGAGCTCATATGAATATATTATTCATTATCAAAGCGGAGGTTCTCGTCCTCATTCAGTGATCACAGAGGTCCCCTCCAATTATGTTGACCATTGAAAACATGTCTTTCTGATGTATGTTCTTAGATCCACAACTAACCACATATCATTCAAATACATGTGTTGGTTTGGGGGTTGTGTTTTGATTTTTCTCTTTTGGTCCTTTCGTTACGTGGCAGTGTGGGCTCTGCCTCCCTCCAAGTGGATGTGCCTTCCTTGGTTCTTGAATCTTAATTCATTCTTGGCATCTGCTTCTTGGCCTTCTGTCTAAGAAACAAAGAACAAAATAAAGTAAAACAAAATAATTCTAACAAAATGATACTGAGGCAGTATCTCATATCTCGCAGATTGAGTCATCACGACTGACTGCAAATGTCAGGATCAACTTCGTAGGGAAGACTTCAGACCTTGGACAACTAACCACCTAATTCAAAGTCTATTAGTCAACTAGTTGCCTTTTGTAACTATAGTTGTTCGCGATTTGACCTACCAAAAAATGTAGTTAACTATAGTTGTTTAAATTTTGTTGTAATGTTGTAGTGTCACTAGTGTGTTATTTGTGTTGGTGGTGTACATGGAAGTTGTCCTAGAGCCCAACAGTGTGAGTGATCGTATAAAGACGTTTCTTGATGATCCTTAGTGGCCCAAGCATATTAAAGACCTTGAAGCAAATCAAGAGGCGAACTTCTTCGAATTTATAATAATACTTGGAACTTTTTTGGTTAACTATAGTTGTTCTTGAATCTGGTCTTAATTTTTTCTATTTAACTATAGTTGTTCTTGGTTTGAAAATTTTCTAGGTAACTATTGTTATTTCCTAAAATGTATTGAAAATTTTTTAGTTAACTATAGTTGTTTCCTAAAGTGTATTGAAAAAAATCTAGTTAAGTTTAGTTATTTTGGTAGTTATCCAAGGTCTGGAAGACTTGAGGTCAATTTCTGACATTCAAAACATTTAAAGTAGGGCATAAATTGTTCAAAATACACAGCGCGCCGACTCTTGGGTACCGATGGATTAAAGTTCAACCATGTACTCATCTAGAATGCTTGAGGTCACTTGAGATCTTTTGGTTTGAGATACTTTAGACTCTTCGAAATCCAACACTCCAAACCTCATGTTAGCTCACTGGCTGTTAGGTACACTAACATAGTGAGACAATTCCATCTGCCATACTTTTATACTTCCTCCAAGTAGATTAATATCCACATTATCATGTCCTCAGGACCATACCCAGGGATTTCAAGAATGTGTTCGCTGGAAACTTGACAATTTGCAGGCGTCTGCAGACGTCGACAGGTACTGAATGTAGCAAATCAGGACAGTGGGCTAGTTTTCGAGGAGGTTGGAATGTAACCCAAACTAACTAGAACGAGGTAACTTAGATTCAAGGCTGTCGGTACCTAAGGGCCTCGGTGTTCAGTCTAGTGCAAAATCTGATGAAGTTTTGCGGTAGTGTCCGGCAGATGTGGCAGTTGTTTCCACCCTGAATAAGTCTAAAAGACTAGCCCGTTTACTTGGTTGTTGAGGTGCGTGAACCGGCTTGGGCCATTCTAGTCGTACTAAATACATCATAAGCTGCTTCGGAGACCAATTTAAGTAGAGCTACCATTTGGGCATTCTTGAGTCACGATCATGTGGACACGGTCAGGATGATAAGAGGCTCGGATCCGAGGTAGCCATCACACTACATGTGGGCTACATGTACATGGTGGGCATATCAAATATCTGTGGAACTAAAGATTTGTGATTCCTAATTCGGTGTTCTACAAAGAAATCATTGCGCTCTTCTGGAGAGGTGGACCCCGCCGCTCCTGAGTGGGAGATCTAGAGTTTGCTGAATATCGGAGATGCATCAAATGCCAAGAATGGAATTGCTGCAAATGGCATGCCGGCGTCAATGGTGTCCAACAATGGCCAATATTATTGGTATGTTTGTGGGATTCACCACCTTGCAAATGCAGGTGGCATGGGCTGGTACAAATTTGCGGTGTCTGGTCCATTTCAAAAGCTCGATACAGGACCCGAGCAATTTTCTTAGTAGCTTGGATACTAAGAATATCTCTGATGAGAGCAACATTTGTTACTGGCAGTGAGTGTCCTGTTTCTTAATGCACCTCCTGTGTACAAGATCTCTGTGTCTCACTTGAGGTTATCAGGCACCTGGCCAAGCGGTCTCAAGCTGTGCCCGAGCCTCAATCTCTGGATTTGAGCGGAAAATCCTTCACTGGTACTATCCCTACCACCATCAGCAGCGACATATTAAACCTGGTCTATTTGGACGTGTCACAAAATTCACTGAAGGGGTCAATTCCGGCAGACCTCGGCTCCTGTCAAATTTTGAACGATTTGATACTTAATGACAACCGGCTTACCGGAGAAATCCCTTGCAAGTATTACTCAACCAAAGTGCCTGGCTGTATTCAATGTATCCAACAATCAGTTATCGGGCGTCATTCCTTCAAGTTTGAAAGGCAAGGGGAAATCATTCAATGCATCATGTTATGAGGGAAATACTCATCTTTGTGGAAAGCTCGTACTCGAAATTGCTCATCAACGGACACAAACCAAAGTGTATTTCTGGACCAGGTTTCTTTGTTGGAATTGGAACTGGATTCCTCACAGAAATGGCCCTCTTTGTGAAAATGCGGGATCTATGGCCAAGCCATTTCTTAGATTGTTCAAATAGTATGGATAAAAGGCTTCCGAAGTGCCGATATGGGCTCTTCAAACACCCTACGCAATAAGTTACAGGGTGACACTCAATAAGCAGTGTGTTAGAATTGACGCCTTTACGTGAGCCATTTGGTTTACGAGTGGCAAGGCTAGATTGCAAGAGTTTGCGGTTTTGTATGTTCTTTGTGTTCATTTTGTTTCTAACTCAGTATTATCGAAGTAGTTCAGTCACAAACTGAAAGCTCCTCCACTCTAGAAAAGAACTGGAATTATGATCATTCTAACTTAACGTGTTGACAAAGGTTGTTGAAAGTTCAAGCTGGAAATGTATGGTAAATATAGGTATCATTAAATCGCGATTAAATTTGATAGTGGCTCAATTCATTAGAAGGACGCTGGTCTCATGTCATCAGGACTAATTTATTTTATTGAATCCTGTGGATTTTGTTATAATACTTTATATGCTCCAAGAGGGATACGTCGGACTGGATTTCTTGGTGTTAGGGTTTTGGAGTCCAAACACTTGCTTGAAACTGTTAGAATTTCCTTTGTTGCTTGTGGCAGTTACATTCTCGTGACAATGTATAATTGGTTGTCGAAACTTAGTAACGGACTCGCAAGGATACTTAGCAGATGGAAAGCGACATATGGCTGAACTACTAAGGATAAGTCATCATGAAGAATTTTGCTCTCTTTTATGCGTGCAAACAATCACCTTCCGTTTCTCAAGCATCTAAATATTGCGTCAACTAACCAACATGAAAATCATTTTTCTTACTCACTACGGGCAACTATCTACATGTCGGTTCAAATTGACCTGCAAGTTTCTTCCCCATAGTTCACATGAACCGACAACCAATAAGAGTTGTTTTCTTCTTGCTTCTGGTGCCCCATTTAAAAATACGTGCCACCTCACATTGGGACTGAGTCTCTATTATACCTAATTGAGCAATTACGCAGCATGCAGCATATTCGGTCTACAAGAATTCCTTCACTATTCTTCGAACATATACATTCATTACAAGTGTAGTAATAAAGTAGAACCAAGAGAGCATTTGGTCAACGATGTTCCCTCCACATCTTCCCTACTAGAGACTTCAAAGCACCTCATCTTATCTCAATCTTAGGGCCACTTTACACACAAGACTGAAGGCCCGTGACCATTGCAATCTACGAGCTCTCATTGGTCGAAAGGGCGGAGACCGTCCAAGTTCACTTCACACATGAAGGTGAAGGCCTAAAGGCCCAAATAAGACTTCATGGATGAAAAGTCTACATGGAGTCCTACATGGCGGACTATGGATAAGGTTTCATGGTCTCCTAGAATTTTCATCAAACCCACCTCCAAGAGGTGGGCATGACATAAATTCTGGGAGACCATGACTTTCTTTAATATTTTTTTCTAGCGGGACAGATTTCAGGACAAATTGCAAGGCAGATTCCATAACAAATTCTAGAACAAACAAACACCACCAAATAATTCTCTTAGATTGATAGAATTTGAGACATATTATATTAAACCAAATCCTCTCCTCTTTTTCCGCCAACAAAATATGCAATGGTCCCGCAACATGGTCCATTCTCACTTCACACTATGCTTGAGGGCCCGAGACTACATAAAACAGCTTTCCCAACACCCATAGTACGGCCGTTGGATGAGAGTCAAGGGTCCTCACCATTACAAGGTCACGCCTCTTGGCTTATGTGTGAAGTAGCCCTTAGCACAAAGTGACATTGCATGCGCCACACTTTAGTACTAATTCTTCCCAGTACATTAATAGCCACACTATCCGTAATGTTGGCATGGCCATATCCAGGGATTTCAAACAAGTGTTAACTAGGAACTTTTACAATTTGCAAGCTGTACAGGTCACAGCTTATCCCTGTGGCGCGTGCCTCTACTATTGCTTCATGTAATTTTCCTTGTAACGTTGTAGCCAAATCTGAAATAATGAGAATCATACCTTTGTAGTACTAATTTGGAAGTTTCTGCAAATGTCGACAGGTACTGATTCTAACTAATCAGGACAAATAGCTAGTATACGAGATGGTTTAGGGTTTAGATTTTAGGGGAGATCCGACAGCTTAGTTACGGATGGGCCGGTTGAGTTTGAGAAATGACGGGTTCAAGTTCAAGACTTTAGGCAAATCACTGATCATTTCAGAAGAAAATACGGAATATACCCTAAATCAATAAAGGGAAACTGAAATATATCAACATGTAACTGTTTAATGGACTTGGAAACATTTGAATCTCAACCGATTTTGCCCAAAATCGCCCCGGACACTCATGCACCTCCTGTGTACACGATCTCTCTGACTAACTCGGGATTATCAGGCATCAGGCCAAGCAGTCTCAAGCTGTGTCCGAGCCTTCAAACTCCCGGATTTGAGCAGAAACTCCTTCACTGGTCCTATCCCTACCACAATCAGCAGCGACCTACCAAACCTGGTCTATCAAGACGTGTCAATAAAATAATTCACTGCATGGGTGAATTCCAGCATAGCTTAGCTCCTGTAAGTATTTGAGCGACTTGTTCCTCAATAATAATCATCAGCTGATCGGAGAAATTCCTGCAAGTATTACTCGACTGGACTGCCTGACTGGGTTCAGTGTAGCCAACAATCAGTTATTGGGCCGCAATCCTTCAAATTGGAGCGTCCATGGGCGATCATTAAATGCATCCAATTGTACTGGAAGTGATGGTCTTTGTGGAGAGCATTCTTAACCGAAATTGCTCATCGTCTGTCTCAAAGCGAAGTATCATTTCGGTACCAGTCATTTAGGACCAGGTCTCTTTGTTGGAATTGGAATTAGGTTTCTCATGGGAATGCCAGCCCTCTTGTCGAAATTTTGGTATCCAAGTCTAAGCCATTTGTTAGGCCGTTCTGCTAGGGATAAAAAGGCCATATGGGCTCTTCAAACAAGCCCAGGTAGTCAGTTACATAGAGTGAGAGTCATACAAGTTTCATTTGATGACGTGCTATAGCTTTTCAGACCACATATTTGATCCCAATTGTTTGCTAAAGAAACATATCAAGCCTCCAATGGGTGCTATACTGAAGAGCCCATGTGTAAAAATCCATGCCTGTTTGTGAGATGTTTGGTGAGAAGTAGCAAGGCAAGATTGCAAGAGTTTACTGCTGGGCATGTTGTCTTCCTCGCCCTACTCATTTTGATCATAGTAGCTCAGTCCCAAATTGAAGGTCGACCTCCAATCTGGAAAATAGATAATGAATCATTCGCAGTAGCATATATCCTTTAGCGTCAGTAGAGATTACGAGTAACATCAAGAACATCGACAAAACTATAATACATATACACACATATATCATCCCAGAGAGATATTTTTTGAGGATTTATGTAGGTCGCCTCTCTCAAAATTTGGGGTCAGCATCACACCAGTGTAGCTATGGTGAGAATAAACTATAAACATAAGTGATTCTCTTAACGGATCCACTCATATGGTTTTAGATCATACCATCAAATAAGGTAGACGGGTCTTATATGGTTATTTTTTTCATGTTTACCGCCTAAAATACAACTCCAATTTGCAAACTCTTAAGTGTGGTTGATCCATGAATGTGGATGGAAAAGTTTGGTTCAATTACAGATAAATTTGGAGCCCACCCTAAATGAATTTTCAAAGGTGCCATCTAGGGAGCCATAACTACGGAGGGGGGGGGGTAAAATTATGTTCACTATTGGTCTAGAATGGTTAACAAATTTGAATACGCAGTCCAATCTATTTTAAACACATCTTCTTGGTGTCCGTTCTTAGATCCATAATGAACCATGAACCACTCACATATATGTGTCCATTTACTATAAGTAACCAAATTAGGCCCACTTCTTGGGGGTTGCACTCTTCATAGAAATCATACGTCACCTTGATTTTTATACCCTTATATATGGTTTTTGGGCAGACAAAAAAAGGATAAGCATACAAACTTATAGCTAAGAAATAGCAAAAAGTATGTGTGTGTGTGTGCGCGCACGCGCGTGTACACATACATCCATACAAAAATAATACCATAACTTAACATGTGTATACAAGGATATTAAAAAAAATTGCAAAAAACAAGCCTCCAATATTTGTAGGCAAAAACAGCTCATTGATTCATCCTAACTTTCTAAAATTCTTATGTACATGTATGCCATTCTTGAAGATTTATGTATGGGCTTCAAATTCCATATGACATATTTATAACCATCCCGAAGATAAATAATATCCTAGCCCTCTATATATTTTATAACCCATAATCATAACTAATACCCCTTTTGTGCACCCACATGCTACATGTACAAAAACTCATTAGACCCACTTAGGACTATTTAGACCCACTTATCACTTACATTACCTTTGGTTGCAATACAACAACACTATGAACCCCCAATTTATTTATTTATATTACACACACAAAACAACAACAAAAACCATTTTAAACAAAGACATTGTATAGAATTTGTCAATGAAAACCATTACATCAGCCAGATCATCAACATGTATGGTGATGTGGATGAACACGAAGGATGAAAACATGACACAATGGCGTGACAACTTGCATTCAATTACTAGACTACATATTTACAATATAACTTAGGGCCACTTCACACATGAGCCAAGAGCGGTGACCGTGAAATTGACTAGTACTATGATTTTAATACCCGCAAGTAATTTCTTTTAAATATAACATTATTCATGTTGATGCTTAATACCCATTCATTCACCTTCCTATATACCGGCCCAACATTGGTCTTTACCCACTTGGGCACTAAAATTTTAGTTGAGTAACCAAATATTGGCTCCCCAAATCTATCCCAAGGAACTTAATTAGGGCACTTCACACACGAGCCAAGAGCCATAACCGGCATTTTCGGAAGCCAACAAAACCACATCAAAACACCATCTCATGGAAACTCGAAACCATCACTTTAACTCAATTATTGTTGTGGAGGTCTTCCAGATTCTTGTCGAATCCATCTTGGGAAACTTTTCATCTGACGACAATGTCCAAGTGGCATGCGTTGCATTGATTGATATTAGAGCAACCAAAGTGAAACTGTTGCATTATGCTACACCATTCATGGTATTTAGGGCCACTTCACACACGAGCCAAGAGCCGTGACCATGAAATTGTGAGAGCCCAAAAGAAAGTGTCCAAAGGCCGTCCCAACACCCCTCCAAAATCATGCAATGTGGTCACGGATCCTCAAGTGTAGTGTGAAGCCATATGTGACTAGGCCCTCAACCAAATGCTATTTCAATGAATTTCTATTCATGCGGGTCCTCACATATGATAAAATAGAATAAATCAACGGCTGTGAGCATTCAAAGTGCCATGGTCTCCTGGTTTTGTGTTAGGCCTACCTTCAAGAGGTGTTTTTTGAAAACAGTCCAAGTGACCATGAGACATGATTCATTCGATGCCATGTAGACTTTACATCCATCTTGCATCCACATACTCTGTTGGTCCCTCGAGTGTAGTGTGAAGCGAACTTGGACCGGCTCTGTCTTTTCCACCAATGAGAGTGCTTGAAGTGTAATGGTCACGGGCTCTCAGTCTCGTGTGTGAAGTGGCCCTTAGTGTCACGTGCATAATAATGTCATTGATCCTATTTTGAGACATATGTTAGTTTACACTAATGATCAACAATTTCACCACCAGTGTCACCTCATGACACTTGGCGTTCAAGTGCATTTACTAATATTGGGCATGAGCATGTTTAATTGTGTTATGAGGTACATATGGGCCTATGCTACACAATGGTCTACAAGTTGACTAAAGTGTACAGATATGACACTTGACAATAGTATGCTAAAGAATACCTTCCCCTTGCATATTAAATGTAACCATACAACACTTGCCATTCATAACCATTACTCAGCATTCAACTCTCGTTTTGTGGGCCTTCGTTTTGTAATACTGGGATGCTCGAAAAGTTGCGCAGGGAAACTCAGATTCATATTGAACTCTCAACATCCCATTGTTATATTCTAAGGGCCCATGTCGTTGAGTAATGTTATGTTAGTATGCTCAATAGCATCTTCCCCTTGCATCTGCAACATTGTCATCTCAAGTATCCCAATTTGAAACGCTAATTGTGAAGATGTAAATAGATTTTCAGTTAAAAGAAGTTGCTTATGTTGACGAATAATATCATAATGGCAATTAGCATATATGACACTTTGAGACTTATAGGCATCTAGATTAGGTCCTTCGCAAATAATGCACGTGACACTAAATACCATAAACGGTGTAGTGCAGTACACATACCTAATTTGGTTAGTTATCGCAATCAAACCCCTATATTAGAGTGGTATGTGGTTTAGTGTGGCTCCAAGAGAAAATACTAATCTAAGCGGTTCACTCTGACCCCTTTGACACTAGTTTTGATGGTTTCTTGATTGTTTCAACTACTCCTCTTATTCATGTTCAAGTTTGCTATGTTCTGCCATGTGGATAATTTTGATTCAACAATATTAGCTATTTTTGGATTAATTCAAATATGGGAGTGTGCTCTCAACTAGTTTACAGTGGAACTAGTCCATGGACCAAAACTTGACATTTGCCACCTCCGCGGTTTAGGGGCAGCATATATTAAACATGTTGTTTGTTGATCCCTATGTGCAAATGATTCCCAATTGATCTGAAAATTTGCATGACACTCAAACGTAGCATATCCTAAACATCTATTGTTGGAAATTTTAGTTGGACATGTGGAAGGGGGGTGTAAATCCATGTGGAACGTGCGCAGTTGTGGCACTACTGCCTCAAATTGCAAAGCTTCCCAAAAAATTCAGAATGATGATTTGAGTAGGTATATTGCCCTTCATTTGAATGAGGGTAACATTTTGTCATTTGGAGATGATTTGAGTGGAGGTTCGATCAAAAATCCAACCCCAATTTAATTTCTAAATTGTTGCCCCTCAAAACCACAATCATAACATTATTCAGATCCATAATAGTGTTCTGTGGGATTGACAGTATTCCACATAGTATTCCTATGAAAACCTCCTACATAATAGAATTGGATTATGAGTAGTCACCTTTAACTTGCAAACATCTATATGGTTGGATTTATCAAAAAGCTTTAGATCTTCAACTACAGTCGTTGAAATTGAGTTCACGTTTTCTAGGAAGATTTGAGGTAAATTGGGCATGGGAAGGTAGGGGTTAAAAGAGATTGAAGTGTGTGCTCAGAATGTTATAACCATTCTAGACTCAATAGTCAACCTAATTGGGAAACCTATATGACCATTTTAATAAGCAGGAGAATCTTCACTCTATAATGAATACGATATTCATACGAGCGCCAAAAACTTATGAGGAAAGCGGCTATTGCCTCAATTTGGATTTTGCTAACCATCTTATACTAGATTTGGGCGAACCAACCCATACACTCGTTCCTTGTTGGATGCCTAAACCCTTGCCTCCAAGGAACCAATGTACGGGTTGGTTCGCCCCAGCCCTTATACTATACATTATTCAGATCCATAACAATGTTCTGTGGGACTAACAATATTCTACAAAATATTCCTCACATTCAACCTGAATGATGGAATATTTTGCAAAATATTGTTATGAATCTGAATAATGTTATATACTGGTCGTGTGTTTCATATTTTATGAGAAGTGGGCTAGGGGGAAAAAAACTGACCATTTACAAAGTCCCATGTACCTTATGAGACTAGGAGTCGCACTCGGGAATTCATCGCAACAGATTCAAAAGAGGAGGAAGGAAAATAAAACCATATAAAACTGACGAGAAAGCAGCAGTATGGTGCACAAAGTCATAGAAAGTACAGCTTCCTATTAAAGACTGGGGAGTGATATGATATGTTCGGATGTCATCAAGCAAATAATAGTCAAGCGTGGAGTGCAGAGAAGGATAGGACTTTACAGAGTCAAACGCTCTATTTGAAAGACAGGTCGCTGCTGCCTTTGACACCACGAGATCACACTCTGTCCGATCTGACTCACGCTTTAAAACGAGGAGAAAAATGAGGAGAAGAAGAACTGGTCCTACACGAACTGAAACTCTTGAATGGGAAATGTGGAAACTTGAAGTTGACGAGTAGGTAATCTCACATGTAACAAGGAATAAAGGCATTGTGGGTGTTATTCGGTTCATTTTTCATGTTCTCCAACTTCTACCGATTAGATATACACAACAAATTATTGTTGCATTAGTAAATCTACGATGAAGCATCAGCAATAATCAATATGGAAATCGAACCTTGATGTCCTTATGGTTGTCAAGAAAGAGTGCATGTTTGTTGATTCCTTAACTGAATTCATGGGTCTCCTCCTAAGTGTGTTCACTATTGAGTATTTAGTGTCATATGGTATTTAATGTCACTGTGATAACTTTTCAGATGACACTTCTTATGAACAAGTGAACAAATATTGTCATGGATGATGGATGAGTTCATCCATCAGCCAAAACCCTACCTTCTCTTGTCACCAACTTCTGATGAAATATTGTCATGGATGATTGAAATGTGGATGAAAAATGACTTGGTAGGTGACAGTATTTGCAACGCTGTAAATCTATAATCCCCAAAAAAATTTACAAGGAATGACAAATAATGTTGGGTTAACATTTAGTGTTGGTGACACTGTACCATGGTTTATAATTAGTATCGAGCAAGACAATTAGAACTGGTGACACTAAATATCATATTTAGTGTAGTCACTCAAGATTTGAAGGCATAAAATCCAATCTCTTTGAAACTCCATGTGCCTTAATGGTGTTTGTTCTTTGATCCTCACCCAAACACACACCAATCTAATATAGGTGTCCGATTAAGAAAAGTAACCAAATAAGATGCACATAGCTTAGATATGATACTGTATACAATTTCCATTTCCACATTTCCCATTCTATGAAAGCGTGGGAGATGGGAGATGTGGAAACAAGGTGACGAGTATACCATATCTACAAGGAACCTTTCTCCTTTCCTTGGCCAAAATATCATTTTCTACAACAATCAGAGGATAGGGTCGGAGTTGGAACACGCACCCGAGTCTCCACATCCTGTAGTTGCCTGTGATCAGGACAATTACTGTACCTGACAGGAGACAGGCTGCAGGTGAACTGGTTTTTTAAGGTTGAGTAGATTATATCGTATTGCTGTCCCTCAGTTCCAGACATCCAGTGAGGTAGATCGGCCTTAAATGGTTACCTTTTTCCCGATTAGCCACTTCTCCTTGGATATGAAAACACACAATCAGCACAAGATGAATAGCAAATCCAAATCGAAGCCACAGCCACAGCCACTTTCCTCACAATTTCCAGAGCTCATATGAATGAATATCTTTATTCAATATCGAAGCAAAGATTCTCGTGCTCATTAAATGGTCATAGAAGTCCCTCCCCAAATCATGCTGATTGCAGAGCCCAGAATGGTCATCGTATTCTGAGCCCACAGTCCAATTTCATTTCAATACATGTCTTTTTGGTATCTGTTTTTCAAGCCACACCTAACCACATACCTCTCAAATTTAGGTGTCCTGATAAGAGTAACCGAATAAAGGGTTGTCTCGAATAAGGGTAGGTACTATTTTTGTTGATAAAACTCGGGCTCCAAATACAGCTTCTTCTAGGGAGGTTCGACTGCTGGAATCAAGTCTTCTAAAAGAATGGTAGTACCTAGATAGGTTTCAGAAAGGATTGATGTTACTAGAGCTACAGCCAATAACACAAGTACGTACGGCAGTGAATTATCTCCAAGGTGACAGACAGAAAAGGACGACGATGACTGGACTCAACAAACGAAAAGGAATCAAAGTTTACAAACCCCAAAGTTCTCTCCAAATCTCTTTTGTCAGAGAGAAAATCGATCCAGGCCGTTTCCTTTTTTTTATTGAGTACCCCCAACCAGCATAGGTCTTTTCCCTAGAAAGAGGGGGCAGGGCCGTAAAAATAGTCAGAACCTTGATGATGGAGTGTCATAGGGGAAGTGATGAACCTTCCTGCCACCAAATGATCCCCTGCAAAAGTGTAATTTATCACAAACTTGAGCAGGGGATTGAAGTTAAAAACTTTGTTCAAAATTGTTTTCGAGGTGAGACGTGTGAAGCCACTGAGAATCAAACCCAAATGAGTGATTGAGCGTGATTTCAGAGTCAGTCCAGCTATCAATTATCAAACATTCAGTAATTTTGGTCCTGAATGTATCAAACACCCTCGAGAGTGGTCAATGAACTGTGGATTATTGAACCAACCAACCTACCACCCACTGACAGGTGGCCAACTGCAGTAGTGGAGGCCACCTGAAACTTCATGACATTGAAACAAATATATCTACGGTTGAGTTTCGTCTCTAAAATCTGGATGCAAGCTAAAATGACATAGTATTCGCCTGAAGGTCTTGTTCAAAACGCTATGTACTTGCCCTCGTAGCTGTCCGGTGTGCTATTTTCTGCCACCTCAGCTTTCCAACGCAGCACTTCCTCCTCACTCATCCTCCATTGCTTTCGAACATTGTCTGTTTACAAGTTCTGGCCGACAGCAACCACATATCGATCTGATAGCTGTGAATTGCTGAGTAATTTACGGTACAAGCAGGCTACGCAGGCTAAATTTGCTCTCATCGCCGCATTTGTGGCCGCGGTCGATGTAAACCCCCTGGCTTGGAGGCTGCTTGAGTTAACTTTGCTCGGGCGGGCCCTCCTTTTGGGAGGTCTGTCAAATCCATGACTTGCACAACCCGCTGCCTCTTTGCTGCAGAGCCAAATGAACACCAGCCAGTTGGTATGTCAGTGAAAAAGAAAGACCACAAGAACTGGCAATCTCCAAGAATTCATATTATATATATATATATATATACTACCTGATTCAGGAGGTAGTGCTTAAATTTGAATGAAGAGCAACCTATTTCGTGAGATTCATTGAGGTCCACACTTATTTTAGCACCTCTTGGGATACCATGATGAGTTTGACCCTCAATGAACCCATATAGAATGTTCTCTATTGAAACCTCCACACCACCTCGAAGCAGGCACTGACAACTTGCCAAACATGGAAGGTGTGGTATGCAAAACAAGCAACTTCTGAGCAAAAGTCATGTTGAATTCAAGGATAACTCTACTTTACCCCATAAGTCAAGAAAGCTGTTAACTTCTACAATTGTAGCAAAATAACACTCACCAGTCTCTACTTGCTCATATCTTTCATGGAGTCTCCTCTTAGCTGCCTCAAGTCGTGCTGCTACACTAATATCTTGAGACTCTTGCAATTTCTGTGTTCCAACCAAAAGACAATCAGATAAGAGACCACAGGACAATGAAGCATGGACATTATATATAGATAGATAGATAGATAGATAGATAGATAGATAGATAGATACACATAGATCAGATCTTACTCTACACAAACCCAAAATCAGAGCAGAATCAAAGTTAAGTAACTCTTACCCCATTCTCAGCCTTTGGCTTGTTGGCTTTAATCACCGGAGGCTTTGTTTCGAACTTCCTTACAGGGCCATTGCCATTGGTTTTAGGTGGCACGGTTCTATCCACAGGTCGTCCAGGTCCTGAGTTAACCCTGCTATTACCATTTGCTAATCTATCATTACCATTTGCTATATCAGTGGCTTTGCGACCATTTGATTGAATTTGTCTACCATCTCCCATACGAGACTCTACATGATGGCCATTTGAAGTTACAACCCTGCCTTTCGACTTTGGAGCACGTGAATCAGGACTATTAGCTCTTGGTCCCCGGCTCTGTTGTTGCCGCTTATTTAATGAGGGATTCACTACTTCATCAGACACTCCATTAGATGATGGTGGGCTAGGTCCTGAACCAGCAGCTGCATACAAAAATCACATCCAGTCAACTTGAGAAGGCTACTTCACATTTGCTACTGTCATTCCATAAAAATCGTCTAAATTTCAGCCAATACCTTTCAGGGAATCTAGTCATAACCTTCTGAAAGTTCCTACACTGGCACCTTGGAATAAGGAATGTGGATTGCACACAGTTTGCAACGCTCAGTAACAATGCCAAGTCACTTACACAAATCATCAAGATCGTCAAAAAAGTGGGACATTTCAATTGAAGCCGTTCGAGTAGATGCTAGAAGGCCACCAGGATCTAGTGGAGGAGAAGGTAATCCATCCCCATCATGATCCATATCTCTGGATGAGCCTGATCCTGATAAGAGATCAGAGAAACGCAATTCAGTTACCAGGGTGAAAAGGCAAGTTTTGCCTCAGACTAGAACTACTTTGAGACCTCCCACATCTTTTTAAAAAAACGGAACAGCTGAGTAAGAAAGCATATGGCCAGTAGCAATTTCTGAACTGGAATTTAGAAAGCTTCATCTGCATATTTTAATCCAGTTCAAACCCACCTGCCATTGCTGCCGCAGCAACGTCCCCTGCACTCTTTACCCATTCATCCACCAAATCCTTCCAGCCTCTACAAAAAAAAATGTCATTCCAATACATGAGACTCAAATTACCAAGATATCAATATCAACCACAGACATCCAAGAAACCTCAACCAGAGTGACTTAGGTCAAACATTCGGCAATTCTGGGAGGTCTTTGCATCTGGTTGCAAACGCCCAGTATAGACCACTTCCATTTTGTTCTATATTACTGTCAGTTCCTTAAAGATGCCTTCATAATTCACTGTTTCTACAAGAGATGTTTTTGTGTCTGTAAGGCAGTACTGTCATCAGAAGTTCATATAATTACCCAAAACAAACAAGGGAACCAAAGACCCTTGACCACAAGTAGGCTAAGTAGAAGAACTGAATCTCCATAATTCATATAAACACAAGCACATTGACTAGATGTTTATGGACAACCAAGTAAAATCAAGGTCCTCAATCTCGGGCTTACCTCACTAACGCCTTGGCAAGCGAACTGACTCGCCTTGACTCATGCTTGCGCAGAGCATTCACTTCCTTGCCTATTTCAGTGGCCTGCAATTACCAATCCTCACACAAATCAGGAAAACAACCCCAAACTGGACATGTTTCCAAAAGAATCATTGCAAAGAGATGACAAACGTTTCAAAACAATAACCTTGCAGAAAACAAAAACCCTCCTCTCAAGTATGCCAGAGCCGAGCCATTACCGACTGGAAGATGATTTACCTTCAAGGTTTCCACTGATACATGCATTTCCTCCAATCTTTGCAATGCTGTTAAGATCTCATCCTCTTCCTGCATTCCAAGGGATCCTTTGCTTAAAATCCACACATTGTAAACTCCCTGACTCACAGGACTCCTTCATCACAGAACACAAGTCCCAAAGTGGACATTTACCCTAAAAACCAATTGCAAGAAATGTCATATCCTGATCCCACCCAAGCCTGATCAAGGAGTCGCCTAAGTGATGATTTGATTCCTATATCTGACCTAATCACAAAATGTGACCAACATGCCACTCAGGTACCAGAATGCGTGCTGTATAATTGGTTATACCAGGTCCAGCCACCGGTCTATTTATATAGGGTAAACATGCTAAATTGATCACAAAGGTGTTCTACAGATGGTCAGGTCATCATCAACCAACAAGTGAAACACATAAGTGACCTACCTCGGATATATCAGCAATGCTCTCCTTGATACTATAAACCTCCTGCATTTGCCGAGACTCCGCCTCCATTGCATCAGTGAGAGCCTCGGCATCATCGTATAAATCTGCTGAAATCACTGGCCTATCCTCCTCATCACTCAGATCGTTTGTCACTCTCACATGGTCCTGGTCCACGTCATACTCGGGAGCTTCCACGATCTTATCATCTTCATTCTCCTCTTCGGCATGGTGACCAACTACTGGCAGACAGGCCTCCGCGAGCACAGAACGATGGGCAAACATCTTCTCCACAAACCCATCTCGTCGCAATCGAAGATCATGAGGGAAATCCTCAGCAGCTACGTCCAAGGCACAATCTATAACTGTCCATATATCAGTTCCTGCTCCATCAAAAAACTTGCGCCATCTGGAAGCCATTGTAGAATGATCCTCCTTCAACTAGTCCTAAATGACCTTGCCCGGAGGCTGCAAGGCCAACAACAACTACCCAAACCTTTTTTCCTTTTTCCCTCTGCCCTACAACAATTCAAGTTCAAATTGCAGTATATAGCTAGTCGTCACCATCACTGCCCCCCCCCCCCAGCGGCAGCCACTGGCCCAAGAGAATCAATCGATCAACGCAGCTCCCACCAGTTTTGCTTCTTAACTTCGATCAATCAATTACCAATGTCCACAAGCACTCCACCCCTGTACGTAAACCACCAATGCTCTGTCAACGACATGAACTAACTTATAGCATTTAATGTCTTTGAGTCCAAAGCTCCAAACAAAGATCCTGTGAATCAACCATGTGCTGATTTCAAGATGGCCACGACATTCTCACGCAAGGTATGCTGAGAACAAGGATGAAGAGATCATCAGGATGTAAGAGGTCATACAATTTTGACTTCACTTTATCAAGTTCTTCCCCCGAGTATCAAGAAGTTCCCAGGCACCACCAATGCAAGGGTAACTTGATCGATATTGTGCAGGCAGAAGGGTGAAGGCCTAATTATGAGGATATGCTATGCCTTCTTCTCTAACGTTCGTGCCCATGACAATGGCATGCCACATTCATCGTGTGTGCACAGACACCGTCAAAGAGCTGAAAACAGACAGTCCTGCTCATACAAACCTGTGAACCCGAGATAGATGCATCATCATCATCATCATCAATAGCTGCGTGTAATCTAATGCACCTCGGATGCTGCCAAATCATCAACAACAATGATGCAGCACCACCCCAAGGTAAAGGACATCCTGTCACCGTCACCTAACGCTTCTCAAAAGTCTTGATGGAACATATTACATAGCGTCTGTAGTTAGCCAGCAAGATAGACTCTTGAATGAAGTCAAATCGTATATCCTTCAAAGTACTGACCACTTGGAAGCCCAAATTGGCAACCAAATTTGAAGTTTGGCACACTTCAACCTACTACGCTAACTCCTGTAATCGCCATCCCTGAAGCTTTCATAAAAGTTGCCCCTTTTGTCCTCTGAGTCTGTAGTGATGACCTTCCGAAGGCATAAGCATAAGCAACATCTCTGTCCGTCTGCCTGTCTGTCTGTGTGTGTGGCGCCGATAGAAAGAGCGCCTCCGCAAAGGGAGGCGAAGAGAAGTGAAGAGAGGGAAGGGAAGGGAGAGTCTTAAGGGATGGATGGATGGATGAAGAGACACCCTAAATTGAAAGTCACTCACTCGCTCGCATCGACCATCAACGGTGCAATTTCACATCCTCGCATCAGCATTGGAAGTGAAATCATCAACCCTAACTCTTAACTCGATGTTAAGAAGAATAAGAAGGAGGCCCGCACCATGGAAAGCCTGTAATTCAGTGCAATTAAAGGTATGCTTCGAGCCTCCCCTCGCTGTACGTCTGTCTCCGGCAGACCGACCGACTCGATAAGGCAGAATTAGAATTCTCAACTCCCTCCACACATCAGGATATCATCATCATCATCATCATAATCATACGCTCCGCAACACTCCAACGGCTACCTTCGGAAACCGCGGTCCTCAACACCTACTACTCATCATCAACACAAACCTCCTCTCCCCTGTCGGTACCACCACACTTCTGCACACAACACACAAGAAACCCGGTCAACTTTCCAGAAACGTCTAACACCATCACTACAAGTCCAGAAACATCCACATCACATCATCAACCATGCTCCGACACTCAATACACTCTTCTACATCACTCTACATACTCACACGTCCCTCTGTCACCACTCCAAACCGATCTCTGATTCCATCTTCAATCCCACTCCCACCTACCTCGTCCCCAAACTCAATCAAACGCACAGAAACTCCACCAAGATCGCTACCCCGACCTTCTCCTTTCACAAACCCTAGCACAAACCTCTCTCCCCAAACTCCACACCTCCAATTCCCCCCGACCACCGACGCCGAACACTCTCTCCACCGCCACTCAAACGCCCCCCCGCTTACAGACTCCAACTCCCGCAGACTGCCGCCAACTCCCGCCGGGCCACCTCGGACGCAATCTCACCTCCCTCGCCGACCCTAGCCATGAGAACTAAGGCCCACTACAGACTCCGTTGGAGGCGAAACGAAGGTTTCCGCTCACCTGCGAGGATGGCGTGCAAGCGGGAATGGATTCAGGGGAAGTCGTGGGGGAGCTAGAGCGACGGTCGCAGACATTGCAGGAAGGTCATCGCCATCCCCATAGCCAACATCCTCACCATAACTCACTCACTTACTTAGAGGCGGGAATGGAATTCGTGTTGCATTTGTGGTGTGTAGATGGAATGCAGATGGCGACGATGAGTTGAGTTGAGTTCACGCGGTGTTGCGAAGAAGGCCGAGTGAGTCCGCCGTTGGAAGAAAGCCTCCACGCATTCTTTCTTCCAAAGGTCGGCCCTCCTCAAGAATGACCCCATCATGGCCCATCGTGATGCCACATCGGATGATGTGGCATGGGGTATGATGGTATGGGATGGGATGGGATGTATGATGGAATGGGATGGCCCCCGTTGTGTCACGTCATATGGGGGCCCATCCCATCATGTATGTACTTGCTGCCCCGGCGCCATGGGAGGCCACATCCCATCCATCGAGTCAATGGGCATGATCGTGACCATCCATCCCATCAATTTGTTGGGCAAGTGACTGACTAAAAGTAAGTTACCCCCGTGCGTGATGAGGACGTACCATTGGTCCACCTGGTCCACTTGGAGAAGATATTTGATTCTTTTGGGTGCTTTCACCACCGAGTCATACACCGGCTATGGTATTTAGTGTCACTTACTATTTGGAGTTACGCTTTGCTAAGTAAAGATGTTCATGTTATATAGTGTCCAAACAACCAATTTCGACTTTTGCTGGTGAAAAATGAGATCCATTGTAAATGTAATTCCAAATAGCATGTGACATTAAATACCATAAACAATGTAGCAATGGAGGGGTTATTGTATACAGGAGAATGTCCCGAGGTGAGCTCATTGCCATAATCTAAGGGGCCATGCGCGAGGGCGGGAGCCTGATGACAATGTCAGAGAGAGAGAGAGAGAGTTGGTGTGAATGACAGACACTTCACCTTGATCACTACTACAAGTTCATATGTAAACCCAAAATGGTTTTATTAAGCAGGGCTATGGGACAAGTGTTTCCCTTGTCCGAAAAAATTAGGTGCTCCATGTATATAATCAGATGTATAAACAAATGAAAATATTAGAAGGTCTTTGCATACTCAATCCGCACTCATGTACATATTGATTTCATATGTTCTTAAGATTCTTGTTTGAGACATTGAGATCTTAGGATGCTGATTTTTTTAATTTTCATATGGACCTAGAATGAACAATGTTATTTCTAATAAACTATTGGTGGACTATGATTGTGAAATATAGGCAAGGATTCATCTCTCATAACTCTCATTCATTTTTCTTTCTCAACCCAACAAGACTTTGGTGTTGGCAAGGTGATTTACATGTCAAACCCTAATCAAGAGGACACATTGGACTTTCAATAGTTCATGAGCAGTTCAAATGTAGGATCTTGTGGTTTTAAACTTCAAGTCGTATCACCGGACCATCATCCTTGGAGTTGGATTCCATGTTTTCCATGGATGAATCGTTAAAATATGTAATGAATCTTGAAGATAGATGAAATTGTTAATTTTGGGATGAATGGACATATATTTCACTCAATGAACGTTTTCTCCTCTAATGTGAAGAGTTGTGAGGTACATGAAGAACCCGACTATTGGTTGCAACCATTTGTCTTCATGAGTTGCAAGAGCAATGAACTACACTAAATATTGCTTTTAGTGTAATAAGATATTTTATGTCACTGTAGTAACTTTTCTAATGACACTTTTTATAAATTAGTTTACAATTACTGTCGTGGATAATTGAAATTTTGATGAATTCATGCCAATCATTGAACATTGTTTGATATAATCTACATCCAAACAAATCGTGTGATGAAATATTGTCATGGATGATGGAAATTTGGATGAACATTGATTAGTAAGAGATAGCATTTGGGTGCAAGCATGGTAAAGTGGACCCAAAAAATGCTCCAGCATATCAAAACCATCATTTTTTGGGTCAAAGGTCTAAAAGTAGCAGCAAAGTGTTGTTTAAATTGAATTTTTTTTCATGATGACTCTATTGTCATGTTAAATACTTAAATGTGGAATATCAAGTCAAGATCTTCTAAATTTATCATTAAAATTGATGCTAAAAAATAAATGACTGAATATGATTTTGGACGTAGTTTTCATGACCTTAAATCATTGAAATTATTGCCTACTTTGTAAAAAACCATCAATTTTATGTAATTGTATCATATTTGACCAAATTTTAGATAGTTGTTTGTTCAATATCATCCACTTGCACACCACTTGCACCGTCTTCTAAAATATGTAGACTTTTCTTGGAATTGTTTTTTGTCATCATGAATCGTTTGGCTTTGTAAATCAACATGTTTTTAAAATGTTTGTGGTTTTTTTCTTCATAAAACTCAAAGTTAGTGCATAGTTTTGAAATCACTTTCAATTAACACCAGGAAGAGATCAGGAGTTGTCCACTTCAGTATGCTTGCACCCATCTGCAACATTGTAAACCTACATTGTCCAAATTGTATCACAAGAAATGACAAATAATGTTAGGTTTTCATTTAGTGTTGGTGACACTACACACATGCAGTTTACAATTAGTGTTGAGCAAGACAAAATAGAATTGGTGACACTAAATACAATATTTAATGTAGTGTACAACTTTAAGTTGAGTAACACAAAAGTGACATGTGTCCGTTATCATACATAAACAAGTGTGAAGAGGGAAATTAAGCCAAGCAAGGAAAATTGAATATACTAGTTATTTTGTTTCTAATGTACCAATTGTGAGAGGAGATATGGATGTGAAATTGTAACCAACCTCTTCCCAACCATTGTTGAAATCACTTGGATTCCTTCTTATAACGGTTACGGAATCTAAAACTTGGAAGTGTTGAACCTCATTTATGATTATAGTAATTATTCCGGAACCGAGATGTTGTACTACGGTGTACGAGGCGATAGTTGTGTGGATCATGTGACTCATGGTACATCGCATACAAAGAGGTAGTGCAAATGAAGAGTCGTTGTGAGCCTTTGTATGTCGTGATGTTTTGGGAGGTGTAAATACGAACTTATGTTGATTGAATGGGAGGAATATGTCAAGTGTCTCAAGCAACCTAGGACCAAAGTAAAGGGGAACCAGCAAAGTCGTTGGTTTTTAACTTAATATTGTATAATTACTCAATTTTCAGCCTTCGGTTTGGGGGGGGGGAAGATTGACACCTATAATTTATGTTGGTGTATCAATAGTTTATTACATAAAGAATGATTGTATGACTGCATTGTGCTAATTGTAAGATAATTGGCGAGTGAATGTTCACAACATCTAGTGAGAGGGAAAGCAAAAACGTTGATTGTTGCAAAGCATGTGTGTTTTTTATTTGTAGCTAGAGCAACCCCTAAACTTGGGTATGAGACCCCGACATAATATAATGAACTTCAAATCAGGAAACCAAACCGCACAATTGGTGTGGGTTGGTGATGAATAGTGCGGCTGCACTAACTCAGATATTTAGTGCACCTAATATATACACCCGATTGCTTGGGAAACAAAATAGTGGTGTTTTCATGAAGCGCATGAACCAATGACCGACATATAGGGGCATGTTTTTACTATTACCTGTTTCCGTACGTAGAGGTTGTTAAGAAACCAACTTGCACAAATTGGTGTGGATTGGTGCTGAATAGTTAGTGTGGGCCACACTAACTCAGATATTTAGTGCACCCTAATATATACATATACCTACACCCAAGTGCCTTTGGGAAAATAAATAGCGATGGTTTCGTAAAAGGGCAGCATAGACGAATCTTGAACAGGAATCATCATGTGATCATATCCATGGCCTGGCATGGCATGGCATGGCATGGGATGGGCATGCAGACCCCATGAGTCATGGCAATGCGGGCCCATAAGGGCCCCGTGACCGTGGAGTGTGAGTTAGAGTAGGGGAGGCCCGGCTGGCCTGCCCATGCCCAATCGCCGTGCACACGTGGCGGCGCCAGGAGCCTCCCTATGCCGTGGAGAGTAAAGGCAAATGATGGTGTGGCCACGTGGGAGGTGGAGATTAGTGGCTGAGCTTGGTTCTTGTGATACCTAGCCTCCTCGTCATAGTTAATGGGCCAACTAATTTAGCGATTTCTTTACATCAAAAGCCTACTAGGCCCACGCCAAACCCCCCCCCAAAAAAAATCTTTTTATATAAAAAAGTCATAGCAAGATGGCTACCCTAAAACCAATCCAATTTGCAATGAATTTGGATGAAATTTGAATGAAATTATCATGCTTACATGATGTATGAAATGTTTTTTTTGCACCTTCAATGTCGAAGTTTCCTAGTATCATGATACCTTCAATGTAGCAAAAGTGCCACGTGTCGCAATATCGTTGCTTTGCATTCGTGGTGGAGATGATGTGGCAACAAGAAAACAAAATGGGATGCGATGTGCGAATTGTTGAACATGTCGCTTTGTGTGCGTGATAGAAATGATTAACTTCTCGCAACAACAAACTATCCCTATCCATCAACGTGTGCAATAGTAGTAGGTATATGTATTCTTGTTGTGCCGATTCCAAAATACCATATGCATGAATGGTTCGATCCATGTTCCGAAAGCATTTAGGAGTTAACTATGAGTTTATGATCCAACCAACCATATGATTAAGTGCACTAAACATTGGGTGCACTAAACATGTGACTTAGTGTGGCCCATTCTATGTATCATCAACCCACCTCACTCGTCTTGCAATTACTTGATGCTACATGGCAAGTCACGAGGATAGGCTACTCTACCGATTTTAGTCCAACACTAAATCACATTTTAGTGTACCTCGTACCCTAATGCCCAAACCATTCAAATCGTCTCGAGCTAACACATCACAACAAATTAGATGTGACTTACAACCCTACTCGTACACGATGGTGGGTTATAGCTCAATCATGTTACTTACATGTGGTTCGATTCTTCCCTCCTTAATCACTACTTGAAACTACAACCATGTTAGCACTTTGATGCCTTTTAGTACCATGATGGCTCAAGTAGCTAGCCGAAAATGATAGGACTCTTGGTGGGAAAAAGAAAGAAGAAAGAATACTATGATGGTTCTTATTTTAAACTTTAAAACTATATAGGACTAGCCAAAGCCTTTAGTACTTTGTTTATATGTTTTAAAAAGCCTTGTGGTCATCATGTCTCATCAAGCCTCCGGGGAACTCCATTGGGAACTTAGGAACCCTTTGAGAACCTTCAAATTCCACACAATGCTCTCATACGATGGGATGAAAAAGCAACCCCTTCATCTTGCAAACATTGATTTTTCATCCGCCAAAATTTCATTTGTTGGAAGTTCTTTTTCGGGTTGCCCGAGCAGTTTCATAGACCGTAGGTTGGGGTCCTATGAATGGATGGCTTGGATGTGGTCTGCCCACGACCACACACCCTCTATTCACAACACCTCGGTGACATGGGTCAGAATCCTTGAATTAGTCCAATGAACTTAAATGGAGATGAATCAACAACCAACATATAGAAAACACTGTTTTATATCATTATCCCCTCGGTAGTTGTTATGAAACCAAACCCACATATTAAGGTCGGTAATCAACCTAATTATGATGAAGTTATGGACTATAGGCACCCGCATGTGTCAACTTTTTCTAAAAATGGTCCATTATTTGATACTCGCCACAATGAAACTTTACGTAAGATATTGTGATTCATAATTATTCAAACTCTAAATGAACATCCCAGGCAAAGTTTGCCTTGAAACCATGAACATTCTATATTATACTTTACAATTTACCATCAAGGGCGTTGCTTTATGGATATCATCATCTTGGCCGCTCCTACGGAGGGATGAAAGCATACAATGATTATGTTTGCGACTCGTGTATATCATCCTCAAGGATGTAGGTGGCTCCCTCGTCGGAGTCATAGTGGTTGTTGCCAATAAATGGGCTTTCCATGTAGACATGGAAAACTTGAATCAATGGTTGGTGTTGAAATTGGTATTTTTGACTAAGTACCTTATTCCAATATCATACTACTTCATGTATAGAGATAATGTGAAAGGAGAGTGCTCTCAATGCAAAGAGGCAAAATGAAATTTCATGTGCATCTCCATTTATCCATCCCTCTTTTGCTCGCTACAACATTATTGTATTTAGTGTCAACTGCCTAATAGTGTCATTTCTCCTATTATGAGGCCTATGCTAGGTTACACTAAGGATCAACAACTGGACCGTTAGTGTAACCTCATGACACTTGGAGTTAGCATGGTTAACATCTTGGAATTAGTATGCTCAACAATATTATGAGGTTTACACCTAGGTTACACATTGACCATAAGTGTAAACATATGGCACTTGGCATGAGTATGCTTGATATTATGCTTCCTCTTGCATATTAAAACGTAAAAACTAGCATATGAAGCACTCCAATGTGCTTTGCTAAATATCATACAATAAATAATTATGCACTTCAAAAAGTTAATCATCTTGACAATTGGCAAATGTGACCTACTAGGCCTCTAGGCATCTAGTTTAGATTGTTCGTCAATAGTGTATCTGGCACTAAATACTATAAATGGCGTATTGTACCATGTTATTTGGTTCAGCATAAAATGGATGTTGTTACACACGCGCGCAAGTATCTCATTGCTTGGGGTCCCGTGAATCCCGCTTAGACATTACATTCTAATACTAAAATTGTTCTATCAAAATAGCATGGTATGGTTGTTTGAATGCTCTTCCTCCAATGGATGATGCGTTTGTTGCCTCAAAAATTTGGGTGTCCATGTAGGGTTAGAGTGGCCACAAACATCGTTCTTTGGTACCAAAAAAACTAACATTTGTCGAGATGAAAAAACAATTATGCTATCGTTTCTTAATGCATCAGTATTGTGGTGAAAAAATATGCGATCATAGTTTGTATGCTATTGGGATTGTTGGTGATTCAGTGATTGATCCATGAACCATCAACATAATGTCATCAAAATTCAGGAATGAAAGTGACATATGTCCCAAAATTGTGCAGTTGTGCTTTACAATGACACGATCACCCACAATATATACACGATCACGAGCTAAGCTAGTTTATGCATGTCTGAAGTTTACTTATAAAAACCCCAAGTTGTCTAGTCACATAAGATGAATGACCACACAAGAAACGGACATACCTTACATGTGTAATAGTGGCACGCGGTTACAACAAGGAACACAAAGAACAACGAAAGCATGAAAAGAAACATTGGTATGTTTTTGTTTGGACATCTAGGTGGGCGCTTTCCGCAACATAACTTAGCTTTCTCCTCCTTGTGTGTTGTCTTTTGGGATTTGTTTTTTTTTGTTTTTTTGTCCCCTTTCAATATTGTGACCCCGAAAGCCCCGAGTCGCCTTCAAAGGAAGAAACAACAAAAAGGGCACTTAAGTTAGTCCTTTGGCTCACAATGAACTAGCCTTCCTTCCTTCCACATGGAGCTAGCAACCATTTCTCTTTATGCTTGTAGTAGGTCCCGATTGACCTTAAGGTCGGATTGTGAAAGCCTCGATCTCCACTTTGACGGCAACGCTAGGTAGCTATTGTACTACTATAGGTCGGTCTTCGCTACCCGAGAATGAAATTGACTCTTGTCTATGTCACTCACACGGCTAGAGAGAAAGGTGGCTTTGACGGAATAGTCAAATTTGAATGGGAGATATATGATAAAAAAACAAAATTTCATCCATTTGTTTTTGGTTTTTTTCAATATAGTATGGTTAAGGCAAGGGTTAGCATTGGATGTTAAGTGTTAAAAAGTCAGAAGGAGTTTTCTTTTTATATTGAACTACTTTCAATGTGCAAATGTGGTTGTACCAAACCAAAGAGATTCCAATGATTTATTCAAAGTTTGCACTTATAAGGTAAAAAAGTCAATTTTAACACGTCTATCTCACATAGTAAGGGGACAAAGGTGGGTTTGACGGAATAGTCAATTTGAAGTGATAGACAATGGGATGTCTTGTTAATATAATATGTCATCCACTTTAGTATGGCCAGTTTACACTAGTGACCATGAGCACTGCTTTTTTAAACACATCTCGTTGGTTGAGAAATGTGTGGCAGTCCCACTTTGTTTTACACTTGGTCACCTACAATAGAAGCAACCATGTGTGAGCATGTCAAAAGAATGAACGAGAGAATGACGTGGAATCATACGTGTCCATAAATGGACATTATTTGATGATCGCCTACATTTGCAGTGAGAGAATCAAAATAATTTATTATAACATAAAACAAGGGTGAATTGTAGCATATCATATTTAAGAAAATATTCATTAGTACAATATGTTTTGTCAATTAATTGTTTATTTTGGATTCCATTAAAAACGTTGCTTCATGGTGTAAGTCAACTTTACACTATGACGCGTGACCAAGGCTTTTGAAGTGTGACATGGATTCCTCTTTGCTATGATCTTAGGACTGCCAACCATAATCACTATAAATCATAAATCTAATTTTCTTGCAATCATTGGTCACGTGTGTAAAATCGCCCTAAGGCAAGTCTTAAATTTTGATGTTAAATGTTAAAAGTCATAGGGATGTTTCTTTGTAGATTGAGATCACTTTCTATGAACTACGTCCAATATGCAAATGTGGTTGCACCAAACAAAATATATTCCAACAATTCATTCAAAGTTGGCACTCGTAAGGTCAAAATTCAATTTTAACACGTTTATCTCACACGGTGGGGGAAAAAGGTCAGTTCAACGGAATAGTCAATTCGAAGTGATAGACGATGGGATGTTTGTGTTAGAATGATATTCATCCATTCTATTTTTCATCCATCACAATATGGTTGGTTCACACTGGTGACGATGACCACCACTTTCTAAAATCTCTCGTTGGTTGAGAGATGAGTGGCGGTCCCACTTCCTTTTACACTTGGTAAGCTAATATAGAACTGACCATGCATGAGCATGTCATAAAATGAATGAGAAAGTGACATGAAAGTGATATGGAATCATACATGTACGATGTTTGGCAGTCACTTAGATTTTACGGTGAATAGCTCAAATAGGTTGTCTCAACATAAAATAAGGGAGACCATGTGAGAAAGAATGATTGGTTTATCATACTATATTTCTATAAATGTACATTGGTACTTTCAGTCATCTAGTTGTTGTTTTTTCCATTACAAATACTAGGTCCTAGTCTAAGTCCACTTTTCACTATAACACATGACCAAAAGGTTTTTAAAATTTGATCTGGATTTCTTTTGGTCATGGTCTCAAACCGCTAACCGTGACCACGATTAGCGATTGTTCTCACAATCACTAGTCATGTGTGTAAAATGGCCTAAGACAAGCGTTAGCATTTGATGTTAATCCTTATAAGTTGAAGGGATTGTCTTTTTAACTTGAGATGGCTTAATGTGAAATACTTCCAATGTGCAAACTTGAATGTGGTTGCATTAAATGGAATATGTTTCAACAAATCTGTTCAAATGTTGCACTCATAATCTCAACTTCATTTAAAAAAGTTGACATGCATGAAAAGCACGTGCAAGATTTTTATTACAAATATTCACAAATGAACTTTAATATATATTTCTATATGAATTTGTGTTACGAGACTCAAAAGCACTTTAAGTACAACATAGATTGAATATCCAGAAAAGCAAATACAACCATATGTACAAATGGTGGCTAGCAAAAGACTATGATTCTATACAAGTACATGTTAGATTTCTTCACACATCGACTGAATTTTGTACTCAATTTTAGTTTCTTTCTTCAATATGAGAATGTTATTAGAACAATGAAGCTATTTCAATTTAAAGAATTTTACTTCTAGGGAAAAAAACTTAGGATAATGTCATGTTCAACAATGTCTCATTATTTAGTCTCCAAAGTCATGTTAGGGTTTTCTTGATGTTTGAGGGCTAAAGCATGCCAACATCCTTAAAAAGGACATCAACATGCGGGTAAAGAGGCTCTTCATTCATTTATTATTTCTTTTTGGCACAAATTGAAAAATTCAATTCCAGAAAGAACCCAAAACTCTCTATTCATTTTTGTTTCAATGTGAGTCGACTTTTATATCTCTCTATCTTGACATAATGGTACTACAATGACACCTATTGGTGACGCTTGTTCCATGTTATCGGTTTAATGTGTACCCAAAACAAACTCAATATTTTAATCTAGTTGACAAATGATGTCCATTCACAATCCCAACCATGTCTTCATTCAATAAGTATAAAAATAAATTTATAAAGTCTACCATGGGCTACTTTAAACTGGAGCTTGAGGGCCCCTTGATTCATGATATACAAATCATGTGATTGGTCGAGAACCCAAAGATGGTCCAAGTTCACTTTACACTAGGCTTTGAAGATCCAAGAGACGCAAAAAAACTTGAATAGATGAAAAATCTACACGGTTTCCTACACGGCAACAAGTAGACAATGTTTCATGGTTGACTGGATATTGCGTCATGCCCATCAAAAAGAGGCAGGTCTAACGCAAAACTAGGGGCGGTGGCAATCTATTAATTGGCCATGGTGGGGATCCAAACCTGAACACATGGTGCAGTCCCTCAACACGGTCCAATTTCACTATGCTTGAAGGCCCATCAAGTGCAAAATCGAACCTCTATTTCCCATAGTACAACCTATAGATGATTTTCAAGGGCCTTTACATTTTCATGTCACGACTATTGGTTTGTGTGTAAAGCAACCCTCGATAGCAACATTTAATTTGTATTACAAATTTTGATCCCAATTGGATGGGTTATTTTACTCTCTCTATGTATGTATGTATGTGACATAGGCTTAGCCTATGTGGTAGAGTAGGCAACATCCCCTTATACATGATTGATTTGGGACATACACACTACCCCCCCCCCGGGAATGTGTTATTCGTTCATTCATTCATTGTGGTAGTTGGGAGCACGTGAGTTATGCAGCCATTGCCAGTGGACGGAATAATCTTGCATACTACATTCATCCGACCCGCCAATGGCGCAATATTCTATTCTCATGAGAGCCCTGTGACTATCCTACCATTTGCAAGTTGCAATCTCATCCGTGATCATGGATGAAGGTGAATGAAATTGATGTTAAAAGTCAAGGATGTCAAAAGGCTTATGGGACTAGAAGTAGAAATACCCCAAGATGGTGTCAAAAAGGCTAGTTCTTTAGAGTGACGAAGCGCAATTGTCTCAACAAGACTAGAGGCAAATATCAAACTTGATGGTCTGATTGAAAGAAGAAGACTCGAGACTCGCTAGTATGACATTCTGAAATAGGGAAAGAAACATGTGTCTAAAGGAGTTGTAGAGGTGGCACTCGAACATAAATCGTGCCTCATATACAACTGCATTTTTATGAAAAGAATAGGAATAGCTCCATTGGGAGAGGCGACTAAATGAGAGTGTGGATTCGTCTTCCTTGTAAATTTAAAAAAAGAAAAAGAAAATCATGGGTTAAATTATGGAGTTACATGACGTTATGATTCCCTTTGTCAAAGTATATTGATGTTTTTCCTACGTTTTTGCCAAAAGACACAACGTCAAATGCACAAAGACATATTTTGAACTTTAAGTAGACACGAGTGTAGATGCACCTTCAACGAGCAAGGTTTGCGGCTTCATGTGCTCATTTGTACACCCATGTTGGAGTGGTAATTGCAAGGTTCGTAGTCAACCCCTTTATTTCTCCCAGTGCATTCTAATGAACTTGGAATTTTCATATTATTCTAGATGTCGAGGAAAATCCAACATGGCATTGTCAACATATTCTATTGTCAACCTAACATTTGTATGTGGAAACCAATTCCACTATGAAGATATGGGAAGACAAATCTCTTCGTTTTCAACACAATATGAGAAGGTCCAACAATCATAAAGTTGAAGTTCCTAAGTTGGGTAACCAATGAAAATATTGTGCGTTTCTAAATGAAGATGACACAATGGATGACGATCCTCCATAAAAATAGTATAAATGTGTTTACAGAGAACACACATGTTTTGAACTTGGAAGTCGGATGCCTATTCTAGATTGTGGTCAAAATTCATTGACCGGATGATGAGTGTCTCTCAGAAGCTGGAATGTAAAATTTGAAACATGTGTTGGTTTGGGGTGTTGCCCATACTACTACAATTTTTAGATCCTCGACTTCAATCTTAAAACTGGAAATGAAAATCCGCATGATTGCAATTGCTAACCATATGAAACAATTAGTGGTGTTTTCCCATGCAAATATGGTGGATTTTGATGGACAATGCATGTTGTGTTCCACTACGTACGAGGGAGGGAATTATTGCATGCAATTGTCTCAGCCATCCATCCAATATAGAAACTTGACCCTTTGTAAGTTTGTGGTTGATTCATCTCACTTGGATTGAGCCAATTCGGGGTCTTTAAAACTAGTTCGGGTGTCAAATCAACTAACATTTGTAACCTCCGGGGTGCATACAATATTTGAACATTTTTAAAAGTTTGGTGACCAAAGAAATATGCTCCTATGCAACGATCCCCTCACCCTCTCTCCACATTGCATTATAGTCTCTAATAGTCTACAAAAAAAGTAAAAGGTTTTGCGGTGGGGCCGCCAAAAACTTTATTTGGCACAATGGATCTTGGATGACATGCCACAAGCATAAACACATGAAAGGCAAGACTATGGGTCAACTTCCATGCGAGTCTTTTAACCCTTAAAGGTCCGAGAGGCCCAATATGGGTATCAAAGGTGTCATATGGAGGGGTTGACTCTAACATCTCAATAAAAAAAAATATATATATTCTTTTTAAAGAAAAATTTCACTTAAAGTTCAAAGGTGAAAATGTCTCTAACTTTCAAATGCCACATAAATTTAATCATCGTTGTTACATAGAATTCTAATTTCTCTTGTTAAACAAAGGACTAGGAAATAAGATAATTATTTTAAATGAATTTGGTACCACAACCAAATTCACGAGTCACAAAACGTTGCAAATTCTAAATTGTGCATGTCAATCGATGTGTTTTCTTTTCTTTTAAAAAAAAGAAAAAACAATTATATGCGCAAGTTTTTGCATGTCAAATGTCGAAAACTTGCAAAAACTTTGTCAAAAATACACACGGTTTTTTAGGGTCAAAGCTTGTACCAATTCTAGACTAGAATCCCCTATATAAATGGAAACACCATTCAAGAACGTGCTACATATCATCACACTCACTCTCTCTTCTCCCAAAGTAAACCGTGTTTTTGCACCGCCAACGCACGAGTCAATTGCATGGACGGTTACATTTTCCTTGTAGTCTTGAATAGTGGACACAATATTACGAGGGCTTTTTGCGGTGGGCCGGGCGGGCCGACAAAAAACCTTTATGTGGCAAATGGACCTTGTATCCGCAAGCATACATGTGAAAAGGAAGGCAATCATGTTACCAAGAGCATCCCCGGTCACGTTGACCAATGGCCCCGCCCGGGGGGGAGTGGACTCTTCATACCGTGTGTGAACTAACGTGAGTGTGAAAAGGAGCATTATTTGAGGCAGCAGTGTACATAGTATACACAAGGGAGAGGTATTATTTTTCTATAGTGTGTACAGTAAATAAGGCTATTAAGAATGTTGAAGTGAAAGTAGATGTACAAAAGGGGGTCCTAGAGTTCCCATAAATGCCCACATCAATGCCTCACACAATAGCCATTGTTACACTCACGTTAGTTCGTATGTGGTATGAAGTGTCCACCCCTGAGGTTGTGTGAACGATGTAATGAGCATGAGAATTGTCAGTTTGATAATCAATGAGATATTCCGATGAGCTCCAAAAATTATCATTGAGGGAAGTGGGCTAAGGCCTTGTTTTGGATTCACTGAGCATCTTGTACTAATCGTGTGTTTCAAATCATAGAAGAAGTGGGCTAGTAAGACAACGTAACCATTTGAAATGAAATGAAATCGATTTTAAAGTCCGAAAAGCCATTTAAGGGTTGACTGCCTTACATTCGAGCACTTCTTCCCTCGACAATCCTTCCAAACTCGACAATTTCCTTTCCATGAACTAGTACAATGAGAAATGAAACAACTACACTAAACAATCCTAATGCTACGGGCCACAATAATTTTCTAGAGCCCACACTAATCCTCATAATCAAGAGTAATGTGGGCCACATTAATTCACAACCCATGCTAAATTTGTAGTAGGAAATTACTGTGTGCCACATTAATCATTTTCCCATAAAATCAACATGGGCGATTATCTTATTTTGTGCTACTTTTCTCATGCAAGTATTTTCAATGCATTGGTTGGAAATCTTCACGAAGTCTTAAGGGAAGACTTGGGGTCCACGTTAATTCCACGTTTGACTTGAGAATTCACACACTATTTATTTGCACAGTGATTAGCGGAGGAGTAAGAGGACTATTTTGCTGTGTTTACTTGGTTAGCCACGGAGAGTCAAAGGGAGGAAGCTTGAGGGGAGTCCTTTCTTTGGGCTGTATTTTTCCACATTCGGAAAATTCAATTTTGAACTACTCTAAGTGGACACGTACTAGGCCTGGACCGACACTTCATATGTTTGACCATCCCCATGGTTGCATTTCTACTTCCGTTATTTTTAAATAAATAATAATAACAATAATTGGTGTTAGCACCAACATCATAACATTATTCAGACCCATGACAATGTTTTGTGGGACTACAAATATTCCATAGAATATTCTTGGTATTTTCATATTTGGTCTGAATGTGGGGAATATTCCCCATAATAATGTCAGTCCCACGGAACAATGTCATGGGTCTGAATAATGTTATGATGAAATTCGATGTTATTGGGCGGTTGTATCTATTGACATCTTCTTTCTTTCTTTTTTCTCCCTTGTTATTTTCATCACATTATTTAGGAAAGCTCACTTAGTATTTGGCAGCCCCACGATCTTATGCAAAATGTCCTCTAACAACTACACTAAATAAGTCTCAATGTTGTGGGTCACAATAATTTTCTTTCTAGAGCCCATGTTAATTCTCATAGTGAGAATTAATGTGGGCCATCTTAATTTCCAATCATCACTAAATGTCTAGTAGAAACCTAACATGGGCTATTATTTGATTTTGTGTATTTTCTTACATGTGATTAATATTCAAAGTGCTCGTCATAAATCTTCATGAAGACTTAAGGGAAGGATCCAGGGTCTTGGACCCACATTAATTCCATCTTGACCAAAAAATTAATGTGGCCCATGCTAATTATCTCCATGCTAGTTTTCCATTTACGCTAATAGGACTAAATTAGTGTAGTTGAAATGTTTGATGTCATTTACTATGATCCCGTTTATGAGGTCCTCGTACAATTGTGAATACTTTGCATATGCATTGGGGATATGTCGAGAAGTTTTCTACACAAATGAAAAGCTTTTTTTTCACTATCAATAAACAACCAAGGCCATTGTGGCCAAAAATAGAGAGAAAAAGGATGCAACTGGTGGAACCATACAACCTCGAGAAGGTAAGGTGCCGCAAGCATATTCCACTAAGCGAACCAATGGCAATTTCACATTCGAAGAGATGGTGGAGTTTGGTCCGAGACAACCCTAAACTACTGGATGATGGTGGAGAGATACCCAAATCTCAAGGAAGAGGTTGGCGGTTCGATTCCCGGCTGTGAAATATTCTCTCTACTTGACAGAAACTTGCCATGTGGTCAACTGCCTCCTGTGCTTTGGCATTGGCATGTTGGCCTTTTGTCTCAAAAAAGATAAAAAGAGATGGTGAAGTTTTAGATTGACGAAAGATAAGATTTTTTTCTTCCAAGGGGTAACTCTCGTGTATTTAAAAGGGTCACATGCAATAATGGAGTATTTTTTTGGGGGAGGGGTATGAAATGATGTGCGTATGCATGTGATATTATGCAAAATCAACAAATAGTCTTGGATACTTACATACACACTCACACACACAAATATATATATATATATATATATAATACAGAATACACATTGAAAAAATATTACATAGAATACACACTGAAAATATGTATTCTCATGATAAATTGTTGATACCTTATTATTATTTTTATTATTTTTATTTTGGAATTTCAAATGAGACCCTATCTTTTTATTGCACCACATTTACTAGTGGAACGTTGATTGCCCCCCCCCCCCCAACGCCACGTCGAATTTGACCATAACCTTGTATTTGTATTATGTGGAGGCCTCTTTTATGCTCTTGAGGGCTTTATTCTACACAGTCAAAGTATGTTTGGGAATATCTTGGCAAGTGACATATATTCGGCTATTGACATATCCTTTGGTTCCTTATAAGGCACACAACATCTCCGGCCACTTTAATTCCCACATAAAGTTATGGCCGTTGGATCGGATCGGGAATTCTCACCCAATTAGCAGTTCTATTCACAAATATTCTCCCTTCAAGTTTAGGAACATAACCGCTAAGATGGTGTTCTTTCCATTGTGAGCAACGGCCCCCAAGTAAATATGAAATGCTTCCTTGGGGATCTGGCAACCAAGCTACATGATTGGTTTGCCCAACCGATGTTGTCTACATTTATGGCATTGGGACCGGCTGCCCTGAATTGACTAATTGGCAGGTGCCATTCGTGGTTGGTAGTGTGCCAACTACATTCAACATTCAATAAGGTTAGACGAGCCTATTCCAATCACCTTCAATAAATAGGAGTGCCTAAAGTGCTTAGTGTTGACAGATGTTGAGTATTGACTTTTTGATTTTCCTAGCAAAAGCACCGATGTTGTACATAACATTATTCAAATCCATAACAATGTTATGTGGGACTGATATCATGAGGAATATTCCTCACATTCAACATGAATGTTGGAATATTTTGTAGAATACTATCAGTCCCACATAACACTGTTATGGATATGAATAATGTTATGTAGACCTTAGAATAACATCAAATTCATTTATTTAACAAGGATTTTAACCATTTTGTACCCAAAGGTAGGTGTTTGAACAATGTTGGTGTTTGAGTAAGACATGCCTAGCTTATTTGCTGGAAGTATCCTAAGAAAATGATGCATGTATAGTTCTTACATTATTATGGGGCAACCCATGACATTCCTAGTGAAGCTTAGTATTGTTATGAATTATAGTTAACCCTTAAAGGAGGTTGAGTTCTGACACAGAGCAGGTAGACTCCCCGTATTTTGGGGGGTGGTCCCGGTATAAGGTAAATTAGTGGAGCGATAGTCTTGCGATGCGTAGGCGGGGATTTTTTGGCCGGTGGGCCCCGAAGTGTGGATGCTAGTGCCGAACTCCTTTCTTGAATTGGGCGACCTGTGAATTTCCCATAAACGCCAAACTGCGGCTAGGTGCAGTGGTTCGGGGAACCTGCCCACGTATACACGCCGTGTATATACGTTGTACGCGGGGGGGGGGGTGGACGTACGCTATGCGGGGGTTTCCGTGCGTCCTTTCATGGCTGGGATGACGCGCGCTAGACAGTCTCCCGGTGACTCGGGTAACCGGGTGGGCATGTTGCTCCCAACCGTCGTGGAGCTGCGTGACATCATGTCTAAGGACTGACTCAGCGTGGACGAATGGGGTTAGGGTGTGAAGGGAGGGGTGACGTGGGCCCTGTACTGGAACACGGGCTTCCCAACCGCTGGAATTGTCCATGGACTGCGGCAGGCTCTGTTCCGGTTACAAGTCATGTGCACAGGGGAGACAATGGAACATAACCGGGAAATCATACATTGATGTTTTTTAAAACCTTGATCATATTGCATACCGAAATTAGGGTTACATAGCAGGTCCTGAAAAATTGTACACTCCCACACACAGAACAAGCCTGTAGTTCGGATAGCCCTAACTGCTGTGGCAACTCGCGGCAAAAACGATCCCCGCCTCTGGAGACTATGTACAGAACAAGCGTCTTCACGTATGGTTTTCAGAGCTTCCAGATGAAGCAAAATGGCCTTACCCTACTCTGGAACTAAATGTGTCTATACACATGGCCTGTGTTAGCACTGGTGACGATGACCGAACCATGTCCGGTGCTCTGCCGCTTCTTACGATGATGCGTTCACAACCGCCTTGAACACTTCGGCTCCGTCGACCCACCTCCTTCACAACTTCTTCACGACAAATTCGACCACCCCAGCCTTCGTAAACAACAACGTGTCGCCCAACTTGAGCCCGTTCGCGGTGCAGAAGCCCGCCCACCCCTGCGTGAAGGAACAAAAGGTATGCCTCCCGAAAGTGTATGTGAAGCTCTTCACCGTCCACGGCGACAACGGGCCTCGGAGAATGTACCAGGTTCCATTGAACCCCTCCAGACCATGTTCGCGCCAATACGCTGTTGGGATGTCCTGCGACCACCCCAAACCAACACTCACGGCCTTATTCCTCAGTGCCCTATCCGAATGCACCTCCCGATAGAATCAAAACCCACATAGCAACAACTCTAACGAATGCACCTCCCGACAGAATCAAAACCCACCAAAGCAACAAATCCCCGAAAATGTTGATAAGCTTCCGACATATACATCGTCCACGCAAAAACTACTTACCAGTCGGCTGGACGCGCACTTCTTCGTGTGCGTCTTGCAAAGTGCTTTTGAAACTAGGGCCGGGCATCGCCGCTGACTTCGTGGAGGGCGGGCCGAGGCTGGTGATCGGGAACCTGTGTGTCAGTCTCCCACTGCTCTCCAGATTCACACGCAAGGGTGCGGGGAAGTCAGAGCACTGCGGCGGTGGATCCCGACCACCAGGCGCCTTTCGTCAACCACCTCGAACGTCAACAGCGCATCCAGCCCACATCCCTGATCGCTCATGAAGCGAGCCCACCCCTCGCCGACGCTCACTGCTGACACCCCCCGCCGCATATCTGGGAACCGCCTGAATCGCAGGGGCCATTCTTTCTGACTGGATATGGACGTCACCAGCGCGCAGTGATCTTCGCTTGGCCAGCCTGTCTCGGTGGTGAAGCTCGCAGGAATTTCCTGCGTTTCACCCGGACACAAAGGTCCACTCACCGTTAGAACCCACCCGCCTCTACATGACGCATCCCAATCCAGACTACAAACCCGCCTGCGGGGAGCACCCACACATACACCGCAAGATTGGACAGTCTGAGGCTTCAACACGTAATGCAAACGCAAGGGTTTTGGGAGTCGAACAAAACATACCAGTTTGTAGCGCTCCGATTTGGACTTCACTGTCAGGGCGAAGTAGCTCGCATTGGCTTCGTCCAGCTCTCTCATCGCCTCCGCATAGCTCCCTGAACCAGCCATGGTTTGCGTCCTGTTCCAAGTCGTGATGATCATGCACCAGGAATGTGCCCTCTCGCCGCTTGACCTCAGCAACAAAGATAAACACAGGTCCTCAATGTCCTGACAACAAAAAGATGTGTGAATGGTGAGCTCAGGTATGGACCCCCTGACAAATACCCAAGGGCGGTGGTTAGCATTAAACCCAGCCACCTTGTCGCGAGCGATCACACTAACTCAGCGCGCAAAAACCCTACTCCTCATGCAATAAGTGACGCCCACAATGGTGAGCAAATGGTTAGCATTGGTGAGCACGGGCGGACAAGTACACTGAGCCAAGCGTTAACATTATGGCCAAATCTGGCCATATCACCACAACATCATTCACCCCTGTGTCACTTCGACCATGAGTGCCGATCCACTCCGCCGAGCACGTTACACGTTGCACTGTGATTGTTAGCATGTCACTCACCCCCTCCTCACACGATTCTGTAACATAAAAGGTTAAATTCAACATCAGAGGTGGCAATGCTACATTTACAAGGTTTAGCATTTACAAGCAGATTCCCAGTCTAGTTTCTGGGACGCGGTAAAGGAAGGGATGTGACGGGAAGTTACAAAAATCTCCACAAATGTAGCGCAGAGTGAGATCGAACAAGACCGTCAGTGAAGTACAAAACGACCGTCATGGAGTCCAAAATGCCCCTCAGTGTGAAGTCCTTCACCAGGGAGTCCACACATCCACGAACACGAGTCCAAACATATCTATCACATAGTCCATTTGCTCACAGTGCCATTGACCTGCGAGCCAACCCCTTTCCATTCGAAGATGAATCACAGCGACCACCTGCGGTGCCGGGGTGTATCGGACTATCCGCACTTGCTCACAGCAGATGACACGTCCACGCCGACCACCAGCACCGTATCCCCTCATGTCCATTCAGAGGCTCCATCCTGCACCAACAGAAGCACGTCTCCAGCGTTGGTCAACATATCATCATCTAACGAATTCCACCTATGCCCTCGTGTTGTGCATGGTAGCATGCTTCCGGGCACATCCACTTATCCCCACACGATCTGCAGAACCACCTCTGCACGCGGCCACAAATCACACATCGCCGCTTTAGCGATGACCGAAAGAGAGTGTGCACAGTGGGGGGTCGTCGAAGCCTTGGTTCAGAACGGGCACGCCCTCTTCGGCGGGCCAGGATTGCCTCAGCTGCGAGGTGCTTTCCCACAGCAATCTTGAATGCCAAATGCGATGAGACTGGCAATCCGAGGTCTTCCATTTGCTTCACCCATGTCACGTAGGAGTTGACCATCGTCTGGTCAACGACAAAGTGAAAGATCTTCACCCACCACTTGTGGCACCTCAGCTGCGACGAATAGTTACCTCGTAGCTGATCCGTAACATCAACTCCGCGCATGTACTCGACGTACTGCCGGTGCATGGGAGACGAAGGCACCATCAGTTGGCCATGCAGCCCCGGAATTCTTCGCAGAACTTTGGTGTTCGGTTCCCACGGTGCGGCCGCAGTGCTCAGGAGCGTCACCAGTTTCTTATCCTGCCATGATACGACGCCCATTTGCCGATGGACGTGGTTCCAGATGACCATGGACCCCCGCACATTGGAGTCTGGTTCCCGGTAGAGGCCACCAGGTAGGTTCTTGTTGGTGCGGCGGACGGTGCCCGTGGCCCAGATTCCCTTGCACATGAGCTCGTGGAAAAGATTCACACTCGCAAAGAAATTATCAATAACCAAACAATGGCCCCGGTTTTCTAGCCCCCTCACCATCCGTTCGACCACGTGGTAGCCCAGCCCGTGAGACCCCGCTCCTGTTCCCTCTCCGAAGTAGACCTCCATCTGCCAAACGAACCTGCTCTTGGAGCTCGCTAACAACCACACCTTGATTCCAAATCGGACCGGCTTGTCAGGCATGAACTGCCTAATGAAACAGTAGCGCCCTTTGTACGGGATGACACACTCGTCCACAGTGATCTCCCTCTCGAGGTTATAAATTTCCTTTGACACTGTGACGAACATTTCAACCAGCCACCTTGTCTTCGCAATCCTATCAAACCTAGGGTCATTCACATCCCTTACTATACTATTGTTGTCCACTAGATGCAAACATCGCATGATCTGCTCCCACCTCCCCAGAGACATGATGGACGATATAAGCTGACAGTACAGAAATGGTTGGCTTCGCATCCAATATTGCCGCATTGATGGTAGACGTTTGCAACCCATCAGTATGCATATTCCCAGCCATCCCCGTATATCGGCGCGATTCACATCTTTCCACGTCGGTCCCCCTTTGCTTCGTGGCTCCTCATTCTCTACATGTGGCAGGATTGCTCTGGCATACCTGTTAGTCTCCACCACAATCCGGTCCACACATGCATCGGTCCAGTATAGATTGAAGACTGTATGTGGCTGGGGGACTCCCTCTGTATTTCGGGACTTCAACCCTGGCGTGGGGCCCGTGAAGTTGTCCCTGGTCCTAACAAAGTCCACGCTGCTAGAATTCCATGAGTCCTTTCGGTAGTATTGAGCCAGCTGCTCACTGTCCATGTGGACGGGTGCGAACGACTCGGGGCTCATGCACCATGACTCCAGGCCAGGTGTGCGTGGCTCACCCTCATCTAAATTGTCAACTTCGAAGTCCGATTCAGAGCTTTCTATGGTGTCCCCGAAATCTGGGAGCCAGTCTTCCCCACTTGAGTCTGCCGGGTCGAGGTCCAGGTCTAGCCCCTCGTCGGGATGCAGAGACGTGTTAGTGCAGAGCATATATGCTGGAAGGCCATGACTTACCTTCGGAAATGTGACCCTGGCCGTGGAGTCCTGCGTGCCATCGACCCCCTCGGTGTCGGATGGTGCATCGTAATCCGCAATGGGGCAGCCTTCTCGCTGCTCGGGTGTCCCCTCCACGTCGATGTTCTCAGAGATGTGATCCGTCAAACCTGGCCCCTCCCCACTCCGCTAATGGTTGACCTCAGCAATCCGCCAGCACTCCCCACTGAGACTGCCCCACCACACCTAGGTTCAGAACCACGAGCGGGGCTGAAGCAATGTTGCCTCTTCCACCACCCGTATCCGTGGCCCCCTTCGCTCCCAAAAGCACGCACCAGCGGTCCATCTGCAACCCGGACGCTCTCCTCATTGAGGTGGCACTCCGTGTCGTATCCTCCCAGGTTGCACAACACCATCCTCTTCCCAGTTGCGGCATGTACACCCTCTCCGATGACATCACCCTGCGTCCAAGAAGGCGTGTCTCCCGTGTGGAACGAAGATTGAGTAAGAAACCTATTGGGTACTAGCACCGCCCACCCAGCCCGCCTGGAACTCCACTCCACATAAGTCCCCTGAAATCGGGCAGGCATAATGCCGACTTCAAGAATAAGAGGCCTCTCCAACGCTCCCCCGGGATGTGTCGCACCAAACCCCGGTCGCTTCGAAATGGGGGTTGAGGTCCTCCACGCATCGTCCCGGAAGACGGATTCCCACAGGTTGACATTGCAGGTTTCCATGCTCCCAGCGGAATATTGTGATTCAGGCGCCACAAATGAATCCAATCCCTCGTACTCCCCAACATCTGCCAACACCTCACAGATCGCCACATCGTTTAGCAGTTGTTGCTCATACTCGGCAACCTGTGTCGCCAGAGCACGTGTGCGAACACCGTCGGTCATGTTAGGCAGCACTGTGGGTGGCTTCCATGCTCGAGGCTTCCTGGGCTTGGAGCGAGCCACCTTCCCCTTCTCCTCCTTTGAACGTCTCCTGGGAGTACCCCGCTGTCCACCTGCACAATGTAGGGGGAGACAGGTAAACGTCAGGCCCAATACAAACTATACCTGCAAACTGACGCAATGAATTCAGCAGAGGCAGCTGAGAACCACGTAGGGGAGTCGGCGTGGTATCGGGAGGTGGTGGTCCGAGGTCGTTTGGCAGGTCGATCAGCGGCATGGGCATTTGCTGCTCCAGGTTCGCCATGGCGCTCACCCTGGACGTCGATCCCCGAGGTGTCTTCGGCGTAGCACCCCCCCCCCCCATGTGCGGGAGCAGTCAATTGCTCTGGCACCCTGAGGCGTTTCAGGGCTCCCTTCCCAATTGTCGGAGGGACCTGCGTGCACGGGACCAGGTTGACATCCTCCTCCACATCCAACGTTTGTACCTGTACGAACATCCCCACAACAACATCAGCAGATGCAGCTCAACACAGTGCGTAGATGGCTGGGAATTCAGTGTGCGCACCTGAGCAATTAGGATGTCTAAAGCATTCAGCACCGTAACACGCTTACCTTCAACGATCTGGGACCCGGATCGACATTCTCTTTCCCAGAGTCCTGGCCTATGACGCTCCGATACTGCACCCCCTGGAAGGCGACGCACAAAAACGGGCAAAATTAGCGCGCACCAGGACGATATAAACAAAGATGAATATTGTGACCTGTCTAGGAATGCAAATCACACATCGCTCTAGCTCATGCGGGATAAATTGCACCCACACTACCTTGCACTTTCGGGGCCATGTCTGCCTCGGGGCTCCTCCTGTGCTCGCGGGCTGCGTGGGATTCAGGCCTCCTCCCGCTAGGCAAATTTCCTGGCCACGAAGGTTCTGTCAGTGGATGTGCAATGTTCGAACATCGACACTCATTCAGAAGTGCGGACGCCAGCTCAAAAACCCCCTCCAGAACCAACACAAACACGGCTGAGAATTGTATAGCATGTCTTCGCGCCAATACACATGCTGTGACGGGAGCGAGCACACATACAAACCCTCACTATGCCCACATGTAATGAGACATTCTCCGAGTGTGTGACATAAACGTTACCATACAAAATATGCCAGTCATGTAAAGACAGAACCTCACGCCGCATGCACAAAGTCAAGGCACGTGATCACTATGTAGCAAACTTCCGGATAAGAGTCTTCACACGGAACCTGAGCCAAGAACCTCAGGTCGCATGTGGAGTCTGGAGAATCGAACAGAACGGAAGACATCTAAACCCAAGCACAGATAGACAACAGCGAAGACAACCAGGAAAACACCCGTGCGGGAGCAGGCTCCCCTCACACCCTTCATTTCAGCCAACATGTAAACAAATCCATGGAAAATTGTGGATCCGCACCCTTGACGTGTCCACAACGATATTCATTTGTGAAAAACATACAGGTTCAACACCCCGTTTTGGGAGTCGAACAAAACCCCACAACGCCTCCAAGCCGCTTCATGAACGGCACATGAGCAACGATCGGGTGATCGGCACAGGGGACGCGTAAACCCAGCAAGCCATTCCTCTTGATCACCCAGCGGTCGTAACTAAACCCTAAACCCCAGGCAGAAATAAGCAAGTATGTGAGACTGACCTGCGGGGAGAGGATCGGCGACGATGCCGATCGGTCCTGGACGAGCACCGGCTGGGAGCCTCCCCGTGACATCCTCGCTAGCCGCTTCATGTCGCCCACCTGTGAGGCCAAACCCCCCACCCTTAAGCGTTCGTAGTCCGAGTAGTGGGTTTGGGCTCACATTCTTCCGTGGCATTGGCCTTGGGCTTGGATGAGTCCTTTGATGACTCAAGTGTCCAATTCCTTGCCTTGTACGCGCAAGCCCAAGCGGATATTCCTCTCTTTCTTTTACCATTGATCACCTTTACTTCCTTAGGGTCCTTGAGCTCCTCACTAGGCTTAGTGGGTGAGTCCATAGTGCAAGGATCAACTCTTCATGTGACTTTGTTCTAAACTACTTCACATACCAATCCATGGATGTGGAACAACTCATTTTTTTATTTTTTTATGCGGTTATCAATGCAAAGTATTAACAAATACTTTTCACATCAAATTTCCCACATCACACCATCCTCAATTTAATTAACTTAGCACTCCTTGAGCCAAACTACTCTAAATGTGTCACACCAAACTACATTCCCCATACTAGTTCAAATCCCAACCTTTGGCTTGAACACCACCAAAGTTGGTCTTGCAAATTCAATGATCTACCTAATTTCTCAAGCCACACACCATTACTTTACTAATCAAATGCGTTCCCCGATGCATAACAACAATCAGTCTCACCCTAGCTCGTCCTTTTTGCAGCAAAGTAAAATCTCACTCCGAAATTCTACGCTGTTCGATGCAGATTGACGCCCGTCACCGCCCGTCAATTTCTTCCTTGAGGCACCTGTTTCCCGCAGACAGAGATCAGCTCTTTGTTAGCCCTTCTCAAGTTAGGCTAGCCTCGAATTAGCTAGCTCCTTATTTGCTCGGCCCTTAATTAACCAGCTCCTAGGTAGCTAGCTCCTAACTAGCCTAGCTGCAAATAGTCCATCTTCTAACTTGCCAGCTCCTAGTTAGCCTAACCCGCAATTAGCCTAACTCCTAATTAGCATGGCCCATGATTGGCCTAGATGTTCCTTAAACAACTTGTAACCAACTGTCGGTTCTCCCTGATCATAGCCACCTTCCCTTAATTAGCTGCCGTCGGGTAATCTCCTCAATCTCAGCTTGATTAGTGCAGCTCCCTTGGCTCTGGCCGCTACGGTTCCCAATTCAGGCGCAGCTAACCCAGTTCACAGTCTCGGCTCTGCATTACAAGGTCACGGCTCTTGGCTCATGTGTGAAGTGGCTTTAACCAGCAACTGCAGCTGACTAGGCCCAGCTGCAGAGCTAATCCCAGCTTACAGCTTACCCAGTCTCGGACTCCCAGCACCTTCTCCAAAAGCCCAGCTCCTTCTTCAACAATTCAGGCCTTTGGCCAAATATTAAACCATTCAAAATAAGTACCATCATCTAACACTAACTGAGTGCGCCAATTTAATGGTTCAAACTAAGCTCTATAAACTAAATGCTATGAGGTGAACACTATGAACTAAACACTATCACTAAATGCCTTAAGTCAAATACTATATCTAAGCAATGCAAAACCAATCTAAAAACTAGTTTGCCTCGGTTCTCTACCTAGAACCTTGCACCACACGTGCACCCTTCTTGCTCCACACACACCCACACACATAGCTTCAAGCTTCTTAAGAGCTCGCTCCCTTGAGAGCACTTGAGAGAGAGAGAGACCAACTAACTACACTAATTAACTCCGCTAATTTCCCACACATTGTCGCTAAGTTTAAGAGTCTTTCCTACCAACTAATTCACAATCTCCTCATGAGCTCTAAGAGCTCCAATTCCTAACACCACACACGAGAGATCGAGAGAGAAAATGAGAGAATCCCCCACCTTACCTCGGACCCCCTTGGGATGCTCAACCCAAACTTAGCCTCCTTCACTTTCCGCCGCCATAACTTTCTCCCCTTACCTTCCCAAATTGTCACTCACCACTTTAATTCAAACCACGATGCTTAAATCGTAATTTGATTGGTGCTTTTAGAATTTGCTTATCCTCCACCTTGCGTTCTTCCTTGGACCTTCCCCATTAAGTGGCCACGATGAGGTGGTCCACTTGTGCGTTCAATGTGATCCTCCATTCATCCCAATTCGAATACACTTGCCTCTTGAGTCACCTTGGTTGTCTCCATCCATTTGTACTAGCCTACTCACTAACTACTCAATCCAAGTTCTTCTTACCTATCCCTATTCACTCAAATCCTTTCCTAAGGTAAAAACACACTAACCTCTCCACTTCAAGCCCCTTATAACATTGTACTCCTAAGGCTAACAATTCACTCTTTTTATATTTTTGTGAAGTGACATACCACTTCAAAGCACACCGACTAATATTTTCTAAAGATTAAGACTAAATGTGGGCACCGCTTTGGGCTCACACCACCCTGATCTGGAAAAATGTGTCCTCGAAGAAGCTGCGTCACAATGTCTGGGAATCTGGTGCGCTCACACCAACCCAGGATTCGGGCGGCGTGTCTGTACCACAAGTATCTGCAACGTTCTTGGACACCGAAATTGCCCCTACGACTCCACCGGCTGGGGCGTGGTTGCGCGAGGAGTGCAGTCGCATCCAGAAGTCGCACCGCCCGCAATGCGCCTTCCCTTGAAACCCCCTGCCCTGTGAACCACTTCTCCAACTCCACCTCCAAATAAACGCGCTCTGCGCTATTGCAGTTGCCTCCAATCTCCATGTATACTCCTGCCAATCGCTGGAAGGATTCTGGAGTCTCAGAAATGGATCAACTCCACACATTGAATCTCTGTATAGGACAATCCGCCGCCACCAAGACGTCCTGTTCCAAAACCGGGCATCCATTTTCCCCCCAAACCAAAATGAAGTACACCAGACGTGGTTGTCACAATCGCCAAAGTCGCCTCTACACATCAACATTGCCGTGTTGATGCAGTCCGGATGACAAACAAACAAAAGATAAACAAATTCCCTAAACCCTAAACAATGTAGTAGTGGAGAAGGTGGAAGGCGAAGCAAACTCCAGGGAATGCACTCGGGCTCCCCTCGCCACACGAGCGTGTCCTTCCAACGACACTGACCGGCCGGGGCGGTCACTAACGGCATCCACAAAATACGCTGCGTCAGCAGCCGGACTGTCCCGCATTACCCCGTATTCTACAGCGTTACCTCGGAGTACGTAGGAATAGTCAGTATACCTCATTCAAGTCGACACAGACATCGCTACATGGCTCCGAAATTCATGAAGTAAATCCTACAATTCGCCTCTAGTTAGTGCCGACATATGTGCAGGTCGACCAACCTCGAATTCACCGAATGGAGTTCATTAGTGGCTCATGTTAGAGAACCGTAGGCCAGTTTGGCCTGCAACCTCTTTTAAGGGTTAAGATGTAGAAGTTATAAGACATCAAAGTCAAACAAGAACTCACCTTGAAATGATCACATAACAGACCATGCAATTATGTAAAGTATTGTGTATAGAATGGCGTATATACTTTGAGCACAAGGTCCAATCTCATCACAACATGTGTCTCTTTGGTGTTTGTTTCAAACTACATCATAGATGTATATTGCACAATCAACACAAAATCCTCAATAGCATAAATCTTCAAATTTGTGTATCTCATCGATTAGATCTTGCCAAAAAAAACCAAGTTTTTTTTAGCAATTTCCTCCATGTAGCTATTCGAATTGTCTATCACCTTTCAAAAGCATCGTCATCAAAATTGATGATTATATATCATCAATCCGTCATTAAGCACCCACATCTTTAAAGTTATCATAACATTATTCAAACCCATGCAGTGTTTTGTGGGACTGACAGTATTCCGGGGAATATTCCCTGAATTTTTCACATTCAGTATTTGCTATTTGATGTGGACTATTTGACCGCTTATGGATTCTTTTATGATTGCAAATACCCAACAATAGTATGCGCACCTACAAAAGACATCCATCCATCCATCAATATGGAAGATGCCATGTGGGGAATGCATGTACACCACATGTACATCTAAACCAATAAGAGCAAAAAGGACGGGATCTATGATGTGAGTACATTCCATAGTAAGCTTTGTGGAGATGCCTTGGAATTGTTCCATGGCATCTATTGGGTCCATGGCCAAGTCAAGTAAAGCCCATAATGGTTGCTTGTGAGTTACATAATCCCCCCCCCCTTCTTTGGTGGCACGCTACTAAAGCACCCGTTAGTATGTGTCTTCAAACCGACTTAAAATATTAGGGTTTCACCGAAAAGCCCCGGAGAAGTTGGACACCGCAAAGTGGGGACCGGGACGCCATATTTTACACGAGTAATTTGCACGGTCAATGAGGCTCATGGAATCGAGAAGGAACTCATTTAGGTTAGGGAAGGATGTGTCGGCCACATGCGGTGCCGGGATGGTGCCTTTATAAACATGTATGGTTAGTGCTTTGGAAAACCAACCACCAACTTAAAGTGTTTTATGAAAAGAAAAAAGAAAAAATTATTTAGCGAGGGGTAGTAGTGTGGATGAACATGGGATGGAGGGTCCCATATTTGAGCACTTTCCGTAGCCTCGTCATGTGCATAACATGTTCTTACCCAATTTTTCCGCGTGGTGTTGGATTGATCTCCGTGGTTATCAAAGTATCTAGATTGTTAGGTGTAACGATTATCACATGTAATGTGTTGATTGTATCGGTGTCCATGTGATAGGATAGTGGGTGTATTGTTGTAAGTGAATCTAGGAGGCAATAGGCCTTGTCCCTCAACCATATTCTGCAAATTTGTCCTAGGTTTACATTTGAGTTTGCAGCTTCAGTCAAGGGTGAAGCGTCTCTCGGTCATAGCATCATCATCTATGTTTTGGTGCGAATTACATTGATTAACATGCTTATTGATCATGTTTATAAAAAAATTCATGTATTATACATTTTGATGTCCGTATAAAATACAATGACTCAATGAAATCGAACCATCACAAGGAATATTAAAAATAATGAAGATTCGACTCTCCAAATTCTAGGCGGTATTTGAGTTAATAGTGGAATTAACAATAGTGGGGACCAACTCAAGTTTTTTTTATCAAAGAATTTACCTTGTATTTCCATTTTCAACACTTGTGTTAGTGACCTTTAAAAAAAGAGGGGAGGGACGTTGTTTTTGCTCTATTCCACGGCAACAAAACTTTGAGAATATTTCAAATTATTTTCTTTAGTTTGATCCTATTCGGGGAGTCTACAAGTGGTGAGAGGAGCAAAGAGATGCACATGCAGATAGGTGGCAAAGAAGCTGAGAATATTCTTGATTATATAAAGGTAAAACTTGTCGGCGCCTACAACTCAAAGAAGCACTCGAAGACTTTCCGGTTACATAGTAAACAAAATAAAAATAAACCTCGGTGTGTCCGAATTGACACTGACGTGAATGGGAGCACGTTCTTCCTTGTAGTAATCACGCGTTACCAAACTTCACGGTAAGGCTACTTCCTATTTTTCAGGGGTCAACTCCTTTTTATGGGCATAACATTATTCAGTTGAATATGTACACTGGGTGGGGCCGGGAATAACCCAAATTCTATTCCAAACTATGCTTTGCTTATTCTCACAATAGACCACTACACTGACATATTCAGGCTGGAAAAAAACTCGAGTGAAGCATTGTATTGATATTATTAGAATGGAACGGTTGATAGAAGCTGAATAATGTTATCGTCACGCTCAAACAATGAACTATTAGAGGTTGTCAACTCCATATCATCCCCCATAATTTATGGTTAACTCTATCGTTTAGTCGTTCATTCTACTATCCTAATAGTAGCATGAGCTCAAATTCACAATAGTAAATTTAAGAGGGGGGCACAATAATCAAACGTTTGTAACTAGTTTGTTGTGTGTCTCCGCTCGATTCCGGAGTGGGTAGAAGATCAATTTGCATCTTTCATCACTTGTGGGGAGCTTGGCATGTTTTGAGGAACATCTTATCGCTCTCAAAGAGCCTCACACAATGTTTGGAATTATGCGTTGAAATCAACTTTGTCCGGTTCACGTATTCCTATGCACATGATGCGAACAAAATGATTGTGATCGAGGACAAAACTCACCGGTCCATTGAAGGAGAATTGCCAATGAAGAAGATGTTGCACAAATTTCATTCGATGTTCAACTTCAAATCCAAAGATGTCACGTGACGTTTCCAAGAACAAAAATGAATATCAATTGACATCTGCGTTTTACTCTAAAATATCAAATCGATTCATTTTTCAGAAGTTACACACTACATGTCAATTGACGCGCATTTCTCTTTTGGTGCAAGTTTTTGCGTGTCAAATGTCAAAAAAATTGTCAAAAATACACGCAGGTTGCAAGACATCTTATATAACGATCTTTTTTCTTTTTTTCTTTTTTCTTTTTTCTTTTTTCTTTTCTTTTGAAGTTACTATGAGTTCGCATAATATTATTCGGTTGCGAGAACATGTATCATGGGCCCGAGTATCCATGGGGAATAAAACTTTGAGGATGCCTTTAGGATAGCTTAGCTCCTAGATTCAACATGGATCTAAGGTTTTCTTGAAGTATGTGGAATAACAACTTGGGGCTTTGTGGCGAGGTTGTTGCCTCTCATCTCTGCACAATGTTTAATTAAAAAAAATCATGCACCCAAACCGCAAATATTTATAATGTTAAGCCATTGATTAATGTTTTTCTTTTTCTTTTTCTTATTTTGGCACAAATTGAAAATTCAATTGCAAGAAAGGAACCAAAATACAACCACCATGGAAGAACCAGCGCAACCCAAGTGGAAATCGAGAAATAATGTCCATATGAGGTCTAACCATTGATTAATGTCATGCAACCAATCCTACCTCAAAAGTCAACCTCTGCTTGGGTAACATGTAAGTGAAATCTTATGCAAATGGTTTGCGTTTCTTTGAACGGTGGAAAGGATAGTCTCTTAAAGGTTCAAGAGGCCCTAGGTCTGAGATGACCCTAAACTACCGGGTGATAGTGGAGAGGTACTCATTTCCGAATGGAGTGGTTGGTGGTTCGAGTCCCGCTGTGAACTCTTTTCTCTACTTGACAAAAAAAAAACTAGGTAGGTAGGTAGGTAGGGACCCGAGAGCCCACCCTATATCAAGAGGATTCTTGAGCATGGTAAAGCCAATAGGCTCAAATTCACGTCGGATTGCCTGACGTTAGTTTTTTATTTAGTTTTCAAGAGGCCCATTATGGGCTTCAACTTGTTGTATGGAGGTGTTCAAGTTTACTCATTGCAGTATTTAAATGTGGAAGGTGATATTATCTAAAATGAATGCATGTAATAGTTCTATTTTGTCAATATTAGCATAAAGATACGTAGAATAAATTATGGGGAGTTTTTGTATGAATGACCTAGATCCAAATACATGCCATGCATATCTTATCACCATTGTCACGTACGTTTGTATTTTCACCTCCTTTGTGTAGTAGGTTGAAATGGATATAGTCTCACTCTTGTATACCAAGTAGTGAACTTCAAACACTTGTTGGGGGTTCTCAAGTCTAACAAACCATGCCACCATCTACCATGACTCCCACAATTGGCATTTATCTCGGTTACATGTGAATAAATCCCATCCTCAAAGATACCATTCCGAATAGATCCCAACATTGTGACCAATGTTGGGTTGGTATCAATTTTATGACATTATTTGAGGATAATGAGGGTTCATATATTTAATTCTAGTAGAATATGGATATTTCATGCTATTTTTGTTCTCGATATACATTTCATGTCCATATACCATGCAAAATCCTTCGTACCTAGGAAAAATCGCCCTAGTATCAATATGAGTCAGGTTGGCATTGACCCAAATAACAACTCGGGCATACAAAGATTCTCTTGCTTTGAGATACCCATCTTATATGAATATTTGATTGGTATCACAATTTTGATATCCACTAGTGGATTCTTTACTACCGCCATTGGTCTTTATTATTGATACCATGCATTCACCTATATACCTACGGGCAAAGAGGCTCTTCATTCATACTTGTTCCAATGCGGTCGAGGCATCCATAGTCGACCAAGTCCATTTAACCACTGACGAGGGTCATGTAATATTGATGTGGATGAAATCTGTATTTTTTAGGCAAATGAAGTTAAGGTTTATGTGGCGACGGCTTGTGATTCATTACCCTCACAAGAGTTTTGACAACTGTCATACCCAATCAATTAGCATTTAGCTTAGCATTTATGGCTTAATCTATAGATCGACCATGTGTTACCCTTAACTGTACTGCTTCAGAATTTATAGCAATTTCCATATTCATGAAAAAAAGAATTAAAAAATTTGCATATACTAATCACCATTTCTTAAATTCTACTGATTCTAAATTGATCATAGACAAAAATCATTGAAAGTACTAAATATTGCTATCATATGAACATAATCATCAAAATTATTAGCAACAACTTTGTTTTTAGGTAAGATAGGAATTGAGGTTCAGAAGGCTTGATCGAACTAGTTAAACAACAATACGCTTCATGAAGGTAAGGGTTAGACATCTATTTATGAACGGACAATGCCCTCCTACATCATTTACTGCAAGTAGTGTGGATTATCACTTGGAATTCTAGACAAAACACTTTAAGCAATGTTTATATTTGATAAATCGCACGCTCTCTATTGTGTTAAACTTGTAGACAATGGCATCCTTAGTAAACAACACTTATCTCATAACCTAACCCTAAATGGTGATTCACATTGGTTTAGTTTTATTCTTAGGTTCTTTGGTACAAATTGCAAAGAGTGACCAAATTACAACCACCAAGGGGGAAAAAAATCTGCAACGGGACCCAAGGGGAATCAAGTGGTATTGGCCATCCGATGCTTGATTTGTTCACATTTGTTTAGATAATATGTGTGGGAGAAGATAGAAGGGTCTTGAGTGGTTACCTTAAAAAAATTAACAACAACAACAACAACAACAACAATAATAATAATAATAATAATAACAACTAGCCCACTTCTCCTAGGAAATCAAACACACAATTAGTACGAGATGGTTAGCCAACCCAAATTGAGGGGGTAGCCAATTTCCTTGCCATTTTCAGATATGACATGAATATCTCATTTATTATCAAAGTGAATATTCTTGTGCTCATTAAATGGTCATAGATTCTCTCTCTCTCTCTCTCTCTCTCTCTCTCTCTCTCTCTCAATTATTGAGCACAAAATAGGGCTATTTGTAAACTAAAGCATATGAAACCATGGGATTACTCCCAAACTTTGGGTTTATGAGAATTAACGACAAAGTTTCCACTTGGGTTGCGCTGGCTCGCTCCGGTTGGTTGTATTTTGGGTTATTTCTTGCAATTGAATTTTCAAATTGTGCCAAAAAAAAGAAAAAGAAAAGAGAATTAACAACAAAGTCACCAAGTTTTCTAATGCTTTAATTATTATACACAAAGAGTGGTGTTGGGCTATTAAAAACTAGCTTTCTAGCTTATCCTACTAGGATGGGTGGGGCCAGGCTAGCCTTGCATGGGCCAATTCAAGGTTTAAGACAAGAGGTCCCATGCGCATTACCCTATTTAAGGTCTCTAAAATTCTCTAAAAATCTAAAGTTTGATAGGTGTAAAGTGGAGGTCCCAAAGGTTCCACCAAACTATCAAAACATGTTACAATACACAACGAGGTAACAAGCTCTTAATAGAAAGTTTTCTCAAAGACAGATCGAACCCACGGTTTTGTTCCTCTTTGAAGCCTTTACGGATAACTCTAATGGCTAACAAATTTTAAACATGCATTACAATTCCCTTACAACACGTCCCTTTTGGGTAGCTGTTCTTGGAGCCGCACCTAAGCACATACCACTCAAATATAGATGTCCAACAAAGATAAGCAATCTAACCAGACACATCTACCATATATGACCAATGGGTCTATGCGAGTTTGTGCGAAGGACAATGTTAGTTTATCTTTACTTTGTTACATGATTATTGTAGAGTGTTGTATGATTCAACACTTTGAGTGCCAAAAGCCAATTTCCACATTGAATTGAGCAATGACTTGATCAACATGGACATGCAACGTGACAAAATTTCTTTCAAAGAAAAATATTTTGTATCGGGTTTAGGACAAATTGCGGGACGAATGTGACACACACTAAATACCAAGTTTTATGTTGAAATGTGAGTAGTTTCAAGCATGATTGGCAAATGGGTTACTAATTTGCAAAGTTGAGGGGACTTAAACACAGAGTTGTTTTTAGTGCAGACATTTTTGCTACACCACTCATTTTCTTTTCTTCTTTTTTGGCACAAATTGAAGATTCAATTGCAAGAAAATTAACAAATAGAACCACCATGGGAGAACCAATGCAACCCGAGGGGAAATCAAGAAATAATGCCCATTTGGGGCCTAACCTTCCACGTGACCACTAAATTATATCACTCATTTTCCACCACAAACGGTATGCTAATTTATTTTTTCAACCTAGTGTGACCGGGCTTCAATCAATCATGTAAGCGCTATTAAGATATGGCCTTCTTTAGGTGTCTTCAAGCTTGGACTTCCCATGTCACATGTCTCATCCTCCACGGAAAAACTAAACTGGCTAAAAATAGTCACACGTCCAAAAGGGCGTCAAGAATGCAGTAAAACAACAAAACTCGGATGTCTAACAAAGGAAAATGTAAAGTGGCTAAACATAGTCACGCGTCCAAAAGGGCTTCAAGAATGCAGTAAACAATAAAACTCGATTTCTAGCAAAGGCACCCCAACTTCTATTCTTAACTAGTTTAGTTTTTCCGCGGAGGGTGAGATGTAGTCCTTGTTAAGACATGGAGTGCGAGGCATGTGGAATTTAATCGGTTTGTTTTTCATATTCTCGAACTTCTACCGATTAGATTTGCACAGGGAAATTTGTGTTGCAATAGCAAATCTAAAATAAAATAAAATAAATCGGATTGAAGATCGGACCTCCCATGATTCAGGCATGGTTATCGAAAGTGCACACATATTGATTCCTTAATTGAATACATATGTCCTCCAAATATGTTCATCCCAATTAGTGTGTGTTACTATTTAGAATTACGCAATGCTACAAATATTTAATGGGAATGTATTATTTTACCAAGCAAAGTCATTCATGTTTTATAATGTCCTATGAACCTATAGAACTTTTGTTGGTAGCAATTGAACTCTTAAGTAAGACGTTATTGCAGTGCATAACTCCCAATAGCAACACTCGCTGATTGGAATAATCAACATCTTTAGTGTGGAGTATTTAATAAAATTTGAAGACATAGTCCAATCTTTTTTGAACATGTATCTTTATGGTGCTTTTTCTTTGATCCTCACCTAACCAAGTGACACCCATCAAATATAGATGTCTTAAGTAAGTAAGCAAAATAACACACCCGCACATCTTACGCAAACGGGCCCATCTCGGTCACGCAAAATTATTATTTCCTCATTTGTATGCGAGATGCTTTTCCGGCTCCGGGATGGTGGGTAGCTTTGGGGAGCGGTCAAGACGGGGGTGGGTAGTACTAGGTCGTTCGGATGTAGCGGGCCGTCAATGATTGGGAAAAAGCCCGGGGACGCCTTATTTAATAAGCTATTGTGTTAGAGTCACATGCCGCGGCGTAGGTCGGTTTGGCCGAGACCCTTGGATCGTTCCCGCTTCAACACGAAGAAGGTCATTAAGATAGTATAAGTTAACGTCGGAGGGAGGAGTCGGTCGGACCGACCGACCGCAAGTTATTGGGTAGAGCTTCATGGTGCTTTGGTAAACTTGTCCATTGAGTATGGGGTTTTGCATACTTACAATTCATTTGACTGTAGGAATTACATCAAACACCCAAATTTTATCTAACTAAGGGTCGTTTTTACACATGTCACCAGTCACCACCCAAAAATAACAAAAATAATGATTTATCATGGTCATGGTCAGGAGTTCGAGACCATGACCAAGAGAAATCCATCTTCTGCAATAGTGGACTTAGACCAGGATGTAGTGTTTTTTATTAACACCAAAATAGAAATGATTTAAAAGTTTAGAATCTAAATATAGATTTGCTACAAATATACATTTCTAAAAATGAGATCACATGTCACTTCCATGTCTTTATCTCATCCATTTTTTGACATGCTAACTTGTGGTCACTTCTATCTTTGGTGGTCTTGTGTAAATTGAAGTGAGACCACCACTCATTTCTCAACCAGTGAGAGATTTTGGAAATTAGTGGTCATTAGTGTAAAGCAACCCTAATGGGGTCCAATTGGAATGAACATGAGTATATCCTGAACTTATAGGCGAGTTGACTTTCATGTCTAGGCCATTGTTGGGTGCATGTTCACAACACCTACCATTAGGGAAGGTGACAATATTGATTCCTCTACAAAGTCCGACGATTGCTATTTAAAATCTAAATTAGCCCGTAAATGGGGGGTCAAAGACTTGAAAATAGTCTTTTGAAATGAAATGAATTAACTTACATGGGCAAATTTTTGTTGCACTCCAAATGGTAGGTGTTGCGAAAAGGAACGGACCCCCCCCCCAATTCTTCATCCACAATGGACGAGTTACCTAGACATCACAAAGCCCATGAGTCAAATGAGGAAATGGCATGTATACACAATACGCGTGATTTGAGACACAAGGGGAAAAAAATCGCATTTGCTTTGGGATCATTCGAATTAAGACGGTGGTGGTGATTGTGCACGGTTCGGGACTATTTTCTATGTATAGTTTTTGATGCTTTTCTTATAGATGCATCCCAAATTTCGGTTTTTTTTGGGTTTGTAACTTAAGAAAGGTTGGCTCGACCTTTCTTAACTCACCTCCGTGTGGCCGCACCACACCATGAGTCATGATGTGGTGTAGTGTACTAGTTGTGAGTCTACAATGTACATAAAAAATGGGAATGTGGACTACTATACATTTACATAGAAAGTTTGGATTAAGATCTAGGATTTTGTGACATTATTCAATGTTTTGCTCCATCATTATGCTACACCAAATATCCCATCTAGTGGCCCCAAGATCGGTCCACATATGAAGGGTTCACCAACATTAACCCCTTAACACTATCTGCATGTTCATATTTATCATGTTTTTTCTTTATACTAGATGACATGAAACCTTCATCAAACACTTTCCAAATTATTTCGTGTCCATGTTTTGAGAAATATAACCATGAAACCCAACAAACTATCACTATCCACTAAAAAGTCACATCAAAATCTATTTTCACATTGTACAATTTCCAATTACCGCACGTATTCAAACGCCCGTATTGGGCTTCAAAAGTAGTTAGGTGCTAATGGGAACGGCCCACAAATTTATGTGTTTCTTTTGCACCCTTGGCCCCACGGTGGGTCCCATTATATATATAAGTGTGGCCACCCCAACTTTTTATGATGGGTTGGCCATGACCCTTTCTCCCCCACCATCATCAAAAGCTTGTCACACGTGATCTCTTGAGGAAAAGGTTCCAATAACTTCTCTACTCTCTACATCATCCCCGCGTACTTCGCATTCAAGTGGATTGCTATTTAAACTTCGAGTCGGTCGGAATTGTACCCCTCGTTGCTTTTCGGTTGGATTGCTTTGCATTAGATGTTGTAGGAACTCGGCGTTGCATTGTCTTGAAGAAAACTTTGTCGTAGTTTGTTGCATTGCTCTATTCGGCTTTGTTGGGTGGTTGTGCACTTGAACCTCTTTCTTTGATAATATTAATTGGTTTTTTTTTGTTTTTGGTTTAGAGGAAGTTTTGATACGAAGAAAGGTCCAAGTTGTGTTGGGGAACTTGAGAGTAGTTGTTGTCCTCACCATTCCGTAGCAACTAAGGAAATGCAGATGTTATGCAGTTACTTTGTCTTAAGTGAACACCTATATTTGATTGGTGTGTGGTTAGGTGATGATCAAGGAACAAACACCATAAAGACACGTGTTTAAAAGAGATTAGACTGTGTCTTTAAAAATCACATCAATATCTATATTCACATTGTACAATATCGTATGTATGAGAGGCCCAAATCGGGGTCCGAAAATGTATGATTGTTGTTCTATAGTTTTATTTTTTTCCTTTCTAGTTAATTGCGTCTTTGTTAACTTTCTTACTACAAGTGGAAAGTCTTGCTACAACTCTAAAACTAGTTCTAATATCAAATCATTGCAAACTTATCATGGATTGAAAGCACATACTTATATTACAACTTTGACCCCCCAAAAAATGGGGCCCTCATCTATATTATGTCATTATCCTAGAAAGTGAAGTAAAATTCTTTCGAATTGGAATCGTGAGGCTCGTGAAGATTTTGAAAACTATGACCATATGTTTAAGGTATAGGATGGTAATTGGTAGAAATGTGAAACAATTCTAAAAAACAAGCACCCAAAGTTTGAAACTAATGTAAGAACTGAAAAAATATTGCTTGGGCGTAGAAGAGGTAAGGGTTAGTATACACCTATGTTGGTGATAGGCAAAGCTAAGTAGGTGGGCCTTATCTCGTCACTATTCTTAATTGGAAACCTACATTTGAGTGGTAAACATTAAGGCTCGTAGTTAAAGAACAAACAACAAAACGCATGTGTTATGATGAGTTTGGCCTATGCGTTATTTAACTATTAGCCATTCAAAGTTCAGTACACTATTTATGGCCTATAATGTGGGCTACACAAACAATTATTATTGACACTTAAAAGCACCAAAGATTTTATTGTGGGTGCACACTATTTACGAACCCATCCTATACATAATCGGAGGTCTAAGAAACAAATGATAATATCTCCTTCAAGTCTCACTCGTTTCTCCCAAACAAATAATCTAATTTGCAGAGCTTTTTGTGTTCAGTATAAAAGACTAGGATTGTCTCTTGATTCTTAAACATTAAGTCGGAAAGGCCATGCAAAGATCAACTGCATATCCCTTTATAAAAAAAATGCATTCATGTTCTCTCTCTCGATGCTCGAGCTTAAGAACGGAGTTCATGCTTTTTGGAAATTTGCATCCTCAATTGCTTTCAAGTGAAAAGAATGAGACCATAACTTGAGCAGCCAAATTTAAGTGAGCAATGGAGTATATTGTGGCCCAGCCGCACCGTTAATACCTTTGACCAATGCTAAGGAGTGTTGAAGAGAATTGTTAAGTTCATTAGTGTCAACTTTTATTTATGTGTGGCCACACTACCAGTTCATATACTAGCCACATAACTAAGGGCCGCTTCACACACGAGACTGAGAGCTCGTGACCGTTACACTTCAAGCACTCTCATTGGTGGAAAAGGCGGAGCCGGTCCAAGTTCGCTTCACACTACGCTTGAGGGACCAACCAAGTATGTGAAAGCGAGGTGGATGCAAAAGTTTACATGCATTCCTACATGGCATCGAATGGATCATGTTTCATGGTCACTTGGACTATTTTCAAAAACCACCTCTTGGAGATAGGCCTAACACAAAGCCGGGAGACCATGGCACTCCAAACACTCACAACCGTTGATTTATTCTATTTTATCATGCATGAGGACCCGCACGAATAGAAATTCATTGAAAAAGCATTTGGTTAAGGGCCCGGTCACATATGACTTCACACTACACTTGAAGATCCGTGACCACACTACATGATTTTGGAAGTGTCTTGGGACGGTCTTGGGACACTTTCTTTTAGGCTCTCACAATTCCATGGTCACGGCTCTTGGCTTGTGTGTGAAGTGGCCCTAACATAACCACTATAGTTCAATTTAAATCCTCCTCTCACGGATCGTTAAGGAGAGAGAGAGCTAGAAGACAAGGCCGATAGGCCGGTGAGCAATCACAAAATTCACGTTAACTTAGCAAACTTAGACACCAACCGGTGGTGTGGCCGGAATCCAACTTAGTTATCCTTAGCTAACGCTAGCTCTAGCAAAGACTAGTGTGTACACATCAATTTCAAGTGTCATGTCCTATTCATGCACACCACGCCGAATCTACAAAAGCCCTTAAAAAAATTTGGAAATGAAAAAATGAAAAATGGCGGTGTCATGTAAAGTGCCGTCCGTGTGACAAGAAGCATGAGGAGTGAGGGTGTGGGAGGACCGTACCCATCGGCCAACTTCCGTACCAACCTCGGACATTTCTTGTGGCCACCTTCCTCAATTACTAGCAACACTTACCCCCCAACAAATGTGCGATTAGGTTGCCTTTTTGCCCTTGCAAAGCACCATGGGTCAAAAATGATGTAACAAAACTTATAATGTTGTTTACACCCATGTAGCAACACCGCTCATTAAAGAATGATTTATGTATTTCTTCTATATTGGTGAAGAACATCCAAAGTAGGGTTTAGGGTTTTAGGGTTTTAGTGTGGATTGTTGATGAATTAGCGCGAGGCAACCAAATTGCACATATTTGTGTACACCTTTCACAATTGTTACAATGACCCACTAGAATTATGCGATACCATGATAATTTTGGTCAATATAACTCTACTCGACCCATGCCAATTTTTTCAGCCTACGTTGTCACATGTTCACATTTGGGAATGTGTTTTCTTCACGCAACATAAGTTATTGTGGGTTTCTAAAAATTGGAAATTTTATTATGCCATGATTATAAGTTTGATGTATATGAACATTGATAGTCTATTGTTTCAAAGTCAACCTTATTTTCAGCCCACACATCAATTATATAACAAAAGATTGGTTGTGGTGTGGCCGTAGCCCCACTGTTTCCCATAGAAAGGTGGGCGAGGGGGGGCATGTTAAAGTGATGTGTCATTTGCACATGCAAAGAGGGTCGGCACATCATGGGCTTATACTAGTAAAATACAACGGGCCACAATATTTTCTACCCACGCCAACTTTCAACCCACATAAATATGTGTGATCAGTGTAATGACTTGAAATAAAATCCAATGATGTGATCATCAACTTGAAATTGGACAAGTCAATGTTCTTGGGTATGTTGAGGCCTTTGACTAAAACATGTTGAGAAAACAATGCGATGAAAGACCACGTTGCCCTTTGTAATTGGGGGTTCACTCATAGTACCATGTAGTAAACCACATGGACGTACCAAAATAAATTAGATGAATAATTTGCTTACAAAATATACATATGGTATGGATGTTATTGCATTTTTTATTTCAACTATAAATACGATATTGTTAGTTGTGACACAAATGTATGGTTATAATCTCTAAGATTTGGCTAAACACAAGCTAACTCCACCAATCTTCCTACATCCATGAAGTGCAACATATCGTCCCATGTCATCCAAAAATAAAATCATCCTCACTTCCTTTACGTTTCCATGTCTTCTTGCATATCCAACAACTAGCGTAGAACATGAAGCCTCAAACAAAGCCAACTTGGTTTCCATAGCTTATATTAGATATACCTAATTGAGGAAACTCACTTTTGGAGTGCAAGTTTCAACTTCTTTGTGTAGATAAATAACAATATTGCCTAGTCCATGATTTACATCCATTTTGGTTTTCTTTCTAATAACAATGTATGTATGTGGTTTTGTATATATAGGTCTCGCATGCACGTAGATCCCACTCTTAAAGCTTTGCCGGACGCTAAAGAACCCCTATCGAGCTCTGTCCGCCTAAGAATCCGCTGCCCTTGGCCCACCCGCTACACTGTTTTTTGCATTTAGTGTTGTGTGGCATTTAATGTTGTTACTAGTCATTTACCTGCAACATTCTTGACCAACCACTCGACAAATAGTGTTTCTTATGCTGCCACCTTCTAGTAGTGGAGATGGTGCAACCATGTGGCAACAAAACAAAAAACATAAAAATATTATAACACTAATTGTGGACATGTAAAAATCTGAACATGGCATTTAGTGTTGTGGTTCGTAATTACTGTTTACAACACTAAATGCAAAAAACAGTGTAGTGCCTACCCCAAAATTTACTAGTGTTGCCCAGGTTGTTGCCTGTAGCTTGCTTGACCGGACGGAACCATGGACGGAGGCAGCTCCAACCACGTTAATCATTCTTCTAGCCACATACCTTCATTGGACATTGTGAACATTCCTTGCTCCCGTCTCCTCTGTTCTGCACCACATTTGCTAATGTGTTATGCAAACAAAATTTGCTAATGTGTTATGCACCATCTCTAGATCCAAAATTGTGTCATGCATTAGATCCAGATCCAGAACCGTGTCATGCGCCAAATCCAAAATTGTGTCATGCACCAGATCCAGATCCAGAAATGTGTCATGCACCGATCCAAAAATATGGTATGTAATGAAATTAACGGATTCAAACTTGTTGATGCGCACAACTATTTCATATAAATAGTGCTTATAGTCAAGTGGTCTTCCTATGTAAGCCTGTGATGTTAAGATTTCATAGCTTAGTGTAGACACTCTTTTGTTCTGTGCCTACACTCACATGATTTGTAGGTTGTGTGTGAGAATTCTGATCGCATTTAATTCGACATCTATGCCGTGTATTGTATAGAACTTTTTAGGTATTGCTTAGGTGCCATATTGGAGGTCATTCAATTTCCACCATTGTGCATGAAATGTGTTGGCTTGCGATCTGGAGCTGCAAAGTACTGAGGATTTGTGGTGTAATTTGTTTATGTACTAGTAGTTGACATGGTGCTATGAGATTTTGCTATGCTTGATGATTATGTTGATTCATATTAATTTACCATTCATATCAGTGTAGACCTATGATTGTTTTGCATCCATTCAGTTGGATTATCATTTATGGGTTTCTAATCGGTTAGTTTATCCATTTGCTTTGATAACATGGACTTGTTGATCTGATAACATATATCCACATATACATAATATATTGATTTGATGAGTTTTGCGGTTCTAACACAGTTGATCAAACATGGCTGGAATTATGTTGTAGTTTGTGCAAAATACTTACAATTCTCATTACATGAGATTCAACTTTATCGACCTCAAATGCAACTATGGGACAGACGACAAAGGTGCCAGTCTGATCTGGTTGTCTTTACATGAGCCATTATGAACAAAAGGCGAGGGAGTTGCTAAAGGAAAACATAACCATATATTCGCGAGAGAGAGTGCAATTTTATAAAAAAAATAAAAATACAACACAAGGATATTCATTATACGCGACGGCAACCATTTATTGAAAAAAACATAGAAGCTTTTTTGAAGGATCCGCCGAAGGATTATCCAAAATGCATGTTATTACGGGAATGGAAATAAATTTTGCAAGGATAAAGCAAAAATATCGAATAAAATTGTGTTCATTCAATCCAAAACATATCAAATTCAATCAATGATGCATACTCACCCATAATTTGTTATCCAAAACGATGCATAATTTGTTATGCAAAATGTGTTTTGGCATAATGTGTCATGCAAAATTTGCATAGCAAAATGTGTCATGAAAAAGTTGTTAAAAAAAATGTGTCATGCAAAAATTGTTTGAAAAATGTGTGATGCAAAATGTGTCTAAAAAATGTGTCATGCAAAATGTGTCTTTAAAATGTGTCATGCAAAATGTGTCTTAAAAATGTGTCATGCAAAATGTGTCTTAAAAATGTGTCATGCAAAATCTATTTTAAAAATGTGTCACGCAAAATTTGTCTTAAAACTGTGTCATGCAAAAACTGTCTTAAAAATGTGTCATGCAAAAACTGTCTTAAAAATGTGTTATGCAAAAATTGTCTTAAAAATGTGTCATGCAAAATTTGTCTTAAAAATGTGTCATGCAAAATCTGTCTAAAAAATGTGTCATGCAAAATTTGTCTTTAAAATGTGTCATGCAAAAGTTGTTAAAAAAAATGTGTCATGCATGACTGCATAGACATAACTGCATACAGACATAACTGCATGACACATTTTTAAGACACATTTTGCATGAAATATGTTTATGACACATTTTGCATGACACATTTTTAAGACAGATTTTGCATGACACATTTTTAAGACGGATTTTGCATAACACATTTTTAAGACACATTTTGCATGACATTTGTTAAAGACAGATTTTGCATGACACATTTTTAAGACACATTTTGCATGACACATTTTTAAGACAAATTTTGCATGACACATTTTTCGGACAGATTTTGCATGACACATTTTTAAGACAAATTTTGCATGACGTATTTTTAAGACAAATTTTGCATGACACATTTTTAAGACAGTTTTTGAATGACACATTTTTAAGACAGTTTTTGCATGACACAGTTTTAAGACAAATTTTGCAGGACACATTTGTAAGACACATTTTGCATGACACATTTTAAAGACAAATTTTGCATGATACATTTTTAAGACAGATTTTGCATGACACATTTTAAAGACAAATTTTGCATGACACATTTTAAAAACAGGTTTTGCATGACACATTTTTAAGACACATTTTGCATGACACATTTTAAAAACAGGTTTTGCATGACACATTTTTAAGACACATTTTGCATGACACATTTTAAAAACAGGTTTTGCATGACACATTTTTAAGACACATTTTGCATGACACATTTTAAAGACACATTTTGCATGACACATTTTAAAGACACATTTTGCATGACACATTTTTAAGACACATTTTGCATGACACATTTTTTAGACACATTTTGCATGACACATTTTTAAGACAGTTGTTGCATGACACATTTTGTTTAACAACTTTTGCATGACACATTTTTAAGACATATTTTGCATGACACATTTTAAAGACAAATTTTGCATGACACATTTTTTGGACAGATTTTGCATGACACATTTTTAAGACAAATTTTGCATGACGCATTTTTAAGACAAATTTTGCATGACGCATTTTAAAGACAGTTTTTGCATGACACATTTTTAAGACAGTTTTTGTATGACACAGTTTTAAGACAAATTTTGCAGGACACATTTTTAAGACACATTTTGCATGACACATTTTAAAGACAAATTTTGCATGATACATTTTTAAGACAAATTTTGCATGACACATTTTAAAAACAAATTTTGCATGACACATTTTAAAAATAGGTTTTGCATGACACATTTTTAAGACACATTTTGCATAACATTTGTTAAAGCCAGATTTTGCATGACACATTTTTAAGACAGTTTTTGTATGACACATTCTTTTTAACAACTTTTGCAGGACACATTTTTAAGACACATTTTGCATGACACATTTTAAAGACAAATTTTGCATGACACATTTTTAAGACACATTTTGCATGACACATTTTAAAGACAAATTTTGCATGACACATTTTTTAGACAGATTTTGCATGACACATTTTTAAGACAAATTTTGCATGACACATTTTTAAGACAATTTTTGCATAACACATTTTTAAGACAGTTTTTGCATGACACATTTTTAAGACAGTTTTTGCATGACACAGTTTTAAGACAAATTTTGCGTGACACATTTTTAAAATAGATTTTGCATGACACATTTTTAAGACACATTTTGCATGACACATTTTTAAGACACATTTTGCATGACACATTTTAAAGACACATTTTGCATGACACATTTTTTAGACACATTTTGCATCACACATTTTTGAAACAATTTTTGCATGACACATTTTTTTTAACAACTTTTTCATGACACATTTTGCTATGCAAATTTTGCATGACACATTATGCCAAAACACATTTTGCATAACAAATTATGCATCGTTTTGGATAACAAATTATGGGTGAGTATGCATCATTGATTGAATTTGATATGTTTTGGATTGAATGAACACAATTTTATTCGATATTTTTGCTTTATCCTTGCAAAATTTATTTCCATTCCCGTAATAACATGCATTTTGGATAATCCTTCAGCGGATCCTTCAAAAAAGCTTCTATGTTTTTTTCAATAAATGGTTGCCGTCGCGTATAATGAATATCCTTGTGTTGTATTTTTATTTTTTTTATAAAATTGCACTCTCTCTCGCGAATATATGGTTATGTTTTCCTTTAGCAACTCCCTCGCCTTTTGTTCATAATGGCTCATGTAAAGACAACCAGATCAGACTGGCACCTTTGTCGTCTGTCCCATAGTTGCATTTGAGGTCGATAAAGTTGAATCTCATGTAATGAGAATTGTAAGTATTTTGCACAAACTACAACATAATTCCAGCCATGTTTGATCAACTGTGTTAGAACCGCAAAACTCATCAAATCAATATATTATGTATATGTGGATATATGTTATCAGATCAACAAGTCCATGTTATCAAAGCAAATGGATAAACTAACCGATTAGAAACCCATAAATGATAATCCAACTGAATGGATGCAAAACAATCATAGGTCTACACTGATATGAATGGTAAATTAATATGAATCAACATAATCATCAAGCATAGCAAAATCTCATAGCACCATGTCAACTACTAGTACATAAACAAATTACACCACAAATCCTCAGTACTTTGCAGCTCCAGATCGCAAGCCAACACATTTCATGCACAATGGTGGAAATTGAATGACCTCCAATATGGCACCTAAGCAATACCTAAAAAGTTCTATACAATACACGGCATAGATGTCGAATTAAATGCGATCAGAATTCTCACACACAACCTACAAATCATGTGAGTGTAGGCACAGAACAAAAGAGTGTCTACACTAAGCTATGAAATCTTAACATCACAGGCTTACATAGGAAGACCACTTGACTATAAGCACTATTTATATGAAATAGTTGTGCGCATCAACAAGTTTGAATCCGTTAATTTCATTACATACCATATTTTTGGATCGGTGCATGACACATTTCTGGATCTGGATCTGGTGCATGACACAATTTTGGATTTGGCGCATGACACGGTTCTGGATCTGGATCTAATGCATGACACAATTTTGGATCTAGAGATGGTGCATAACACATTAGCAAATTTTGTTTGCATAACACATTAGCAAATGTGGTGCAGAACAGAGGAGACGGGAGCAAGGAATGTTCACAATGTCCCATGAAGGTATGTGGCTAGAAGAATGATTAACGTGGTTGGAGCTGCCTCCGTCCATGGTTCCGTCCGGTCAAGCAAGCTACGGGCAACAACCTGGGCAACACTAGTAAATTTTGGTCTAGGCACTAGCGGGTGGGCCAAGGGCAGCGGATCTTAGGCGGACAGAGCTCGATAGGGGTTCTTTAGCGTCCAGCAAAGCGGTAGAGTTGTTGTGAATAAAATACCTTTGTCCCAAGGCTCTAGGCTACATTTGTATGTAAGCCCGATGTCCTATTTTTAAAAACACGCTTAACCATATTTTGGTGGATGCTAATAGTCTCATTCACCAAATATATGATATTGAACCATGTTGGTTTGACAAATGGCAATGCGATCTCAATACCTACGCGTGATTTTAAATGGTGTTTTTCCCCGGGAAATAGAATGCAATTATACAATTTCATGGATGTGAACATTGATTTTAACACCGTATTCATGGATGTGGGGTGGCAAGGGGGGAGGGCATAAGATAGAGGGTGCTTAAACCAACACTTTAAGCCATTGCGGGTACACGTGGCCATGTCATGGTAAAAAAAAATAGTAGATCATATTAGCATTTCGACCCAAAATAGCCTCAAAGCAAAAAAAAAATTAGTGGAAGTATAATATTTTATGAATTGTCAAAGTCAAAACTAGTAGTTTCTTAATTCCATTAGCTAGGCCGGGCAAGTAAAGTGAGTGAGGAACCCGAAGACTAGCTCATGTATTATGTAATCTCAATCTTTATCAAATCTATACTAGGCCATGCCTCATAAAATTATGCTTTCTATAAATAGACACCTAAAACGCATAAAATAATTTGAGTGGCGAGCATAAATTAAGAAAAAAAATTCAAAGATGCCCAGAGGTTGTGTAGTCCGACATGCAATTTAGGGTTTAGGGTTGGTCGTCTACGTTGATCACAACCTTCTATCCCGCCATATAGATGGGAGCATGTCAACACAATAAAACATGCCACACACAACGCCATACGAAACACACTCCAGTTGTCCAATTCCTAGCATTTTCCAGTCATTTCTTGAAAAATGGTTATTTTATGCGCCTCAGATGCACGGCGCGCATAAATTAAGCTAATTTATTTAATTTATGCGAACGCCTAATTTTATGAGGCTTGTACTAGGCCCATCTTATACTGGAAACCGAGCTTGATGCTTTCATTAAACCCCCACCATGCAAGGCCTTAAACCAACCCATGTCTAATCATGAGCCAAGCCTAGTGATAGAATGAATAGTGTTGGAATCATACCCATTTTTAGAATCCGAGATTAGCAACTCAACCTAGTGTAAAGGCCGTTAATAATAATGCCCAACCCTAGCACCTACTGCATGGGGTGGCGTGCAAGCTTGTTGCCAAAACCGTCACTTCACGGGCCCGGCCATAGAATTAGCATGAGTGACGGTTCAAGGTAGGTAGATGTTGGTGATTAGGAGGCGGGTATAGGTGTTGGTTTAGGATGGGGTAACGGAATTAGCTGCCTCTACCTTAGTTGAAATCAAATTGAAGTGTGTACATCGTCCCTAAAGTAATAGTCCACACACAAAGTTTTAGGTGACAAATAGGATATACATGCAAACTTAGAGTAAAAAATAATCCCCAATATTCAAACAGTTTGGACAAATGACAAGTAATGAACCGCATGATGGACATATACTGCAAAACCAATGTGATCGTTTAGAGGTTTACATAGAATCACATATACACATAATAGTAGTGATAGTAAAGTTGTAATAATAACAATGATAACAATAGGAGATATAATAATAATTTATAATAAAATTGAGCAAAGTAATATGTAACATCAAAGCCATTAGTCGGACAAGAATGTAACCTTATTAGAGTAGGGTTTGGTAAGAGCCCAAAACCATGAACTTAACAACAAACATTTGGTGCAACAATGCATACTAGGTGGTCCGAGACGACCTTTAACTACTGGATGATAGTGGAAAGGTACCCAAACTGAACATAGTGGTTGGTGGTTTGATTCCTGACCGTGAAATTGTCTCTCTACTTGACAGAAAACTAGCCAGGTGGCCAAGCACATCATGTATTCCCTATATATATATATATATTCAAATGAAGAAAATCCACAATATGAAACCATCCATACACATTGTAAATAACAAATTCTTGAAAAGTAACCCTAAGATTGATGTCATTCAATCCTATTGAAAGATATCCATTTTGTTTGGTTCAAACTTAATTTTGCGTGTTCTACATAAAAACACAAAGTACTTCAATTGTTTCAAAGTAAACCAAGTGAATTTATAAAAATTAAAAATCGGTATCCTCATGATGGAATGTACTCCTCGTAACCTAGGGTATCAAACATCAACTTCATTCCTATATAGCTTTTCGGGCGATGATAGTGCTACTTGGACCTAGGACCATGAACACTATTGGAAAGCAAAAAAGCATACCACAGTCTATTTTATTTCTTATCATGCCGAAATGCCATTTTGCACATGGGTTTTCAAGTGGGTCACAACCAATGTACATATGACACATGGCACAACTTACGAGGAAGCTTGTCATTTTTGGTTGTTGGAATAAAGGGCCCTCTACGGTAATCCACTATAACAATATCATGATGGGATTTGGTTTAGTACGATTGTAAGGTAGTTGGTTCCATCACGTCATAAGATATGTGCACTTATCGTGGGCCCTTACCTAAGATGGACACAATCTAGGATTGGTTTCCATCTCACATCTAGAATCTAGGAGCTTCATAGATCGTGTTCATTTTAGATGCAAAGTGTGTAATAGGTGCACATACATTAGAGCCTCGAAGAATGTGTGTTTGGCATGTTGCACAATCTCATGATGGGTATGTTTGTCCAACTCAAAGGTGAAACCGTAACGATATATTTTACATATCCCATGTTTATTTTTAAAGAGTATTTGGTGTTGGATTATCATAAAAGCTTCCGTGTTACCCGTAGCTCTCTAGCAGCCTGGGCATAAAATAATTAATTTAAAAGGTGCCTAAATTTATGGGAAATTAATTTTGTTGAGTGTCCAAAAATAAATAAATTGAATCAAAGAGCGCCTAAAATCATAATAATGCAAGTGACATTCATCGGAATTCTGACATGCAAGTAAGAGACAAACTTTAGGGTAAGGAATGTTGGTTAAGGGAAGTGTTTAGGTTGATCGTACCCTCCATAGATGAAATTAGGAAAACCATCCATGAATTATAGAAATGACTTGGATGAATGTCTAACTTATTTTAGATTGATTTTTTAATATACCTAGATTTATAATATTATTTTATGAGTTGCTTAACTTACTTTTGCACTTTAATTAAACAAAGAGAGGTGCCGGGATATCAAAAACCATATTTCTAGCTTGTCCTACTAGGTTGGGTGGGCCAACCAACCTTGCACATGCACAATTTTAGATCCTAAATTCCTCTCAATGTTTTGCAGGTGGAAAGAGGAAGTCCAAAAGTTTCACCCCAACTTTCAAAATAGGCTCTGATACATGACAAGCTAACAAGCTCTCAATAAATTATAAAATTCAAAGAAGAATCAAACCCACGGTTTCGTCCCTCTTCGAAGTACTTTACAAATAACTCTATTGACTTCATTGTGAAGTCAAGAAAAATATGTGTCAATACTAACTCAACATTAAATGTTAGACATTTGCATTTTAAGATGACAATATGATACAGACTATCGAAAGACATAATGGAATGTTCCTTAGAAAGCTTGGCAAATGGTGTGGTGCAATTGACATTTAGCACTAGAGACCTCATGCCATGAGGGGGTTCACCAATGTCCATTAGAAGACATTGTGCAATGAAAGATAAGGTCATTCTCAATGTTTTAAAGCAAAAGCATACATTTTTAAAGAAAGAGGCAATGGAATGACACTCTTGTACAACATTTGATGGTATTTAGCGTCATTGTGTTCAAGCTTACGCAATGCTAAAGCTATCTATTGAGAACAAGTAATTTGTCATGTTTTTTCATGTATGTTCTATAATGTATCGCTAACCTATTCAGCCTTTCATAGTAAAAAGCGATTTATAGATTAACGAGTTACTAAATTGTGTAATTTCAAGTAGTAATTCACATTGAATACAACAAAAAAAGGATAAAGGGCTTCTCTAATCATGTAGAACAAACTCAAAACATCATGTCAAAATAGAATATGAGGGTTGTTGTACACCTATGACCAAGGGCCGTGAAAAATATGATTTGGAAATTTCTTTTTGTCATAGTTTGCGGTCCCATGACTAAGTGAAATCCACATCACTTTTGTGGAAGCCTTGGTCACGGGACGTAGTGTCAAAGGGGCTTAGACCAAAATATAGTGTTTTCATGTAGGTCAAAGGTCAAACGTTGCTTTAAATAGGGGTATAAAAAAGACAATGCTAAGCTATAAATTCTTACAAATTTATGATCACCTTCATTTTCGGATAAGGGAACGTACTTGGGTGTCCTCCTGCAAAATCTAGCTGCCAACCCATATTTGGACATGTAGGAATCCATGTCACTTCCATGTCATTTTCTCATCCAACTTTTTTTTAATGATTGTTGTCACTTTTCCTTTTGGTGACCTTGTGTGAAACAATGTGGGACCATCAATCATTTCTCAACCAATGAGATAATATAGAAAGCGTAGGTCATGGTCCTTGGTTGCTATTGTAGTGTTAACATGGCCCGAGATAAAGGTATCAATTGAGTCCTTCACCTCCATGGTGACTTCGTTGGGGTTATTTCTTGATGTTGAGGTTCAAATACAAATTGTATAATGACATTAAATACTATTTATACTCATCATTTCAATTGAATGTAATGAATGCCTCCACTACACATACCAACTATACATCATAAATGAAATAACCCTTTATTACATATAACATCCATTTTCACTTTCCAAAAAGAAAGTCATTGAACAAATTTTCATTCATACTAGCACGTAACTGGATTGTATCAAACACACGAAGAGAAGAGCACAATAACTTCGTCACAATCTAGAGAATAAAACCAAAGGAAGCCCATGAGAGCTCCCATAGCCTCTAGTTTGCAAAAACCTAGAACCCAAATGCAATACTAACAAGAAGACACGTGGCGGTCATTGATATCTATGCCCATATGAAAACTATGGATGAAAATGTGAAGTGATGAAACTAACACATCTATTGTCAATTCTTACTGTACATCTCTGGGCCTCCTTTTGTACATATACTATTACTTCATAAAATTAATTAGCCTTTTTAGATGTACACACTAGAGAGAGAAACATATGCATCCTCCTTATGCATACTCTATACATTAATGCCTCAAATAATACCCCTTCTCACACTCACGTTAGTGCATACATGGTATGAAGAGTCCACCTCCCGGAATTTTTGTCCCATATGGTTTCAATAGACAATTTTGGCACCCGTGGCACTCGCACTTCAAAAATGGATAATTCGTTGTCAAAGATGCTATAATATTACGTTATACGCTCCCAACTTCCAAGCCCTTGATACACTTATATTGGATGAATGGAGATCACTTGTTGCAAAAATCCCACCCAAAGGATGAGGAAATCATCCCAACTTGGATGTCATCCTTGGTTGTCCCAAATTCAAGGCATGGCAACCCTCTTGCAAAGCACACGATATGATGATTTTGCTTTAGTGTGCCCCACAATATGCATCATCAACCCACATAAATGATCTTGCAATCACTTGTTTGCAAACGCATAAGTTGACAACGCGACACTTGCTGTTACAAGGCAAGACAGCCAAGGCCACTCTAATTAACATGGCGCACTGATAGTGATGTCACACGCCCAGCTGGCGCACACATAGTTGAAATAAAAGAGTGACATCTGTGCATCATCCCTATATTAACACCCATGTATACAAAGTGTTAGGCCCAAAAAAAGACAGACTTGCAAAACTTATAGGTAAGAAAAAAAACTAAATAGTTACACAAGTTGCAAAAAAAACAATGAAGTGGTTAATATACATGTACCCCAAGAACTTGATGTAGGTAACCCTTGATGTAGGCTTACAATTCTTATTGTATTAGAAGAACCTAGTGTATCTACAAACTAAAGAAGTTTAACACTCTATAGCTATGTGCATTTTTGTATTCCCTACCCTTAAATAATGCCAACGTTGTGCAACCGCATGGATAATTGCGTCCGATATTGTGTGTATCCCACGTGGCCACACTATATCATACACATAGTGTAGACTTTCCGTAAACGAATGCAATCCAATTGACTAGAGACATTTTAGGCGGATGAATATCATCCCACTCGTGGGACCCGAACCCAGAGGAAGAGGAATTCATGCAAAACACACTCCAAATCACAAATGGATAGAATTGGGTGGATGTAGGACACACATTGTGGATAGAAATCATCCCACTTTGGATGCCACAAAACCCAGTTCCAAGCAACCGTTTGCTAAACACACGAAGAAGTCCGAGGCCATTGATACACTTTTTCTTGGATGTATGGATGGATGGAGATCATCCGATGAGCCGAACTCCAAGAGAGAGCAAAGCATCCCATTTTGGATCGCCTCCTTAGTCGCCATGCAAACGAGGCCGAATATGCTTCTTGCAAAATACACTAAGTTATGTTCCATAAACATATACAATTTGGTGGACTTAGAAACACATATGATGGATGAAAATCATCCAACTTTCATAACCTTCACACATGCCACAAAATCAAATCCCAACAAAACTTTTGCAAATGATAATAAGTACGTTCGGCACTTTGATGCATACATACTAATTATAGAGGTGACAACATGGCATTTGTAGACGTTGCGAACAATAAAAGAGCTCCATGTGGCACCTTGATCAAATTTTGAATTGATTTGTGTTGAATATCATTATCACCTATGGTACGGGTATGTCACATACTCTTAATACATTTTTATTGGATGATGGATGAATGGATGGACAGAATTCCAAATCTGCAAAAGACTAATCTAGAAGGAAGAGGAAATCATTCCACTTTGGATGTTGTTCTTGGTTATCACAAAAGTAAGGCCCAATAAACCTTAAGTACAAATCACAATATAAGGTATGAGACCCAAAACCAACATGTAGGCTATCTGCCATAGTCAAAATTTTGGGGGCTTTTGAATGTATGACGAAGATACATATTGTTGGATATTAGTTTTGTCGTGATGCCTACGTTAGGCGGTATGCCTAAGTCATCTACACATTCCACATACTAACAAGATACGATTTGGTGCACTACAAACACATTTTGATGGATGGATGGAAATCATCCCACTACTTTGCACGGCTTACGTGGTCATCACACAAATCCGCTTCAAATGTATGGTCGTTGTACATAGTGTTGGTTCTAAGTTATCTCTTGGTTTTGGACATGCCCACCTTTACGTCCCATAAACCAATACAATTGCTGGAGTACAAATCAATGTCGGTTTGGTGTATAGGTGAATGCATAGTATTCATAATCAACATCAAAAACTGTGTCAAAGGACCTACCCGTGGGTATCAAAATTGGGTTACCAACCAGATGTTGACATTTGGCGAGTACGTCAATCTTTATCATACCCGAGTTGATATTTAAGTCAATACATGCCTAAACCATGCCAATACTATGGCGGACTACACAGATCCCTCGTGTGATTTTACCAGGGTTTGAGGGATTTTGCATGGTATATAGACCCGATTGATGTCGAAAACATAAATATCGTCAAATACTCATACCCTACTAGTACCAAATGCCGTAGCTCTCTAGCAACTTGGGCACCTTTATGCCTAATAATTAATTAAAGTGCAAAAGTAAGTTAGGCATCCCGGAAAATAATCTTCTAAAATTGGGTAGATTAAAAAATTAATTTAAAATAAGTTAAACATTCATCCAAGTCATTTCTATAATTCATGGATGGTTTTCCTAATTTCATCTTTGGCGGGTACGATTAACCTAAACACTTCCCTTAACCGATTCATGCAAATTCATGCTTGTATCGTTTTTAGACCATGAGTGAGATTGATGCCGCGTGAAGTCATTATTAAAGTTATTTGATGCTACTTTGCTGGATTCCAGTGAATGTCACTTGCATTATTGTGATTTTTTATTTTTTTCGGACACTCGACGAAATTAATTTCCCATAAATTTAGATACCTTTAATATTAATTATTTTATGCCCAAGCTGCTAGAGAGCTACGGTACGTGAAACCCTCGAATAGTAGTAAAAAAGGGACAAATAATACCAAGCCAACACCAACACAAACATGGGAAATGGATGAAGATCATCCCGAATTTGGATATCCTCTTCCATTCGTGATACATATTCTCTCATCACTCCAAGTACGTCAAGGAAGGCCTTGCAAAACACATGGGGGACTCATTGCCATGTGGGGGAAAGGAAAAGGGGAAGGTCCGGGGATGCCCATGCCGTCCTTGGTGGCAATGATGTCATACTTAACTTAGGGTGCAATAACTTAGTTATGAAGTGTGGAATCCGCAACCACGGAGCTTACATTGATAGAAACAACGGGAATTTCCTTGTGTTTTTATTTTCTTTTCTTTTCTTTTCTTTTTCTTTTTTTGGGGGTCACAAATTATGAAGGGAATCAAAATGCAAAAGGGGAAGTTATAAGAGCACCCATTTTCCTCGTCACCACATCCTCGCCCGGTTTTGGAATGCCAATCCATATCCACAATCGGCTCTAAATTAAGACACCAAGTACAAGCGTTGACTTGGTGTGCCCGAACTTCGACCCACAATAGGTGGCATCCCCGAGAGTTAGTTTACTATAAACCGAGTTTCCAAGTTGAGCTCACTTTCCGAAACTTCGAGTCCATGGTGTGACTCTACTCCAATAATTTGACAAATTTTGGGCGCTCCCCGTACACGGCGGAGGTTTTTCTCGCTCGGTTGCTCGTTTCCTACCACAAACTTGTGCGTTGTGTGTGGGCTAATTTGGTGGGCACGATTGACAAACTCGAATACGACAAAGGAAAAATAGTTTTTAAGTGGGATATCTATAAAAGAAAATTTCATGGACTACAAGTGGAAACGTTCTTCCTTTCTCTCGTTTTTTTCCTTGGCACAAATTGAAACTTGAATTGCAAGAACGGAACCAAAATACAACCACTTTAGGAGAACCAGCGCAAAACCAAGGGGAAATCAAGGAATAATACCCATTTGGGGCCTAACCTTCCACATGACCACTAAGTTACTCCATGTCACAATAAAACTTCCTTTCTCTCATGTAGAACACAATAGTTTTTTTTTGTTTCCCTACCCAAAACATGTAGTTTTTGACATTACTATTGTCATTGAATATGTTTTAGACTTCAAATTTATTTAAGATTGCAAATGGTGATAAAGTTGTTCAGAGTTTGATATGCTCAGTGATAGTTGTTGGAAAAACGTGATGTTAATTCAATGAGCAGTTTGGTATCCTAAGACCTCACAGGGAGATAATAGTAAAAAAAACCCTCCTATAGGTTGGTTGATGATTCATCCAATCCAAGTTCGCTAGACTAGTTCCCCGGGGAGGTCACTCCATTGTCAAGTTGAACACCACGTGCGTTAAGACAAAATCTACTTTTTCTAAAGGGCATCACCAAAATGGGTCAAAATTCTATCAAATTTTTTCATGAGTAGATATACACGGTATCTATCACATAGTAAAAAATGGTAACCATATTTGATGATCTTTTTTTATATATAAAACATACCGTTTCTAACTAGAATGACACATAATTGAACTAATAAAATTACTACAAAAATGAAGATGACTAAAATTTTCAAAAAAATATAAAAAGATACTGTCAATGATTATGTATATGTAGAAAAAATATCATAATTTTTGAAATTATCTATGACATGTAATATAGGGGTAGCAAACTTTTAACACACATGGTGTTCAACTTGACAATGGAGTGACCTCCCCGGGACTAGTTCATGGTCTTTGTCTGTGATTTAGGGTTTGATTGTGCTTAAAAAAAACAATCATGTGTTCTACGATAGTAATCAACATTTTTACCTGCCCCTCCATGGTTCATCCCCCCTTTGGTAGATGTTGTGAACATTCACCCTTTCGTGAGTGTGCTTATTTTTACCTAATGACATATGGTCATTAAGTGAAAATACCCAGGCATGGAGCCAACGGATAGTGTTGCCAAAAAGGAAAGAAAGGAGAAGGAATATGAGGCCTAAATTTACCACAACTACGTGCACCAATAAGCATGGTGTATGAATTCTAATTGTTTGAGTGCAACATGGATGAAATTAGGTTGCAAGGGTCATTGATTAGATGAGAGTTCAATATGTTTGTGACATCCTTTGTGTGGACAATATGAAAACTACACTAAATATGGTATTTAGTGTCACCAATTCCAATCATCTTGCTCAATACTAATTGTAAACCGCGGTATAGTATCACCAACACTAAATGTGCACCCAACATTATTTGTCACTCCTTATAAATGTATTGGGGGATTATAGATTTACAGTGTTGCAATTATTGTCGCTTACCAACTGAATTTTCATCCATATTTCAATCATCCATGACAGTATTTCATCACGAGTTGCTGACAAGAGAAGGTAGGGTTTTGGTCAATGGATGAACTCATCCATCATGCATGACAGTATATTTGTTCACTTATTCATAAGAAGTGTCATCCGAGAAGTTACCATAGTGACATTAAATTTACCATATGACACTAAGTATCATATTTAGTGTACCATTTACATATTTTGATGTATGGAGATTAACTTACAATCCCACTTCACGGTGGGGCTTGTGATTGGCTTTAGTGAGTGGCACATGTTATTTTATCACCACCACATGTTAATTTTATGGCAAGCGCTAGGTGTAGGGGTGCATTTCTGTTGAATTTCTTTTTAAAATACACATTTCAAAATACTCGGCAAATTTTGAGGTATTTTTTATGTTTTTTATTATAAGTTCATGATTACAACTAGTCCATGCCAATTCGGAAAATATAGACACGCTCAACTTCGGCAATTGTTCCATATTACCATATAGCATTAGTACATTCAAAGTCAATGGCAGTGTCTGAGCCTTGAGCATTGCCACACAAACCGACAAATATTGGAATACATAACACACCACATGGCACATCGGACAAGTCGTGAATGGTGGTTTGCATTCGCAATGTCTTCATTCTTGGATCAATACTTGGGCGGAGAAGAGCTCGAAGAACTGATCCTAGAAGAGGGGAATGTTTTCGACAATGATTTGCCATAAAGGACCTCATGGATTGATGTCTTCGATGATTTTCAATTAAAAAAACATAAAAAATATTTTAAAATATTTGTAAAAATATTTTATAATGCCACCTCCGACCTCTAGAATAAAAAAATGCAACACTAGCTAGGTGGCAACTAGAGAAAGTGACAATGGATGCTTACTACTAGACAACAAGTCATAAAGGCCACTCTAACTACATAACACATACACATATGAATTGGTGTGGCACTAAAATTCATAACAAAATTTAGGTGTTGGAGCGGACCATTCCATGGGCTTAAGAATGTCAAGGGGAGATTTCATCTATGTGTTGTTGAGTGGTTGTGCAATGTTTTGTTAATTAGAGTGATTTTCAATACTTCTCGTGTAGCACAAAGCATCGTGAGCCACCTTGTCAAGTTGGCACCCAATGATTGCAAGACAAATAATGTGGATCCATAATGAACAATGTGGGCACATTGTAGCATGGCATCACGTCAAATTGCAAAAGCACATGAAACATAATAGAACGTGTAGTTCGGCACTCTTTAAAGGGCATTTTCATCATATACATTAGGCCTTTATATTCTCTTCCCCCCCCCCAATCTATTGCTATGAACTTGGAACTTTCATACCATCCTCGATGTCCAGGGCAATGGACCCTACTATCACAAACATCTTGTATGATCGACCACTTTTATGTGGAAACCAACCCATCTATGAAGATTTGGGAAAGAAAACCTCTTTGTTCAACAAAACTTGAGAGTATCGAACAGTCGCAAAGTTAAAGTTTTCAAATTGGGGCAACTAGTGAAACTAATGTTCTTCTAATGTTGGGTGATGTGATGGATAAGGACCCTCAATAAAAAAATAAAAAATAAAGTGTATATACTCATAATACATATATTCAATAATTTAATTCTCACATATAGAGTTCATGTGCCCATTGTAGTGGTGGCAAAGTTCATTGACTGGATGACGAGTGTCTCTTACAATGAGTTTGAAGCATGTTTGGTTTGGGGTGTTGCCCAAACTAGTATAGATGGTTGATCCTTACAATTGGTAACACCCATGGGACAAGAAATTGTGCTTCTTCCTTCAACTTGTAATGACCTTATACAAGCTTCATAATCACTTCAAAGCATCATTCCCCCCTCAAATTAAAAACAAAATCGAACTGGACTTGTATCCATCTATTTTTGAATATGAAAAGAAAATTCAAGCCGAGTGGGGTTGGGCACATCAAGATGTGACCTTGCTCCGTGGTGGATTCTCTTTTTGAGAGAGAACCCATCGAGCTCTTGGGGGCAATAAAGAATTAGCTTTCATGGCCATGATTAGTTGAGCGTTCAAACACCTGTTGTTGAGGGCCATGGCTAGATGCCCACCTATTTGAGTCCCCCCCCCTCCCCCACATATATTAACCCAGGTGAAAAACGTAGCCAGTTATATTATATCCCGTGCATGTATGTATTTTAAAGCCAAATTGACTTTATAACTACACTAATATGATATTTAGTGTCACAATTCTAATTGTCTTGCTCAATACGAATTGTAAACCCGTGATGTAGTATCACCAACACTAAATGTTAACCTAACAACATTTGTCGTTCCTTTCTAGATGTCCAAGAACCGTGTCAGTGCAAATATCAACGTATGCCAAAATACTTAGGGCCATGTCACACACGAGCCACAGGGCCGTACCCATGGAATTGCGAAGGCCCCTTATTCTCATCCAAAGGTTGTACCATTAACATGGGCTATCATAATTTACGTAAGGTCTACCTCTTGGAGGTGGGCCTGAGGCAAATTATGACAGACCTTGAAGTATTATTTATAATCTGCAATGTAAGAGTTTGTGTGATTTTTTCATCCATGATAATATCTTTGGACCCTTAGACGTTCACCTTCTAGTGCGAAGTGAACTTGGACAATCTTGGCCTTTTCAACCAACGAGATATCATAGAATGCAATGGACATGGACATTCGGTCTCGTGCTTGAAGTGGCCCTTAGTATATGATATCTTGGAGTGCAAATTGGGTAAATCCATGAAAAGGAAAGGTATCTGATTGTTAACCCCTAAAGGTCGGCGAGGACGCTCCTGCGTCCTCAACCGTTTTTTTGAGCTTTTTATGATATGTTGTGGGTCGGTGAGTTTCATACATGTCGGAGAAAATCAATTTCATGCCCTCCTCTTGGTTACTACACTAATTATGATATTTAGTGTCACTTACCATTTGGAATTACTCAATGCTACAATTGTTTATTGTACATCCTTTCTTTTTACTAACAAAGGTCGAATTGGTTGTTTGGACATTATGGAACTTTAACATTTTTACTTGGTAAAAATTTACATTCATAGCATAAATATATAGGAATGTGTGACTCCGAATAGTAAGTGACACTAAATATCATATTTAGCGTAGTTGGTCAAGCAATTTAACTTTCTTGTCACCTTGTCGAACAAGGGGCTAAGACCTAGCATATATCTATGACCATGTGGAGGGCATCTTGGGGTCTATCTCATCATGGGGACAACCCAACAACAAGAAATATCATATTTGATGATATCATGGAGGCTTTTCTTGCTAAATAGTGGAACTATTTCCATCTCTCGGAGAAGAAACTAGATTACCTCCACCTTAGGGATTTTCTCAAAAAGAAATGTGAATTGTACTTGTAGCGACCGTTTCCACCACCACAACGCAAGATCATTGTTGCTTACTACATAGACTTGCCATCGAAATTGGATGGTGCTCAACTATCCCTATCTCTAGAGATAATACATTATGCCGCTTTTGCTCTTATAATGTAGTTGAAAACGAGGCACACTTTGTGTTGGAGTGTCCCCTATACAACTCCATTAGAGAAGGTAGTATTAGGGAGTCTCAAGTCTTCCTTTCAATTACACCATCAAGTTGATATTAGCCTCTACCTCATGAAGGCTACCGCACTCTGCCACTCCTAGGGAATTAGCCGGGTTGACACCACCTTCATGTGTTTTTATTCCCATAAGCCTTTCGGCTTCCTGGACTCTAAAATCAATTTCATTCTGAACCATGACGATACTAGTATGAGATCCGTGATACCCATGTCACATGGTGACATTTGTTGGGTCTTGGGTGTGAGTGGGGCCCATCTATACAAGGGTTTTGTTTGATGGGGTGTTTTTTGATATCAACTCCTATAAACACCTCCCAATCGCCAACACTCTACTTGCCTTGAACCGTTCTCCACGGTGTAGGAGTGCCTTGGCCCATGCAGTGATGGTTTTAGGTGCAATTAGTGATTGTGAAGGGCTAGGTGCTCCAGAACAGTGATCGGGGAGATGTTTGGGCATAATCGGCTGAGATCCTAGTGTTTGCAAGTCCAACCGGTTACATGTTGACATCCTCCAGCTTTCCTTTATTAAATTGGGGTATATTCTAGAAATTCCTCTAAAATGATTGGTAATTTTCCTGTAGTCTCGAACTTCAACCGGTTATATCTCAAACTCAACCAGTTCATCTGTAACTAACTGCCGGTTCTCCCCGATCATAGATACATAAATGCACAATGCGAGTGGCAGCAGTTTCCGGGGGTGGATTTTGGGGGCGGAATCAGTCACAATCTTAGTGGTTCCCAAGTCCAACTGGTTACATGTTGTGATCAGTTGGTTTCCTTCATTAAACGAAGGGTAAGTACCGAGTATTTTCTCGAACTCAACTGGTTCATCTGTAAGTGAGCAGTCAGATTCTCCCCATTTCAGTGAGGGCCACTTCACACACAAGACTGAGAGCCCGTGACCATTACACTTCAAGCACTCTCATTGGTGGAAAAGGCGGAGCCGGTCCAAGTTCACTTCACACTACGCTTGAGGGACCAACGGAGTATGTGAATGCAAGATGGATGTAAAGTCCACATGGATTCCTACATGGCATCGGAATGGATCATGTTTCATGCTCACTTGAACTATTTTCAAAAACCACCTCTTGGAGGTAGGCCTAACACAAAACCAGGAGACCATGGCACTCCGAACGCTCACGACCATTGATTTATTCTATTTTATCATGTGTGAGTACCCGCATGAATAGAAATTCATTGAAATAGCATTTGGTTGAAGGCCCCGTCACATATGACTTCACACTACACTTGAGGGTCCATGACCACACTCCATGATTTTGGAGGTGTACTGGGACGGCCTTTGGGCACTTTCTTTTGGGCTCTCACGATTACATGGTCACGGCTCTTGGCTCGTGTGTGAAGTGGCCCTGAGTGGCGGTCAATTTCGCCACTCCTGGGCAGAAGGCAAGTGTACCAATTTGGAGACGGAGTGGATTGAACACTGCTCTGAATGAGTGAGCATGCAGCAAAGTACACCATCCAGCCTAATGAGAAGCCTAATTATTCAAAAGGACTCTTGTTAGACAGGAGATTCCAGAGGCCTCACCCTCAGGTAGAGGGTGCTTGAACCCACACTTTAAGCTATTGCACATACATATGGCTATGTGGTTGATATTAAAAGTAAAATCATATTTAGCCTTGGGGCTTAACATGGGTATAAAGATTAAAAAAAATTAGCCTCGATTGAATATTTGATGAATATTCAAAGTCAAAACCACTAGCTTTCTTAAACCGACCCCTAAGCCCCGTGTATGACGACCTTGCACATGATGAGGACCCACTTTCATTGCATAGAACCAACACAACATAGTTGGGTACTAGACCCAAGCTAGATCAAAGCCCAACTAATAATAGTGTGCAATGCCGCATGGCCACCTCCATGATCCCATTGGTTCAGTTACAAAACTGTCACCTTGCATCCTAGGTGCCGACCCCCTTTATGTCCATAATTGACACCCTTTGTGCTATCTAGGCCTACCTCCTTGGCTTTGTGAATAGAATGGCTAGAACCACACCCCCCCCCACATGCACATGCGCGTGCATGTGTATAAAATGGCTAGAATAGGCATTGTCAAGCCACCCTAAACCCACCTTGAACCGACCCAAAATAAAGTGGAGCCCGTTACCTACCCTACATGGAGGTGGGGGAGGCCACTGCAAGGGATTTACAAATGAAACGAGGATTTAGTTTTCATGTCCATTGCCATTGGCAAGCCCGATGAAAACATCATCAAGAAAAGACGTTGAACAATTGTGAGGCAAATGTAGCATATTTTGGCAATTAAGGGTCAGTGGGCGGCCAAATCCCACCAGCCAACATTCACATTGACAGGTAGCATAAATAGTTTATGGAGTTAAAAATGTGCCAATAAGGCCAGAGTCCTTAAGATGACACTTGAACATTGAAACGTTATTTCAATTTCTTGTTATTCAACCCTCACCAACCATAGGTGTGCAACACACATCAAAGTTGTAACGTGAAAAATATGCTTTAATGGCTTATTTTGGAATCAACATTCAAAAAAGTAACGTTAAATAGTAATGATATTGATATCACTTTGATTCAGTCGAAATTGTGACAAAGTATTAGCGCTTCCATTTAAAACACTCTAAAACTCTCATTTTCCCCCCTTCCAAAACTCATATTGAATCCATACTTCCTCAAGACCTCGTTGATTGAAAATTGGGTGCGGTGATTTGATTTGATTTGATAAGGCCATCGATTCGGCACCCCAAGTGCGGGTGGTCATCTTCGGGACACGATGAAGCCCGCCGTAGTCTCCAATCATTTGTTATATAATTTTTACCACCTTACAAAGTCAAAATTCACATGTTTTTGAACTTCAATAACATAACATAGTAGTATACGAACTTCCGGAAACTTCAATCCCAATAATAATGAGACTATCTCGAGGGTACTTAGAGTTGTACTCACAAATGATCTTCACCTCAGACTTAGGCTGTTTCTCAGTATATGTACTTTATAATCCAATATTCTCTCTCCCGATTCCATGTGCTTGCATTCATTCCTTGTACTTGGCCTTAACTATGTCCCAACCAAACTTCATAAGCGCCCTTTTAACTTTTAACCCATAGTTTTTCATTTTAAAGGTAAGTAAGCAGGTCTTAAACGGACACTCCTCTATGTGCACCCACTTCTCATAGGATATGGAATGAGCGATTAAAGTGAGATGATTAGCATGTAGCCACTTACCTCGTGAGAGCTTGTATGAATATTCTATTCATTGTCAAAGTGAAGATTCTATGAGTAATTGAAGGACTGTACACGTGATCCCTCCAATTTATGTTGACTATTACGTTTAGTGTGGTTAACAAATTTTCGCCATGTAGTATAAATTCTTTTCAGCACATGTTTTTTTTTGGGTGTTTGCTCTTAGATTCACAACCAACCACGCACCACTTAAAGACAAATGTCTATGTATGAATCAACATTAATTAAGTAGATGGGTCCAAATAGTTACTTTGCTTTTGACTATGCCACTTCGCCTAGAATATGGAACACGTGGTTAGTAAGAGATGATTAGCAAACTGTAGCTACTTTTCTTGTAACTTTTGGAGCTCATATGAATATTTTATATATTATCAAGGTGAAGATTTTTGCATACGTTAAATGCTCATACAAGTCGTTATATGTTGATCATTGAACCTAGAATGGTCGAATCTCTATAGATCATGTAGATCATATTTTTAAGCACATAGTCGAGTCTCTTATAAGCAAATATCGTTTGCGTAATCCTTTTTGAAGCCAAAACCATCCACATACCACTCAAATATGAATTTTTAATTAAGAGAAGTGACAAAATTAGGCACATCTACCTTACCTTAGAATCAAAGTTGAGATGGCTATTGGAGAGATATAACATATTGTACGCGGGTGCAAAGAATGGTTTAGGGTTGGGGCACCATCTGGAGATTTCGCAAAACCAAGTGTTGGGGTTTAGGATCAATTGAAACCCTATAGTCCTTGTCCTCCCAGGTGGTAAAACCTTGATGTTAGGCAACGAATGTGCAAGTGCAAGGTGGCACCATGTGGACATAAGGTGAGTTTCACCCAACTCCCATTTTATTAAGAACACTTTGTTTTCATGGCATCCACCGGAGAAGTCTTGGCCATGGTGTAAGCCCGGCCGGTGAAGAACCCGTTTTTGTAGTCAATCATATTACTCCATTTCCCTAAACTTCTTGATCGGTGTACTTCTTCACTGTAGTCTAAACCGACCCTTAGTCTTTGTTGCCAACTTAATCTGGATGAAGCAAAGCAATTCGATTGTTCCAATATTAATAATACATCAATGTAATGTACAAGATTTGCGCCGGGTTGTATCGCGAAGGCTTCAATCCGCTTTTGAAGTTCCTAAGGGATGTTAGTGAAGATGTTTATACAAAATAAACCTTAGCCTCTTGATTGTAGGATGTCATCGTCTCATGGGCCGATTTAGATTTTTTTTAAGAGCAAGGATAACAAGTATGTTTGCCAACAAAGGCATGAATAATAGAGTCTCTTTGCTCGCAACCTACTCCCATGATTGATCGTTGGCCTCCTCTAGCATCCGTCCGTAATTGTGGCAACTCACTCGCTCATTGTTCCTCCCCTTGTTGAGAACTTTGGTAGCAACCCATTCTTTTTCAATTTAGAAAAAATAGGTGTCATGGGCACCACCATGGGCCTGGTGATGGCTACTCTAGCGATTGAGTATTTTTTAATGGCTAATGAAAAGGCTTCGGTAACCTTTTGGGGGTGTTATATGGTGCCTCTAGAAAATTGTTGGGATCCTCCATGCGATTCCAATGCAATCCTCCATGCTGTCCTCCATAGCCTCCCCACGGAGGAATGTTGCTTTCTTCCCTAACCCACGTTACACCACCACCACTCTAAATCTACTTACAATGGTAGCACCATGATTCTAAGACAAGATAAATGAATTATTACATTGACAGGGACAGAGGGGACTAGTTAGAGCTTGGGCGATGGCGCCGAAAAGAGGGAAGCAACTAAGTGGTCTTTGATGTCAGTCCAAGGACAAATGGGTGGTGACACGGACAGCTGGGATGCGGCCTTGGGCTACATCAATGGTTGGGTGGGGGCAAGGTGGCTAAACCCTAGCCGATGTGGGTTGTAGGATGGACCCCGAAGATGGTTGCTCACCTCCAAGCCATGGGGGCCATCTGACTCCGGCTGGACACAGAGGTTGGGCAAGTTGGCCTCAAGGACCCCTAAACCCCAAGGCATTGTGTCGCTCCTATCCCATCATGGGAACGCTCAGGCTTTATATAGCCCCCCCAAAAGGGCAGTTTGGTACCCACAATTTTTAAGATGACTAATTGATTTTGTGATCTCCTTAATACAACTTACACCAATTTGCTAGGTGGAGATGAGTCCCAACCACTCAAATGATTGGCTTGTTGCTAGGGTTTGAAGTAGGGTTGCAATGCAATAGCACGTGTGCCATTTCACATGCAACTAGCTTAGGGATATTTGTCTTGTCAAATGCACAAAGACACTCTATTGGGGTGGGCTTACAAGGATGCAAGACCAAAGAAACTCCAACATCGAGCAAACCTATTGGTGAATATAAATTTTTTGGATTCAAAACATTTGACTCTAGTGCTCAATTCCAAAACATGAAAAAAATTGAAATAGTGTTAATGTAGCATCACTTTCCCACCAAATCCTGACCGAAGAACATACTCCTTGTAGTTTCACACACCAATCTTTGAGCTTGGGTTCAATCTTGAGTCCAAATGTCAAGTCCATCAAGTAGGGCACGACAATATTAAATTGGGATTGTTCTTGTAATAGCCCGATTTGGTCTATGCAAGCATGCTCCATCCACCAACCTTGGGTTGTCAAGCCCTAATGCCCTAATGCCCTAATGCCACAAAATTATAATCCGCCCCCACTATATGGCAAGTTAACTCACATCTTTATAAACTTGGGTCGATTTAATAGTACCCAAACTCACCTTTTAACCAACTCACTGTGAGTTTGACTCACATAGTCTAAGGATAACTATTGACACTACACTAATAATAACATGGACACGAGGGATATGATTATGAAGATAACAAGGTAGATGTGCCTAATTCAATCATTTATCTTAAGGGTGTAAGCAAGGTAAAGTGGACAACTTGGGATCCTTGCACAAGTTTATGTGAAAGTGCTTCAAAATTATATACTAACTTTGAATTTTGTGATTTTTTTTTGTAAAAATTTAGAAAACATATCGATATACAAAGACAATAAATTTATGTTGAACAAAAAAATCCCCAAAAAGGTCTACATATTTTAGAAGATGCTGCAAGTGGTGATATTGAACAAGTGATTGTCAAGAATTTGTCTTAAATCAAATAGAATTATATTGAATTAATGATTTCCTTCAAAAAACAAAGTTGATGATGACCTCAAAATTATAATGACTTCAAGGAATATGGAAATGGAAATCAAGCCCAAAATACTTAAGGTCATGAAATATATGTTCAAAACTAGATCTAGCCATTGGTTTTTGAGCATTACTTTTAATAATAAGTTTTGAAGGTCTCATCTTGGTATTCTACATTTGAGTACTTAAAAAAACAATAGAGGTAACAATGAAATGTTTTTCAATTTAAACAACATTTTGCTACTACCTCAAGGCGTTTGACCATAAAAATTAAATGGTTTTAAAATACCAGGGCATTTTTTGGTCCACTTTACCATGCTTGCACCCTTAAGTGGACACCTATACGTAAGTGATGTGTGGTTAGATGCGGCTTTAAAAACGGACACCAAAAAGACATGTCTCAAAACGAGTTTGGACTGCATGCTTAAAATATGATGACCATATTGGGGTGGGGGGAGTATACGAGCTATGAAAATTATGAGAAATTGGCTATTGGGTCCTTTAAGTTGCTAACCATCTCATACTAACCGCGTGTTTTGTATCCTAAGAGAAGTGGCTAGTCAAAAAAAAAGTAATCATTTAAGACCCATCTACCTTACTTCATTTGTGAATATTTCAAGACTTGAAATCTCATATATAGTCACTATATAGCTCTAAGGATAAATATTCAAAGTACAAGAGTAAAAGCATATTCTTATCATCTTAGGAGAATAAAGAAGAGATTCTAAGGGGCCCATGTAACTTATTCCCAACACACGAAAGAGCAATCTGCAAGAAACTCTAAAATGAATGATGGTGTAAGAAGCGTGTCAATTGTTGGGGGTAGGTGGGCCTTATTAATTGGTGATGGCATCTTCATCTTCCAATCTTCCATGGAATGGATGGGATGGGATAGAATGGGATGGAAAGGTGCACCAACCATCCATGGAAGTTGAGCCACCTCGGCTTAGGGTTCATGCCGCCTATGTAAATTCATCCATTGTGGATGAAGGGGCTTTGGTGAAAACCAAGTTGCTATTACATGTTTGAGGGGCGAGTTATTCCACTTCAATCTCAATAGACCGTTTATGGCATTTAGTGTCACAAGTGTAATAGCGTCATTAACCTAATTTTGAGGCGTCTGCTAGGTTTACAATAATGAAAAACAACTGTACCATTAGTGTCACCTCACGACACTTGGCGTTCAAGGGCGTTTCCTAATTTCTTTGCATGAGTATGTTTAGGAATGTTATGAGATGTATGCTTATGTTACACGATGGTCTACAAGTTGACTAGAGCGTACACAAATGACACTTGGCAGTAGTATGCTCAAGAATATCCTTCTCTTGGGCATGAAGTTGTAAACACATGACACTTGCCATTAGTATGCTCAATAATATATTTTCCTTGCATACTTAAACATGAAGCTATTATCTCAAGTATTCCAGTGTGCTACACCGAATGTCATCATGTAGATATTGTTTCACCTAGAAAAGTTACTTATGTTGACAAATAATATCATATTGGCAATTACAAGACGTGACACTTTGAGACCTCTAGGCATCTAAATTTAGGCCCTTTGCAAATAGTGTGCGCAACACTAAATACCATAGACGTTGTACATCATTATGATATCTAGTGTTTCATGTGTTTGCCCTATTATGAGGCCTATGCTAGGTTACACTATTGTTCAAAAAATGGTTGTTAGTGTAACCTCTTGACACTTGACGTTGGTGTGCTTACTACACTAAATATTGTATCTAGTGTAACTTACTATTTGGAGTACACAATATATATGTATATACTATTAATATAAATTTTTTGCCAAGTAAAGATGTTAATGTTCCATAATGTCCAAACAACCAATTCGACCTTTGTAGGCAAACAATGAGATATACAACAAACAATTATAGCATTGTGTAATTCCAAATAGTAAGCGATACCAAATGCAATTTAGTGTAATATCTTGGCATTAATATGCTCAATTATATTATGAGGTCTATGCCTAGGTTACAAAGTTATCAACATGTTGACCACCAGTGTAAATACATAGATAAAAAGATGAGGAATAGTTAAAATAGTTAAAATAGTTATTAGTGTCGACAACATTGTCATGTTGATAATCAACAGACGTGGCACTACTAGGCCTCTAGACATCTAGTCCAGACCACTCTTGTCAATAATGCACGTGACATTAAAATACCATAACATTAAAATACCATAAACGGTGTAGACTGATTTGGAGTTTCTAATGCTATTTATGGTGTCCATTTAAAAGCGTTTTCTACAACTATAAGATAGGTCGTTCAATTCTCGCCGTCCCAAAGGGTGAGTTTACGTAGACGCCACGAATCCCTAGCCATCCGTGAGTGACCCCTTTTGCATAATCCCAATGTCGAGATCTTTATGGAAATAGAGGCTACAAGTGTGCACATTACCACACACCCCTCGCACGGGCCTCAAGGCCAAGGACTCCCTACAACAATTGCCATTCTTAGCATTGGTTAGGAACTAGCGCACCACCGTACCCATGCTTTCCTGTTTGCCCAAGTGTAATCCCCACGTATGGCTCCGTGCAATCGAGTGACGACACGTGGCGCTATCTAATGTGCATATTACTTTTGCTTTTGCTTTTTTCGAAAAAAGATTTATCCCCAAACATTGTGCATGTGAGTGGCCGGAAGTTTGTGTAAAACGTCTAGAGTAAATTACAAAGTGCCCAAAATCCCAAAATGAATCTTGCAAAGTATATCCCACGAATCCATGCACAAAGTTAAAATATAGGCGAGTGTCCGATTTGGGAAGTGTACGGAGAGTGAGTGAATGCATATGTGTTTGTTAGGCCCCCCATCCTTTCATGTTGGCCAAAATGCAATCCCCGCATACGATTCCATGCAATGTCGTGACGACATGTGGCGACTTTTGTTATGAATCTTTTTCATTTTGTTTCTTGTCAAACCTAAATATAAAAAATAGGCATTTTGCACACGAGGATATAGTGCGGCATAGCATTTTGGAGCACGTTATGAAGTGTCGAGTATATCCACAAATTCATTCACAAAAAGTTCACTCGGGGCTCCTTTTGAGTGATTCTGGTTCGAAACGTGTTTGGACTTTAGAGAGTGAATGAAAGACACATGTGCTCATAAGACATTTTGGGTTCTTTTTGCAATTGATTTTTCAATTTGTGCCCCCCCCCCAAAAAAAAAACAAAAAACACATGTGCTCGTCAGTCGCCCGCCCCTCGCCAACTCATCTCCTTTGTATTTTGGCAACCATCATGTCGTCCCCTAAGGCCTAAGCAAAATCGCTTAAAACATTTTAGTCTAATTCATAAGCTCATTAGAATAAATAAATAAAAAGGCATTTCTTATGGTAGATTTCATTGTACAAGTGGAAGCTTAACATAGTTAGGATTATTCACACACAATTGCAGTTGTCCATAAATGATAAATAAATAACCAATGTCGGGCAATCCGACATGAATTTGAGCCCGTTGGCCCTACCTTTGCTCAAGAATCCTTTTGGTGCAGAGTGGGGTTTATTGCCTACCTTGTGGTGGGTGGGCTCTTGGCTTCCTACCTACCTACCTAGTTTTTTTCCCCCGTCAAGTAGAGAGAAGATTTCACATCGGGAATCAAACCGCCAACCACTCTATTCGGAAAATGGGTGCCTCTCCACTATCACCCGGTAGTTTAGGGTCATCTGGGACCTACAATTGTTCACTTGTCTACAATAAGAAGATTATAACATGAATGTGTATGTTAGTATTGTCAAGTATTGGTAATTGCCCAAACAAGAACGCCCATCTCAACCTTTAGAGGTTAACCCAACCCAAAATACAAACCAAGCTAACATCAATGGGTTTCCACATATTTGGCAGAGCAACTCTGTTCCCATATGGTTGGGGGCTTCATGTAACGGGCCTCTAAGTGAACGTATCATGTTTCTTTTAGAATATTATGTGCCTTAGAATTGCAAGGCATCATCCCATTTTCCCACCAACTTACCAATCTTCTCAAATCTCGCATACGCACGCACCACTTCACACTCACCAATGTTGGTAAACAAAATGGCACTTCCCAAGACAACACCATCCCACCATGGATCCTAAGCTGCGCATGTAACACAAAACTATGCACATGCTTGGCAAACTTAGGACCGGGCATTGTATACATAAAAGGAGCCGCCTTCGAACAAACTAGATTACTGATCCCCCGGACCCGTCCTCACCATCCAAATAATAGAGTTCACATTCACACAAGATGGATACATTGATCGTAACACCAAAACAATAGAAGACAAATATGGCCCTCTAACAGAAGCACGAGAACACAAGGTTGGATAGTCAAACCTCTCATAATTACCACCCCATGTGCAAGAAGTGTTGTATGTTCGAGAAGCATAAATCTATTACAAAATATGTACATGTCCCCCATCCATTATCAAAATATCATTGAAAGCAATACACCATATAGCCCTCGAGTATCACACATATCTCGTACTAAACAAATGAGAGCTAGATAGCGATACTATCACATGAAACTTAAACAAGGCCCACCCAACGCAAGGTAGGCAATAAACCCTACCCTGCACCAAGGGGACTCTTGAGCATGGTAAGGGCCAATGGGCTCAAATTTGTGTCAATCAAAATGTCAATATACATTTTTCTATAATTTTCTTTGATTTTTCATGACAATCCAACTGCCAAATTGGAGGATGATCGAACCACGGCTACATCAATTCAATGCAAGACCTTTTCCATATGAGCAAATGCAATGTGAGCGGGCTTGATGGGAAGATTGGTTGTTCTTTTTCTTTCGCCTCCTCTTGTAGTTTTTTTAAAATTATTTTTTGATTTTTTTGTTTCTTTTTAGGAGGAAGGTGGGGGGTTCAAAGATGGAAACTATTTTGAATATCAAATTAAATGTGGCCACATTCATCACCAGCCCACATAAACGATCTTGCAATCTTTGGGTGACAAGGAAAGAGGGTGCTACATGACAAGTCATGAAGACCATTCTAATCAATATGGCGCACTAATTGCAATGCCACACTAAATCGTATGTTTAGCGTACCCATTCAAGTATCCAATATGGGCCTTCTAGTGTCACACCTGAGCCCAAGATTGATCATTCTACGAAAACCAACGGCAGGCAGGTGAGCCCACATTACAATAAGTCGAGTACGATTCTCCAACTCAAAGTTGAGTCGTATTAGAGTTATTCATAAGGGAAAGCAAATGAAACCATGGGTTTAGTCCCATACCCTGGGATTATGGGAATTAACACAAAGCCACCCAAGTTTTCTTACCATACACAAAGAGTGGCGTTGGGCTATGAGAAACCAACTTTTAGCTTATCCTACTAGAATGGGTGGGCCAAGCTAGCCTTCCACAGGTTGATCTAAGATTTAGGACAGTGGGTCCCATGCACATACACTAATTTAGATCCTAAAATGCTGTCAAAGTTTGAGAGATGGAAAAAGGAAGTCTCAAAAATTTCACCCAACTTTCACAATAGGCTTCGAAACAGGACGAACTAACGAGCTCTTAATAGAAAATTTTCTCAAAGAAGGATCAAATCCAAGGCATTGTTTACAACCCAAAAACGAACGAGTTCTAAAGATTAGTACCGTAATATAGATTCCAATACAACTTTATTAAAACCGGCCACAAAATTTGTTTGAGACCGGGTTCTTTTGTTGGAACTATTGAAAAAAAGTAAAATCACATCTTGGGTGACGTTTGTGATTATTTTAGTATATAAAATTTATAAATGTATTGAGTAACAATATATGTGTATGTATTATAGATATAAGAATTCTTCGAAAATCGTTGACTACGGTTCGTTTGAGATGGTTCACTCGAAACATAAAAGAGGAAGAAAGGCGTGTGGGGAGGAACAAGGAGAAGTTGGTTTTGGACACATCACACATCCACGCCATTCAAGGGAAAGAACACTAATGTTGAACTATGAACTTGAATAGGAACTATGAGCTTTATGACTAGGACCATAAAATCTAGGGAGAGTGGAACTTTGGCAAAAAAGAAGAAGGAACAAATCGATAGAGTTAAACTATGACCTTGACCTCGGGGAGATCACTCCATTGTCAAGTTAAACACCACGTGCGAACAAAGTTCGCTACCCCTATATTACATGTCATAGATAATTTTAAATTTTATGATATTTTTTCTACATATACATAACCATTGATGGTATCTTTTGTATATATTTTTGAGATTTTTAGTCATCTTCATTTTTGTAGTAATGTTTCTAGTCCAATTCTGCGTCATTCTAGTTAGAAACGGTATGTTTTATAAAAAAAAAACAAATCATCAAATTTAGTTACCATTTTTTACTATGTAATAGGTACCATGTATATGTACTCATGAAAAAAAATTGATAAAATTTTGACCCATTTTGGTGATGCTTTATCTACAATTTTTACATTATTTACATGTAAAATGAGCGCACGAGGTTGTTCAACTTTACAATGGAGTGATCCCCCCGTGACCTTGACATGGAATCAAGGACAATCTCCATAAATTTCTCATCAATATGTTTACATTTAGGATAACTACCATAGTACCAACACACCATGGTTGTTTAGGTGTTACTAGTATTATTTTAGGATTTGTAGAAAATTTTGAAATTTTGTGTCCTAGAAAAACCTCATTTTCGTAAGTGAAACGTGGGAATATAATATAATATTACATTTTGCACATGGATTATTGAAAAATTAATCATTCAACAACGATTTTCCTAGATCGCCCTAGGACTATGGGCGTATATCATCAAGTCGTTAAGTACATAAGGCATGCCAAATAGATTAATTATATATTTTTTTGCCGATATTAAGGGGAATGGAAATGATTGACGTATTGGTATACTTTGTGGGCATTAATTTGTTAATAATTATTATTCAAGAAGCTTGTGTCATTCTTGATTGATATTGTTGGTTTCATATATAATTTCTCATGATTATGAATTGGTATTCACATAAAATGTGTGTTACAAGAAACATGAATAAGTATTAATAGACTAGGTCCATGCAATGTCTTTTGTGCACTAGTAGAAAACTATGCTAAAGAAAACCGTAGCCGAAATCGGTTGCAATTCTTTTGACCAGCCTGATCTACAGTCGCTAAACGATTGCATATTTGTTTTTGTTTTTTGGTTTAGCGACTGAAATTTTAGGAATTTGGGGGCCTATAATATACCATTGGAAAATGTCTTGAAAATACATTCCAACATTATATTATACCCCCAAAAAATTTTAAATCGCAGTCGCAAAAAAATAAATTAAAAATAAATAAATTGTAGTCATTTAGTGACTGTAGATTAGGCTCGTCAAAAAAACCGCAACCGATTTCGGTTGCGGTTTTTTGGGGCATAGTTTTCTACTAGTGTTTTGACAATGATGTAGTTTGATATGGAAAATAAGGAAATGATAAATCATTAATCTTATATGCTTTCGAGTCAAATGATATGAATCATATAATTTTTGGAACACAAGAAGAAGCTACCACAAGTAAATCCATATAAACAACTATTCTCTAAGCTTGCTTCAACCGAATTTTTAATTTCATATTTGCTTATGTGTGGCCCATTCATAGACTAGACTTCGACATAGAGAACAAGACGGAACACGGATTGAAAATATTTTGATTCGATAGTCACTTTGTGCAAGACAAGTTTATCTCATCACGAGGTTCAAATGCGATCATTCACGTCACCTCTCTGTTACTCTAGGGAATTAGCCTTTTTGACATCATTTGATGTACTTTTAGTTCCATACGTTTTCTGGATTCTCGCAATATAAAATCACGTTCATTTTATTTCATTTGTGAATGAAATTATGGGCGTACATTGCTAGTGAAAGTGACAATTTTGCTCTTGGGTAGAGTTCATAAAAATTTGATAACATTGAAACATGTTGGACATCAAATTTGGCATACTCGCATTGCATTCAAATGTGCAGATACACCAACATTGCAGCTAGATAATTTTTTTTAAACATTCAATTGTTGATGTGTAGAACCCAATAATGTTATAAAGGACACGTGCATGGTACTACAAACATGATTTTTCTTGAAGCAATGTCGTATCATTCCTTGTCATTTGCTAATCCTCACCAATCAATTATGTTCAAAAAGATTACATACAAGGGTGGGTTCAACCCAAGGCCTTAGATTAGATTGCATGGGAACTCCGAGGTCGACATGTTGAATAGGAGCTGAATAGTGTGGGTGCCATTCCTAGAACTTAATTTCCGGTGCGCCCTACCACTTTGATCCACCCAATCACAATGGGTGTATCCAAGTGAAGAAGATATTTTCAGCCAACCATGTGGGAACTTAGGGGTTTGCCCAAGTTAGGGAAGATAGGTGCGGTTGGCTTGTTTGTGCCTGTTCAAGGTGGACACTTTTCAAAGGATGCAAAAAATCTTCCATAACGCTTTAATTCTTGCGATCTTTGTTTTGGGATTACATATGGAACAAACCAACTGGAAGATGAAGAAACACCATATGTACATTGGTGACAACCTCAAATGTCATGTTTTGAATGATAATGTATACAAATTTGACCTTAAATCGTATAACTAGATGAAATGAGTTTAAGAGGATGCCCATGTTATGGATAATCCGTGTTTCCTATTTACTTCCGATATTTCATGCCACAAATATCTTCGAGTTCAACGTCTCCCGGACATTTGGTCTAAACATCATAAAGCACAATCTATCATACTAGGCGCGCCTCTCCTCACTCTATATTGTAATCCCATGGTGGTTTGACAAATTGTTTTCCAATAAATATTTATTTTCAAGATTTTGTTTCGACAATGAAATATTTTGTTAAATTCTCTTTGTTCCTTTATTGTTCTCTTTTTTCTCTCTTTTTTTATTAAAAAAAACACAGGAGGTGCTTGATCACATGGCTAGTTTTCCGTCAAGTAGGGAGACGATTTCACGGCCGGGAATCGAACCGCCAACCACTCCGTTTAGGTTTGGGTACCTCACCACTACCATCTGGTAGTTTAGGGTCATTTCGGACCTCAAAAACGAGGTTTTTGACGACATCAAAATTTAAAAATTTCTACCGAACCCCAAATAATATACTCAACACCGAACCCATCATGACATTGCGGTATTTCACCCAAACTTCCCACAACTTCTGTCAATGAATCATGTTGCCTATCTTGAATTTGCCAATATTGACGCACGATCGTAGCATAGGGCTCGCTCCTTCCTCGACCCCTTACTTCTCACCACTTATACTAACCCTCAAAATATCCAAATTGTTCACTCCAAAGTTTGTAAGCATGCCAAAACAAATACCGTCAACACTTATAGACAATTAAATAGCGCATGTGCCATATTTTTCTAGGGTTGTACGCAAATTAGGGCAACCCTTCATAAAACGATGGGCGTATGTGACGCCGAAACCCATAAACAACGTAGTACTACATATATATATATATATACATATCATATGACAACTTCGGTAAGCATTTAAGAAATCTTACTTGCACCCACATCAAGGTTAAGGGCTCACCGTGCAGCTCTAAGTTATGCCAAATAGCCGCCTTGCATTACATCCACGTTGCAAGCCAGCCAAGGGAATCTGCACCCAACTAACCGAATCCCCCGCAAAAAAACCCCCCAAAAAACAAAACCCAAAAAAACTATTGAAAAAAAGGCGTGTCCATTTTTAGGCCACATGCCTATTGTGCATGTCGAGAGACTTGATGAGTGGCTTCAAAGTCCCCAGCTTAGGGCCACTTCACACGCGTGACTGAGAGGCCGTGACCAGTAGTACACTTCAAGCACTCTCATTGGTGGAAAAGGCGGAGCCCGTCCAAGTTTGCATCATACTACGTTTGAGGGACCAACGGAGGACATATGTGAATGCAAGATGGATGTAAAGTCTACATGGATGGATTTCTACATGGCATCAAATGGATCATGTTTCATGGTCACTTGGACTATTTTTCAAAAGCCACCTCTTGGACATAGGCCTAACTCAAAACCGGGAGACCATGGCACTCAAAACCGGGAGACCATGGCACTCCAAACGCTCACAAATATTGGTTTATTCTATTTTACCCGCATGAATACAAATTGATTGAAATAGCATTTGGTTGAGGGCCCGGTCACATGTGACTTCACACTACACTTGGGGGTCTTTGAGCACACTACATGATTTTGGAGGTGACTTGGGACGGCCTTTGGACACTTTCTTTTGGGCTCTCACAATTTCGTGGTCACGGCTCTTGGCTCGTGTGTGAAGTGGCCCTTACCTCTTCTACTTCATTCTTCTTCCTCTTGTTCTTGATGAAATACATCCACCCACATATTCATCCATCATGGATGTAATCCATTCATCCAACCTGGGTGTCATAACAACTTAGGCCGCCATTGCCGACTTAAATTATTAGCTCAACAGGAGTCTTTGATTTTTGCAGCAAAAAATGTGGCCATGGAACTCGACACGGATCAAGTGGTGCACATTCATAAACCTCGATTTTTTTTTGATATCTTTAAACTTATATGTATGTTTTGATTGGTTGTGGTTGAGATCTTGGTACAACCGTTTATTGTATCAAGTGTCATGTACACTATTTGCAAAGGGCCTAAACTAAATGCCTAGAAGTCTCAAAGTGTCATGTCCGCTAATTGTCAATATGATACTATCATCAACATAATTAACTTCTTTTAAGTGGAAATCGACTTACATCTTGACAACTAGCGTAGCGCATTGGATACTTGAGATGACAATTTTGCATTTTGGTATGGAAGGGGAAGATATTATTGAGCATACTAATGGCAAGTGTTATGTGTTTACATTTTAATATGCAAGAAGAAGATATTCTTGAACACATTAATGTCAAGTGTCATTTGTGTACACTTTAGTCAACTTGTAGACCATTGTATAACATAGGCATACACCTCATAACACTAATCAAACAGACTCATGCCAAGATATTAGTAAGTGCACTTAAACGCCAAGTGTCATGAGGTGACACTTATGGTGAAGTTGTTGATCATTAGTCTAACTTAGTGTATGCCTCAAAATAGGGTGATCACACCATAACGCATGTGACACTAACTACCACACATGGTGCAGTGAGATTTGAAAGCTTGGATAAATTGTTGCCCATTTTTGTGCATGTGTGTGATTTAAGGATGCTGTGAATTTGTGTGTTTCTTTCTGAGGTCATTTTGTTATTCTGTTATTTAGGTCAAGTAGATCTAAATTTTGGTCGATGTAGAGAATGAGACCTAGTTTTACAGCAGAACCTAATTGCCTGATAGAAATCAAGCTTGCTATGTTGATGTCTGTGTTCACCGCTTTCATGGGTGCTAGGAGTTTCAGTTTTTTGGGTACTATTTGAAGCTGTAATTACAAGTAGAGGGGTAAGCCAAAGTTTTCTTTTCCTTTCTTTTCTTTCTCTTGTGTAACTCAATATTTAATTCTCATCAGGACCGAACATGAGCTGTGAAATAATCTTCATTACCATCAAAACCCAGAGAATAGGAGTCTCGGTTTCTAGGTTTGAAACTTTGAGTCACTGTGCCATTCAGTCATTTCATTGCTTCTAATGGCATACTTCGATGTCGACCTCAAAGGCATGTTTTAGTTTACTGATCACAAATTTCCTTTCGTGAATACTTTCTCAACCTAAGAAAGGGTTCTCAAGTAAGCACAAATTCAATCACAAACTAGGTTTCGTTCTGTGAGTGTGGTGTAACATACAACAACTCCACCTGAGCAATGGAAGAGCGCGAATATTGATATTGATCACAAATATGTCATCACTGTGCAGAGATATGCGTGCCAAAATTCTGGATGCTAACCTAGCATTTCTCGGGGCTACCCCAAGGATAGCAGAGACATCTAGAGGCGACTTTAAACGATTGCACACATGCAGGCAGTGAGCATTAAAAATTATCACTGGATTTTTTGGGTCTAGTGGTGACCGGAATTCGATACAGAGTCTGTCCCAAATGAGCAGGAAAAACCCAAGACCGCCGCTGCAGACACCTCACAGGCAACGGCCTTGAAGATCAATTCAGGATCAATCAATGGAGTTCACTCAGACATTGGAGAGGAGCCGGCTCTGAAGTCATACTTTGTGGATACAATTCGCAAATGTTGTCTCATGGTAATAATTGCCTTACTTTAAAAAATTCAATTTCATTTTGCTATATGTAATCCTTGAAGCACTGAACCTGTTACATTGTCAGAATGAGGATAATGATTGACATTTTGCAAAAGTATTGATTCAAGCTTCAGGCAGTTTAACTTAGGTGACCTGTTACACACACCGTTGCATATTGCTTTCTTACTTGTTTTCCATAACCAGAAGAATAGCATGTAATGGTGAGTGAAGTGAACCAAGTGCCCCAGGGAGATTTTGCAAAAAATTGGTTGAGATTCAAATGTTTCTAAAGTCCAACCAGTTACAAGTTGATATCTTTCGGTTTTCTCTTTACTAATTTAAGGTATATTCTATAGATTCCCTACAAACTGATGGGCGATTTGCTTCAAGTCTTGAACATGTAACGATTATTTCTCAAACCCAACCGGCTCATCTGTATCCAGAGGTCGGAATTTTCTGTCTGTCGAAGCGACCATCTTTGTAAGTGATTCGTGCATGAGAACATAGTTAACTGATTCTCTGATGCAGATGCTTGTTATATACTTCAAGAATGGATTGGACTTTTCACCGATCGGCGGAGCTGCCATGAAGGGATTTGTGGCTCGGTTTCCAATGAATCTCACCAAGGATCTGGCTGTAAATATGACCAGATTCTACCAGCAATACAGGTAAGCTATAAAGTCCGCATCTCAAAAAGTAGGCTTCTAATTAATTCGTAAGTCTTAACAATTACGTTATGTTTTGACTTTAAACATTATAGTTATTTATGACTCCGAGTCCTCTGTGCATGAGTGTAATTGCTTGCTGGGTCAGTTGAACAATATTTAGGTGAAAGACCAGAGACAATCTGCCTACTTACACTAAACATCTGATTTAGTGTAGCCCTCGCTAGGTATATTATCATTGATGCACATTAAATGTATCTGCAATCACTGGCTGGCAAGTAGAGGGAGCGAGGGACAGTGTCCACAGAGATTTTTGGACATAATCGGTCAAAATCCTAGTGTTTCTAAGTCCAACCGGTTACATGTTGTCATCTGTTGGGTTTTTCTTTCTTGATTTGAGGTATATTCCATAGATTCCTCTAAAATGATCGATAATTTTCCTCAACTCTTGAACTTCAAATGGTTGATCTGTAACTAGCAGACGGTTCTCCCCATTCATTGGAGAGGGAATTATCGCATATGAACGTACCTTACATTCATCAACGTAACAACCCTGAAATAGGTATGCAGTAGTATGCAACCTGGAGATTACTAGATAGAGTTTTATATAGCTTCAAAGACCTTGAATTAGTCTACTTTAGGTCATTTGAGATGAATCGGCAACAAACCTATAGGGGGTCAAGATTTTATGTTGGATGGATGAGAGGTACGCTCGTATACGATAACTCCCTCTCTCTCCCAACTAGACATTGGGTGCTATATGATGACAAGTTATGAAAATCACTCTAAATAACATGGCACACCAATTTTAATGCCACACTATCAATCAGATGTTTAATGTAGTAACTATGAGTACCTGCCAACAATTATTCGAGTGCATATTTGTGGATCGTGGACATGTGCTTTTGGTTTTTTGTTGGTTGTTGTGAACCAGAATGGCAAGGAGGAACTGTCAAATTTGCTGATCATTAAGGTATGCGGGTGTTGATTCGGTTCATTTTTCATGTTCTCCAACTCCTTCCCATTAGATTTACACGACGAAACCTGTGTTGCATTAGCAAATCTATCATGAAGCCTCAACAAAAATTGGACCCCCTCTTATCCGGTTATGGTTAACATAAGTGCTTGTTTGTCGATTTCTCAATAATTGAATACACAAGTCCTCCCAATTGTGTTCACGATTGAGTGTGGAGTAGTTGATAGAATTTGTTGGCATAGTCCATTCTCTTCAGACACTTGGACCTTCATGTTGTTTGTTCTTATACAGGTGTCCAATTAAGATAGTAACCAAATAACACCCACATATTTTTAGACTTCTTGGTTGCGTGAAGAGGAGATACACAATTCCGAGTGTTCTAAGAATTGTGTTGTGGGTGCACCTGAGACGGATATCTAGCAATGAGAGTGTCGAATTCTTGGACGACAAGTGTTATTAACGTATGAGGGTCTTCGGTGGTCACTCTTCTTTTGACAAACACCTATATTTAAGTGGTACGTATATGGCAAGGCTTGTTGCAAAGAATGGACACCAAAAAACCATGAGTGGACTATGTGCAGAAATTATATTAAGCATCATAGGTTTGATAGTGAACACAACTGAGACGGTATATTTGATCATCGCAAGGAAATAAGAATCTTCAATGTGGACTCATATAGCTTTTGCATCTCTGCTCTGATTCTGAAACTTCAAATGACAATCTGTGTGATCTGCAATCGTTGAATGGACAAGACAATTCCCGAGCCGATCCAACCATTATCTGCTTCATATAAAGAAATGATTTTGGGTTAACTCTAAATCACAAACAGCTTTGAAGGCTTAGAAATAGGTCACTCTTCTTAATTGGGCACCTTAGATATTTGGGTGGTAGGTACATTGCAAGGCTTGCACTTAAGGACGGACACCAAAAAGACGTGTTGCGATGAGATTGAACTATGGGTCAAAATATATAAGACACCCATTCCAAATTCAGTTGTTTACAAAATTGGAATGCTTGTAAGAGATTGAGAATTCTTCCTTTTTATCCCAGATAACTTTGCATGTCAGTTCTCCAATTCCAAAACTCAAAATGATAATCTCGTCGATTTGCAATTTCTAACCTGACTAGCGAACTCCCAATACAATCTGAAGCCAAAAATTGGCTCTGGAGTTAGAACTGCACACAATGGGGTACCATACCTTGAAGGATACAATTCGATTTGCCAAATGAACCAAATTGAACTTAGCGGTGCAATGTGAATGTAATGTAAGGGTACTGTGGAGCACTGCATTCAAATGGAAACAATTAGATTATACACCGTAGAGGGGTCTATCTTTCGACAAAAAATAATTTAGTTCCCTTCAAATGCCACCATGTGTCAGTTCCACATTGGTCGAGAAGTAACACTAGTAGAAATCTATGCCAAAAAAAACTGCAGCTGAAATCGGCTGCGGTCTTTTTGACCAGCCTGATCTGCAATCGCTAAATGACTACATATTTGTTTTTTTGGTTTAGCGCCTAGCATTTTAGGAATTTGGGAACGTGTAATATACCGTTGGAAAGGTCTTGAAAATTCCTTTTCAGTGGTATATTACACACCCCCAAAATTTTGAAATTTTAGTCGCAAAAATGAAAAATAAAAATCATTAGTCGTTTAGCGACTGCAGATTGGGCTGATCAAAAGTACCGCAACCGATTTTGGCTGCGGTATTTTTGGGCATAGTTTTCTACTAGTGTAAAGAGGAAATAGAGCACCCTCTACGGTATGGGAAAAAAAATTGGGAATTGCAACCGTGGAGACAAAGTCCACTGTATTATCACATGTCATGCAAGTTACAGAGACCATGGGAGTGAATAAATTGGGAGTGAAGTACAATTCAATCATCATAATTGTATTGAAATTACAAACAAAATACCACAAGTAATAAACATGTTCAACACAAATTGATTCAAAATCTTATCAAAGTGCTAGTTGTCACTTTTCTATTGATGAGAATCTCTATAAACCCAATGTGTCACCCCAAAAAACTAGCAATTTGGCACCAAAGTGTCGAATTTGCTTATGACCTTAATATACAACAAGTAAGATAATTTGTACCTTCATTTATCTACAACATACATGACATGGAAATTATGGCACAATCAATACTTCTCCAATCACTCAAGTCTTTTTCTACTTTCTTGCCACACAATATGTCATTTTCAAACTCACTCATGATCACCCTTATTGGCCAATATATAATATTGATTGCAACCACTATGAACCAAGAAGAAGAAGAAAAGGAAAAATCTCTCTAGTGAGCAAAAGGATTTAGTGGCATTCACATTTCATGTTCACTCCAAATCTGCAACACTATGGCCATAGATTTGCTTTACTACATCACAATAGGGTTTATTTAACCCTTACCATACTCACTTAGATATGCATCAATACACATCAATACCTACTCATTCAAACTAAATCTACATGAACTCCTCTTCCTACATGAACTAATGTTGTCACTAGCAAAACCTTCTCCGAAGTCATTCCATCAAACTACACCACCAAGTTTGCCACCAATCTCCTTGTCGCCAAGTGCCAACCCCATAATCTCATCAAAATCTCCAACACCAACCATCAAACCAATATGCATCCTCTCAAACCATAAAGAAGTTTCCCAAGCTATTCAACAATATTCCTTACACTCACTATGAGGTACACTGCCCCCAACCGCTCCTATACCTAACCTTAACTCAATAACAAATCCAAATCATCCCAATGGTTCCACATTGAACTCCAAAAGGAAGCCCACCTCCTACAACCGCAACCTTACACAAGCCACCACCAAGATCAAAAACACCGGCCCACAAACAACAAAATAATCCGCATCTAAAAAAAATCATAACAACTACATCAAAAAGAAGGGAAACGCCAACTAATACAAACAAAACCAACCCCACAACTGTGGTGCTTTTGGGCACCCCCCTCCGAGGGAGCCTAAAAGTACCGCACAAGCCCTTCGGTGAGGGTGGCCTGCCTTAGCAGGTGCCCAAGCCGAACCCGGATGTTATGGTTTTATGGGTGTTTGGTTTTGTGGAGGGATTTGTTAATTGCGTCGTGTCCTTTCGGTAGGTTGTGCCTAGATTAATAAGGACTTAAGAGAATTATCTATTTTTCTAACCTAATGCCTAATCTATCCTAGTCTACGCGCAAACGCACCAGCCTTGGAATCAAGGCAACCTAACCCTAATGAATAAAATAACCTTATCTCTTACCCTGGCCACACCTAATTCCTTACTTCTTATGAATTAAATTCTTTAAACGGGGGGACCTTGATTAAGTCCCACCCTCTCAATCTTCCTTCTTAGTTTAAGGTTGATTACACAAAGTCTATATCACTAAGTTCATAAATTATGGCATCACCACCTACCTGTTTGGTGCACGCCCTAACCCGAACCCTTCAAGACCCTGTGCGGGTCTCTTGAAGGTTGATTAACATTTATACCCTCCGATCTTTGCCGCCAGAGGGGGTAGTCTCAATCCTTCGAGTTAAGTTTCCGGTTGGTTTTTGCCCACGGGGGTTGTACAAATTATGTTGATTATTAATTAGTTTAAAACGGTTTGACCACGAAAACTCAACTTGATGGGACCGGGGAATAGGGCAATCTGTATGTTCAACCTGTTGCACAATCTTCAAGGGTTGGGGCCATCACCTCCAACCCTTGGGACCAACAACATGATAATGGATTCGTGGGCCATTAACCCCACCTTTCCATCAACAACATTCAGAGTGATCATATCGGTGATTAACCCGACTTTACCACATACGAAACTTTCTAATAATCAAAGCTACTATCACAAACATACCAAGGGGCCCCAAAAACAATGGAGTTGGGTACCCCCTTAGCGGTCAAGTGGTCAAACCACTTGACCTTACGAGATAGGTGAGTAGGTTAGAAATGCGTACCTTAGCCGCGCTCCCTCCAATCCTAAATGGAAGCCTAAGGTTAGGTGATTTACCTCAATTCTCCTCGTTCGATAAGGCTTGATGTGGGCCGAACCGCCACCTCCTCGCCTTGCTCCACCTTCCGGACGTCGATCTCGTCTCCGTCCTTGAAATTAACTTGGTTGCGGTTAAACTTCAATTTAGTGTATTGTAATTCTAGCCTTATTTTAATTAATTCAGTTAGTTCATCTTATTAGCTTTCTAGGGACCTAAAATTCACTTAAATCGGATAAGATTTGCAAAAGTTATAGGGTTTGAAAGTACAGTGTCTATTCAATCTACCCTTCAACTTCAAAAAATCATATTTAATTCATTACTTACTCAAATCAAAAGTTTTAAACATCTCTGAAGAGCTATCAGGAAGAACTATGAGAAAAAAATATGAAATTTGTAGAGTAAGTCAAGATACATCCACCAGCCTCCTTGCAATGCAATAGTCCACTAGACTTGCTCAAACTATGTACTGCATCTTTGGAAATTCATAACTAATTCATAACTCATTCAAATCAAGAGTTCTAAACATTTTTGGAAAGCTGTTAGAAAGAGCTAGAAGAGAAAAATATGACATTTTTAGAGTAAGCCCAAATCAATCCAGCAGACTCTCTGTAATGCAGCAGTCAACCAGAAACGCTCAAACTATGTAACTCACCTTTGGAAATTCATAACTAATTCATAACTCACTCAAATCACCTGTTCTAAATAGCCCTGGAATGAAAAACAAAAGCTTTACTTGGAATTTTTTTTTTAGATTGATTTTCTAATAAGGTCAGCAGGTATGATCCAGCAGCCGCTGCCTAAGTGAACATCCTAGTTTTTTGCCTTAACTTTGGAAAATCATAACTAATTGCTATCTTAACCAAATTGCAAGTGAAAACTGGCTATGGATAGCTATAGAAATCCTTTACAAGAAAAAAAATACTAAATTTTTGTTTCAAGTGTTGGCCTAAGCATTCAGGCCATTAGCGGCCAAAGTCTGCACTGCCTCCATAGTTGACTTGCATTCTAACCTACCTTACGGAAGAAGGAAAATTTTGTGTGTTCAAAAACACACATTCTAATTAGGAGAGGGTAGGAAGGAGTTTTTTTCATGCCTTCTTACTAGAGACATGCAATTAGAGATTCTTCCTGACTACATTGAAGTAGGGTTTCGTCCATCTATCGGAAAGAGAATGGAGAATTTGTCTAACTATATTGATGTAGAGCTTCGCCCGCTAATCAAATTGAGAGGGGGTTTTCAAGGTGGAAAGAGAGGGTTTTTAAACCCTTTCACAAAAGGGTTGGACCCTTCCGCCACCGGTTCCATTTTTCGACCCATTCCCGAAATTTTGGCTCGGGAGTTTTCCCGGTCGAGGTTGCCACCCGTCACCAAGGTGGCTCCGACGGGAATCGTCCGAATTCATTCTAATTTTTAATAGCAAGGAGGCAAGTGGCCCCCTTGCTATTTTCTTCAAAGTCTTCGCGTTAATTTTTTCTCACGCCGAGCTCCTCCACTCGTCTTGCGTGACCCATACTAACCCTTACTTAGCTAGCTCTACTAATTTCATCCCCTTAGCTAGTTGCTTTCACTAGCTACGTTTTCCCCCCGCTAATTAGGCTCTTACCTAGTTAGCTATTTTTCCTAACTTAGCTAATTTCTATCTCTAGTTAGTTTTCATTTTTACTAATTCTACCTAAAACTAGATTTTTCCCTTCACAGGTGAAGGTCGAAGTCCTCGGTAATTTTCCTTCCCCTTTTTGAGCCAAAATGCTAATTGAACTAATTTTTTTCCTTAATTCACTATTAATTCTAACATCTAATGCTAAAATTCTAACTAAAAGTGATCCCACGGAGTGGTGGACCACTCTGGTGGTTCACAACAACCCAACACACCAGCCTCATCAGTCATGCCAAAAAAACCCTCACACCTTGTCAAGACACCATTCTCCATCCCACACTTGCAAACCACCTCACAACACAACAAGGCATCCCCCAAAACCGAAAACAACCAAATAAATAACAACAAATCATCGCAAACACAACACACACACAACTTAAATCCCTCACTAGCACCAAAACCGCCACCCAACCGATACAGATTGCTATTCCTTCCACCCACACACTGCCACCCTCAATCACATATGAATATCAACAAACCCAACAACTAAAACGCCATCACCAAATCTACCGATCAACAATGACCAGGATAAAAATGAGCATTTGCCACTCCGGGCTTCACCATCACCTCAAGCACTACAAAAACAATTTCATGCTAGAAAAAAGAAACTCCTCTACACTCCCTTCCATCACTCACTAGAACTATATATGACACATGCCTCCAAAATCTATCCAAAGGCAAATTTCCTGAACAAGATAGTATCCCAACGATGTCTTAAAAGCCATACTAGGCAACTTCCACATCATGATGTACCTATTTTTCCTCTAATGCTACCACCAGAAAGCAATACCTAACGAATGGAAACATTCTCCTCCATAAATCACCATCACCATACATCACCATCATTTATGCTCTAGATCACCGACCACTAGATCCCTATACATACTAAAAAAACACTTCAACATCCATATAGAATCCATAGACACCACATTTCCTCTCAACAACTCCCCGCTATCGGAAGACTAGTACAAAAGCCCATTTTACCCCACTCTCACCCCACAACAAAGGTCCAATACGGAGAAATTCCTCGAAAAACTGTCTTCCTTCAACATTACCACCCTACGGGCGCAAACACAGTCAAGTACACACTTCCATTGCCATGCATGGGTTTAAGTGAAAGTGATTCAAAACTATATACTAACTTTGAATTTTGTGAAAGAAAAACATAGTGATCTACAAAGCCAAGCAATTTATGATGACAAAACAATTTCAAGAAACTTCTACATATTTTAGAAGATGGTGCAAGTAGTGTGCAAGTAGGTATATTGAACATGTAATTGTCTAAAATTTGTTTAAACTATGAGAAAATACATTAAATTAATGATTTTTTCTAACCATTTTTGTAATGGTGCACTTAAGTTTGTGACGAATTCATGGAATGTGAAGAAAAAAAATTCAACTTCAAAATATTTAAGGTCATGAAATCTACGTTCAAAACCATATTTAGCCATTACCTTTTAAGTAGTATTTTTAATGATAAGTTTTAAAGATTTCATCTTGATAGTCTAGATTTGAGTACCTAACACACCAATAGAAGGTGCCATGAAAAAAATTCCAATTTAAACAACATTTTGTTACTACTTTTAGGCATTTGACCAAAAATATTATGGTTTTAGTATACCGGAGCATTTTTCTTATATACTTGACCGTGCTTGCTCCCTATCCCAAATCCTAGATCGTACCAACACATGCATACTCATCATTAACGAATTCCAAGATAAATACCATACCAAATCTAGGATATTGAAAAGTGCACTTTTACAAGCCACTATTGTCTTCCCACCAAACACATACCACACACTAGCCCCCACACAACACACACCCCCACCCACCTCCCACAACCCCAAACTCTACCCCGCACCCAAGGCATAACACAATCATGCAACCCTTAGGCACCCCCATCGTATACAACTTTAGCTTTAAAACCACATACAAAAAACAAATGGGAAGCCAAGCAACATACACATAAATTTCATTGCCATTGGCAAACCCCACACGCCAACCACTGCAAATGGATCACACAAACACAACTCTTAAACCCTGACACCAACCTCTACGAACACAACCTTCCACTTGTCACAAAACTCACACAAAAAAACCAGACATAGAAAAAAATAAAAAAATACTCAACAACCTAAAACCACAACAATCACGCAATTGACGAAATGTTCACATGAACCTCAACATTCCACACCTTACCCTCCATACTCAAAACATCATTGCCACATCACCCACATTACAAATACACCCCCCCTAGGGACCAAATACATAACAACATGGGAAGCTACCAAACCACTATACCACTTGAAAGATTAACATGGCTATGGGAAAGATACTCACTCTATAAACCCGTCAAGAACCACACCGTCTCCCCACCCATACAAAACTTTGCCACAAAAATTCTCCTCCTCATTAACCGATACATCAAACCACTTCCAAGATGCAAACCACCCACCACCCCCTTCATCCGTAATCACCACACACTTTCATCATCAATTCTAGACAAACTCTTGCAAACCCTCCAAATCACACACTCATATTTCTCCAGTCGACTCACATGTCCCATGCAATTATCGCATTACCACTCCCCATATGAAAGAGATGTAATCTTTGGCTCACTAGGCCCAACCTTCTCCGCTTAATGGAAAGGATGTCGGTACTCCCGTATACCAACCCTAGACTTACTCCCAAAATTTATCAAATGGGCAAGACTAGCTACTACACTACTCCAATTACAGCTCCACTACAATTATTACCATCACACATAATGATTGGACAAACAATCCAACCAACCTGCTTCAACAACCAATGTAACTCCTACACTTACCATCCCACCCCTCACTTTACAATATACCGAAACATTGCCCTTCCCTACATACTATAACAACAAAGAACCCCTACTCATCTCCATTATAATACTCTCTCACACACCCACCTTCCTCCAACAACTCCCTACAACACTCCTCTCCACTTGCACCACCTGATCATTTGTGTGGGTTCCACCACATACATGCATTAATTACCTCTATTATATGACAAATTGGGCCTTAAAATGTCGTATTATGAGTGTCATAGTCGTAATATTGGGTAAATTAACACGAGAAAGTTTCATCAACGGGAAATGCGTCGTATAATCGAGGTGTTGTATTATTGGGGTTAGATTGTAGCTCAATTATGCTATTTTTGTTTGGATAGGCCTAGTCTAAACTCTTAGACACTTGTATGTTTATAAGAGTGTCAAGTGCTCAAAGCGTCCTTTATTAAACACCTCTCCCTTATTGTGAAGATGTATTGTGACAAAATTTGCAAAACCTAAAATGAGCCTAAAAAATAGCTTGTGAAATTGAATCATAATGAGAACTCCATAACAACTTGACTAAAGTATTTGAGAATGGCATGAAGATGGATATGATGTCTCAAGTCAAGTGCATTCTTTACCTATCATATCTTATTGGCTGAATTCGGAGAACTTCCCATAAAATTGTATGCTCTCAAGCTACCAATGCACTTTCAACAACGGCTCACCCACCTATCCCCCTCTTGGCGAGTTAGTAAAGCGACCTCACTATCCCAACAACACTAGAAGAAATCGTGTCCATTTCAACCCTAGGCCATCGCGACTCGCACCAAGAAAATGCATAAACAATTCAATTGGTAGGCAACCGGAAGGTACCCGTGGTGTACCCATGGAAGGGGATAACATTACCCAACCCAAACGTCTTAACTCCGGCGCGGAGTTCGATGCGGCTCCGATGCGGCTCCGATGCGGCTCCGGGGAGGTTCGGATGCCAGCTCCGGTGGGTTCGGGTGGGTTGGGGCAAAAATTGCCCCCTATTTTTTTGATTGGGTGGGGCCTTACTTGATCTCATAAGGGGCCTCCTAGAGTAATTTGGGGCCGTAGAACCCAAATTTAGCCAAAAAAAACCCAAAAAAAGTCATCAAGGGGCCAAAACGGAGAGGGCCAAAAAAATGGACCCACCGGAGCTGGCATCCGAACCTCCCCGGAGCCGCATCGAACTCCGCGCCGGAGTTAAGACGTTTGGGTTGGGTAATGTTAGGGCATGGAAGGTGCCCCCCGATTCCCAACCGAATTGATTTGTTTATGCATTTTCTTAGTGGAAGGTGCCACCCGATTCCCAACCGAATTGATTTGTTTATGCATTTTCTTGGTTTAGTCTTGATGGCCTAGTCGCAAGGAGGGTTGAAATGAACAATATTTCTTCTAGTGCAATTGGCTAAACAAGGATTTTAACACTCGGTACAAATCGACAACCATGTAGAAAACATCATGGGGTTTATCTCATTGGGAAACCCATGACAACCCAACCACGTAAAAAAAACACATGTTGATATCAAGGAGGTTTTTATTGCTAAAGAGTGAAACTCTTTCCATCTCTTTGGGAAGAAACTAGATTACCTCCACCTCAAGGATTTTCTTAAATATGAATGTGAATTGTACTTAAAGCAACCATTGACTCCACCACAACACAAGATCATTGTTGCCTACCGCACCTCAAACCATAGACTTGCCATTGAAATTGGACAATGGACGATTATCCCTACCTCTAGAGATACTAGACTATGTCACTTTTGCTCCTATAATGTAGTTGAAAATGAGGCACATTTCGTGTTGGAGTGTCCCCTATACAACCCCATTAGAGATAAAGTTTCCATCACTATTTGAGAAAGTAGTTCCAAGGAGTATCAAGTCTTTCTTTCAATTAAACCAACAAGTTAACATTAGCATCTATCTCACGGAGGCTACTGCACTCTACCACTCGGGGGGGACACTTCACTATACTTTGTGTGAACACGTGCGTTAAAGGGGTATTTAATGTAGGGGTATTATGTCTAGATGTTAGATTTGAACACACCGTTTAATTATATAATTCCCTAATATGGTGTATTATTATGATGCCTTACTATAGTTATAACTCACATAAGATTTTTTTTTCAACCCTATGTTCATTATAAAAAATTAGCTCACCCTAATTTGTGTTTAAGGATTGTCTATGTTCATTACAAAATTCATTTGACATGCAATGAGAACTAGCATGAACAAGCATCACCACAAATCAATAACAATGCAAACAATCATCACCACCATGAGAATCAATGAACTATGAACTTGAATTACTAGCATGAACTACAACAATGTTTGTGTTTAGAAACACAAGTCTGTGCACTGCAGTCACAAATAGACCAACAAATTTAGAACTTTAGGGTCCAAGGTTTAGGGTGAACGAAGTTGGCTGCAATCTATTGCTGAGAAAACAGAGTCTAAACAACATTGTTGTTTTCCAAAATCAACACTTTAGTCTGTTGCACACAAGTGGAAGGAAGAACTTCATAAACAAACTATCATTCTATCAAAATCCCTATGCTATATTATATCTAAAATCTTGATAAATTTCAATACTTAGTATACCCCAATATTATTTATAATATGGATTTTCAATTTAAATAGTCCATAGTTATATCCAATAATTTTCTAAATTTTATTGCTCATGAATAAAACACACCCTATATTTTAACGCACCATGTTTACTAATTTTCCTAAGTGTCCCCCCCCCCCCGAGCTCTGCCATCTTTAAAGAATTAATTGGTTTGAAACCATCCTGATGTACTTCCAGTCCCATTAGCCTTTTCAGCTTCCCGGACTTTAAAATTAATTTAATTTCATTCCAAACAGAGTAGGCATTGAGTCTAAGTTAAGTAAGCCTTACAAAATTACACATAAACTTACACCTCGGATCTCATCAGATTCAAGTAGCATCACTGCAAAGATCACTGCATGTGATATTTTAAACCATTCTAATCCTTCACTACGATGAGCGTGATTCGGAAATTCTAGCTCCACCTCAACTGAGCTCTGAATTGTGTGCATGATGCAAGAGGGAATTAACCCTTAACTTCCCAAGCAACCATATATTGGTTGATGGATGACTTTGGGTACCTACCTCATTCATCCGGAGTATATGAAGGCTTATTCTCCAAGCAGATGAAATTCTGCACCAAAGAGGTTGGCGGTTCGATTCCCAGCTGTGAAATCTCCTCTCTACTTGACGGAAAACTTGCCAAGTGGTCAATTGTCTCATGTGCTTTGGCGCTGGCCTATCGGCCTTCTGTCTCAAAAATAGAAATTGTGCACCGAATGACATCTCTCTCGTTCAGATTGGAGCACATTTTAATGTGGGAAAAACATTGATATGTGTAATTAGGTTGCCTTTGTGAATAGGTTGGTTTTTTTTAACCCATGCAAATTACCTTGGCTCAAAACCATATCACAAAAATTATAACTTTGTTTATTCATCCATATAGCAACTACAATAATAGATCATGTGTTTTGTTACTATGGTAGTAAATATCTAAAATAGTGTGAAATGTTGATAAAGTAGTGCGGGGCAACCTAATTCCACACATCAATGTAGATGTGCCTTAGATGGACACTTTTCTTTCCACACCCACTTCTTGTAGGCTATGAAACACACAATTAGTGCACAACAATCAGTGAATCCAAATCATGCCCATAACCATTTGTCTCGTAATTTTTAGACCACATACAAAAAATTTATTCATTAAAAAGGTGAAATCTTATGTGTGCTCATTAAGTGGTCATATAAGTCCCGTCAATCATGTTGACTATTGAGCTTAGACTAGTTAGCATAGTTTGAGCACGTTGTCCACTTTGTTTTGAACACACGCTTTTCTTTTTTGTGCTAGTTTTTAGATCCACACTTAACCACATACCACTCGAATTTAATGTCCAAATTATTGGTATGCCCAATTTAGGTACATCTACTTTATTATATACGAGCATATCCCTCTGTTTTCCATCACAAAAATCCTAAAGTAGTTCCCCAATTTCATTTGTTTAACTTATTTGACACTGTAATCAAATTTAAAGACCCAAAGTAGTCTAGTTTAAGTTATTTGAGATGAATCAGCCACAAACCTTGAGGGAATGAAGTTGTTGTGTTGGATGGATGAGAGGTAAGCTTACATGTGATGATTCCCTCTCGTCATCCAATCACGGGGGGGGGGGCACTCTATAGGATTTTCGTGTACCACGTGCGGCAGAGGGGTATTTGTTTAGGGGCTATTTACCTCCAAGGCACGAATTAAAAGCTCCCTATAATTACATAATTTTCTAAAATGGCCTATTTTTTGTACCCTACCATTACTTATAATGCCCATGTCATTGTAATTTTTTGTAGTCTATATTCCTTTTAATTAAAACAATTCATTTAAAAATGTATGCAATGCAAAAGTGGTGGGAAAAAACATGGCAACAAAAAGGCATAAAAAATACATACCATTGCAAAAACCAAGTACAAAAAACTCAAAGTGAAAACACAACAAGAAGACTTACGATGGAACACAACAAGATTGAATGTGTGTTTACAAACACAACAAGATTGAGTGTGTGTTCACAAACACAACACCCGCTCCATAAAAATTCTTCATTCAAAATCAATTTACATACTAGTGAAGACCAAAACCATATAGTGTGAAACACACCAAGCTTGGTCATGAATCTTATATAGTTCAATCTGTCACAAACTTGGACAGTTGTTCTGAATCATTCCTATCTAGAGTGTACACTTCATTTGTAGAATTGTAGCTCATGATTACCGTAGATATAATGCAATCTACATCAATCCATTTGCTATCCGTGTGATCATACTTAAATTTTTACGGCCTGGATGCTTTCTATAATATTGCAACATTACTTCGATGTGGGGATTATTAGGATTTCTCCTCCTTGATTCCTCCGTTCGAGCAAGGAGGTCAACCGCTTGCCTAAGTACCCCAAATTGTTTTCCATTGTGCCGCCGCATAGCTTGCACCCTATCCACCCACCATGAACTGGAATCTACTCCGTTCAATATGTTAGTAGCATAGGAACATGTTCCTCCAGAGTTCTGTCCGAACAAGGGCGCATTCCCAAGCAAATAATAGTACAAAAATCTAGTACTAGGTCGCAGAAAGTTTGTACCGACCCAAAAATTCATTAATTTCGAACTGAAGCTCAACTCAAAAGAGGGCAAATCTAATAGTCTTAGAGGTAGAGGCAAAAAGCTTTGTGAGTTTGTCAACACATCAGAAGGGAAATTTACTTCGATAAAAGACACCTGCTTTCCACAAAAGAAAAATCTACACAGAAGCTCCCCCCTGGTCGAAAGAAATTAGTTCAGCCTGAAGCTCAGATGTTCCTCATATTTACATCTCAACAACCTCTCACATGAAAACTAAGAATCGCTCACACCCATGATCCGAAACTCAACAAATAGGTGAATATGTGACAAATCAGAGCCTCCCAGATTGCGCCCTTCCTACAATGCAATGATGAGCCTTTACCTTGCTGATGTTCACTATCACTGCAGATCTAAACGCAATTCACTATCACTTGGAGATGATGATGTCTGAAAAATGAGAAGCCACAAGAAAAATGAAAAATGAGAGGCCACCAAGAGAAGGGAGAGAAGCCATTGAGAGGTGTCGGGAAGAGAGTTAGGGTTAGGCTTACAATTTCATCCATTATTGGGTAAACGATGAGTCATTTTTCATCCATCCCTCGTGAGGCATGCGCACAAAATTGATTCTACTAAACATACATCCTAGGATCTTTATTTTCAGCCCCTATATTATTTTTACTAAAAGGGAATGGCCCATATTTTATACCTATCTATCTTACTTGTAATGGGACTATCTACTTTTAATGGACCCTTCATTATTCGCAATTCTTTTATAATTTTTATGTCAAACGAATTTAATCCTCCCTATATTATGCCGCACGTCGTTTTTAAAATGCACTAAGTGAACCCCCCGTGCATCCAATAGTGAAAAATTGCACTAAGTTAAGTCATCTCAATCTTGATTCACATCATTATGTATATGAAGTTACTTAGTACATATTGTACACTATGTAGCGCGTGATGTAGATTACATGGAAGGGTAAGGAGTATATTTCAAATTTCAAATTGACAAATAAAGAGTATGTATTCTAAAATATAAATGTTTAAATAATTCAAAAAACACTTCCAATATGACAATATGAGCAATAATATGATTAGTCGTAGCAATATTAAGAACAAGCGAGCAATAACATGATAGTCATGATAATATTGAGAACACATGAGCAACGATATGATCAATCATAGCATTATCAAGAACCTATGAGCAATAATACGATTAGTCATAATAATGTTGAGAACATATGAACGATAATATGATCAATTATAACAATATTGGAAACGTCTGAGCAAATCTAGATAACGTGCCTTGAACATACAATGATGAAGACCAATGACCACTCATGCTATGACAAAGATTTTCTTTGTCTCACTTTGATTGCATGAATCCCAAAATATGTCATGCACGATAAGTAAAAATCAAGAATTTGTCCTTCATTCTATTCATTGCCTTAGTTGAGGAAGATTTCAACATACCCTTTGGGGGCACAAGTTTGCTTGAAAACATGCCAACTCTCTGTTAACAAATACAAGATTTTAATCAAGCATTTGAACAATACATGTCGATTTTTGGATAAAGTTTAGCACAACACAATTGTCCTTTGTCTAACATATGTCCTAATGTGCTTGTTGTAGTGTGCTCTAGTCCATCAAAAGCAAAATTACATTAGTTTGGGCGTTAAACATGGCACAGTCCTTGTTGGATTCACTGTTCATGAACATGTGACCACATATGTGACTTATCACACGAAGATGTTAGAGGCAGGAGCACCGATTTGTTCTTTAGATTGCCTACCTGAATTTCATAGTGTTAATCTTAAGTGGCAACTCAAAATACCAACTCTCGGACGCCACATGCATCATTGAAGTCGAAGGTCAAACAAGTAGCCATCACTGACCCCTAAATGCTTAAGGCGTTGAAAACGTACACTGGAGTTAGCTTCCATAGTATACTTATAAAGGATGAATTTTAGACCATAAATTTGAATGTCTGGAAGATGCAACATGGTTGTTTATTGCTTCAAAATCATTTAAGAAACACCGTTTATTTCAAAACAACCATAATTTCAATAAGAGGTTGTTAAACATGGTCAGAGTTGAAGAAATCATTGTCTCAAGAACCTTCATATTTTTCTTGTACAATAAATCTTCGAATAAAATCAAATCTGAGGGTTATTGAGGACGATGGGTAAAGACATTTTTGTAGGTAATGCCCTTTACATGTAATGACATGTGAATGTTCACAACACCTACAAAAGGGGAGGGCGAACATGGGAAGGGGGAGGGTGAAAAAACTGATTACTATTGTAGAGCCAATACTCAAAATAACCTCTAAATTGGGGCCAAAGACTTTGAATTAGTCTAGTGAACTTGCGTTGGGACAAATCAACAACCAACATATGGGGGCATGTTTTTACCATAACCCCTTTGGTAGGTGTTATGAAGCAAAATCATGTAATATCATATAAGGGAACCCTTGACCTTTCATAACTAGTCCATTGCCCATTGAATTTGGGTGCCCTCTCAACATTAGTTTTTATTAGAGTTGGTATGATATTGTCTATTTTTTTAAATACCATTTGAGTATCCATAATGACTATTTCATAATTTTTGTTTAATACTAGTAGGGTATGGGTGTTTGACAGTATTTGTGGGCTTAGGATTCGTGATGTCTACGTAAACTCATCCATCATAGATGAAGGGCTCTAATAAAGATAAGTCCCTTATAAGGTCAAGGGCAAATTCATTCCAACTAGGCTCTAGTAGACTACCTGTAGAGGGCTCCCTATCTCTTACATGTGTTGGAATGTAGTCTCCACGTGGGATACCAGTGGGTCATAGTGAATGACAACATGACACGTGGCAAATATTGAGGGGAAAATAATGATTTTGTGTCGGAATAGAGAGCCCTCTACAGTAATTCAGGGTCTCTGATGCTATTTCCAAAGTGACATGATCTAAAATAGTAATTTACAAGCTACAATTTACTACGTTTTCACATCCATAATGGATGAGTTTACATAGACACCACAAATCCCTAGCCGTATTTGTGTTTTCAATACCACTCATGTCTATATACCATGCAAGAACTCACATACATAGGCAAAATCGCCTTTATCAATATGGTTTAGAATGGCATTAGCCCAATTAATAACTCAGGTGTACAAAGAAATTCTTACTTGACATACCCACCAAATATCAATAGTTGACCGATTTTAACAATGTGATACCCACGGGTATGTCCTTTGATACCGTTATGAATGTACATTATTGATACCCGTGCATTCACCTATATACCCGTCCAGCATTTATATATATGAGGTAGGGCATGAGCCAAAGTGACATCATAGGGCTGATCTCACTCCTATGCCACGTCACAGTCAAATAATATTTTGCTTCTAATGATTCTTCCAGCGAAGAAGTAGTTGTACGTACTGGCAATGCTGGCCATGCCACATCAGCTAGAGTAATAATCGCAGGTAAATGCCGCCGTCGATCGGTCTGCAGTAGGGAGGAAGGTGAGCCGTTGGATAGCGATCCAAGGCTGGGGATCTGCGCCTCCTCATTGGCCTATGCCCCTGGCGTCTGCAAACCCTAAAACTCACTCACAAATATTACGGTTCTCCCTCCATCCTCACGGTTCAAAAGGCCCTGATTTATCTTCCGTAGCTTCTGCCAGTTCACGTAATTTGGCCCCGTGCGCAATCGGGTGCAAGACTTTTTGTAAGTTAGGTAGGTTGGCCTTGTTACGAGCTTTGTTTTGGTAGTGGATTTGTGTGTTGAGGTTCGAGATCATGGCTCCCAAAGCGGCCGAGGCAGAGCAGAAGGCAGGAAAGTCTAAGGCCGAGAAGAAACCCGTGAAGGCGAAGGCGGAGAAGAAGCCAGTGGCTAAGGAGGGAGGCAAGAAGAAGAAGAACAAGAAGAGTGTAGAGACTTACAAGATCTACATTTACAAGGTTTTGAAGCAGGTAAGAAAACGAGGTTCCTGCTTCTTCTTATGACATTTGTAAATTGGTGTAAGTATGTGGAAACTGGAGGGGACCGGAGGCAACATCGAAAGGCATTCGATGTTGTTCCACATATACAATGTGAAACTTTGTATAGTGGTCATTTGTGTGCTGAGGATATGATGGTGATGTACATAACAATTTTCTTATTACAACTACAGACTATTGCATTTGTTAAATTTCGAACAGCCAGGATTTACAATTGAGGCTAATCACTGTTAGATTTCACATTGCTAGGGGTTGCATGTGTAGGCGAAAGTGCGCTTGCTCTGACATTTGGAAATTATTGTGTGGAAAAACCGTAGGCAACATCGTAAGGCATCAGATGCTTTTCCGATGTTGTTCCACATACACCGCCAAAGCTTTATTCAGTGGTCATTTGTGTGCTGAGGATATGGTATTGGTGTACGCAACAATTTGGTTGATAAATATCAAGCAGTTATAGTCCGCAATCAAGGTTCCGCTGTTTGACCTACCCACTCATAGGTTTCGCATTGCTAGGGATTGCACGTGTAGGCAAAAGTGTGCAAGGACATTGCTCAAGCCATTTGTTCAAAAATAGTGGAGCAGTCTGATGGGGTTTACTTCTCACATTTGCGGATTGGTGTATCTGAACATCGGAGGCAACATCGAAAGGCATCATGAGATGGTGCCTTTTTATTGATGTTCATCCACATACACCATGCAAGCCACATTTAGTGGTCATCTGTGTGTTTGGGATATGATGTTGATTTACATAACAATTTGGTCTTCAGACTATAGACTATTGCGTTTGGTAGTTCCGAACAGGCATGGTTCGCATTTAATCTTCCATTATTAGACTCTTGGACGTAAACACTGAGAGATTTCACATCGCTAGGGATTGCTTGTGCATGTACATTGTCTAAAGTCCGCACCCGTTCTGGAGCAGGGTGATGGGGTTCGATGTTGCCCTCGATGCTTTTTTATCTTCGCTCTCCGAGCTTCAGTGGTTAGCAACGTGTGGTGTTTCTTCTTTTCCTGAACTTTGTGGCTTGCGTTTGATTACAGGTGCATCCTGATACCGGTATCTCATCGAAGGCAATGGGCATTATGAACTCGTTCATCAACGATATCTTTGAGAAGCTTGCGCAAGAGGCTGCTCGTCTTGCACGGTATAACAAGAAGCCAACAATCACCTCTCGGGAGATTCAGACCGCAGTGCGTTTGATTTTGCCCGGAGAGTTGGCTAAGCATGCCGTTTCGGAAGGCACCAAGGCCGTGACTAAGTTCACTAGCGCTTAGGTTTTGAAGGCTGCCATTATTCATACCATACAGACAGACCGACCATTTTATGGTGTTTCGTCAACACCGCCACTCCTTTGGATGATACTTCTCCTCCTGTCATGTGGGATCATTTGGAGGGTGGATCAGTATTATTCCAAGGTTTAGGGTTTTCATCATGAGTGTAACTATCATCAAACTCATTCACCAAATTGAATATGAATATTGGAGTCTTGGTAGTAATTTTGGACGCCCCACTGTACATGTTGGCCTTCAGAGGTCCTTGGAGTATCCTGCAACCTTCTTTGCAGCATGTAATACCTTGACAAGAGGTTTGTATTATTGGGCACTATATGTATTAGGCAATGAGCATCAGGTCTACCATTCTCTTGCGTAAGGCAGAGATATTCTACTCGCCATTTTAACGACGAGATACCTTTTCTATCTGGAGAAGTTCGGGAGTACGTATGTCCTAATCCTACTCTGTTAATGTTTGAACTTCCTTAGAGGTTGATCAGATGTAGACATAGAAGGATGTAAATAATTCGTTATGAGATGTTTTGCCAAGTGGAATTGGAACTTACCACCCTGCTCAAGAATGCATGTAATGAGTGCTGTTTTTGAACAAATGGTTTGGGTGTGCTTCACACTTTTGTCTCCATGTGCGAACCCTGGCAATCTGAAATACACTTAACGATGCGTTCAACAGTGGAACCTCAAATTGTGAGCCGTGGCTGTTTGCTAAAACCAAATGCAACTGTTTATAGTTTAACACCAAACTTTTATATACAGCAGCACATTCTCAGCACACAAATGACCAATAGATGAAGCTTGAATGGTGATTTCAAATGGGTAATTTATCAGAAAAGGCTTGTCTGCCACTTGACATGGCTGGAAAACATATTGTAGTGGAATCTCAGAAATGATCAAACTTCAAACTCTACTGAACCCTTGCTGCTCATGATGCCCTCGGTAAGACAATCTGACCTCACAAAGGAGCTCATGCATTATTTCAGATGTTGGTGCAGCTCACTTACTCTCTGTAACCTTTTGATGTCCATGAGAGCATACGATCCTGGCTACATCTATGTTCCAAAGTCTATACATTCCTTTTTCTTTTCGTTTTTGGTACAAATTGAACACATTCAATTTGCAAGGAGTAACTAAACTACAACCACCAAGGGGAATGAAGTAATAATGCCAATCTGAGGTATAATTTCGCAAGTGGTTGTCAAGTTACTTCTAGTGGCAATGACACCTCTAACACAACACCGCATCAAAGGCAACATCAAGGGCTTCAGCTAAGTCTTCAAGCATCCTTTGCTCCTCAATCCTACCATAATCATTGAGAGAGTCCCACTCAACTTAATGGACTTTCTCCACATTCCATTTTGTAGAGTTCAACACATGGTCACTGTGTTGTCTCCAAATAATCCAAGGAAAAACCACTCTGAAGGAATAACCAAACCCTATGAAACTTTCTAAGGGACTCGTTAAGGTTTTTGCATCAAGAAAATACATTGCATCAAGGAAAAGGACTTCCGGGGACCAAGGTTAATCCTCATAACAAACAATTGCTAGACAATGTTAGCTGCACACCACCAAACCTGTTGCGCCAAAGAACAATCAAAGGACTCAGGTTCCACCGACTCCACAATCTATACATTCCAAAGCTGAGAAGGTGTTGAACAGTAATGGGGATTTAAGGCATGCATGTAAGCAATCCTCATGGAGATGGAGGGTGTCTAGTATCAGCTTGCAAAATTTAGAACCATTTGTGAATGTGGAGTATTGAATGGACTTTTTGGATATTAAACTGAATCTCAGATACCTCTCCCTCGTACAGCTCCACAATAATGTGTCACCATGGCCTACTTACACGAAGGATGTGATGATGGTTATCTACATTTCCTGGTCTCATATTCAACGCATTGTGTCAAGTTACGGGGATGGAAATCAACCGTCATAAATTTTATCTAGTATTCTCTTCGAATGTGAGAAATTCCCAATGTCTACGCTATCCTCATGTTCTTTCAAAATTGTTTCTAAGCAGAGAACTGCATGCACCTGCTACTTGGAGCTCTGATTTCAGAAAAGGTTGCTACCCCCTCAGACTATTATTTACATAGACGTAAAGTCAATATAGCCTAAAAATCCAGGAGTAATTGTGGCAAAATTCTCTCCAAGTGGGTTCCCTCAATTTTTGTGCAGCCCTCAGCTTCAGCTACCAATGCTGCTCTCTCCACTGCCTCTGCAAAATACAGATCAAGGTGTTTGGTCAGTTCATTGAGGATTAGTTTGGCAAATTCCCGTCTGGAAAACATAAAAACTCTTGCAGTGAAGCTTCAATAGAAGTGTGGAGCAAAGGAGGAACAGGGTTTGTAACTCACCGACAACAAAGAGGCGGAGGTATTCACAGCTTAGTTTTAATGCATCTGAATTGACTGAGACCACAAAATTGTAACTATGAGTACTGTGTGATACATCAATACAAACCTCCCAAACATCCCACCCTTCTCTTTAACCCTTCCTCAATTCCAAGATTCCAAACTGTGAGACACCAAGATACGGTTTTGCTTGTCAACTCCACAGCCTAAAATCACACTCTAATCTTTCCATCACAAGTCCTGAAACCTAGACATCTCATTCACTTTTGAAAGCTATTTGAGACTAGCGGACATGAGAAACGTTCTAACTCAACTACAATAATTGGTAATTATTTACGAAGCTGTTAAATAAACATCAGTTGCATGTTCCATTCAAATACTCACTGTTTGTTCCTCGTGTCTTCTTGGAAGGACCTGCACCTGCAGCCTGTGGTACTTTGAAAATGTTAGACCTGGCGTAGTGTGAACCAGTAACAGCTTCATTACTAATGCTCAATGATATTGGAGGTTTCAACAAATCATTCAATTTGTACATTCAATGATCCAATGGCTTGCCATGACTGTACACTAAGTTCCTCTCCCTCTCTGTAAAATACTATCTTGTAGTAAATATTTTCTTGCATTCCTAGCTTCAATGGTTTTGGCTGATAAACTTTGTATTAGTCTCTGAAGAACAATACAAAAAAAGAAAAATAAGCATCTTAATCGGGTGAATTTCATGCCTCAGGCTCAATCTCTTCTGGGTCCTCCTTTGCTCGTCCTGTGCCATCCCAGCATTAGGTTTCACAGACCACAGAACAGTCAGTGAATTAGGGGTATGGAGAAACAATTTGCAATCCGTGACCGATTTTCGGAAGTGCATAAAACAGGCCTACAGTGATACCAAACCTCAAGCCCCTCAAGGAAATAGGTTATCATTTTGCTTTATTTACTACGGTGAAAGAATCTGAACTATACTCCAATGAACGGGGAGAATCGGCTGCTATTTACAGATGAACCGGTTGAGCTTGAGAAATAACCGGTTGAAGTTCAAGACTTCACGAAAAGTACCGTTACAGAGATCATTTTAGAGGAATATATGGAATACACCCCATTTTACCATGAAAAACCGAAAGATGTCAAAATGTAACCGGTTGGTTTCAGAAACACTAGGATCTCGACCGGTAATGTCCAAAAATCTCCCCAGACACTGCGATACTCTAAATGGTGGAATCTCTATTACACACTTTGGAAAGGTTGAACGGCAAGGGCACGCATGGGTGCTGATGCAGTTGCTGTTTCAAAGTTTTAAAACGGTTTGCCATCAACAGTGGCATGTTGAGGTGACGGGGCGGAATAGCCCGAGACATTAAATCATATGGACATGTGCAACATGCTAAATGACACAAGCCCAAACTAGTTAACTATATCCACATTACACCACTTATGGTATTTAGTGTCATGTACACTATTGATGAAAGGTCTAAACTAGATGCTTGGAGGCCTAGTGGTGTCATGTCTGCTAACTGTCAACTCGACACTATTTGTCAACATCAATTGCTTGTTGAAGTTCATAACTCTTTACGGTATGATAATTAGCGTAGCACATTGGAGAGATTGAGATGAAAAGTTCACTTTTTAGTATGCAAGAGGAAGAAAATATCAAGCATACTAATGCCAAGTGTCATGTGTTTACACTTATGGTCAACCTGCTGACCATTGTGTAACCTAGACGTAGACCTCATCATATTATGGAGCATACTAATGCCAAGATATCAGTAATCACACTAATGCCAATTGTCATGAGGTTACCCTAATGGTCAAGTTGTGGGCTCGTAGTGGAGCCTAGAATAGGTCATAGAATAGGGTAAGTATGTGACACTATTAGGCAGGTGACACTAAATACCATAAACGGTGTATTGCTCTTCTGTGCGAAGCAAAAATCAGCTGAGACATTGCACTAAGGTTTGTAAGGATAGTCAGCTTACGTTTCGCAGTTTGAGTCCACACAAACTTGAAAATCTCCTGAAGCGTGTCCTGCATGAAATGCAAACCACAATCGAGGAAAGTGGACACAACAATCAGATTAGGTCAAATATGTACTCAAACCTCCAGAAGCTCCAAAAAGCTCCAGAACCTCCAGAACGTTCGGAATTCCTCAATGATTGATTAATTCTCTTCAATGCATCGGATAGCATTTCATCAGAGACAGAAGGATATAGAGAACTGTAGGAATTTTTACAATCATACCAAACTCTCGACATCCAAACTGCAATTCTCGAGCACTTCCGTAGAGGCGATGATCATGCACAGATCAGTGAGATAGGTTACAAGAAAAAAAAAAGTTCAAATAAGAAATCAGATCGCTTGAAACACATCGAATGCCAAACGGAAGAGTGAATCACCGGTTGGAACGAGTTTGTGAAATTCTCCATGGCATTGTAAGAAGAATTTCCGTGAACTTGAAGCTCTGCAAGACCTCTGGAGTTCCTGGAGACTAGACACAAGACCTGTTAGGATGGATGTCTCTATTTATATGGATGGATGTAACACAAATGAAGTCGCCCATAGTGGATGAACCTGTCCCTTAAGGTAGACATTCCTAATTCGGTTACTTGTCTTATAAGGACACCAATATTTAAATGGTCTGTGGTTAGGTGTGGTTCAAAGAATGGATACCAAAAAATCATCATGTGCTTAAAATAGATTGGACTAAAAGCTCAGAATATGGTAACTATTCTAGGTTCAATAGTCAACATATTTGGGAGATTGATAGATAATTCAACCATTTAACAAGCACAAGGATCTTCACTCTAATAATGATATGTGTATGAGCTTTGAAAATCATGAGGAAAGTGGAAAATATTTTGATTTGGATTTGCTAACCAACTCATGCTAATTGCATGTTTCGTATCCCAGTAGAAGTGGGCTAGTTGAAAAATGTAATCATTTCCGGGTTGTCTATCAAATAGGTTTGTGGTTAATTGAATACAATTGTGTCCTGCAAAACTTATCCAAGAGGTCGTAATTTTTTTATATTTTCAAGGTCATTTTCTGCTTTAACTAAATAGTACACTAAATATGATATTTAGTGTCACCAACTCTAATTGTCTTGCTCAATACTAACTGTAAACCATGGCATAGTGTCACCAACACTAATGTTAACCCAACGTTATTTGTCATTCCTTGTATTTTTTTTTGGGGGGGGGGATTACAGATTTACAATGTTGCAATTGCTGTCACTTACCAAGTATTTTTCATCCAAATCCAATCATCCATGACAATATTTCATCACAAGTTGTTGACAAGAGCAGGTAGGGTTTTGGCCAATGGATGAAATCATCCATCACCCATGACAGTATTTATAAACTTATTCATAAGAAGTGTCCTCCAAAAAGTTACCATAGTGACATTAAATACCACATGACACTAAATATTGTATTTAGTGTTACCGATTCTATTTGTCTTGCTCAATACTAATTGTGAACTGCGTGTGTAGTGTCACCAATACTAACTGTAAACCTAACATTATTTGTCATTCATGATAAAAATATTTTTTGGTCATTATAGATTTACAATGTTGCATGTATTGTCACTTACGAAGTGATTTTTCATCTAAATTTCAGTCATCCATGACAATAATTCATCACGGAAATGTTAGGATGTAGAATATACCAAACTTTGTTTCAATGCTTGGCATTTTGGATGAATTAAAAGTAAGTTGGGATGACAATACTTATAAACTTATCCATAAAGGAATGCCATTAGAAGAATTATCACAATGACATAAAATACCATACGACATTCAATGCAATATTTAGTGTAGCCTAGTTTCTAAAAAATAGTTTCCAAATAATGGAAAATAAATAAATAAATAACCAATGTCGGGCAATCCGACGTGAATTTGAGCCCGTTGGCCCTACCCTGCACAAGAATCCTCTTGGTGCAGGGTGGGGTTTATTGTCTACCTTGTGGTGGGTGGGCTCTTGGCTTCCTACCTACATGGCTGGTTTTTTTTCGTCAAGTAGAGAGAAGATTTCACAGTGGGAATCGAACTGCCAACCACTCCATTCATAAATGGGTACCTCTCCACTATCACCCGGTAGTTTAGGGTCATCTTGGACCAAGTAATGGAAAACTATAAGTTTAACCATGTAATGTGGAGTTCCCGCTGACCATAAGGATAATTGTTGCACTTGAGGAACACACATTTTGTACCAAAGGTGTTTGCTTTATAGATTTGTGGACAATAATAATTCATCCCAACTGGATCCCATTACTCTAATTTGAAGATGTTTGAAATCGATGACAACATGAAATCAACGTTAAGAATATAAGTTATAGACAAAGTCATGACATTTCACCAAAGAACGATACATGCAATAGCAACTCCCTCTCACCTCCGTACACAACCACAACCACAACACTTTATACTTTACAAGTACGTAGGTTTAGTTGTTGACTAAACATGTTGAATATTAAGTCTTTGGGTTACAAATGTTAATTAGGGAAAATTAGACCGTGCACAATCCACTATTATAACATGTTGAATTATGTTGTAGGATCATCCAATACAATTTGTAGAGATGAGTATGATGATATTCAAATAATGTATTTGATTTAATTTCTTAATTTCAGTTAATTGATTAATTATATTTATCATCAAAATTGGTCATTGTTTCAAATCATGTTTTAGTATCATAACATTCAAAAAATTATTGAGCATTCACATGTCTCCCATGAGACTTAGGTTCAAACATGGTATTCATGAAAACTTCACATGGCACATAAAAATATCACATGTGCCGTTTTCTCGAAAACAAGGCAGGTCGGCTTGAATTGGTCTTTGGGGGCAGCTATTGCTAACTATACAAGTTTTGGCCAACTACAACTTTTTCCAAAGTTCAAGTGCACTCCACAAGACTAGAAACCGAGTCAACCTTGAAAAAGGAAAGGTCACATGTGAATTTGACGTTTTATGAATACTATATTTATATTGAAAGTGAATTGACATGTTTATCCATAGAATTGTGGTGATCATAAAGTTTAGAATATGAAAATATGTCCAATTTTACTTAGACATGACTTGTTACCTATGTACATGTTAGTTTCAAACATAATTAACTCTACCCATGAATCCCTAAATTTTGAAGTGTCACATGACATGTTGCCATTGGTTAAGAACACTACTACATCATGTGTGGCACCTCAAACATTATCTATTTCATCACATGGATGTTTGAAAACTAATTGCAACGTATGGTGTACACATTAACATGTCTCCCAAGTACCCATGGGGGTTGGTGGACCCTTCATTAAAATCATACATAAAGTGCACAAGTCACCTTCAAATTAATACCCTTTGATATACACTTTATGGGTGGACAAATGAAAAGGAATATACATACAAAAGTATACCTAAGAAATAGGAAGAAGTATATGTATCATAAGAATAAAATAAGAAGATAATATCATAACATATGTTACGGGAAAACAAAATCCGTTGGACTATGTTAGTGGATAATGTAGGCCTTGAAATATGTCTTTTGGGGACCTCGAACTTCATGGTCACTTTGACATTTTTTCCTTGGTGTATACCGAAGTGCTCCTGGGACAAGTTCAACAGCCATTCACATATTTTATAGGGCCTTGGGACGATTTCATGGTCCATGGTGTCAACAACCCCTCAGTAGTTGTGTTGGAAGGGATTGAACCTAGACTTGACAGAGTGTACTTGTGAGGGAAGGAATCGAACCTAGGATCTGACAAATAGTACTTGCAAATAAAAAAAAATTGCATGGTATTGTAGGGTAGTTACATAAATAGCAGTCATTGCCTCCTCTTACAATGAAATAAAATCGATTTTAGTGTCTAGGAAGCCAAAAAACTTACGGGACTAAAAGCACATGAGGATGGTGTCAAATCCGCTAATTCTCTAAAGTGGCGGAGTGCAGTAGCCTCCGTGATATAGAGGCTAATATTGACTTGATGGTCCAATTGAACAAAAGACTTGAGCCTCCCTAATACTAGCTACATTCTCAAATAGTGATTGGATCTTATCTCTAATGATATTGTATTATATAGGCGACATTCCAACACAAAAAGTGCCTCATTTTCAATTACATCATAAGAGCATAAGTGGCATAATCTATTATCTCTAGAGGTAAGGATCATGGACCACCGGAATCCAATTTCAACGGCAAGTCTATGATTCGAGGTGCGGTAAGCAACAATGATCTTGCGTTGTGATGGTAGTGTCAATGGTTGCTTTAAGTACAAATCACATTCGTATTTGAGAAAATCCTTGAGGGGGAGGTAATCTAGTTTCTTCTCTTGAGAGATGGAAAGAGTTCCACACTTTAGCAAGAAAAGCCTCCTTGAGATCATCAAATGTGATTTTGGATGGCGTTAGGTTGATGATGTTGGGTTATCTTGCTTTTGCCAATGAGATAGACCCCATGATGCCTTCCACATGGTTGTCGATTTGTGCTAGGTGTCAAATCCTTGTTCGGCAAAGGTGTTTCGTGTTTGTATTCGTATTTGAGAATATCTTGGTGATCTGTTGCCACTGGCAACATTCACGATTCCATCATCAGTGTTGTGGATAAAAATTCACATGCATCATTGCAATTGTGATGAGTACTGGAGATGATTGGAAAATGCGTCGGAAGATTCCTTTCAAAATGGATCACTGCCATTCTGTCCACCTACCTGCAACGGAACCTTCACTTTACTGTCTCGCCATGGAAATAAGTGTTGGGCTGTTGCTGCTCGCTCAGATACATGTGCTGTTGTTGCTAGCTGGCTAGCTAGCTAGCTAGCTGCTGTTCGGTACTCGTCTGTGTCCTCATTAATCTATTCCAAAGATCTGCACAGAGTTATTGTGATGATCGAGTAATTTTCTGATTCTATTCTGAGCTTCCTTGTACATCCTTACCAGTATGGGACAGCACAGGCAAGGCTGATAAGGTTGTGGATGATAACCTAGGGTTCATGGAGGTGATCTGCCATAAAGCAGCTCGGTGAGAGTTTGTTGTGAATAAATTCACATGCATCCTTGCATTGTGATGAGTACTGGAGGTGATTGGAAAATGCAGCGGAAGATTCATCTCAAAAAGGAGTGCCAAATCACAGAATGCCATCTACGCTAACCTCCACTTTATCTCGTCATGGAATACGTGTTGTACCATTGCTGCTCGGTCACATGTGCTGTGGCTAGGCTGCTGTCCGGTGCTCGTCTGTGTACCAAGTATTCCAGAGGTCTGCACAGAGTTGTTGTGATGATGATCGATCGAGTTCTGATTCTATTCTGAGCTTCCTCGCACATGCCTATCAATATGGGGCATCACAGGCAAGGGTGATATGAATGTGGATGTTAGGTTCAATGGAGGCTCAGATCACCCATAGAGACGAAGCTCGGTGAGAGTTTATTGTTGTTATTGTAATTGTGTTCGATTGCTCACTTTTGTTTGGAAGCTATGGAAGATGCTGCATCGGCCTGCTTCAAGGATCACATGAAATGCCGACCTCATGTGGTGCTCATCCCTATCCCACCTCCTGGTCACTCGCAGCCATGCGTGCAACTTGCGAAGAAGCTGGCCAAATCTGGGGCGGTGGTCACAATTGTGAGCTCGGACCTTCACATTGAGGAGCTGAAGGCGATTAGGTCAAAGAATTCTGCAAGCCTGCATCCGAAGATACGGCTTGTGGGGCTCCAAGACGGAACTACACTTTCGAGCACTACTTATTTCGATGTGGTAACAGGGGAGCCAACGGTGGAGGCACGGCTCTCGGAGCTTCTGGAGTCTGTTCTTCGAGAGATGTTGATGATGTCTGTAGATAATAATATTGCTGCTGATGCTGATAATGAGTATGATGATGTTGTTGGTCCTCCTTGTTGTGTCATCTCCGACTTTCTTGCCCTCGGCTGGGTGCACATCCCTACATCTAAGCTTCAATTAGAATGCCATGTGACATATGCGTCCCCTGCCAACATCCTCAGCTTCCTTTTTCAGGTATATATTTCTTTCCTGTAACCTACCCCCTGGAGCTCGAATGTGGCTCAATGCAACCGATTCGTCGTTGTGGTCACCAATAGTTTTCTACAGTTTCTCATTCCAATCGCGGGTTGTAGAATGAGAAACTGTAGAAAACAGATTCAATGCATTATAGTGTAGTTGAAGAGGGAACCTGACCTCACCGATCGTCCCTCCTATTGGTACATACCGTGGAGTGGAGACAGACAATATGTGGATTCTAGTGGACAGTTTGTCTAGGAGTAACTGTCTCCTACAAATCTCTCCCATCCTTTGCTCTTGAACTTTTCTTCCAGTGTCTCATAGTAAGGTAGACGTGCCTAAATCGAACAGAACAATAATCTGGACACCAATATTTGAGTGATATGTGATTAGGTGTGATCTAAGAACTAACACCAAAAAGGACATGTGTTTAAAAGAGATGAACAACGGGTAAAAAATATGCTAATCATTGTAGGCTCATTAGTAGTCAACATGATCAGGAGAACCTACATGACTACTTAATGAGCATGAGAATCTTCACTTTGATAATGAATAAGATTAGCACATGAGCCAACGTCCGGGGAGATTTTTGGGCATAATCGGTCAAAATCTTAGTGTTTCCAAGTCCAACCAGTTTACATGTTGTGATCTTTCGGTTTTTCTTAATTAATTTGAAGCATGTTCTATAGATTCCTCTAAAATGATCGGTAATTTTCCTGAAGCCTTGAACTTCAACCGGTTATTTCTCAAACTCAACTGGTTCATTTGTAACTAGCGGTCAGTTCTCCCTGTTCATTGATATGAGCTCCAAAAATTATGAGGCAAATGTCTAAGGGCATGATTTGGATTTGCTTATTATCTCGCACTAATTGTGTGTTGCATATCCTATGAGAAGTGGGTGCAGAAAGAAAAGTATCCATCTACCTCAACTACAACAAAAATGGACAGTAAGAAATCTTGTAGTATTGTAGTTGGGCAAGTAGGAGTAGATGTGGTTGCGATGGTTGTCATCAACGCACCTTTGCCTCCTTATCTGTCCAAAATGGAACCAGAGAAAGTTGTCTACAACCATCCATTGTGTGTATATGCACCTTGGATTGATTTAACTAACGAGGATATGGCATGTATCCACGGCAGGTTGAAAGGCTTACGAAGGAGGGGCGAATACCGGTGACGCAGGCTAACCGGTGGCAGCCAATTAGTTGCATCCCAGGGTGCCCGCCTCTCAATCCATTGGACCTACCAAAGGTTTTTCATGGCGATGTTCCTTCGTACCGATCGGGCTTCGTGCACCGCCATGTCCAAGCATTGCGTCATGCTTCGGTGGCTCTGGTGAACACATTTGAGGAGATTGAAGCAGATGTTCTTCACATCCTTCGAACTGAAGTGATTGGATCCTGCCCATCTGCTGCCAAGGTAGGTAATCATGTGCACTAACTCTGGAAGTAGTAGTAGTCTCGGACAATGGGAGTTGAGTTTTGACATTTCTCATTTTTACCTAGGCTCAAATTACTTTCAGAAGTGAGTGAGAGGTCTAGGTTTGAGGACTTGTGATGGAAAGATTAATCAGAGAGGGGTTTCAGGCTGTGGAGTTGACAAGCAAGATTGTATCTTGGTGTCTCACAGTTTGGAGTCATGGGGACAGCATGCATTGGCACACTTGACATCATTGAGTGACCTGCTTATCTTCATTTGCAGATTGCTGGAATCTGAAATGTCTAAGTTAGCCCAATCAAGAAAAGGTCTCAAGTGGCCTTAAACATTCTAGATGAGGAACTTAAGCTTTAGAGTAGATGCATGAACAACTGAGTGTTTGGTGTTGTAGTATCTTGACAACTTGAACTGCATCCATTCATCTGCGAGTTGTGTCAAGCATTGACCTGCTTATCTCCATTTGCAGATGCGCAACATCTTTGCAATTGGCCCTTTGATTGTGTCGGAGGAAATAGAGTGCTGCAGGAATGGTGAAAATGGGAATGTTGTTGAGAGCGATCAACTGATGCATAGCCATGTCTTAAGAAATGAGGAGAATCCATGTCTGCAGTGGCTCAACACCCAGGCTCCTGATTCAGTTCTCTATGTGGCCTTTGGAAGCGCACGTTCTACATTCACAAATACACAACTTTATGAGCTGGCAGAGGGCTTGGAGGCCAGCAGGCAACCGTTCTTGTGGATTTTGAAGACCCCTGGGGAAGCTTCCTCGCCATCAATGCAGGCTCCTCGTCATTCAATGTCCGAATTGCTCCCACCTGGTAAGCAATTGACCAGCTTCAAAGTGCTCATGTTCCTCCACTTTGTCTACTCCGGGTCTACTCTACTACATAACCCTTCCACCTGGTAAGCTATCAAATGTCAGCTTGCTCATCCTCCCCTTGTCTGCTCCATTACATAACCCTCAGCAAGCACCAACCACTTCACTACTAAACCTTTTTGACTTGGAATTTGTGGAGCTGTATTTTCATTACCAAATTCTTGTGTCAACTCTTAAATATTGCCTGCTGCATGCAGTGTCTGAATTCCCTCCACCTGGTAAGCGATTGCTGGTCAACTTGCTCATCCTCCCATTTGTCTTCTCCACTACATAACCTTAAGCTAGCATGAACAGCTTCACTACTTACCTTTTGACTAGGAATTTCCCGAGCTGTATCTTCATTGCTAAATTCTTGTGTCAATTCTTGAAATTCGCTTGCAGAAAGCAATGTCCTAATTCCTACCCCCTGGTAAGCGACCTTAGTGCTCATCCTCCCTAATTTGTCTACTCTACTGACCCTAGCAAGCACGAATAGGTTCACCTACTTACCTGTTGAATTGGAATCTGCCGAGCTGCATCGCAAATGTGAAATTCTTGTGTCAACTCTTCGACTTTGCTTGCTGCATCTACACATGGCAGGCCATGAATGACCTGATTCTCTGCAAATTGTTTGGATCCTTGCCTGTGCATCCTTGACCTAATTGGTGTTTATCCTGCCCTTTCTATACTCCACTAACCCTCAGCAAGCACGATCAGCTTCATGTATGTACCTTCTCACTTGGAATCTGCCAATTGAGCTGCATCTTTATTGCCCAAATTCTTGTCTAAACTCTTCAATTGCGCTTGCTGCATCTTATATGGCAGCCCATACATGACATGATTCTCAAGCTGTTTTGGTCCTTGCCTGTACAATATTCAATATGTTTATGTATGACTTACACACAGAAGTGGATACTAAGTTATAATTTGATGCACAGGATAGCTTCTAACTTCATACTTTCATTAGCTTTTGCAGTTCAGAGACGGTAGCTTTGATTTATGAGATGGTGTGTTTATATAATTTGCAGGATTTGAAGAGCGGGTGAAAGGTAACGCCTTCATCTATTCTGGTTGGGCCCCTCAACAGGAAATATTGAGACATCCAGCTACTGGCGGTTTTATGTCTCATTGTGGATGGAATTCCACATTGGAAAGTATGGTGACTGGTGTACCTATGGTCACATGGCCCCTTGGGGCTGAGCAACGACTTAATGCACGGTGAGTATCTCATCAGAACTGAATTAGTACAGTTTATTTACTGAATTATTAAGTTAATCTCATCAAACCTTCAGTTACTAGGTGATTTCTACATAACTCAATTCAGTGGTCACAGATCTCACATAAGTAGCTTGGTGGTCATCTCAATGCAAGTCATTCAAGCAGTGAGTTACGCAGGTGTAGGGCATTTGATACCTTAAATATATTTATCAAATGCCTGGAGAAATGGCCTGTCAACACTTCATGGCAAGTTCACTAGAATTTTTAGAAAGTGTTGACAGGCCATTTCTCCAATGTAGATTGGGAAATCATTGTGCATACTTTTGTCTGGAATCCCCATTTTTAGAGATTGCTGTTTTGTCTCCTGATGTACTTTAAGGTTATATGGTAACAGGACATTTTGTGCCCTGTACTAAAACTGAAAATGAATGTGATCTCTTAAAGCAAGCTCACCCGTTGCCGTATCCACATAACAAAATGCTCCCTCATCCATTCGCTTTTTGTGTTTGCGGATGTGGATATAGTGCATTTTCCCACCGGTTGCTGTATCCATATCCGCATTCTGAATTTTTTAAACCAATCTTACGTTGTCTTGCAAATTGAAGGCATGTTAAAGAGCTCATCAATAGAGCTCATCAATAGAAGCATCCTAGATTATTTTAGGTAATGAGACACCATTAGGTGGAAATGAGTAATTGGGTCACCTGTAGGTGAACTCTAAGGGGAAACAAGGTCATTGATTGCTTGTCTCACATGTTTGTTGAGAGTTTGCAGTGGCTGTTAACGTGCCTTTTTGGTTGGAAAATGTGGATGCATGGCCGCATCCACTTTCCGCATAAATTTGCAGATGTGGCAATGGCTGGGAGCCCTTTTTCATCCATAATCAACGTTTGTTATGTGGATATGGCAACGGGTGGGCTTGCCCTTATAGATGAACCACAAATAATCTTGAGTAACATTTGACATGCTGCTTTAAGTTGGTCTAATTTCTCATGTTTCACCTGTTTCAGCCTCCAGCTCACAGATTGATGTCTTGTCTGAAATATGTGTTATAGGTTTCTAGTGGACAGGGTGAAGCTGGCAATGGAGATCCACAAAGATGATGAATGTATGTACAAAAAGGTTGACATCGAGACAGCAGTGAAGAAGTTGTTCAGAGAGGAGGGAGGTCAAGTTCGGAAAAGGATGAAAGACATGTCCTACATCGCAAGAAGGGCAGCTGTAACCAATCAGACTATTGGTACATATGTAGATCAGGAGCTACGAATGTTGCACCAGGGAAGGCAACCTGGAATGATCAGGAAGAGATCAAATTAGATGTGAATGCAATACATAGATAGGTTCTTACTTAAAAGCTAGGATCATTGGAACAGTAGATAGTTGCAATTACAAGTAGTGTGTGTAAGTATGTGTAAATACTACTGGACTTCACCAAATCTCAAACAATTTTTTTCATACTCATACTGAACACACCACTCATTCCACATTGCAATCCTCCAGATCAGGTCATCATACTCTAATTTGTGCATCAGAGTGACTCAGATGATAGGCTCACACACTAATGAAAACAACACACAACTTCAGTTCACGCATACTAAATATATGGAGGAGGGACCATGTAACCCTGGTTGCAGGATGAGTTGGTGATGATGAAATGCTCCATCATGGTATCAATAATGATGTCAAAGAATCTACCCGTTGGTATCAAAATTGTAATACCAGTCCAACATTGATATTTGGTAGGTATGTCATGGTGAGAGAATCTTTGTATACCCAATTATCATTTGGGTCAGTACAATTCTAAACCATATTGATACTAGGACAATTTTGCCTAGGTATGAAGGTTTCTTACATGGTGTATAGATCCAAATGGTATTGAAAACAAAAGCATCACCAAGTATTCATACACTGTTGGTATCAATAAATGTACAATCCTCATTATAGATACATGAATGGTATTAAAAAAGACGAACATACACTAGTAGGAATGCTCCACCACAAGACATTGATATACATAAGTTATAGGTGGGGGATTCATGGCAGTCATGTATTCTCATCCGGTGTGGCTCGTTCATCTTTCTGGATGATGGCCAAATTTTTAGAGTATATCTACATATGACAACTCCTTTCATGGTGCACTAGAATACAAAGAGTGGCAAGTTCTAAAAATTTGCAAGCTACATGAATACAAAAGATAGGCAAGTTCCACCCTAGCCTACAAACAACAAGAGGGAGCCAAGTTCTATAATATCCAGACTTTAAGTTTATCAAGTGTGTGCACCACATGTGGTTGTGATGAATTTTAATAATCCAACTCATTATTTGGAATCATGAACCAAATTCACTATATACATGACCGACAATTTCTTTTTGGTATTCTCAATGGGAAGCTTAGGAAGCTCTCATTTGAGATTGATGATTTATAATTGACATCAGCTCCCAAGATAACCCTGTCTACATTTGACGAGTTGTAGCAGAAAAGAGCAGTTGTTGTAGATCTGTCAAAGGGTTTCTCAACAACATAAGTTATAGCGTTCTTGATCTTGTTGAAAATATTGTCATAGACTGAGCAAATTGCATTGCTGGAAATTGGGTACCTATAGGGCAGAGGCAGTGGGTAAACGATATTGATACTTCAAGACAAGAAGAAATTGAGGCACGGATTGCGCAAACAGCTCAAGAGAGGAGTGCACTGATTGCTCAACTTGATTATTGTGCAAATATTCAGGAATTTGCAAGACCTAACGACAGGATCCTTGCCTTCGATGATAGTTAGGTTTATTTTTCCTCAAAATCTGATGCATCCACATCAATGCCTTAAAATGTCTTGGTAATTTATCAACTCATAGTCCATCAATTTGGGTCACGAGAAGTCTCTATATGTGAGAGGTATTTGATCTTGTTAGACTGTAGAACAAATTCTGAGAGAGCACCATTCGCCTAGCTTCAGAAACTAAGACTTGAACCTCCCAAAAAAATGATTGAAATTGAAACGCTCTACAAGTTTGCATGCACATCTTCGCCAAGCTATGTAGCTTCAGAAAAAAGACTAATAGGAAGAATGACTGATATTGAAACTCCACATATTTGTACAAGTTTGGAGGTTGCAGATTGTAGTCAAAGTTCTACAAATTTTTCCTAATTTACTACCTTGAAAGATATTCTTACAAGTACAGCTTCATACTACCTGCTCCAAGGATCTCTGCATCTGATGCACATGCAACCTTTCACACAACCCTCTCCAACTCAGATTATGCTCCCCTTCTCCAAGAATTTAAATAGAATGGCAGAGGGAAGTGGGGGGGAATTACAGAGTTGGGGATCCCACATTGCTACCCGAGCGTCGAGTTTCGACGCCAACAAGCTCAACATTCTCAGCAGGTTGCCCCTTCGATTTCTCCAACGAGGACGGACTGTCACCAGCCATGCCCTCAAGAGCATTAAGATATTGCATAATCAAAGGGTCAGTCCAGGGGCACCCACGGGGCGATTCGGGCCCCGAAACCCATCCCAAGTGACCACCAAAAGGAGTGACAACAAGCAAACACATCTCATTGTTGGAGATAGCATACCTAGGGATACCACGCTCAGGGGCAATGGGGTCATTCATGGCCTGGATGCATAGCAAAGGGATTCTCACATCAGGGATAGCCCTGGAGCTACTTGCATCGAAGTAATAGTCATCCACACTTCGGTAGCCAAAGGAGACTCTTGTAAGCCCATCGTCAAAGTCCCTCACAGTTTTGGCATTCGCAGCTTTAGGGATGTTAAACTCCCCTCCAACACGATCAAACAGGGGGGCATGCTTCTTGAAGATCTTCCTCAACCCTTTCGCAAGGCTCTTGTCATAAACATTGTTAAACCCTTTATGGAAATCCTCATCAGCTACAACCAAATCAAAAGGGTTACATAAGGATACAGCTCCAGAGAGTGTGCAATGATCTCCCTCTTGGGCTATGTATCTCACTAAGATGTTAGCCCCCAGTGACCATCCTGCTGCATAAACCCTAGAAGATGGGAAGAGATTCCCTACATGTTTAACCACTTCTCTGAGATCCTCGGTGAATGAAGCTGAGTAGAATTGGGGTGTGGTGACTGGGGATTCAGCACACCCCCTGCTGTTGAAAACTGCAACTGTCCATCCCTGCTTGCATGCCCTTTGAGTTAAGTGTTGGACATAGGTGTCATCACTCCCCCCTGTTAGCCCTGGAAGCAGAAGGAGAATTGCACCATTAGGGTTTTGAACTTCGACAAGTGGCCAGTCGAGGGCTACGGTGCCACCATCGGCCATCCGGAGACACTCACGTCTGTAAGTAAGATGGGGTAAAGTTCGAAAGAACGCTGCGAAGATTGTCTCCACATGTCTGTTGGTGAGAAATGGGTAAGGTTTGTAGGGTTTCTGAAGCTCAGTGAGGTGAGGGATGATTGATGTGTTGAAGGATGACTTCTCTCCTATGACTTCTAGGGCCTGGGCTTTGGTCCTCCCAATCTTTTTCCCGAAGTGTGCCCCCATGATTAGTGCCAGGAGGCTTAACCCTGCTGTTGTCACTGCGGGAGCAAGCTCCGTCACAGATTTGGCTGCTTGCACTACTTGTACTACACTCACGGACTTCCTCTTGGGTTGATGCGAAGATGTGAAGAATTTTGGAGAGAATTTTGGATGTAGCTCTAATTGGTGACCCCTAAGTAATGGCCCATATGCAAGGATGACGGCCGTTGCATGGTGCAAGCCTGAGCTTTGCAGGGTCAGCAACGACCGTGTGGGCAACATCAGTGCTGATGAAGCGCAAGGAGATTCTAGCAGCGTTGGGATTTGTGATGAGATTGTGATAAGATGGTGATGCGAACACCCTCAATTGCTATGAAGGAAGGTGCTGTGATGTGAGCGGTTCGGTTGGTTTTAGGGTTGTCAGCTGAACCTTCCGACTTGAAGAAGACGGGAGCTTGGCAACTTTTAATGCAACTTTAATTACTTTTTAGGACGATAAGAATAGAATTTAGCTTTACGGGATCGGATGAACTCCAAATGATGATTCATTCCAGCCGCACATGAGAGAATCCCTACTGTGTAACAAATTTTGTCACAAAAATGCCAGAGTGGTCGATCATAGCGAGGCTGAAGAACTGCGAGCAAACTTTTATATCACACTATACTACTTACTTGTTAATATGTAACTTATGCAAGATTTAGCACAAAAGGAAATTCAGCTTTGAAACAAAGGAATTCTCCACACTACGATGCATTGGTAGGCTTTTGTCTGGTTGGTTGCAAAGCCGCTGAACCGCATGTTTTTGCTTACATGGGAGCTCGCCACGATGCCAAGCTTCACGGAAAGCGACTACATTGACCAGGTGTTCATCAAGATTCGAGTCAACGTCGACATCCCTACTGTATGTACTTAGATAGAAATTAGTTAAGCACAGAGTTCATTAGATTGAAATGCAGATATGGAGTAGAAAATCACTCGCAAACTGTTCCATGGTGTGACAAGATCATTTTGAGTGGCAGCCATGGCTACTAAACTAAACTACACACATAGGTGTACATTCGCAGTAACTACTACTGTAGTGGCAGAGAGAGGCCTATTGTGAGGACTTATGAACTTATTTACCTAATAAGTTAGCATGTACTTTAGTGGCACAGTGTAGTTCTATAACTAAACATAATGAGACAAGGGAGCCTGATGAGACCCATCAATCGGAACATGGAGGAAGGCAAGGAAAAGTAACCAAAAGGGAAAGTAAGATATGACAGACATGGAGCCTCGCTGGCCTCTCACTTGCCTTTCCGCCTGCACTCAGCCCACCTGGAAGGGCCCCTGGCCGCAAACCCACATCCATCTACTTCCTGATGAATCCTATCTATCCACACTGCAACCAAGCACGGCAGCAGTAAGTTGATCACTGATGATGAGTTCACTACTACGTGAGTACATGTGTATTCTATGTGATGGGTGTCCTCGGACTGCCATAGCCGGCGCTTTCACTCCCATTCTCTTCTGCTGTGGGAATAAAAACACATGGCCGAATTGGGTGGTGAATGGTTGTAGCATTTGCTAACCGCTCATTTGAGACTTGGAGGGAATTTCTGCTCGGATTCCGTTGATGTTATCCTTACTGGATGGCGCAGGCTCCATCCCTTTGGATGTCGCCGTGGTAGCTAACTGCAGGTTTTTGCAGAGTAGTGAGTTCCTCATATCACATTTCTTCAAATTGTGGCTTCAATACTTAGCTGCGGCTGTTTGTAGCTGAGCTTCGGCATCCGCTCGAATTTCGCATGAGAAGAAGCCTGGACTCGTTGATGATTATGTCTGTCCCTTGGAGACCCTAATGTCTAGAGTCTATCATTGAATTCGGTCTCTGTGGCGGACTAGGACATCGGAATAAGAAAGGATTGAATTGAGGAGAGCTTGAACTGTCCAAATCTTTTACCACGAAGGTTCGAAACCCATCTATAGTTTCAAGGACTGAGAGTGGTTCATCGACATCATATTTTGCAACCTAGTCCAAGGTTTTGGGTTTAGCAGGTGTTTGGTCGTCATATTTAAGCAACACTTTTTGTCTCTTTTTCAATCAAAGGCTAGCGACCGACCTTCTGTGTCCCTTCATTTGGGCTTACTTCGTATTACAGGATGTCAATTCTCGTCGGCCCCGAGAAAGTGACCACGCTTTGCGCATGCGGAACGCAGGGTTTAAGATCACAATATGACAACCTCGAATCTAGGTGCAGTAGGGTTAGGGCAATTGGATCAAATGGAGGCAAAACCTTTCAGAGTCTTCTCGCAGGACCTGGGAGTGGTAACTTTAAAAACGCAACGTTTAGCACCGAATCTGGAATCTTGCTTACGAGTGTTCCATCAAGGCGGAAGACATTGAATCTGTGCAAACTTGTGAGGTAATGAGCTGCACTTTGAGGCACCAATTGAGATTTCATTACGGTCTGTTTCTCTGTTTCCTGTGCAATGGGCCACTTGAAAGTGAAATTTGCTGCCCACGGTGATGTAAAATGAAGACTAATTTTAGGGTTCAATTTGATGCTTCGATTTCTGCATTAGGGTTTGTGGCGTTTTTAAAACCTCATTTGCAAATCAGAATATAGCAATTGAGAATGAAAGTCATTTCTTTGTTGACTAACTTCGCCACAATGGCCTTTTTTCATGTCTTGGAAACACATGGCGAAGCAGTACATCAATGAGCAAATTTTGGACACTGAGAGGAGGAGTGCTTATTTGAGAAATAGGTCTTTCACAATGGTATAGTCATAAAGGTTCATCTGTATTTTAACCCTTCGGACATTTCGATTCCACAGATCATCCCAAGTTCGTGACTCTCATGATTGCGCCGAGGTTTCTACTTCAGGGTCAGAGGAGGCATCATGTCAAATTGGAAAGAATCCATGGAGTGGATGGAGGGTGGCAGCAGTTGGCGCTATGTCAGCTGGCATTCTGTTTTTTGGGCCCAGTGTTGATACAAATGACTTGGGTATCACTTTTGCAGCAGATTTAGCCATTGCGGCAACTATCCCAGTTGGTCAGGTACGGCAGAAGCTTGTGTGAATTTTCATCATAGGTTTGAAAGATGAAGGATTTTGTAGGCGTTCGTCAGGCATTTGAACTTCATCATTTTGTATAGTTACAAGGGTAAGATGCATCCTGCAAAGAGTTCAGGGTCCTCCATGGTTCATTGCAAAGGTCTACAAAGCAGATTTGGACATAACCTATTAGAGTTATCCTATAATTCAATGGGGCTTTTGTCGGGAGTTGGTCCCCTATCATTTTCTATTGGTTGTTTGGCATACGATAACATTTATTTCATTCCACTTGTGGTGCATGCTCGAAGGTAGTGTTTGAATATAGATGAAGAGTAACCTATTTCGGTTCATTGTTTGCCAAACTCATTTTAGCACCTCTTGGCATGCCAAAATGACTTTGACCCTTCATGAACTAATGTAAAATGTTTTTTTTTTAAACCTCCACACTACCTCCAAGCATACACCACAAATGTACCAAACATGGAAGGTGTAGCATGCGAGTCAATTAACTCCTGTCCAAAAGTCATGTTGAGTTAGAGAAATAACTTTATTGTGCAGTTTATATTTTTCTACTGAATCCTCATGTGCAAGCTGTGTCATCTTGTGTTGACAGATGCGACCTGGGACCATGTTGTTGGACAAATTACTTGGTTCCTTCAAGTCTAGCAGGGTATACTCAGCAGACCTTATAGCCATATTTTATGCAGTCTTTAGAGGGGGACTGAGCCAACTTGACATAGAGTGATTTCTTTGTTGATTTACGTCTCCACCATGGCCTTAGTTAACTTCTTGGAAGTAAACAATAAATCAATATCAACGAGCAACTTATGGCACTCGTATACTTTTCTGACACTGAGGGGAGGAATGCTTCATTGAGGAAAAGGTCTTTGGCATGCACCAGGGAAATGAATCAGTCAAAAAGGTTCATCTGAATTTAACCATTATGAAGTTGTATACATCTGAATTTGCAGGAAAGATGTTTGGGTCGGGGACTAATGCACAAATGCTTGCTTGCTTGTACAGGTCTTGGACAAAGTGGTAACAGTTGTTAGTGGTCAAGTTGTTGTAAGCTTGACAACCTTTTTCTTATTTTATGGTGGCTTTGTTATTTTGCTAGTTTATATTTATAATTTTGAAGCTGTTGCAGTATGATTCAAGTAAACCTACATACAAATTTTGTTGGCATCATATTTTAGATCATGGTTTAATTTTCTGATTCTTTAGCTGCAGATCAACTTCTCTATCTACAAGGTAATTATCTAATTTTCTGTGTTCCGGAGAGCAGGTAAACCCGACTGAGTTGGAGAAGGAGTTGAAGGAACTTGTAGAGGCACCGGTGAGAAATTCAACATTTTATCTTGGATCATTATTGGCGAACAAGGCTTTCTTAAATTGTGTGCAACTAGTTTCAGTAATTTCTGAATCAACTTTTCTTCGATTCCACAGGATGGTTTTGAGAAGTGGCGAAATGGGGTACTTGATAATGTGCAAGACGGAATCGGCACAGCTTATGATGTGGTTTGTTTTCCTACATTCCTGACATTAACTTGCCTCCAGCACTTTGTTGCAATTTTCTTTGTTTTGCATCGTTGCCTTTTAAACTAGCTCATTTTGGAGATTTACTTAAATCAGTATTTTCCAGAAATGATATTTAGAGGTCAAACTGTTTCAACTTGTTATGTTCCACAAAATCTCCAGAGTTTCTCAACTTTTTCCCAAAGTATATTCTCAATGACAAGTTCTGTCTGTATCAATTTGGCAGGCTGTGTCAACAGTCTGAAAACATAATTCTGAGGTGATCATAAACTGTTATTACCTCAGTGACTGTCATCAAATTCAGCCTCAAATGTAATGACATGATGTTCATGCAGATATCTAACTTCACTCCACAAGGTGTGCAAGAATCCCTGTCCACGTCTGTTACAGGCTTCTTCGAGGCTGGAGCTGAAAGGGTACTTTATTTTTCATGGGCTAAATTCATCATGTTTATACCATGACAGAATGGATGGTATTTGTTTTTATCATAAGAAGTGTACCTTAATCTCTTCACTGAAAATTTTAAATTTTGCATTTAAGATTAAACACAGAATTGATGAGCTTTCAATTTGTATTTTGGTACATGTGCAGTTTGCAGCATTTGAGCTGTCGACTCTTGTGGGATTGACTGAGAGGTGGCTTATTTATATTCCTTTTGTAGTTCTGCCCATGGCTTGGTAAGTGAATAACTAGCTTTTACAAAACTCATCAACCTATATGCTTCAATTTCGTGTAAAAGAATTTGTAATTTATCAGATTAAAGATGAATGTGATTCAACTAGAGATTCTCATACTCGAGGTGGATTGGTGAATTCAATCACCTGGGTTATAGTCATCCTTGCAGCTTAAGTTGCACTGGTCCTATTTCCATTGCTCAGTTATCATTCTCGGAATTATACTTGACATGTCAGTCTAACCATCATGACCGTCTCAAGGGAAATTAAAACTTTGTGGTATTCATTTTGATGTAAATTGTGTCTAATACACAGGCAAATGAGAGCAAGGAGTAATGCTAGAGCTGAAGACAGACTGGCAAGGTAATATTTTCATCAGGTTTTCTACAATATTTAGCCCATTTGCTTATACTCGTTTTGGCATCTTTGAAGAGATTGGATTGTTAACCCTCCTCATATCTACATATATTTGGTTACAGTGACCACCACTCGAATTTCACAACTAATATTGTTGCTTGATAGTGCTGAAAATGTTTAGAATTGGGGTCTAATTTTCTTTATGAAGAATGACCATGTAAGTAGACTTTCTATTAGATCACATAATTGAAGACTAGGAGTGAATCTTTGAGATATTGATCTGTGTAGGGAAGAGAGAAGATTGGAGTTGTCGGAGGAGAACCAGGCAAAAGCTGCGCGAGTCCGTTTGGAGCTGGAAAGACTTCGGCTAAAAGCATCACTCTTAGATATTATTAAATCACTTGGGGAGGTAAGCAACTTTGAGCAGATTAACCTTTAAATGGACCGGGGGTGTGTTTATAGGGGATATGTGATGATTTATATAAAACCCTTACAAGTTCTGAAATAATAGCATATTTGGAGTATGGAATTGAGTACATATTTAGCACAACCTACTTAAAAAATGCTTAAAAGAGGAAGTGAAAATAAACTCTAATGTGACCTCGGTGATTAAAAATATGAGGTATGAATTTGAGTATAAGTCATGTATATAAGCTCAATTATTCTTATAATTTATTCTACATATATCATTGTGTGTATTGAATGGGCTTATATTAGATAGGGTCAGTTTGGCACTTTTAGATATAAATATCTAGAAGTAATCGTAGATCCCTTGGCATGACATTTACAGGCCCGGAATGGGCCCAGATGTTTAAGGGTTAAATGGCTCACCTGTCTTAATAATGAGCTTGAGTTTTCAGTTGGGTTTCTTTTCCGTACTGGATAATCAGCTTTCCAAACAACCAATGCTATGGGTTGTGCAGGCTGGACTTACGAAGAAATCGCTGGGTCTTAATCAATTTCTGATAATCTTGAATGAAGTGATTCTACTCATGGCTGCAGATTGTTTTTACTAACTTGATTTTCCTGTGCTGTGTTTTTTTATAAGTAGACTGCTCTCCAGCCTCCACAAAATGGAGCACAACTCAGGGGCAAAGATATTGAAGGCATTGTAAATGATTTGAAAGTGTTGAATCCGGCATATGAAGTGCAGCTGAGCCCAAGCGACCCTGGGTCAACAATGAGGTCGGGTAGCTTAAATGACGCATTTTCTAGCACACCGGCTGCTCCTGAATTGGATGGAGACTGGAGCTTAGTGTAAGGCTTCACATGGTTGATCCTTTTCTGCGTTACTAGATTTTTCGACTTTTCATGTACTGTAGATGAAAATTTGATGCTGAGTAATGGAGAATATTTTGTTGTTGTTATGTTTGGAATGGCGACATCATGCTTTCCAAGGGGGGATAACTGGTGTTCTACTACACAATGAGGTGTGATAAAAGATACAGTCCCATTTAACGTTTCAAAGTAAAACATATAAAAGTATTAGAAATGCTTAAGATATTGGAATTTCATTTTGAGAATATATCATGTATATTTTAAGAATATTTATCATATATACAGAAATCCCATGAATAACCACATTAACCCCTAAAGACTGAGGCGGATGTTTTGTCAGGGCAGTCACTGGTGCCTGACAACACCAGCACACACATTTATGTTAGTCTTTCGATTTTGGACACTTGGACGGTTGAAGTTTTTTGTGAACAGTGCTAACTTGACAAAGCTTCCATCTGTATGGTCAGATCTACTATAAGAGGTGGCGATTATCTTTAATAAGCTTCTGAATTGGACTGAGCTGTTTAAGGCCATTTTGGGATGATTTTGCTTCAGCCTTTAGGGGTTAACTCATAGTTTGCTAGAAAATACCCTTTTATCTCAGGTGGTTTAAATCTTTGTGAGGGAGTTGCCTCCTGTGATGCTTTCTTGCTGCAGACATTTTTTGACACTGCAGATGTTGGCTTTTATTTGCAGTTACGTATCAGAGCAGCTTCAAAATGCGGATGTGTCACGGATATTGGGAGTTGAAGTCCACAATCCACGACAACAAGTGTGGCATCAGGGTTCATCTGTGACACCTGTGCCATCACTCAATGCTGACGCGCTAGGAAGCTCTCTCCTGGTTGCCAAAAATGTCGCTGAGCTTAGGTAATGTTTTGTTATACTTTGGGAATGCAAGAAATCTATAAATTTTGTGTTTTCTCACACCTTGCATGTTGCAAGAAAATCACAAATCCCTCTCACAATTCAGTTCTTGGATTTAGAGGACCTGTCAGGGTCAGAGATGTCCACAGGTTAGATTATGTTTATTATTTGCCTTAGGAATAGGAAAATGTTAAGTTTATGCTGTTATTAAAGGCTGAATGCCAAATCTGCCACATCTGCCATCAGAGTTGTTCATGAGGTTGCCTTTTGTGTCCATTATATCTGTCTGCACACCCCCTCACCCCCCCCCTCCCCAACAAATAAAAACAAAATAGTTCCTATCCCATTATTAATAGAGATCTTTCGTAGCTCAATTCCTGTCACATCCTTGTTGTTTGCTACTAACAACCTCCTAGATTATTCTTGTGCATTAGTCTAGAGTTTTTAGTTAAGTCTTTGTTAGGTAAAAGGCCTTCACATGGTTGATGTGATGATGAAACCTCTTCCTTGTCCTCTTCACTGTACAGTAAAGCTTCATACCTTAAGTCACATTTGCAATATTGCAATAATGAAATATTGTGCAGATTTTTCATTTTGTTAAAGCAATTATCTTTTGTTTATCACCTTAAAGTACAACCTCACCAAGATAATACTAACTTGAGACGTGGTTCTTGTTCTTTTTTTTATGTAGATTAGGGCCTTTGGGGGTGGTGGAAATTGCTGTGCAAGGGAGTTGGGAGAAGTTGAGGAATGGACAAGCAGGAATAGTTTCATTTGACACTTTTATGGTGCGCCCAAGGGAGATTCTAGGAACTCGTTTTGGCAATGACTTGCCACCTGTAAGTTTGTCATTACCTCAGGCTTTGCAACGGACCGCCGAGTGGGAGGTTTGGTATCTTGATGAAACTCTGCGTATCAATCAGGGACAACAAGACCAACTCTTTATCTTCACCAAGAAGAGCTAGTCTATCCATTTACGGTCCTGACACGTTACTGTTCTGTGCTAATTTTTGGCAACACCTCCTTTCAATCAGGAAATGGTTTGTGTGTCCTTTTTGATTACTAAACAATGATCTGGAGAGTTTCAATTTTCTCAAGTGATGCCGCCATCCCCTAGTGTGTCAGAGGACCTCGGTAAGAGGACTAGCAGAATCTGCTCTTACACATTTATTTTTTCAATTGATTTAGTACAGTGGACACTGGATAACAAGAGAGAAGGAGGTTGATGAATCAGCTAGACTTGGATGTTATATTAGTGAAGAACTACCAGTATATACGCTAGAATTGAGTAGTTCATTAAGGCTGTTATTGGTTTTATATTTTTGAGAGTGTAGCTCAAATATGCAAGAGTTCACTTATTTTTACAATGACAAAGAGGTCAGATTGCTTCAATAATTAGGTCAAATATGGGATGGTTCTGCAACATTGCTTGCTACACTTATCAACTCAAGTACATTGCCTTTGGGAATACATTGAATTTGTAATATTGTTGACTCAAAATAGAAAAATTGACATGTGCAAACCTGAAAGACCTTGGACAACTAACCGACTAATTCAACTATTAGTTAACTAGTTGCCTTTCGTAACTATAGTTGTTCGCAATTTGACCTACCAAAAAATGTAGTTAACTATAGTTGTTTTAAAATTGGTCTACCAAAAAGTCTAGTTAACTATAGTTATATCTAGTTAACTAAAGTTGAGCGCAACTTGTTCACGGAATTCTCTTATAGTGTTGTAGTGCCACTAGTGTGTTATTGAGGTCAACATGTTCTTGAAAATGAACAAGCATTTACTCAGGTTTGACGTATTTGAGGTAGTCAAGCGTAATTCGCAATGAGAGTCTTTTATTCCCAAGCGACCAGCTATGCTGGAATACAACACCAACAATGAAGACAACGACAACATCGAGGCAGATGATGAATATGGGGCTTAATATTCATATCTAACTACAATTGACTACAGTTTTTTTGAAACTTAATTTTTTTTAGTTAACTATAGTTAGTTACATAGTTATAGTTGTTTGGAATTTTTCTAGTTAACTATAGTTGTTCTTGAAACTGGTCTTAATTTTTTCTAGTTAACTATAGTTGTTTTTCAAATCAGTTTGAAATTTTTCTAGTTAACTATAGTTGTTCCCTAAAACGTATTGAAAAAAATCTAGTTAAGTATAGTTATTTTGGCAGTTGTCCAAGGTCTGAAACCTTCCCAATCATGATTTTTGTAACTGAGTTCTCAGTGTAAATCTGATGCAAGTGCAACACAGCCAACTTTTGTGGAACTAAAGTTTCTCATTGTGCTTTTATGTCTCTTACATCCTTCTTATCTTCTGATTCAGGTCAACTGCTATATGTAAGTAGAACTTTCTGACCAAGTGGAAGCAAACTCCAAGGAATTCTGAAATGTCCTTGGATGGATAGTGGATTGTGCCACAATTTATGTCCAAAAGATTAGCAGACGATTTTGCATATCTTTTTGTCAACCAAGGTGTTTCGTGCATAGGGTCCAAGGTTCATCGTTGGTTGAATATGTTGCAGATTAACAATGAATGTGAATGTAGATGGATTTATGTAGCAGACGACCAGTTGGCCAGAGAGCCCATAATAGACTTTAAAATATCCCTCGGGGTTAAATTTTTTTTTTTTTTTTAATGGGTTTCATAGCCACCTCATGCACGGGGGCTCTGCAGCACTAAAGGTAAAAGTACCTAAATCTAACATAGCAATTATCTGGACATCTATATTTGAGTGGTATGTAGTTAGGTGCAAATCTAAGAATGGACAGCAAAAGGACATGTGTTCAAAAGAGATTGGAGTATGTGCTCAAAATATGTTAACCATTGTATGCTCAATAGTCAGAATGATTGGGGGGACTTAAATGACCACTTAATGAGTAGAAGAATCTTGCCTTTGATAATGAATAAGATGTTCATATGAGCTTTGAAAATTACTCCCTTTGTCCTAGAAAGTCTGTCCCATTCGATGAATCCCGTGGGATTAAGACAAATTCAATGATTTTACTGTAGTGCACAGGTGCATTGGATAGGTTACGCTTAGAACTTTCCATCGAAGTACATATATGGGGGGTTCCTTTAACTGCATCATGTTCATTTTGGGGAGCAAAGAAGCCCGCCTCGCGCGAAAACAAGATGGAAAACCAGACGTTGAACTACGTGTTCCTCATGCTGCAACAATGCATGGTGTCAACAATGGAGAACGGCGGCGGAAATAATTATAAATCCCGCATATGGCCAAAGAACGACTAGATCGGGCTGGGGATCTCCCGGACGTTATTGAGGTCAATCAAGACTTGATCGACAACGTACGTATCGTGGTGCAGATGTAAGGAAGCATACAACACCGCCATAGGCATTTTTAAATTATTGCCGCCATCGATCTCCATTGTTGACACCATGCATTGTTGGAGAGTAAGAAAGGAGTACTACTATGTAGTATGTACATATAGTTTAGTTTCTTGTTGTCCATCGCGTCGCGTTCTCGACCAAAAGACTATGCAGTACAACATGACATACTTTATGGGACAAAAAAATTGTGCATATGGGACAGAGGGAGTATGAGGCAAGTAGCTACATGCACGATTTGGATTTCCTAATCATCTCACACTAATTGCTTGTTTCATATCTTATGAGTGAAGTGCATTAGGGTCTCTTAATCCCTCCTTTATAGTCTGAAGTCCAAAAATTAACCAATTATCTATATATTCTTTGATTTGTTAAATATCAAATTATATGACTTCTTACCTATATTTAGTATTTGACTACTTCCTAATATCTTATTTCCATGAATATATAATGGTCCTTTGCCTTACTCATCTTGTTTACTCCTTTTGGTGCATCCCATCATATACATGCATTTTAATATGTTTGTGTGTTCCAATTGGAAGATTGAAATCGATCAATGAACCAATTGCAAACGAAGTCCCATTTCAGAAACAATTGATTGAAATTAGTATTAACTATGCATTAACATGTAATGTCTCAAATGGACATTTTTGTCTAAATGGTAAAAACTGGAGGGGTGGTGGATGCCATGTGGAGATGATATGATTTTTGGTCAAACTCTTGAGTGGCAATAAACAACATACCTAACAATTACCTGTGAGAAACCAATGGGACAAAATCATCACAAGGAGCTATTGTTTTCTTTTCTTTTCAATCACACATGTGTCCAAAATCCATGTGCAACTACTTAACGTTTTCATCGGTGGGTCGCCAATACATGCCAAGAGAAACACCGAATCTTTGGTACAAGAGGTTCCTAGTCCAAATCTCAATGCTTCTCACGAACAAAAGGTTTTAAGTAAGCTTGCATAAAAGACATCCATGTTGCTTAATATATGACGCATGAACCCTTTAATGTCCCAAAATTGATTTAAACCAAGATTAAACATTCATAATTCATAATTAAAATGCACTTCAAATCCACAATTGGTTGAAAATTGTCATATGGACAAATATCATCATTATGCATACTATGTAAATATACACTCATGGATTTCCTAAACTAATATCATTGTTCATTTTGAACTACTAGTTTTTATATATATATATATATATATCATGTAATCCATACATAGATATTTAAAACTCCAAATTTCCTTTCATGCACCATAAACCTACACGTGCTCAAAGCACCTACAAAGTTTCAAACCAAAGCTAAGTAGTTTTGATTTATGCTTGATTTACGCTGAAATTATTAGAATTTAAACTCTAAAAAAAACATAAGTCCACCACTTTAGGTGAGGACAACAACCACATATGATTTTAAAATTGATATCACCAACTTTTCTTTCAAAAAATAAATTCAAACTTACAACCTTCATTTTATACCAAGTGAATAATGCATGTTGTCGTATGTGAGAACACTTGAGCGGTTGCAGGTTTGGGTTGGGGAGGTTAATACCATACTTTTCGAGGGATAGAACAAAATTTGTGGCACTCCCACTAGTAAGTTACACCCATGTTACATCACCAAGCATATTTGCGTGCAAAAAGACACCAAAGAGACATGTCTTTAAAGGAAACTAGATTAATTGCTTGCAATTTGCTAACCATTATACGGTCAATAGTCAATATAATTGGGTGGTGGTGGGGGGTATATGGTCAGCTATTACAATGAAAGAGCATCTTTGCTTTGATAATGAATGGCATATTTATAGGAGCTCCAAAAGCCATGAGGAAAATGCCTACAAGCAAAAGTTGTAAGATTGGCTAAGAAACTCGTACTAATTGCATGTTTCATGTCCTTGAAGAAGTGGGTGCCGAATTTTTCGTCATTACATTCATAGTGTGATTCATAGACAACATATATCATATGAAGAGTGACACTTGTAAGCATTTAATTGTTTATTCGATTGGAATGGTTTCTTGGAGCCAAATGATACACAAGAATTTGTGCGCCATCATACGCCTTTAATATCGAATTGGGAAGGGATTTGTACTACTTTAAAGAATCACACACCACTAAAAAAAACCTTCGAAAACATGGATTTTGGCCTACAAGTCATTTGGTAGCATCAAATGAAGATATGTTTCTTGACAATGACGAAGTACGTGAAGAGCATAGCATGCTCAAGACAAACCTTATATTGGACTTGCTTGTGATCATCTTCAACTGTCATTCATATTAGGATTGATTGTCATGAGGGTTATTTAGTTCTAATCCATCATGTGTGGGTTGCAAAGGCACTCACTAAGCCTATTTTCATTTCAAGTAGCGAACATTTTTCATCAAATTCAAAGTCAATATTACACACCGGCCTCCAAGAATCATGAAGCTTTAGCCACATGCCTCGGATGAAATACAAAGAAAACCTTCAAGTGGAAAGTTGATACAAAGTGGGAACCTTGTTGTATCGACACGAATTATATATTGACCGTCTAGGAGCCACGATGAAACTATCCAACTAGTATTTGCATCCTTCAAGTACAAATTGTCATTATGGAAGACACGTATAACAATTGAAGAAAATGAAGTAGTACATGAGAGAATTTATGTAGGAGAAACACAAGATCAGTCATGTGATTTATAGTATATGTTTGGAGGTAGTTGGAGTGAGGATATGATATTATTATTATATAAAAATTTACCTTATATTGGATTTTATATACAATGGTTGTGAAATTTATATTTTCATGTAAGAATTTGATGTTAGTTTTGACAATGACACACCAACTATATTGTATTGAAACTTCAATACATGTTTCATTGTGATTTTATGTTTTTATTTTGTGTGTACATGTGCCAATGACTTTCATTTTTTAAATTTTGCTTGTACATATATTTTGAATTTATGAATATGTTATTTGCATGTCATTTGATACATGTACGTCATATACATCGGTTGATTTTATTTGATTCTTAATACAAAATTGGACATATTGTGAATACATTTGATCTTTACATAACCTTTAAAGACACATTTGGATCTAATTGTATTGTAATTTGAATAAAGTCTTCACATTTGATCTCAAATATATAGTTTCGTGAATTCTAGTATTCAACAAGTTTACCATGTCGAATGCCTTAAAATAAGTATTACTTGCCATCATTTAAAATATAGCCAATGGTTCAAACCGGAGTCTCCAAGCCATTACCACATGCTTAAAGTGCATTTTTTTCGATGGTCCCAATGTGTGTTTTCAATTTTTCCAATGCATGATCCCAATGCATGTTCATATCGTAAATTGCGCTTTTATATAAGATATAACAATGCTCATAAACCATTTAGCGGTTTTGAATATTGTGTATGAGTGGACAAAAATTTAGATCGAGCTAAAAAACCTCAAAATTAATTGGGACATCTAGAAGTCTCAAATGAATGAATATGGTGTTTATTAATAGAATATGAACCAAGCTTGGTTAGACCAAGGTGATATTAATCCAATCTAAACAAAACCTTGTTAGACCAAGGTGATACTGAATTAATTCAATCCGAACGAAACTTTGGTTAGACCAAGGTTTTATAAACATTCGGTTTGAACCAAACGCATTGGATTTGAAAGGGACGGTGTTACTTTAAAGCCTCAGTACCTTATGTGTTACGATAAAGATTATATGAAAACTCGTACTTCAAACCCACAACACTACAAGTCTTGGAAAATGTTTAACAACGGCTCCCAAGGATAGACCCACACCCACATGATGCTAAAATCCAATGCTACACTAATTACTCCTAATCCTGTTGGCCACAGTAATTTTCTAGAACCCACGCTAATTCTAGGTCTTCAGGATAGTGAAGGTTTTTAAAGTCTATAAATGCATCTAATAAATCTACTTACTAATAGCAACATTTTTTACACAACTGGGGCCGACCTCATCAAACTGCAACAGGTGTTGCTCCAATCTTAATATCCGGAATCCACGCATCCTTTCGGTCTCCGGAAGTGGGTGTCTGCTTTCATCAGCAAGAACTAACCTCCACCCCTTATTTTGAACACGCAGATTGTGGAGGGTTACCTGCATTCAACAACTTCTTTTGAGAAGAGGCAGAAAAATCTCTACGAAATGAATCGAGATTATGCTGCAGCGATTAGTACACTTAGGGTGTGGTTTCCATGTCCATCATCGACCCACTAGTTTCTAGATAATAGTGGGTTGGATGTATTCTCATGAAGATAACAAAAGCAACGAAAACAACCACGTCATGGTTCCCATTTAGAATGTGAAGGGCCGTGGCCATGTTGGGCCACTAGACTTCAATTCGACCACTAAACATATAAGATAACACTGACTGCTTGGCACATATGAACCCTACCCCACCAGATTTCATCTATATTTGTCTTTATTCCCACCAAAGTATGGTGGGTGAGCAGCATACATGGAAACCCACGCCCCGGGCTAGATCACATTTTCATTCAGTTCGGTCCCGCCCCTCCCAGGCCTCGTTCACTGTCCGGTCTTCCTGCCCACACCTGTGTGGGAACTCTTCCTCGTTGGGAAGCAATGTGACAATATCCGGTCACTTAAGCCAGTAAGCTCCTTTGGCATGTGAAGGAACTCCATCAATTAACTTGGTTATAATGAAAGTGATGTCAACTTGAATATTTGTAATTTTGACCAGGTATTGTCACATTGGTTCCCAACAAGGAGGAGTTCCCACGCAGGTGCGGGCAGGAAGACTGGACAATGAAGGAGGCGTGGGAGGGGCAGGGCCCAGCCGAATGAAGAACCCACCCATAACATCTAATTAGTGTGGCTCACACTATTCATCATCTTGCAATCGTCTTGCAATCAGTGGGTGGCCATTGGAGAGGGTGTCACATGACATTCAGTGCCACACGACAGGTCACAAAGACCACTCTAATTAACACGGCTCACTAATTTTAATGCCACACTGAAAATCAGATGTTTAGTGTAGAGAGACATTTTAGTGTCTGTCATTCTCACCTGTGCTCCACGGACAGCACGCACAAGGAGGGTGCCATCCAGGTGCAAGCTGTTGAATGTAATCTGTTGTCCTTTAATCACAAGTGCAGATTTCTGTGTGATGGAGCTAGCCTTCAAATTATTTCCATTGAGCATCTTCTGCCTTACACCAGATATAGTGAGGGCCCACTCGGGATGCCACACAATGGCTGGCCACACCTCAAGGCCATAGAGCCCCTCCTTTGCAGCTTCCTCAACTTTCACACCCACCTGTGTGCATAAATCATGTATTTGTAAACATGTATACGAAGAATCGTGTGTTGGGTTGATACACTGCTTAGGCACAAAAGTCTTTGAGGTGGACTTGACAAAATTGGGTAGCCTTGCAGGATATTCCTCCATTCAAATACCCTTCTTCCCCTAGGACCTCAGCTCAAGTGTGAAGTGAAGTGGGACGGTCTTGGCATTTTCACCAATAAGAGATTTTAGGACCGGTTCACACGGGTCCCAAGTCCGAAGTCCCGGTTCACTTGAGGTCAATCCATGCAATCTCAACCGTAGAAAGCATGGAAGCTGGGACTTACCTCTTCACACGGGATCCCAAGTCCTACGTCCCAAGAATGACATGAATACCTACATGACATCACTTTTTGGAGGTGAGGCTCGCTACATGTGTTGCAAGTTGGGTCAATCAAAAAACTAGACTCGACTTGCAACACAAGTCGCGAGACTTTTTTTTGCATGGAATAATCAAGACCCCATGAAAAAATTTACGTCAATGGGCTCTTAAGACTCAACAATTGGGGCATTGCCTCCATATTGGGACTTGGGACCCCATGTGAACCCGGCCCTTAGATTTCAACAGTCACGGGCCCTCAAGCTCTAGTGTAAAGTGCCACAAAGTTGTGTACCAAAAACTTATGCACATGTTCAACCTGAACAATGGAATATAAACTTAATATATTAATCCTCATCTTCACAGAGTTCCTTGAATTCCCCCACCACATGTGCTTAAGTGGTGGACTGCGAGACGTACCTCCCGAAGGATGAGAGAGTTGGCCTTGTAAATGGCCATCTCACCAGATGCTGGACTTCGCTGGAGAGGCCCTGGCATCTGCTTTCAATAACCCAACCCATACCGGATACCGGATACTGGATACATTGGAATAGTGATAGCTTTACAATGATAATACGACATATCTAATTGGTAATATTAGTGAAAGCAAGTACTGTGGTAATGCCCTTCAAAGCCCTGAATTCATGTCCAGTGCATACTGGCTTTGAAGCGAAGGCTTTCAAAGCCATAACATTATTCAGATCCATAACAATGTTCTGTGGGATTGAAAATATTCTACAGAATATTTTTCATATTCAGCCTAAATGATGGAATATTCTACAAAATAATGTTATGGATCTGAATAATGTTATGGCCTCCCAAACTTGTAACAAATTACTCGTATATCCTGTCCAATTCCATTACCGACTACACAACTTTCAGCGATATTAGAGTTATCCGTAAAGTCCCTCAAAGAGGAACAAAACCGTGGGGTTTGATCCTTCTTTGAGAAAACTTTCTATTAAGAGCTCGTTAACTCGTCGTGCATCGGAGCCTATTTTGAAAGTTGGGTGACATTTTTGGGACTTCCTCTTTCCACCCCTCAAACTTTGAGAGAATTTTAGGATCTAGAACAAAGTATGCAAATGAGATCCGTTATCCTAAGTCCTGGATTGGCCTATGCAAGGCTAGCGTGGCCCACCAATCCTAGTAGGACAACCTAGAGAGTTGGTTGTTAATAGTCCGACACCACTCTTTGTATATGTTTATTTAAGCGTTATGAAAACTTGGGTCACTTTGTGTTAATTTCTCATAAACTCCGGGCTTGGGACTAAACACATGGTTTCATCTACTTTACTTTACGAACAATTCTATTATTCTTGATATTTTAGGCTCAAAAGGGGGCTTGTTTCTATATATACCTTCTTTGCATACTCAATGTTGTTTATGACCGGTGCATAGGTTAGCCAAGTGTCTAGGACCTGCATACCAATGCAAGGGTATGAATAACCATCAACATAAATAATGGTATCAAAGAACCTACCCATGGGTACCAATATTGTAATACAAGTCATATATTGATATTTTGTAGGTATGTCAAGGTGAGAGAAAATTTATATACCCAAGTTATAATTTGGGTCAATACCATATTATTCTATGGCGATTTTGCCTAAGTATGAAGGTTCTTGCATGATATATAAGGTGGAGGGTGCTAAAACCAACACCCCACCCAAAACCAACACCTATAAACGCCTCCCAACTGCCAACACTCTACTATCTTGAATCGTTCCCCATGGTGTAAGAGTGTCCGGGCCCACAAAGTGACAGCTTTAGGTGCCATTAGTGGTGCCACCTTATAGCAGCCTCCACTACCTCCATGTAGGGTAGGTAACGGGCTCCACTCTATCTCAGGTTGGTTCAAGTTGGGTTTAGGGTGGCTTGTCAATGCCTATTCTAAGCATTCTATACACGGGGGCGGGTATGGTTCTAGCCATTCTATTCACAAAGCCAAGGAGGTAGGCCCACAAAACACGAAGGGGGTCAGTTCTAGGCATAAAGGGGGTCGGTTCCTGGGATGCAAGGGGGTTGGTACCCAGGATGCAAGATGACATTTTTGCAAGCGAACCAGGTAGCCATGTGGCTTTGTGCATCATTACTAGTTGGGCTTTGATCTAGCTTGGATCTAGTACCCAACTATGTTGTGTTGGTTCTAGGCAATGAAGGGGGGGTCCTCATCATATGCAAGGTCGTCATACATGGGGCCTATGGATTGGTTTAAGGAAGCTAGTGGTTTTGACTTTGAATATTCATCAAATAGTCAATTGAGGCTAAAAATATTTTTTCTGTCTTTATACCTATGTTTAGCCCAAAAGCTAATATGAATATATATATATATATATATATATATATATATATATATTCTTTATATCAACATAGCCATATGTATGTGCAATAACTTAAAGTGTTGGTTTAAGCACCCTCTACCTTAGACCTGAATGGTATCGGAAACAAAACACTGTCACATACCCATACCCTAATGGTATCGTCAAAAGGATAAATCCTCTTTATAGATACTCAAATGGTATAACCAAAAGACGATACCAGTCCAACACTGCTGCATACATCAAGGCGATCAGCCTATGAATTTAATTACCTATTCTATCATTCTATTCAGGTGACTTGTTATATGGAAATATCTCTCATTCTGGTTATGCCTTGGTGTTTCAAGTAAACTTACAGTGTAACCCACTTTTGCAGACGGCATGAGGGACCTTATGTAATCTTGCATCCTGCTCTCTAACCTGACCATTGATCCTGCTGGATTTTTATAGTCACCTTCCAACCTGTCAAACTCTAGTTTAGCATTTGGAATGAGACGACATTTATTACCACAACACAAAGTGCTTCAGATCTTTCACTAATACAGGTAGTGTGGTGCTAATCCACACTAGCATCATGATCAGAAACTTTGAAGTCCTTTGTAGGTAGACTGGTCAATATTAAAACCTCACCCACATTAGTCAGCTTCTAACGCATTGCGAGACACTTTTCAATAAGGGTCCTGCTGTTCTAACCACAAAAGGAAACTTAAAAACATTTGGGAGAAAAAACACAAAGTTGTGGGAGGGAATGTAGCTTACGAAGATAGGACATCAGGAACCATGTATCCTTTGGTTATATACAGCTCATTGAAGTAGGGCTCCAGCTTCGCCACCATCTTCATGAACAAATCAATGATGTCAGCGGTTTGCCTTTCCACCAAAAGGATATATTTTTTGTTTTTCAGTCATGAAGTAAAACCTCACTTGATTGATTCTTATTCTGTGTCCCATCTTTGACACAAGTCTGTGAGATAACTAACACATGCAACATGCAGCATTGGAAGATTCCAAAGTGCGTTGTGCTGAAACTTAGATGAGAATTTACTACTGTAGAATGTACAAGCTTTAAATTGGAAGTGTTTGCTGGAGCATGTTTGAGGTCTCGAAAAGGAGAGCTGGAATAGTAACCTGGTCCAAAACATTTGGAAATGGCGAATGCTCACTTGAAAGATCATTTATATTCAAAAATCCACAGCCCATTGCAGTAAGCACTGATTGTATGCAGTCCATGTCCTCCACTGCATTTGACCCTGGTATCAGCATTAAATTAGCTCCTCGATCAAACAGAATTTATGGAAATTTTGCCAACAACACTCAAATCCTCCTAAGCATTCACAAACAAGAGTAAGAGAATAGTTGTTAGTTGACCGTATGTTCAGCATTGTGTGGTCATTCCAAGTCTGGCTACTTCCAGAGTTAGCAATGTATGAATCCAGAGTGGGGCAAATGAGGTAAACTATCCCAAAGGAACCAATAATTGATAGTCAATTTTCTTTGGTTAAGGCGGTGGACTTTCAGGATGTGTACTTTAACTAGAAATAAATTTTCATCACAAAATATAGTATAAAGGCCTACAGTGAACGTCTGGTATGTACCAAATCAAGTTATCAGTTAATGTGAAACAATAACTTGCGTACATTGCAAAAGGCTGAATACTACACATCACTAGTTGCACATATTATCTCGTAAACTGAAAATTGTCACCATTGTTGATGCTTTTAAGGTTGTCAACACTGGCGCCTGATTTCTGTTCCTTTTGAGGAGCAGCAAGAAGATTGACATCCCAGTCGTGGATCACACTTGCACCCAAGAAAGCGGGAAGTCCCTGTGGCCACCAATGTTTTAGCGATCAAGGTATTGACAACTGTTCAGTTTTATATTCTGTTCGAGGTTCTAAAAATAACAGTAATTAATTAATTTTAAAAAAAAAAGTTGAAGAAGGTAAGTAAAATCAGGGGGTTTATGGAACAGGGCACTCATGCTGTGCCCACTTCAATAGGATTACAAAACTGAGGCCATGATGATCAATAGTAATATGATGCACTAAAATGTAATCTATCCAAGTATCAAACGGTTTCCTCCAAAGTATTGAAGCTTACTAAATAAACCATGGCAGAGTGCTCCCTTGAATTTATTGTAATTATACATGAACCCTACTATCTGCTGTAGAGCAAACAACATTGGACTAATTATCATGCACACAAGTAAAAAGAATAGATGTCAAAAACCTTGAATGTCAAGCCATTTCCTTCCTCGAAGAAGACAACCCACTTCCTGCCTTCTTCTTGCCTGCCTCACCAAATTCATTGAAGGTTGTGTGAAATTTAGAAACAAACCTCACAAGGCTATCAAGTACATTAGATCACAGAACATGAAACTGAACAGCTAAGATGGCCTTCATTACACAGAACTTAGTCCAGCTTTAAGCATTCAAGCAGGTTGTCCCAAATTCCTTTTCTCAACCTGACTTGTTTGGGACGTACTTCTCATCGGACTACTGACACAGGTATATGCTTGTAAATTCGTATACTTGTAAATCACAACAAACTTTTGGTAGTCAAATCAAGCAAGTAAATCACAAGCATTGTCACCCATATCCAACTTGAATCGTTTTGTTAATAGGTTTTGAACAGGCGACTATGCAATAAAATTTCCGATTTCAAGGAGCATCAAGAAGCAGAGTCTTCTGACCACTTTTGAAGTAGACCACTATCAAAGAGAACTGCATGTATGTCGCCACTGCCTCGAGGCATTGTCTGTTTGGAGGAAATAAAATCCAGTATCATGTATAATGATGATCGATAACAACACAAAGAATACAGGACAGGTAGAACTTGAAACAGATTTCAACAAGAACAAGAACATCTCAACAACTAAGTTTCCTACAATAGCGCCTTACAATATCTTTAGGACAAATTGTACAGATATTTTGGAGGATGCTAAAGTAGCACTTAAATTCAATGTCATCAGGTCAATGCAGGAGCAATTGAGGAATAAACAAACTTACCTTTATGAGGAATGGATCAGAAGAATCAAGAACGAGCTGTCCAGTTGACGCATTGACGCTTGCGACTGCTCTGTTGTCCTGCAAATCTGAGAGTTTTAGTACTCATGGTAATCAAATAGTGCGTGATTGAAATTGCAGAGCAAGAAAGAGGAATTAATCTCAATTTGCACCTTCCACAGCTGAAGTATGAACAAAGAAAGAAAACTTGAGTTTCCACATACAAGGCTGTCCAAACAGATGCACAAATATCTGGTCCTCCTGTGCAAGTCAATCATAATGAATCCAATCAAAATACCAGAACAATGTCTTATACCTGTTTTAGAACGAAGGGCACAAGGGAAAACGTAATGCAGACGCCAATCATTTATGTCAACACAATCCACATACAATACTATAGATATGGGCCAGAATCCATAGCTAGTTTTTACATAATATCAAATGAGGATAATATGTTAAATAAGCATAAAGTATTAGTTCGTTATAGTTAACCTGCTGAAAGAGCTGGATCTGATTAGGGTGCATTCCATAATAATCATTTGCCGACAACAGTGTTTTAATCCTCTCGTGTGTTCCTTCAGAGGTCATAATTACAAATGGAATTCCGTCTCCTGTTGCTGGAGAGGTTCCTGCATATGTACATACTTTGTTCTTAGCAAACAAATCCCTTCAACAAACTAATGTCCTTCACGATGCAAATCTCTTATGCAAGAAACTGTTGGACATGGTTTCGGCAACAATCCGAATTTCACAATTGAAGCACATTACATACTTGATTGACATGGCTAAGTCAATATTTGATGTGCTTTACATATTGACTCATAATATCTGCTAATAAAGGCCGTCGGCCAACTCCACCAGTTTCTTGGGGTAAACAATCATCTACAGAGTGGCCAACAACCTCTGTGTTTACATGTTCAAGGCCTACTAATTTCATAATTTAGGACAAAATTTCTTCCGAGCCCCATGTTGTTGTGTTTTGTGTCTTACGTATCGTACCTACACCTCGAGAAAACTCGGTGATCTCCTTATTTGTTACATCTTATCTGCTCGAGTGAGCCACTCTGTACAGTATATCATTTTTAATCCCTAAACTTCAAGCTACACATTTTGTAAGAGTCCTTTCCACTAGTTTAAGATTGTGTACGAGGACGATCCACTACTTTAGATCATACAAAAGGTTCAAAAGATTCACGTGATGCTGCTTCCAACTTGTACCGTTTTGGATGAATCCACCGAGCACTTAGTTAGAACCAATATTGAAGAGAAGTCAGAGATGGACTGACCAGCTGAGGCTTCCTGGAGAGCCAAAATATTCTGAATGTAGAGCTCCAGGAAACAAGTCCCCGTGGTGGACTCCACCGGCATCTCGAGCTGTCCATCCAACACAGTTCTTCTGTGAGCATGATGGAGAATTATGATGTGAGAGGATAATAACTTGCAAGGGAGATGGATGCAGCCACCAAATTTCGGACTCGGCATGCAATTCTCCTGTTATCATGTGTCTTTTGAAAGAATTGGGATTCGAAAGAATTGGATTTAACAAGGGTTAGATATTCCACCTTAATGCCACCATTCAAGCGCAGACGCTCCGCAAATCCACCCGCCACCAGAACGAAAGCAGCTCGACACGATTCCCTTACTCCCACCTCCTCACACTCCACAAACTTGTCACTTCCAAATTCCAACCTCTCTCCCTGTGCAACCTGCAAATCAAATCACCAGAAACCACTCAATTAACCTCCTCCTACACTTTGTGTAACCTTCGATTCTACATGACTTCAAAGGCGTAACTTCAGTAGTTACAAGAAATGTTTTAAGCAGGTGTTTGCTATTCGCAATAGCAGCTAATGGATCGGAGCTCCTCTACACCATTTTGTGTGAGGAGTGTGGTAAATTCAAATTGGAATGTAAGGGATGTCATTCCACATCGGTTTGCCTCGCTCTATGCCATGCTCGCATAGTCTACGTGCATTCCACATCCCCTAGGACGTCGAATCGAGGGCTTGCATTCATCTTGGTGTCCACGATCATCCAGTTTTCGACGGTACGTGTTGTGAGTCTATGGATATCGCTTATCAGTGCGTTACTAAAACGTCATGAAAACACCAACGAATTAAAACATATATATATATATATATATAAAAACTCTGCAATTGTGATGGCAGCAAGCAAACGAAATGCAGCTGGGGATTCCAGCTTCCAGTTTAGGTTTAGATCTGGATGAAAGCTCGTACAGAGGTAGTGCAGCCATTGCTTTGATCATGACGTCTTTCTCCGTTGACATTGGCCAGAAGCTCCTTCACTTTCCGGAGGTAAGCCACCAAGCCACCAGGATACTTAGCACCAAGCTCTTGAACCTGCGACCATTCATCATGCAGAGGGAATTTCAACATCGATCAAGGATGAGCGGCAAGAAGCAGGCGCTATAATCATCGTATCACGATAACATGCTTGAGCCTTGTAAGGACGAGCCTCCCTTTCCATGTTTTTATGGTAGCTTGAAGAATAAAATTTCCAAGAATCATCAAGGGTCCTCGAATGCAGGATTGGACATCGAGCATAGTCGACAAGTGGCATCAAGCTCTCCTCAGTGGACACTTCATTTTTTGCCTATCTATCTTCGGACATGAAGCTTACCACGATCCAACTGAAGAGATTATGTACAAGATTTTGGATGCGAGGGGCCAAGCTACAATCCGTAGCAGGGCGATATGTGTACAATATTGAACATAGCGCTCATTATGTCATGAGGATCAATTGTTACAGTTTGTATTCGTCGTGCTCATGTCTAATGAAGACACGACACGTTCTGAGATGGTGAGCGCTACGATTCTTAGGTTATCCGGATTATCTAAGAATTGTTATGTTTGCGTTAGGAGTTTATAGAAGTTATTCGAGATTGCTATGAAGATTGTTGAAGCAAAGGTGTTGTGACCGATTCCAGCACAAGCTAACATTGTAGAGATGGCAAGCTCTCTTTTTTCTTTTTTCTTTTTCTGTTTTTTTATTTGAGACAACGAAACAAACAAGGCCACCATGCCCAAAAGAAGAGAGCAGGGAAACTCTTTTGGGAACACCTGATGGAACCACAAAATTCCAAGTAAGGCAAACAACAACTTAACCGTAATCAACTAAGCCTACATTAGACGTCTATATGTTCCAAGCCATCTTCCTAGAGTGTTCGACCTATCGGTAAAGAAAGTTGTTGTCACCTTGCGTAATGTCAAACTTGACAAGGACATCATCATAGATAGCTGATCTCTCCGCATCTTTAAGAGCGTTATTCCAAGCAATTCTAAGATCGTCAAAGAAGATCTTGCCAAATAATTTGCATCACCTTCCTAGCATCCCATCTTGTATTTGAAGGTAAGATCATTCCTTGCAGCAAGCTCTCATTAGACGGCACCTAATTGCTGCCCATCTATCATCGGATATGAAGCCTAAACCTCCCATTTACTAAGATTCGATCGTAGGAATATTGCACCACAAATGGAGTCATTCTTGAGTTATCCGCGTGACCTAAGAATAATTCCATTTGAGCCGGGAGACTATACAGGCCACTCAAGTATGTTATTATAATGTTGGGAGAGTCCAAATTACATAGAGATAACAACACAAATCCCCGCGAGCGGAGGGCTCAGTACCTGGTCAGTGAACCGGAGTTTATCATCAGTCTTCTCACCAGAAGGAGGCCAATTCTCAAACAAGTGATTTTGCCCTTCTTTTAGCAACCCTCGCACCGCTCGTCTCTACAATTACAACACATGAAAGTATGATTCAAAACACCTCAACTTCCCTCCCTCCCTCTCTCTCTCTCGCTCTTTGCGCACCCCACAAGTGACCTCATCATGTGCTCATGTCGGAGGTGCCCATGGAGGCAAGAAAGTAAGTGAGAAGGATGAGACGAGCACGATTTAAGTGAGTGACAAAATTGTATCGAAGTTCACAATACTCAATTATGTGATGTTGGAGAGGTTTTCCATGGCATGCATGAGAAAGGCTAGACGTACCATGGTTGAAAATGTTCGTTGGCTCGGTACTGATGGCTCCATAGCCATGACTGATTCCGTCAGTGCATGACCTTCTAATTCCATCAGGGATAAAAGGCCTAACTCATTGATCCTTTCTTCCTCAATTTCATGTCTCTCCTCAAACACACAAGTATTCTGTCAAGCTTTATCATGATGTCCACCTCGCAAATTACGCTTTTCTGGGAGCGGATTAGGGGCTCGAATCTATGCAAGACAGGATGAATTGTATCCTTCAGCCTGAGTCCTTTCGCTCCTGCATCAGGATGCCAAAAGGTAAACCCATAGGAATCTTCAGGATTGAGCTCGTAACTAACCTGGCAAGGATGCATGAAATCCTCCTGGTTCTATGTGCACTACTTTTCCAACTCTGGAATAGTGTGGTCCATGCCATAGCTTTGGCGTTGTAGTTCAAATTGTTTGACGTTGGATTTCAAAAGCTCGGTGATGCACCTAGCCCGGGGTGGCAACTAGTGCAAATAATTTGTAACAGATAATCCATCCATATTATCCTTGTACATTCATACCAAAGAACAATTTTACGGAACTTAGAATGGAGTGATGTAGTGCACATTGAGACCATCCATAATACGTAATAATTTTTTGATTTGAACATGTCTATGTATTATAATACATCAATAATTTGAAAATAATGTGGACTTTCTCTTGGACAGGGGGGCTCGTCCATAATCTGGTCTCCATCAGATCTAATTATAATTTAGATAATCTACAAAAATTTGAGGATAATCTAGATTATTTTGACTTGTAAGCCCTAACCCTAACTTTCTTCCCGACTTCTCTCGGTGGCTTCTCTCCCGCTTCTCTTTTGAAACTCTTGAATCCATATAATTTGAAACATAATCTAGATTATTTGAAACATAATCTAGATTATATGTACAATTATGTGTACATAATCTATGCCTTTGTGAATTTTTTGGACGAGCCCCCTGTAATTATTTGTTTGAGTTGCCACCCCGGGGCACCTAGATCTCATGAGCTCGGTAATCACAAAACTCCCCATGATAACACCTTATTCAAAGATAAGACTCATCATGGCAGAAAACTGCAGGATTGTGATCACCCCCATCCTAACTAGCTAAGGTAGATGGGTCTTAAATGGTTACTTTTTCCGACTAGCCCACTTTTCCTAGGATATGAAACAACACGCGATTAGTACGAGACGACTAGCAAATCCAAATCGAGGATGTAGCCACTTTCCACAGAATTTTCAGTGCTCACATGGATAACTATTCAATTGATATCAAAGTGAAGATTCTCATGCTCATTAAATGGTCATACAAGTCCCTTTAATAATGTTGACTACTGAGCCTAGAATGATTATCATATTTAGTCTCAATTTTCTATTAAACACGTGTCTTTTTGGCATCTGTTCTTTGGAGCCACATCCAACCACATACCACTCAAATATAGGTGTCTGATTAAGTAAGTAACCGGATTACATACGTCTACCTTGCACATTCCATGAGATTTCACAACCCTGGCTACCATACCTATCAAGGACTTCAAATTTGGTATAAAATGTTGATCATCAAGCACTCTTCTCCCTCCCACCTTCAAGTCATTATAACATGCAAAATTAGAGAAACAGGTACAATGCAAAATATAGGTACTGTTAAGGGTTGGGATTACATTTGGGTGCAAGCATAGTAAAGTGGACCAAAAAAGTGCTCCGGTATATGAAAGCCATGATTTTCTTGGTCAAACGCCTATAAGTAGTAGCAAAATGTTGTTTAAAATATATTATTTTTCATGATGACCTCTATTGTTAAGTTAGGTACTCAAATATAGAATATCAATATGAGATCTTCAAAACCTATCATCAAAAGTGACGCGAAAAAGCAACGGACTAAATATAGATTTGAACGTAAATTTCATGACCTTAAATATTTTGAACTTGGAATTTCTTTTCATATTCCTTGAATTCATTATAAACTTGAGGTCATCGTAAAAAAAATTTCAAAAATTAATCAATTTAATGTAATGTAATTGTATTTTAAACAAGTTTTTGACAATTATCTTTTCAATGACACCCACTTGCACCACCACTTGCACCGTCTTCTAAAATACATATACGTTGTTTGAAATTGTTTTTTGTGAACATAAATTGCTTGGCTTTGTAGATTCATATGTTTTCTAAATGTTTATGAATTTCTATTTCATAAAATTCAAAGTTAGTATATAGTTTTGGATCACTTTCACTTAAACCTAAGCAAGGATCAAGAGCTGTCCACTTTACCGTGCTTGCACCCATTTAACCCTTAGAATTATGAGCGTCCATATGTGGATGCCAAGTTCTATTACAGTCACTTTAACCCCTAACTTCCCACGCCCAATTTCCCTCAAATCCGCCTAGAAAATGTGACCTCGATTTCAGCAACCGTAGCTGAAGATCTAAAGTTTTTTGACAAATCCAACTGTATAGATGTTTGCAGGTTAGAGGTCACTACTCGCAGTCCAAAATTTAAACATTGAAGTTCTATCATGTAGGAGATTACAATAGGAATGTCAATAGTGGTCTTGAGGGCAGCAATTTAGAGATTAAATTAGGATTGGTTTTTTGATTGAACCTCCACTCAAATCATCTCCAAATGACAAAATGTTTCCCTCCTTCAAAAGAGGGGCAATATACCTACTCAAATCGGCTCACAAATCTTGAAACCATTATTTTGTGATTTTTTGGGAAGCTTTGCAGTTTGAGGCAACGGTGCCACAACTGTGCATCTTCCAGATTAACACAATATTCAAAATTTTGAGAGAGTGGGATCCTCTCAAAATAATATTGTCCATTTGTCAACCTAAAAGTCATGTTAGGTTGACAAATACTAGATTATACTTCAGACGTGTAGTTTCCATTAAAATGAGAGCATGTTGAGCTGGGGAATCGACTCATTTAGGTTGAGTCAACCTAAATGAGGAAAATATGTTTGTCAATTTAGGTTGAGTCGACCTAAATGAGGAAATATGTTTGTCAATCTAGGTTGAGTCGACCTAAATGAGGACAATATGTTTGTCAATTTAGGTTGAGTCGACCTAAATCAGGACAATATGTTTGTCAATTTAGGTTGAGTCGACCTAAATGAGGAAAATATGTTAGTCAATTTAGGTTGAGTCGACCTAAATCAGGACAATATGTTTGTCAATTTAGGTTGAGTCGACCTAAATGAGGAAATATGTTAGTCAATTTAGGCTAAGTCGACCTAAATGAGGAAATATGTTAGTCAATTTAGGTTGAGTCGACCTAAATCAGGACAATATGTTTGTCAATTTAGGTTGAGTCGACCTAAATGAGGAAAATATGTTTGTCAATTTAGGTTGAGTCGACCTAAATGAGGAAATATGTTTGTCAATTTAGGTTGAATCGACCTAAATGAGGAAATATGTTTGTCAATTTAGGTTGAGTCGACCTAAATGAGGACAATATGTTTGTCAATTTAGGTTGAGTCAACCTAAATGAGGAAATATGTTTGTCAATTTAGGTTGAGTCGACCTAAATGGTTAATTTTCGGCAGCACATCACTCCGCAATTTACGGCGGGAAATCAAATGTTGTTTTTTTTCTTGAACTCTACAACTCTCCAGTGGTTCTCACTTCATTCTTGGATTAATAGTTTGCTTTATGTACTCCCAATTCACTGGAAAACTCTCAAAATTTTGAATATTGTGTTAGATGGATTTACACCCACCAACACATGTCCAACTAGAAAATTCCAACGGTAGACGTTTAGGATATGTTGTGTTTATGTGTCATGCAAATTTTTATATCAATTGGGAATCATTTGCACATAGAGATCAACAAAAAAACATGTTTAGGATAAGTTGCCCCTAAACCGTTGAGGTGACAAATGTCAAGTTTTGGTTCGTGAACCAGTTCCATTATGAACCAGTAATTCAACAAAATATGTGGATTAATTTATCCACATGGCATAACATAGCAAACTTGAACATGAACAAGAGGAGTAGTTGAATTAGTCAAGAAACCATCCGAACTAGTGTCAAAGGGGTCAGAGCAAACTGCTCATGATCAGATTATGGTCGCATAGGACATTAGGGGTTGAAGGTTTTCAATAACTTCTTTTTTGATTCGTTTTCTCTACTTGTTATCAACAATTTTGTATGGCCTTCGAAGTGCTTGATCATCAAAATTAATATTTTATTGAGCAATGTTATTTAAGCAATTTCAAGGATGTATGAATGAACTTGACGTGGCCTTTGGCTGTCACATCTGTATAGACCTTGCTATGATGGCCCACGATGTGTAATTAAAAATTGTCACGATAACATTTCTAGTCTTAATTTTCTAATTTTTTTGGTCAAGTGATATTAACATTCAAACTTTATCAGTCCATTACCACTAAGATAAACGTGCCTAATTCAGTTACTCATCTTAATTAGACACCTATGGTTGAGCAATACATGATTTGGTGTGGCTCCAAGTGTGGATACCAAAAGACATGTGCTTAAAAGAGATTAGATTACATGCTCAAAATATGATAACCATTCTAAGCTCAACTTACTTGAGAGGGGTGGGGAGGCGACCCATATGACCACTTAACTAGCACAAGAATCTTCACTTTAATGATGATTAAGATATTCATACGAGCTCCCAAAATTATGAGGAAAGTGGCTATGTTCTTGATTTGGATTTGCTAACTCGGGGGGGTCACTCCCTCTTATATTAATGCATACACGTGCGCTCAGGACCTATTTATCGGGGGGCTATTTACCTTGCAAAAAAGATTATAAGGTATGGTATTTTTCAAAATAAAGGTAAATGCTTGTATTTTAATACACCCTATCAGTAAATATAATTTTTGGGGGGAATCATTTAAAAATACCCTATTTTACTTATATTGCATTTTTTTCCTTATACCCCAAGTAACCAATTTTTTTAACTCCACATTGGATACGTTGGTTTAGTAATGTCTAAGCCAGCTAGACTGCGAAGTCATCCATCCAAGCTTTTTCAACAGAAAATTACCTCTTTTCATCCACTAGCACAGACCCTACCCTGGACCCGCTACCCCTAGTAATTGTTTCCACGCTATTTTACATGTACTGACTAGATAAAAGAGGCCATTATATGTGATGGTATTTTACATGTAAACATGTTTCACTATTTTGAAACCTCCTATATTATATGTACGTTTTTTGCAAAATTTATCTACAATGAATATATTAGACCCTATTTTTTATCGCACATTGTTTCTACGATTTTTGCCAGTAAACCCCCCCCCCCCGAGTTTGCTAATCATCTCATACTAGTCGCGTATTTCATATCCTAGTCGGAAAAAAAAAAGTGTACCTTTTTAACCCGTATGCCTTATCAGTCAATTGAATTTGAATTTTTTTTAAATGCAACCCAACTTATAGATCTTACAGTCAAGATTTTTCAATTGACTGCTATTCCACTGGTAATAGCATCGATAAAAATTAATTTAAAAAATTAAATTAAAAAAAAACCCGTTAGATATGGCAGCTACCTAAATTTGACGGTCCATTTTTTTCACACAACAAAAAAAGCAATTGATGTCCATTAGCAGTCGATTGGAGCAATTGATTTGGATGTAGAGTCATCGCACTTTGGTCGAGTTAGATTGAGAGGACCTCCACTTCTCTAGGTCTCCAAATTCTACCCAAAAAAAAGCACCGAAATATGGAGCATGCGTGATCATAATACACTCTAAACTCTGTAGTATCACAACTGTGGCAACCAAAGTGCACGTGATATTATGGAGTTTTGTAGTGTTAACATGGATGCGTGATACTAGTGAATTAGTGTAGCATGTGACACTATGGAATAACACAAAGTGCAACACATAAAATGGTGTGGTGTGGTCCACTCCGCTTCGCCTTCCCGGGCGATGTGGCGGATGCATGCACCAACATTCAACAAGTGGCATAAGAAGAAGAAGAAGAAGAAGAAGAAGGTGACACTCCACATATTGACACATGGCGCAATACAAGGGTGTGGGTTGCCTTCTTTGGTGGTTTGCATTAATGACAAAATCCGTGATATAAGGGAGAGAAAGGTGACAATAAGGAGTGGGATTCGAACTATGAACATCCATTCCCTAGGGTTTCGGGATATTAGAGAGTGAGTGACATTACGGAGGTTGATGTTACGGAGTTTTAGGGTGTATTGTTGGGCTTGATGTGCCAATGCATGACCATCGGAGAAGAAGTGTGACGAGTAGGAGGGCACACTATCATGTGCCGGCCGAATCGGCCAAAGCCACTAGGAGACAAAAAGTTTGGCCCCCTGCACACGGAGGTGTGCCCTAATTTAGACTCCGGAAACCGGAATCGGCGGCCATCACAGTGATCGGGGAGGTTTTTGGGCATAATCGGTTGAGATCCGAGTGTTTGCAAGTCCAACGGGTTACATGTTGACATCCTCCGGTTTTCCTTTATTAAATTGGGGTATATTCTATAAATTCTTCTAAAATGATCGGTAATTTTCCTGCAGTCTTGAACTTCAACCGGTTCATTTGTAACTAACTGCCGGTTCTCCCCGATCATTGGGCCATCACCATTCTCGGGGGAGGGGGTCGTCTTTGAAGACGGCTTGCAGAGAAAGTGCCGCTAAACCCTGCCTCAAAGCCGCTAGCTACTAGAATTTGGTGTTGGAGCCAGGAGTTTGTGAGCTTGCTCGCTCAGGGCCGCTTCACACAATGGCCGTCCAAGGCAAGAGGCCGTGGGATTGAATGGCCACACTTTGTTGAGAGTCCAAAGAAATGGGCTGAAAATAGCCAATAAAATATAGGAATTGGAGCCTTCGGCCGGGCACAGTGTGAAGCCTCCAAAGGCTAAGCCCAAAGTCCAAAGGAAGAAAGAAGCATCCCACTTTATTCCTTGCTCAAAACAGCCCCTCCAATCTAACGGCCAAGATCTTGTCAGTTTTTTTTTTTTTTTTTCACTTCCTTCGAGAACCCGTCGCCTTGGTCAAAAAGTACTGCCATGTAGGCATTTTGGAGAGCGACGACGACCTTTGGACTTTGGCCTCCAGTGTGAAGGGTCAAGAGGCCGAATTCTTGGTTTCTTGCAATCTGATTGGTGGAAATCGACGGCCTTTCGACCTTCGGCCACAGTGCGAAGCGGCCCTCAAACTATACTAGCGTCTGGAGTTAAGTTAGTAGAAAACCTTCGTGTCTACATGGGTTGATTGTGGTGTAGCCAAGGCGCCTACACACAGCGCTGGGTTCAAAATTGAAGGGGTCGAAGTTGAAGAAACCCAATTTCTCGAAAGAAAGTTGTGTAGAGCGGATGAGAATTAGCGCCGGACGATCCTCCTTGTAGCTACAATCGCAAGCTTTAGCCTATGAGGTGAGAAAGTGCAACTGGTTAGATTTCAAGGCTACACTTTTTGGTTGAATTTTGCCATCTCAACAGACACAGTGAAGTTTTCGACATGCAATCTTCACTGATCATGGGATTGAGTCAAGCATAAGTATCCATTGGATTCAACGTTCATGCGAGCTAGCCAAATTGATTGGGCCATGAATGGTAGAGTAGAGGCGCCTACACCGATCACTTAAGAGATTATGCGCCAGATCTGGAGAAGTATAAAGCGGTGCAAAAAAAATTCCGGTGTAGGAAGATAGAAATCAGGAGGACTGTAAATTTTTCATTAATTTTATTCCTTTAATTGAAATTATTATGGATTTTTTAAGCTAAAAGTTTGGCACGAATATATTATCAATGTCTAGAGTTTGTCATAACCATTCATTCCTCCTCACTTTAGCATTCAAAACTAGCACAGTGTCATGGCACTATTGGTTCCAGCCTAATTGAAATTTAGTCCCAGCCTAATCAAAATTTCCGTGCCCTATAGATTGTCGATGGGTTCCTGATCGGGAATAGGCACCTCTACTACTATACTTACCATTTCCATGCACCTCTCAAGCAAGAATCGATACCGCAATTCAAAGCACATATAAGGTCGAGGCACCCATAACCAAGTCCATTTAACCACTCACTAGGGTCATGTAATGCCGACATGGATGAATCTGTATATTTTAGGCGGACGAAGTTGAGGTTTATGTGGTGGCGGCTTGTGATTGATTACCCTCATGAGAGTTTTGACAACTGTTGTAGCCAAGCATTATCATTTAGATGAGCAATTATGAGTCAACCTATAGATCGACTATGTGTTACCCTAACTTTACCGCGTCAAAATTTGTAGCAATTTCCATATTCATGAGAAGAAATTAATTAATTTTGCATTCTCCTTGGAGTTTTGTTTCTCTTCGCAAGAAAAAACAATTCCCAATTACTCCTCCTAAACATATGCAAACTCTTATTTTATTGGTTATAGATGCCACAAACTTAGAAGGATCATGTCACACTATGTGATGGATTAGGCCCTTGGGCTATGACATTGTGTGAACAAAGGCCCACATGAGGGTGGGAGCCCAAGGGTTGGCATGTATTCACGGAATTCTTTGACCTAGTGCCTCATCCCACGTGAAGGTTGGCCCAAAACTTTGGACCAGTTAATGAAGAATAAGTTTGACGGTGAACATGCATGTGACATTGAATGTCCCACCAAGATCCATGGCGGACAATTATGCCACTTTAGGACTCCAACCTCTACAATAGAAATTTGGGCCATAGCTTTAAATAAAATAAAATAAAAGATAACGCCCGTACTTGCGTACCGGCATGAATGTGAGCCCGTTAACCTGGTGCTGATCACGAGGGTCGTGATGCAGTAGAAGGTGTTATGCCTCTTTGGGAGGTGGGCTCTGGGGGGGTGCAAAGTTAGTTCCATTTCATGGGGGAGGGGTCGCGGGGGTTTGTTTGTTATCTAGTTTCCTTTTGTTTATATGTGAGATATTTGATGGCGTTTTGGTGTATGTTTTTCATGAGGTTTTTAATGGTGGGTTTCGGGATTTTTAGGTTGGCCAGTTTGTTAATGGAGTGCTCATGTATAGCCCCTCTCACTCCGGCTGTGATTGTGATGAGGGGGTTTGTTTGCCATCCTTGATTTTGGATGGTGGTAATAAGTGGGTCATATTTGGTGTGTTTGCGTATAAGGGCTTGGTCAGGGAATCTGTCATGGCAGTATGTGAATTCAATGAGTTGAACTGTGAGTTTGGGGGAGGGTATTATGGGTGTTTGTGTTTGTTTTGGGGCCCCAATAATGCACAGGATATCTGGTCTTAGTTTGGCTTGGCATTGGCATGTGGTTTGCGTGCATGTACATTTAAGGAGCCATTCCGGAATTGTTTGTTCGGGTGGGGTGTTGTTTTGGTGGCCTGCATTGGTCAATGTGAAGAACCGAGTGTTTTTGTGGGCCTGCAATGTCTGAGTGATGAGGTGTACTGCTTTGTTGTGTCGTGTGATTCGTAGGCCTTTTAAGTATGGGTGTTCACATGTTGATAGGAGGTGGGGCCATGTGTCTCTGTCATTGCATTGACACAATGTGCAGTTGGGGTTTTGATGTGTGAGGGGCCAGAAGATGTTCTTTCTGTGGTTACCCATATATGGCCATAGCTTTACATTTGACTAGATCGCTTTAAACACTCCACTCTTCTTCTCCAATGGTCATGTACAAGGACACCAAGCCTAGCAATTATATTATCGCACATGCTCCTTATGTCAGGGTTCTTTTTGTAGATATTCAAAGCCTACAAAAATGGAGAATCTCTCATTCCATGTTGTTGAAAGCGTGATGCCTCTACATCCAATCAATTGCTCCAAGTGATTACTAGTAGTAGTCAATTGATTTGAATTTATAATCTTCTTGTTTTGAAATTTTAACGTCAAATTTAGTGGGTGCAAGATCTAATGGTCCAAATGATTTAAGACGTTGCTATGAGCAATCAAATAGCAATCAATTGGGAGGAAAAGAAATGGACCATTGGGTTTGCTGGGTTGCAAGATATATTGGTCCCGTTTGTTTGTTTTGATAAATCCAATCAACCTTCCAAAATTACACCATGTTGAATTGTGTCATAGCTTGATCTTTTGATGGAATATGCAAAGGTGATTATGATGATATTGAAACATTTCGCTTATTGTATTTGTATCATTCATCAACTGAATGTACATATTTAACATCAGAAATAATACATTTTACATTTTTACAACACATTTTAATATCACAAAGTTCGAAGATCTATTGTGAATTCACATATCCACCATGAAAGGTTTCACATATTAAAAGTGCATCGATGGAATTGCCGATAGAATCAAGACACCAGGATCCAGATTTTGAAAATATGTACAAATTTACTTTAAAATAACTTGGACACTCTTAACCTCTTTAAATGCTTTGGTTAAGCAGATTCTCACTCTATATTTGTTGATGGTATCAATACAAAAAAATGGAGGTGTAAAATTTGTTACAAAGACAATCGTGCCATAAAACGGAGTAAGTTCTAAACATTGAAATCAACATGACATGTATTCCTTCTCTTGTAAGGGGCACCAGTTAAAGTGGCATGAACAATGTACTCTAGATTTTCTAGGTTAACTACATTGTATTTGGAAAATATTGGGGGGGGGCACACTAATAACAAGGGATCCCCAACAAAAACATTGGGAATTATATTGTGGGTGCACACTATATAAGATTGGAGGTCCAAGAAACACATGATCACATCTCGTTCAAATCTTGCTCATTCCACAAACAATCCAGCATGTACAATCCAGCATGTTCCTACATGAGACCCTAGGATATATCTCTTTACGATCAGACTAGATCTCTGTATAATCGAAGTAGGGTCCAGGGTTTCCAGAGACATTTGATTAGACCCATCTTCATGTGAGGTCTGTACAACGTTGAATGAACAGCCATGAGTAGCCTGGGTCAAACTTGTCCTGTAGCATGGAGTGGCAAACACATTGTCACTCCCCTTTGGAGTGCAGTAGGCCCCTTCTCATGCTTGGCTTAGCATAAGCACGTCCTGCATGCCTTTTACTTGTTTGGATGTACCTATGGATTAATATCGTTTGTTTGTAACCTGAGGTGAAACATGAGAATTCCTGCAAAGACTGCCTCAAACAAGCCTCCTCCAAAGACATCAAAGCCCGACAGGAAGAAGAGATATGCCAATCAGAAGAAAAAAAACCCATGTCTCACCTCAATTTACATGTTTCAGAATTTTCAGAGGTGAAACATAAAAATTCTTCTGGCTTGCATATCATTTCTTCTTGCCGGGCTTTGATGTCTTCCCAGGAGTCTTCTTTAAGGCAGTCTTAGCTTGCTTCCCAGCTGGTTTCTTTGCAGCAGGGGCCTCCTGTGACATAACCCAGAAATTGTCAGAGGCCAAGAAATGCAGACTGAGAACCGCCACAAATAAATACCCTTCACCCCAATTGAACATTAAGTCCTATGTCAAAGATGTGCACCATCTGACAGCTGATATTATTGACTACTCATCAAGAGTTTGTTCCTCCAGCATTTTCGGTCGAACTTGCTAAAATATGTCCATGCAACCCAATCCATTTAAAATCCCTTGAATGATAATGTTGTCAGCACAAATAGCACATCCACATGGTATTCTCTACCCCAGTAACATCCTTACAGTACAGAAAGGACACAAGTTTGAAATTGAGTTCATGAGATGTCAAAGACAGGGATTGGAATATGTTCTGACCTTCCTCTTGGGGGTTGAAGACGTAGCAACTACACCACCAAAAAAACTCTCCAGCCTGCAAACAGTCAAAATTCAGTGCACGGGATGAGATAAAACCCAAAACATCTCATAAAGAAAGGACAAGTCCAAGCAAACATATGCCACATTTTTAGTTCATGAACACACAGATATTTTTCAGAATCCAGAAACTAGGTTTGCACTCTCTAAAACATCAGCAGCAGCAAAGACCATCCAGATCCTTGAAGTGGTTGAAGTAGCACACCTTCCTTGTGAGGATTTGTTCTTTGCAACCTTGATCTTCTCTATTGCCTGCAAAGGTTAGTAGAATGATTAGAAATTGACTAACCAAAAGAAATATATGAAATCAAGACATGTCCAAGGGACTGAGCAACCTTTGTAACTCGATCAGTGTTGAAGCCATTTTCATCAACCAGAAACTTTTTCAAGCCCTGCAGGACACATGAACATGTCTTGTCAGTATGCATTTATAACTGCTAATCAAAAACAGATTGAGCATTGATAAAAGACCAACTTCAAGGACACCTGACAAGGTTGAGGCTAAAGCAAAGCAAGAGAGGCAAGTTTTAACCTCTTCATCAGGTGTGTTCCACTTGAACTCAGGCAGTTCTTCTGTAGGTGTAACCAGAGGCTCTTTGAAGAGGCGCCTTGCTTCCTGATAGGGCCATGGTTCTGGTATTTGATATCTGCCATGCATTCAATGGTTTAGGGTTGAGTGCAAAAACATAACTCCAAATGCAAAAGTCATTTAAATATGACATATCTACAGGTAACAAACATACCTTTCTTTGTTGAGATTTTCCAAGATAGATTCTAAAGAACCATGTTGACGAATCAGCTTAAGAGCAGTTTGGGCTCCGATACCTGTCCGGACAAGTCCAAGCAGTAAGCAGGGTAGCTGATGAGAATCAAGTTAACCATCATTTAAAAGGCACCCATATATATCAATGTACTCATACAACTAATACCACTTGGCTATTTGTGAGAGGGTGCAGTCTATAATGATATTTTGCTGTTATTCCTATTTTGTTGAGAGTCTGCCATTTATGAATCCCAATAAACAGACTACTCAGAACAAAGACTGGACAATAGACTGACAGGCAGCAGTCCCAAAAAATGAACAGTTGTTGCGGGAACACTACAATCACCTCGAATTGTGTCACAATAGTCACATCCACATAATATGCACAGGTCCACAAACTGATCCATTGTCAAACCCAACCCCTCCAAGACCTGAACATCGGAAGCACCAGACAAGCAAAGGGTCATTAATTATCCTCCACTCCTTTGCTGCAGATTGTAGGTGTGAAATAAAACAGATCAATGTCTAAGTTTTTGGAGCCCCAGATGCAAGATTCAAAATTCAAGCTCCAAGAAATCACTGACAGCACATTTGTTAGACAGAAACTACCTATGAGTAGATTTAATACTTCCAAACCATTACAAGGGACAGATATTACCTTTGCAACATCAAACTCCATCACAGGTATTTTACGAGATGTTGGCTCCATCAAGTGTCGTAAGAACCGGAGTGAACCAAATGTTAGAGAGTCCATATCCTCTGATGCCACCGCATAAACCTGCACGAGACACCAAAATCTATCATGTTTACTTCTTTCTGAGAGGCATGAGACTTCTGGATAAAATAAGTAAGGGATCTTAGAGTTGCATGTCATTAGTTAAACTTTACTTTTAAGATTTTACATGGTGGAACAGATACATGGCCTACAAAGCCACAGTCATGTTTAATTTAAAACACTACATTGATCAAAATTTGTAGTGTTTGTCCACTAGATGAACATATCATGGACATATTGAATTCGGCACTATTAAAACAAAGGCATTATCAATTTCCCAAAATGAACCAAGTAGCATGCCTGGTCTTTTTCTCCTATCAAACCTCCAACCTCAGATGCAACAAGGATCTATCACTTGTTGCAACATCATATTTCAATAATTTCAGAACTAAATATCTCGTGAAATGCCAATGACCACAAATGCAAGAAGTTTGGAAAAACCTTTACCTTCCCTGCTTTACAAAGAGATGCACACTCAGCTTCAGCTTCAGAGGGAGCCTGTTTACAAACAGAAACCATTATCAACACTGGGAAAACTCCAGCTTCACTAGATATTTATGGATAACCACTTTAAAGCAAGCAGGTCTTTGAAGCAAGATTCTACTGGTTGGCAAAGTACAGACCTCCACAACAGGAACCCCCATAAGTCGTAGTAACTTGCGACAATCTTCATTGTGTTGTTTTGTAACCTGCAGAGAAAGCTCTAGTTAGCTACATTACTCATTACATTATACCAGTAAATCAAGCCCATGAACCCTGAGAGTAAGGCCATAAAAGAGATAATAAATACTCCTCATTTTCAATCTTTGGTCTAGTTTACACACAGTACATATTCAAGAGTTAAGCATACCTTGACTGTCCTTTTACTGTATTTCTCAACATCAGCCTTTTCTCCATCCTGTGTCACACCATGTACTTAAAAATAAGTAATGCTTATAGACGTAACTCAACACTTGTATGCTTACAAGATAGTAGCCACTAGACAACTCCTTGAATAAAACTAGTTCCAGCTCTATGGCCACATGTTGAAGATTTACCTCCAATGCTGTCGTCAGCCCTTCAGTTGCATCCTCTCGCCTTGCATATCTAGATGGCAAGGTAATAGAAGAGTTTTCATTCACTTCATGAACAACCAAAAGATTTGCAACCTTATATTTAGCAGAGAGATTAAGAGAGCATGTATGACACTTAAGAAAATGCTCCACTTTTGTGCACAATGAGTCAACACAGAAACTTAATTACCGTTTTGCAAGCTCTCCTTTCTTCAGATCTGGTGGCTTGCCATCAAATACATAACTGCACATACAGTGAAAGAAACACTCAGTACTTAGACTCTATCATACTGAACAACTATAAACTTGGTGTGCATCTGGACAAACATTGAACCATATAAATATTTAGAAAAAACAAAAGGTGGACAAGAACATCTTGCAACTTCTTTTAGGGTGGTACCTACACAGGCTTCATGCCAGCCTCTAGAACTCGAATTGTTCGATTGAACATGCCCTGCAGATGGCTGCCAGAACAATTTTGTTAAGACAGAAACATCCCAATAATTACACAGCAAATCCCCAGACCAACACAACCTACCTTATTCATAAACACACAATGTAAAGTTACAGACTAAATAGCTGCAATTGTGTTCTGTGATGCTGTCAAGGAATCTGTACCCACACCAATTCCACCAGCAAATAAACATACTTTCCTAGAAGTCTATGTCCACTCACATAAATTTAGCTTCCAGAAACACTGCATAATTGACCTCCAGAATCCAAATTATGCAGAATGGAGTGTAGCACATTGTTTCATGCAGCCAGTCAAACCCAAACAAGTAATAAATTTTAGAAACTCACCTGGTCACCTCTCCTGCTTCGTTTGTCAGCATTTCACTTCCTGTCCGCCCCACCACTATCTGCAAAGGAGGCACCAGTCAAAGGGAAGAAGCATATATGAAAGCCCAGGACCTGCCGGCTTCGACCATACTCAAACCAATAGTAACAAAAATTGTCAAGATGTTCCAACCCTATTAGAATTCAGAGGTGTATGTATGATACTCAAAAGAGTTCTAAACACAGAGGAGTGCACAAATGCAAGGAACAAAATCTCACCAGAAACTGATAGATGCTCATGCTAGCATCTATGGCAATTTTACGGCCGAAGTAACTCTCAAACTTCTGCTCCTTCATTGCATCCGGAGCATTGTCCGCCAGCAACTTCGTTAACCCCTACACCACAATTTTTTACATCAGCACCAAGACATCAGCATGTGTGCGAGCACTTTCATAAAACACAACATAAAACCCCCACAACAACTTCCTCGAAAATGCCAAGAAGTTGTCATGCAAAGCCATAAGGGATGGATGTCGACTACATAAGGAATAGATGTGCAGAAATGGGAGTTCAACCGTAGATGCATTTGTTGAAGCACAAACTGACCCTTGGAAATCTCACTCACCTTGATACCCATGGTTCTTCAATACAGTTGAGTAGAGCCTGAAAATTTCCCAAACTTTGCGAAACACTTTTCAACCTTGAAATTGCCAATCCAGCAGCAGGGTGCACTATAATTTCAAACACACGATATCTACGCATTCATAAGAGGACACGATTGAAGAGAAAATAACCAAAAAAAAAAGCCACAAATTTCTATCAGTAGCTTTTATCTTTGCGTGCTGTGCAAATGCATAGGCATACACACAGAACTGAAGCCGTAGTTGAGCTCAGGATGCAAGAATGGTATCGTTGGACAGAGAAGCAAAAATACTACCGTGGGCCAGAGAAGCGAAAATGGAAAAATGGTGAGCGACACAAGGGATTTGAGTAACATGAGCAGCTTCCGCGTGCTCGCGAAGCTTTGGAACGAAGGTACAATGGTGGCTATGGCGGAAGCCAGATGTCAGGTTTCGCGCCCAAATTCTGAGGTCCCCAAAACTCTCAAGATCTGGACTCGCTTGCCAGGACCTGCGTCTGGACTTGGCCTGTGTGACCGTTCATTAACCCTTATAATTCCTAAGGTTATGTTTTCAAGAGTAGCTTTAAAATGAGATTTGCAAGCTTGCTTTATGAAATATTGATGAAGCAAAATTGTTGACACAAAGGCAAAGAACACATCCGCACCGTTGGATCCTCTCAAAGCCATAACGTCATGAGCTTCGTGTGTCATAATCTCATTTCCAAAAGGGCTTCCAATTGTGTGCTTAGGGGTAGTACCCCGAGCTCAAGACCTCAATATGGTCTCCAATAGCATTAGGGGTTAAACTGTTGACAATTGTTGTTGTGCATTAAAATTGTTACATTACGTTCCCTATAAATGCAATCATTGTCAACACATACAAGTCAACATTATATTCTACAAATCTCACCAATTCGTAGGTACGCTAAATAGTCACATTAGTGTGGGTTACCATTTGGAGTTACACACTGCTATGACTTGTGTATATGAAGTTTGGTAATTTGTTTGTATGTATGTTTGTTTGCATGTTTTGTCACATTGAGATCTCACAAACCGTGAGGCTTGTAGGGGGCATGCTTCCAAGGCACCGTTGAATAGCCCTGCGAGAGGGTGGGTGCACTGGCTTCATTTTATCAACTTTGGACATGAGATGAAAGAGATATTGAACCTCGAGTGAATTATGGCATAATCACAAGGAGGTCACTACATAAATTTTATTAAACCATGTGACAAAAAACATAGGGTACATTTAATTCAATAGAGCAAAATTTTACACAAATTTTGGAATTACTATAGCTTGGATAAAATGACCCATACAATATTGTATCTAAAGTAGGGTATGTGAAGAGTATAGGTGGTATTTCATTTTTATTAATAAAGTAAGGTGTGTAATATTTGGACAAACAAAGAAATCATGTGAGGTTCAATGAATGTATTTGGATTGCATGAGAAATTGCCTTAATTGACTAAAAATCATCCAATTTAGAAGTTGGCATTGGATATTTTGGTTTAGGGCCACTTCACACACGAGCCAAAAGCCATGACCATGAAATTGTGAGAGCCCAAAAGAAGTGTCCAAAGGCCATCCCAAAATCATGTAGTGTTGTCACATGCCCTCGAGTGTAATGCGAAATCATATGTGACTGGGCCCTCAAGCAAATGCTATTTCGAGAAATTTCTATTCATGTAGGGTCCTCATACACAATAAATATACTAAATCAACAATTATGAGATTGTGGAGTGCCATGGTCTCCAATTTTGTGTTAGGCCTACCTCCAAGAGGCTGCCAAGAGGTGGTTTTTGAAAATAATCCAAGTGACCATGAACTCGGGGAGTTCACTGCGATAATATTAGAAAACAACGTGCGGGAAAATATAGGGTAATTTATATTCACAAAAGGAAAAACTTAGAATTTTCTTAGAAGTAATATAGGTGAGTATGTATGATAAAATTTGTATTATAAATAATATAGGTTTGATACAAATAACGCATATTTTTAAAATATTTGTAAAAATATACCGTAGGATTTAAGGATCCTAGGCTTTTTTTGAAATAGGGTGTCCTTTGTGTTCAGAGGTGGGAAGATTTTGGATGAAAAACTACGTCGATTCAGTTGAAAAAATGGGATGAAAGATTGATGAGGGCGGATGACGGATTAGGGTTTAGGAAAAATTGGGGGAGAACGTTGTTGGAGGATTAGGTTTTGGTTGGTCTTGTGTCTGTATGCTTCAAGCAGGATGTTGTAGTATTAACTCTATACCCTTCTACATTATTGCATGGACCCTATTTTTGCTTGCTTTGTTGTTGGTGTTTTAATTGTTTTTTTTGACACTTAGTACCGTTGTGTTTAATTGTGCGTGGAACTTGATTGAGGAACATGGGCTGATTTTGTTGTTTGAAACTGTTTATGAACACTCTTAATGTAAAACCTTGCTGTGCCTTGGATTTTGGTGACTTAGTACTTTGAATGCTCTTAAACGCTTGGAGCAAAATCAAATAATTATAATGAACATACCTAGCTTAAAATTAGAGCTTCATCAAATTTAAAAGTAATTATAGGGTCATTTAAAAAACAAGAAATTAGCAAATTATATAATAATACGGTACAAAAAATTAAGGATGGATAATTAAATACCCCTTGAATAAATACCCTTGTCACGCACGTGTATACATATATACATGTCTAGTGAACTCCCCAAGACCATGAAACATGATCCATTTGATACCATGAAGAAATCCATGTAGACTTTACATTAATCTTGCATTCACTTACTCCATTGATCCCTCAAGCATAGTGTGAAGTGAACTTAGACTGGCTCCACCTCTTCCACCAATGAGAGTGCTTGAAGTGCAATGGTCACGGACCACGAGTTTTGTGTGTGCTTTTGAGGAAGTTTAGTGTTGTTGGAGGATGTGTTTTGGATTGTGAAGGAGTTTTATGTGACCCGGCTTTGGATCTCACAAGCAAATTTATAGGTTCAACACAAGGCTATCCAAGTTTGACACACAAGTCACAACCCCCTCTTCACATCAAGCATGGTTCCACACTTTGTGGACCGTAGAAAGAGCCAATCCAACGCATCTAGCGTACAAACCGAGCAGTAAGCTTCCGGAGGTGGATTATGGCGATGTTGAAGTTTTGAGGGTTGAAATGGAAGAAGGGAATGGAAACACATGGGGTGTTATAGAGGACGAAGTCATGGAGGAGATTGTGCTTCCTCTACCCATTATTGAGGATGAAACATGACAATTTATTTCAAATATGTTGGATTGTGAGGAAGTGTTTGGAGAATCCAATACTACAGTCATGAAAGTTATGCCAACATTGGAGTGTGACGGACATCAAATCATCAAGGCCACTTTAGTTTCATAACTTAATGCCAACCCGGTTTTGTCCAAGGATAGGCTTACGCAAGTTGCAAATGCAATCTACTTCAATAACAACGATGATTACATTAGTGCCTCCTCTTCGCCCACTTTCATGTTGGTTGGATTGGGATATGATGTGGTCATCTTTTTGTACCAAAAATTCAACTATAATTTCTTCAACAATTAATGCTACCAAGAAACGTAGCAGAAGGAGATTGCCCAAAAACAACATCCCAACTTCAATTTTCCAAGGAGTTGACAATGGTACATGGTCGAGTGGACGGGACCATACGGAACCATACGGAACCAGAAAATCACTCCATGGTCAAACATAGTAGAGCAACAAAGGAATTTTGTGGAGAGTTGTGATGTGTAGTTCTCACTGCAACAAACTGATATTTATATATGCTAGTAAATTGCTGACGTTTTGGAAAGAGAAGCATTTCACAAAGTGTTTGGGCAAAGTCGTGAAGTGGTTAGATGGTATATGGGGAGAGACGCGCCAATCGCTAGTGAACAAAGACGCTTCACCTTGATCGTGAACCGTGAGGTTGTATGTGAACACAAAACATGTTTATTTAGTATGTAGATGGTACACAAATGGATGATAATTCATTGGATGTAATCGTTGACATTGTTAAAAGAATGTGAGTTGCAAAGAGATGAAGCAACCCAAAACTTTATTGACAAATGAAGTTGAATTTGAATTTGCAACTCAACTCTCCGGACCCGTGTGAAGATGACGACCCCAAATTTTAGAATTCTTCAAGTACTTCACCACTACACTAATTAGACCTAGTATTGTGGGCCACAATAATTTTCTGGAGCCCACACTAATTTTTGCAATGAGAATTAATGTGGACCACTTAATTTTTGACCCACACCAGGTTTCTAGTAGAATTAGCATGGGCTACAATTTTGAGTTTATGAAAATTAATGTGAGTGCATTTTTTATTTTGTGCTATTTTGGTCCCATAACTAATATTCAATGTGTTGGTTGGAAGTCTTCACGAAGACTTGGGGGAAGACCTAGGGTCTTGGACCCATGTTAATTCCACCTTGACTATAATGTGGCGCATGCTAATTATTTCCACACTAATTCTCCACCCACACTAATAGGACTACTTTTGTGTGATCGATGACAATCATGCCTTGATGAAACCTAAATTTTGCTCTTTGGCCTCTCGACTTGGTCGGCCATAGTGTGAAGCGGCCCTAAGCACCGGTTACTTAGAGATTGGGTCGGGTTGCGCATTGGGCGGGCCCGTTAGTATTGTGCACATGGCCATGCAATAATCCAATGGGAATGACCCAATCCACAGTTTTCTTAAATGGGAAATAAGGTAAGAGACGCATTAAATACTGTTGAGTTGAGCAGATGAGGGGCGGATGTTGAACGAATGGAACCTGGCACGTGAAAAGGTTAATTTGTTAACCTCGGTTCGACTGCTGGCCAACCTAGGGTCAACCACGTCCGGTTAGGGTTTGGCGCCCGAGCTCCCCTTCGCTCGGAACTCCTGTCCTCTCTCTCGTCGCTGCTCGATCGCCTCCCCTCCCGCCATTTCCCTCGTTCGCCCGCTCGACATCACCCTTCCATCTCCCTCCCCTCTGCTGCCGGCTCGCCGTTCGAAATTCATCCCCGCTGCAACTTACAGCGTCCAATTCCACCAAGTATAGCAAAACTTATCATCACATTGGGGTTGGCAGTTAGTGCCTGGAGCGACATCGGTGCCGGGCGGAGCTTTGCGCGTATAGTTCATGGTTGAGTGGAGGTCCTTACGGTGTTTTGATTGAGAATTTGAGCATGGTGTTTCCGTATCATCCATTGAGAGGCGCACAGCGGGAGCGTGCGTCTTGGGCTTGATGGAATGGGCATGGACATTGGAAGAGGATTTTGGTAGTCTTGAATTGCGACGGAATTTTGCACTTGCCGTGGACCAGTGTTGCTGAGACGCCGAATGAGGGCATCGCCATGTCACTGAAGCATTTGCTGCTGGGCATGTCCATCATATCGGAAATTAGGGTTTTGAATAAGCACCAGTCTCAGATCGTAGTGTTGTGATTTGAGTACAGCTTGGCCACGTTGTCCGGGACCCGCTCAGGTAGTCAAGCAACCTCGATTCGACACTGCAATTTTAATTCTGTGACCACATCGGAAAGATTATAATTCTCAAAGGAACGATGTAATTAGGGCTGACGATTATGGAATCCCTGCCCCGCGTATTCACGTATTGCATGTGAATAAATCGTATTGTATGATTGCTTCACCTGTTTGAGTAGGTAGGCTACCGTTTTTCCCTCCTTTCTTTCCCTTTTGAACACAGAACGCCTAAAATTAATCTGAAAGCACTCCATTATGTCCATCGATATTCTTATCTGGTGAGGTCTGAGGTGCTCAGTGTGCAATTGTAGAACTTCGGACATATCTGTGCCAAATTTGATTTCTCAAATTTCGCTCAGTGGCTCTAAGTTTGCCTTTGTTACTCGCTCTCTCTTTCCCAGACCTCGCTCAGCTATCAAACATGGTGTTTATCTGTTTGTTAGATCTATTTATCTACCCGCACTTCAATGTGTGCATAATTGATACGATTCGATTCACTCGTCACACCTCTGTGATTGTCATCTCGAATTACTATGAGCAAGCTTAAATTACGCGCTGTCCTCTCTTTGGTCACATAATGAATGGCTTGGGTATAGCCCGGTTTTGCATTGGAGCTATGTGCTCAAGGTCGTTCTTCAATTTCCTCCGCCTACAGCTTTCAGGTTAGGCTGCCGACAGTAGTTTTAGGACTCTATGTGCTCTGAATACTGAGGATGCTCCTTTCCTCGGTTCTAGATTTTTAGAGAAACAGGAGTGAATATCCAAATCGGAGTTCACAAGGTGTTGCGCTTTGTGATGATATCTTCCTAGGAGTCACAAATAAGTTCTACGTTGCCATTTTTACCCCACCTATGGGCCATTAAATATCTGGAACTGTGCGTACATGTGAAATTGAGGAGCAGTGACGACTTTTCACGCTTGGTGAATGACAGTTATGTGTGGATTCTGTTTGTAGTATTGCAAGTTTTCCTTCTGAAATCATGAGCTAAACCAGATCCTATAGTGGCAAGTGCAATGAAATACCCTGAAGGCCACTCCCGGATTCAATCATCACATATATCCAATGACCTGTCCCCAATCTGCATTTTGTCTAACTAGCATATTGTTCGTTTCAGGGTTTAAGTACTGGGAAATGAGACTTGGAGTGCAATGAAAGGTAATGGCATGGGGCCAGGAATGGCATGGCCTGATTCTCAGGCAGTATACCCACAGCAAGTGAATGGAATACGGGAGAGAGAAGCAGTTTCTGACAACCAGCGCCTCAAGAGGAGGCCCTCACCAGGTTCTATAGGCATTGATGGAGGCATGGGTATACCTATGGTCAACAACTCCTCTCAGCCCATGGCTCCAGCTGGTCAAAAGATTGCTGGGAAAGATGCATTATCCTTTGCGGGTGTTTTGAGATCACGGAACAAGTTTTCAGGTGTGGGGAATAATTGTATTGAATTTGTTGTTGTACATCAAATTTTATGAGATTCTCATTTTTGTTCATGTGCTTCTGTAGCTATCAGAGTTGAATTTTTCTTTTTTCTTTTTTCTTTTCATCAGGGACTACCTTCCATACTTTTGCTTGCACTTGGTAGGCTGACACTATGTTCCACTCTTTTATTGGAAACGGATTTTTTTCTTGCAAGCTCATTGGGAGGTGCAAATCTGCAGATGCACTGGTGCTGTATAACAGCATTCTGGAGAAGGAGCCTCAAAATGTGGAGGCGCATGTTGGTAAAGGGATATGCCTGCAAAGCCAGAATTGTCCCCGAGAAGCATTTGAAAGCTTTGCAAATGCATTGCAGCTTGATTCACAAAATGCATGTGCTCTCACCCACTGCGGAGTTTTGTACAAGGAGGAGGGAGCTTTACTGGAAGCTGCAGAGGTAATGTCTCTTAGTATGGAGAGCTCGAGTCTACCAGTCCTGAGGAATGGTTTAGGTAATGGTTTTGACTGCATAATGGACAGTCACAATGACTAGTTTATAAGCTTCCTGAGGAGTATGTTGCTAAATTGCTGGAATGTGTAGGTATGGAAGTTTGTCTTGAAGAAGTGATGCCATGTAGTTATGGTTGAACTGGGTGTTAATACGCTCTATGAGTGACCATGAACAGCTGTGAAAATCATTAGAGTGCAGGGATCGACAGAACCACAGGGCAACATATTTGGTTTGTGTCTGTGACAATTGAAAAGCACCTATTAACTTACAGAGTGTATCCAGCATGTCTACACCAGCAATGTTTGCCCATGGTAATACTTGTTCTAAACTTGTGAATTTCATCACCTTTGTTGATAATTACTTTACTTGCTGGCATTACACAGGCCTATCGCAAGGCTTTAATGGCAGATCCAAGCTACAAGGCTGCTTCAGAAAACCTGGCCATTGTCCTAACTGATTTGGGGACGAGTCTGAAGCTATCAGGACATGTTCAAGAAGGACTTGCTAAATATTATGATGCCTTGAAAGCAGATGGTCGGTATGCTGTAAGTGCACCTTGGCTCTCATTATGACATTGAGAATGAATGTATACACATCTTGTGGATGTTGGTCATTGAGTTGAGATTATTTGGATGCAGTTGTATTGTGGGCATGCACCCTCTTTGGAAGCCCATGTTTGTGTTAATGTAGAAGATGGTGTTGCTGAATAGTGGCAATCTCAAGTTCATCATATTTCATATGCCCTATCTGTGATGGCCTTGGGCTGTGATGGATACATCTTTGTCTGTCTCCTTACATATTATGTGTTGTTGGATTCAGAGTGGGTCTGATTGTTTGGTTGGGGCAGGCTGATGAGTACAATACACATATTTTTCATTTGTGCACGTCACACCTGGTTTTAAATAGGGATTGGTACTTTTCAGCGTTTCTAGCACTCCAAATATATTGGAGAGGACAATGGCTTAGTGACATGTGTCAAGTGTAATTTGCTACTAGTTTTGTTGTTATAGCTAGTCCTGCCTTTTTATCTTTAAAGAACAGTCTTTTCACGGGAAGACTGGAGTTAAATCTGGCATCTGTTCTTTCTAGTATTCCCACTTTCTAAATCAATGAGTGAATCCAGGCAAGTGAGCTGTTTAGTGCATCTAATTCTTCTCAATGAACAATTACACAGAATATGCACTCTGTTCTTGTATTTCTAATGCATGATTTTACATGTTGTGATTTAAGAAGAGAAATGTATTATTAGTTTATGCCAATATGTTTACTGATAAGTGACACTTCTGTGAATGACAGCCAGCATATTACAACTTGGGAGTTGTTTATTCAGAAATGAATGAGTATGATACAGCTCTAGGCTATTATGAAAAAGCAGCTGTGCATAGGCCCATGTATGCAGAAGCATATTGCAATATGGGAGTTATTTATAAAAATCGTGGTGACCTTGATGCTGCTATTGCATGTTATGAAAGGTGGGTACATTGACTGGTTTCATTCTGTAGTTGCATGAATTACACACATCCTGAATATTTTGTGACTATTTCCAATGGGGTTATATATTTTCTAGATAGACATGCATTTGATGCCTCTGTTGCGAGTGATGTGAAAGTAAATATCCTTTCTTTTGGTGGATACTACAACTCTTACAAGTCACCTTAGATTCATTAATGGTAGAACTTATTGACTTAGGACATGTTTCAGGACAGCATGGATATAGTTTGTGATAGACAGTTTTTCTACTTATTTTGAAATTGCATTACTTTATTTTATTAAAGAGTCGCTGACTGATGTTTACCTTCAGATGCTTGGCAGTGTCTCCCAATTTTGAGATCGCAAAGAACAACATGGCCATTGCACTGACAGATTTGGGTACTAAGGTAACGAAGCCATCTATGTTGCTACCTCCCTTGGTAATCTTTTGAAAGTTGATCAAGTAACAATGTACTGCTTATCAATAAAAATAAATAAATAAAAGAAATTTAATGATGTTCCATAGTCTGCAGAACTGGAGCATTCTTTAGATTCTCAAATGACTTGTTAATGAATAAATCGGTTGTTTGTGATTTGGAGATTAGTTATTTAGTGTTAAGGGGAAATTTACTCTCTTCTTTTCTCAATCTGATGTTTGTTTAGCATTGCTGCATTTCTGACATTATGCAGTAACTGAATAATGCAGGTCAAGATTGAGGGAGACATCCATCAAGGAGTTGCATATTATAAGAAAGCTCTTCTTTATAACTGGCACTATGCAGATGCCATGTATAATCTTGGTGTTGCGTATGGCGAACTGCTAAAATTTGACATGGTGAGATTGGCATGATCTTTTGCCATCCATGTCCTCAATTGAGAAACCCTTGTAAAAAATTATGGCAGAGAGGCTTCACCATTCTGACCGTCAGCAGCAACCCGTATTTTAAATCTCAATGACAAAAATTGAAGACTAATGGCTAGTTACTCTCAACATGTAATGGATGAGAAAGTTGTGAACTGTATCTCAGTCTTGTACTTGTGGTGTCGTCTGTGATACTGCAGTTCGATCTCCTTGACTGCAGTACTTGTGAATCATTTTCTTTTAATAGTGTGAAGTGATCTCTGTGGGGACACATTATGTGCAGGCGGTGGTGATGTATGAGCTGGCTTTGCACTTCAATTCTCACTGTGCAGAAGCCTGCAACAATTTGGGGGTCATTTACAAGGACCGTGACAATCTTGACAAAGCTGTTGAATGCTACACGGTCAGTATCTCTATTTGAAACTACACCTACTAGTCCTGTTAGTGTGGAATACCATTTGGAGTTACACATTGCTATAACTTAAAAAAAAAATCAAGTATATCAGTTTTAACCAAGTAAGTTATTGTTTGTTCCTTGACGTGCATACTATGTGTAGTTGTTTGTCTTATCCAAGTAAAAACTGATATTCTTAGTAGAAAATTTAGCAATATGTAACTCCAAATGGTAACCCACACTAATAGGACTATCCATTGTACTTACATGGAGCTCACAGGATTAAATGGGGACATTAACCACTGATTAGAAGTTTGACTCTTTCATGAGATTTTGACCAATCACATGTTGATGTTGTTGTTGTGGTAACAGATGGCACTACAAATTAAACCTAACTTTTCCCAGTCCCTCAACAATCTTGGGGTAGTCTATACTGTCCAGGTTGGTTATATTCCTTCCAAGCCTGGCATAGTGTCTTTTTTTGTAATGTTTGATTTCCTATCTCTTTTAATCAATCTGGTTTCTGTCTTTATTGTGGGGTACTTTCTTACTCTTCATGGTTATTATTCAATATCTCTAAGGCATTTCTTTATTGGTGACTTCACAGTAAACTAAGGAATATAGTACACTGGTATCCATCTTACATCACTCTTATTGGTCATTGCGTGCCACATTTGTCTTGTTTTCATTCCCTGTCTGGTAGCATAATGCAGATTTAGATATACTTATCTTCAATAAACTCAATTCATAATTGTGATTTATCTCTGCAGGGGAAAATGGATTTTGCTCTCAGTATGATTGAAAAAGCTATCATGGCTAACCCTTCATATGCTGAGGCTTACAATAATCTGGGTAAGTTTTCCCAATAATGTTCTCAAGTTCGTCCGACTTCAAGTGGTGGAACATGCATTATTGCAGACTGGGGAATATGATATAAGGGCATGATTGGTTATCAAATTAACCTGTTCTTTTGCATGTGGCATTGTAGTTGTCCTGCTTGGAACTCATTGTCTGGTCTTGGAATGTAAATTCTAATGTCAGTAGCGATTAGCATAGGTTCTTATTGTGATTATTTCCCCTCATTTGAAAGTTAAAATCATTGGCAGGCGTTCTGCATCGAGATGCTGGTAATATCCCTCTTGCCATTAAGGCTTATGAGCAGTGCTTGCACATTGACCTTGATTCTCGAAATGCTGGCCAGGTATGTAAATAGTACTGACTTATTTCCAGATTTTGGGACCCTATCATTTACTATTGTATGATATCAAACATATGCATGCATTACACATTTTTGATAGAGTTCAGTTATTGTTCTTCAGAATCGCCTCTTGGCCATGAACTACATCCATGAGGGTGAGGATGACGAATTGTACAATGCACACAGGTACTACATGGCCTTAACCCGTGCTCGTGTGAGGATATTTTGGGAAGAAGTGTCAGAGAGTTCATTAAAAAGAACCTAGTTTGTAGCCACACACTTTATCCATCAATCATAATTTCTTATAGTCTTGTGCATCAAGTCATGCAAGAGGAGAGGCTTCTGTTGTTCCAATTAAATTTTTTGTACAAGTTACTTCTAGGTGAATCTCAGCTTACTTTGATCGCCTGTGAGTGTTGACTGGCAGTTTGGCGTAGTTGGGAATTGATAGAATCATGGGAAAGACTAATCTGCAGCAAGAAGCTCTATAATCAAGGCTGTAGGGTTGATCAAATGAAATGTCTACAGCAATTAATTTTATGTTTAACATCCATCAAGTGTTTTGCAAGCACTTGAATGCTTCTGCATATTTATGTATGTGTCCGAAGCTCTGAATGGGGTTGAGCTCTCAGCTAATCTGGGGCTTACTACTAGAATAATGTCTGCACAACACCCGGTGAAGAAATCTATGGCTCCATTTTACATGTAGTGGAGACGATTCCATGATTTTGCAGGAATTGGGGAAAGCGTTTCAATTGCCTCTATCCAGAGTTTACATCTTGGAGCAACTCCAAGGAACCAGACCGCCCCTTGACAATAGGATACATTTCACCTGACTATTTTACTCACTCTGTGTCTTACTTTATTGAAGCCCCTCTTGTGCACCACGATTATACCAGCTACCGCATTGTGGTGTATTCTGCAGTTGTGAAGGTTGGTGCTACTTCCTGCCTTCTGCATTATGGCGTAGGTCTTGGATATGAATGGTCAAGTTTCTCATTGGTTGGTACTATATATGAGTAGAATGAAACAAATGTAACACATGTAACATATGTTGCTTTCTCAACATGGTCTTTTAATTGTAAAATGTTAGAAAATATCATCCTTAAGGACTCCCTTTTACCTACCAAAATACAGAAGACCTGAATTGCAGTGGTTTGTGCTGGTCTCTGTCAGGCGGATGCTAAAACACAGCGGTTTAAAGATAATGTACTTAAGAGAGGTGGGATTTGGAGAGACGCTTATGGTTTAGATGAGAAGAAAGTTGCCAATATGGTAAGAGAGGACAAGATAGACATTCTTGTGGAGCTGACAGGGCATACAGCTAATAATCGACTTGGGGTTATGGCATGCCGACCTGCTCCTGTTCAGGTGCATTTTGTTCTCGGTTGTTTATTGTAACGTAATATAACGTATATATTTAATGATATGAATATGAGTACAATTAGCATGATCTTCTCTATGTCCAATAGTTCTTTTCTTGTGGTTGTATGAGTGCAGTTTGGCAACTAAACATGTCTATATCTGGTATTTCATTTGATCCAGGCTACGTGGATTGGGTATCCAAACACAACTGGCCTACCAACTATTGACTATCGGTTTACAGATGCATTGGCAGATCCCCCAACCACCAAACAAAAGTGAGCTTGCGTGACCTGTAAATTAATATCCGTCCATTCGTCTCTTCATGAGCTGTTTGCTCAGTATTGGTCTTTTGAGTTGGAAGTCTTTCAGTATCTTTGCAAATGGTAAAGCTGTCTGATGTTATCGAGAAATTATGACTATTCATGTATAGTTGTGTAAGCAAAATCTAGAAATCATGATGTGGGTCATGGAAGGGTATACCAGCAGCAATCTTGTTTCCTCCTTCCGCTTGAGTTACTTCTTTGATTAGACAGTGTCATTCGTTTTGTTGGCAAGTTCAAAGTAGATAGCATGTGTCCAAGATACAGAATATGGTCATTCCATTGACATACTGGTTTTTATGACTACTTTTGGCTTTTGGCTTTTGACAGACATGTAGAGGAGCTTGTGAGGTTACCCAGCTGCTTTTTGTGCTACACCCCATCTCCAGAGACAGGACCAGTTGTGACGACGCCTGCTGTCAGCAATGGGTTTGTAACTTTTGGGAGCTTCAATAATCTTGCCAAGGTGACATTCTGCTGTAACATGTGTGGCTATCCTAGTGCAGTTTGAGGCGATCTAAGGGCTCCTTGATTAGCATAACCCTTCTATCTTACCTTTACTATCTAGTAGGTATACATATCCATAAGGTACAAGTTTTAATATGGGTTCCTGAATAGAGGAGAGGCTTTCCATTCTTCTCAACAGTCACAACATACAGGTATATAACCATTCTAGTAATCACTACTGCTGTCTTTCATTTGTGCTCACAAGGCAAATTATGTTTGATTCAAAGATATTAAATGCAGATGACGCCAAAAGTCTTACGAGTGTGGGCTAAAATACTACGTGCCTTGCCAACCTCACGGCTTGTAGTGAAGTGCAAGCCTTTCTGCTGCGACAGTGTGCGAGACAGCTTCCTGGCGAAGTTTCAGAAGCTTGGTGTAGAGTCGCTTCGGGTTGACTTGCTACCCTTGATTCTTCTTAATCATGATCATATGCAGGCCTATTCCCTCATGGACATCAGGTATGCTACCCTGCACTGTCCATGTTTGTTTAAGATGATTTTTGAAAGAAAGTATTGCTCACTTAAACACCTTAGACTATGGGAGATCTTGAAAGAGTAGGTTTTGTTATTGCAGTGTAGTCAGTTTTGCAGGACCTTCAATGCTCGTAATTAATGGGCACTCCTGTGCTGTTTTTAGGAACAGGTGTGGGGGCTTTTTATTGTGTTCCAGATACATGTGTGTCCCTTCCTAACTAGAAGAGCATTTTCGTTTGTGCAGTTTGGACACATTTCCTTATGCAGGAACGACCACCACATGTGAGTCACTCTATATGGGTGTACCGTGTGTGAGCATGGCTGGTTTAGTACATGCCCATAATGTGGGTGTCACTCTTCTGCACCAAGTGGGTAAGTGCCAGACTTCTATCCTAGATTTAATCATTTGTAAAAGTGCTAGGAGTTGATAATCCTTTTGCACCTTTTGTCACACAAAGCTCTGATGTTTTTGTTCATATGTAGCCCTTTGAAGAATGTTGAGACAAGACAGATGCGCAAGCTTATAAGCAAAAAATTTCTGAATTGTAAAGAGACATATAATTATTGTTGGCATTCCAGGTTTGGAGCGACTTGTGGTAAAGACTGAGGAAGATTACATAGACAAGGCACTAGAGCTGGCGTCAGACATATCATCGCTCGCAAGTCTCCGAATGGGACTCCGAGAACGGATGCTCAAATCACATCTATGTGACGGTCCCAACTTTGTGAGGGGGCTTGAGGAGAGCTACAGGAAACTGTGGCATCGGTACTGTGATGGAGATGTTCCATCTGAGACGCGTAAAAAAGCAGAAGCGGAGGCTCTCCTTGGTCCAACTGCGAGCATGACAGGGGAGGCAGTTGACATGCCGATGAAAGAGGCTGTCTCTGTTGCACCCTGTTCAAACACGGCTGCAGTCCTCCCCACACCATCCCCTACCTCTACTCTCTCTACCACAGAGGGTAATAGCTTGGGCGAGATGCGCACTAAGTGCACAAAACGAAGTCCCAGTTCTCTTGGCCAACCAAGCTGACATGGGCACATTTTACCTGCGTCCATAGTGCACATGTAATGTGACGCTGGATGCCAGCTTTTTGATCATCAGCACCTCTTGTCTATGAAGTGCTCTTCCAAATAGCCCTTTGTTAGCTATGGGCTTCTGAGGCAGACTTCTCCACCCCTCTTCTCATATTATTTTAGTTAGAGAATATCATTGCAGTGGGGGTGTCCGCCACCATTTTTTTTGTACAAGAAATTTCACTATATGATGACCCTGGTCGGTGCTTGGAAGACTGTTGCTGCTAACTCCCTTATTGCAAGGATGTGAGTGTACGCTATGGAGGTGACCTAATGTGCTATGGAGGTGACCTAATGTGCTATGGATGCAAGTTTAAGTTCTTACTATTGAGATGCCATGCAGCAGTTGCTGACAACCACCTCGACAGTGGCATGTGCTCACCTACTGCAACAGCATGGTTGTGAATCCTCATAAAACCATTATGGCTCACCGACTAGACTAGTCTACACAAGCTTGCAGTTGTTGAGTAGAGGACAGTCTTAGTTAACCTCTGCCCCTTCTTGACCTGGCGAATGCAGAGATTTCAAACAAGAACAACGGTGAGCTGCCTTCCACCAGGTCAACATCGACTGTCCCTTAAGGTGGCCCAAATCAAGGTGGGGATGCTGAAATTTTTTTTATAAAAAATAATTAGTCCTTCAGCTCCTGGTAGTACAGTTTGGCTGGATGTGAATGACATGGTTATTGTAATGTTTGCATTTGCTCAAAGAGCAGATCACTCTGCCTCTCGAATAGATCTGTAAGAAATTTGTGTCCTTCCTGCCACCCTCAATTTGCCGAATTCACTAAGGCTGAGACGTTGATACACGTCCCTCCAGTTTGTGGAGATTGTGCCCCAGGTGTGGGGTGTGGATTTTGTCAAGTAATTTGCTCCAGAATCCCAGGAGTTCAAACATGATTTGTGTTCGTCCACAGGAATAGTTGTGCAATCTTCACCAACAAGCTTAGTTGTGACAGAAGTAACAAAAGATTAGGAGCTTCAAATTATTATATCATTGGGATGCAGTTCAGTTTTTGATACAGAAACTTAGTGCAATCTCCCCATGGTTGCCTTCGATTTGTACAACCTACTGGAGCTAAGTCTCAAAAAGGAGGGACTAAGATGATACGTTTGCCCCTCTTGCCCTGCCACTTTGTGGGCAATTGCATGCTTCTCATTGACCTGAAAAGAGTCTAAAGATAACCCCCAAGGGTCCTCTGCATGCTCAACGCCACCCACTCTACAAGAGTGGGCCACTATTCTGGAAACTGGAGTGGATAACAATGCACCCTTGTATGTGTCACCTGCTCTCCTAGCAATTCAATATATTTTTATCTTCAAATAGTCTTCATGTTATTCATTCTACTAGAAATGACAAGGGGAGGACATGAACATTGTTTAGAAATTATTGAGTAAAATTGGATTATTTTGTTTTTGTTGTCTTGATTGCATTCTGAATCACTTCAACTCTTCCACATGTTGTAAGAGTGTGCGACTCACAAGACCACTTGAGGGAGTGCATTGCCGGTTTCGTTCATGGTCAATGAGAAATATTATGGCAACTTTCATGAGAGAGAGAGAGTTGTCCTACCTTCTCAAATATGTATGGGTGCCAATGTTAGCCCTTAAGATTCTCCCAAGTCCCAACCAACTTTGAGCATGGGAGAGCGGGCGGAGAAAAAAAAAAATTCCCTTGGTCTGCGCTGTATGCAAAATGGCTGGTTTAAGGGATCTCGTTGCTCAACCAATTATGCTGCTCAAGCAACTGTAGAAAATCCCCCGAGAGGCCCTTCGAAATGTTTATCATTGGTTAAAAACAAGAAGAGACACATCAATTTAAGAACATTGGTTGCCATTTAGAATTGGCAAGTGGTCAAGATTGAAGTCTTCAATGCCCTTCAAACGTGATTTGGCCCTTCAAAATATACCTCTCTCAAAACAGCCCTTCAAAACGCAACCCCAAATTGAAAATGAAGATGTCACTTGGAGTCCTCAATATAATCTGCCTGCCACAAGCACCAACAAGCGTAGGGCATTTTCACTACAAGAAGTGGAGTTAGATGGTTGATTCTTAATTCTTCACATTGTACTGGAAACATGTACCATATAATTCATGCACAAGTTTAATATGAGGTTTGTATTTCATTTCTATATTCTTGGATTGATGTCTTGGATTTGAACCAACCCTTCAACTGAAGGGCTGAAATTTGAGAGCCCTTCAAAATGAAACTCATATGAGGGCTTCAATCTTGAACACTGGTTGGCAAACCCTCTTGTGTGAGTGGTGTAAGGTGGCAGCACCTATTTTGGTTTGTGACCCATTAAGGGTACACCTATTGGACACGAAGCATGTGTTACATGGTGTCCCTAAAATTATGAACCAAGTTGAGGCATAGCATGCTCAATGTGCACACATGGCAAGTCCATGTTATAGCACTCTATGACAAAAACCAAGAAGTTTCTCCACTTGGATTGTTAGATGATCCACCAATGACCCCCTTGTAATGTGTGAGTGTCTTCTATTGATTGAGGGCATAAGAGATTGAGGGTACAAGAGTTATCTGTAAAGTCTCTCAAAGAGAGACCAAATCATGGGTTTAATTTTTTTTTGAGAAAACTTTCTACTAAGAGCTCACTACACTAAATGTGATATTTAGTGTCACATGGTATTTTATGTCACTATGTTACCTATTTGGATGACACTTATGAATAAGTGACCAAATATTGTCATGGGTGATGGATGAGTTCATCCATTGGCCAAAACCCTACATTCTCTTGTCATGAAATATTGTCACGGATGATTGAAATTTGGATGAAAAATCACTTGGTAAGTGACGGTACTTGCAGCACTGTAAATGTATAATCCCCCAAAATTTTAACAAAGAATGACAAATAATTTTGGGTTAACATTTAGTGCTGGTGACACTACACTGTGGCTTACAATTAGTATTGAGCAAGACAATTAGAATTTGTGATACTAAATATCATATTTAGTGTACAATAGCTCATTGTGTTCCAGAGCCTATTTTGAAAGTTGGGTGCAAATTTTGGGATCTCCTCTTTCCACCTCTCAAACTTTGAAAGAATTTCAGGATCTAAAAAAGGGTATGCACATGGGACCTTTTGTCCCATATTTGCCTATGCAAGGCTAGCTTGGCCTACCCATCCTAGTAGGACAACCTAGAAAATTGATTTTTAATAGCCCGACACTATTCCTTGTGGATGATAATTTAAATACTAAGAAAACTTGAGTGATTTTTGTGTTAATTCTCATAAACTCATGATCTGGGACTTAGCCCATGGTTTCATCCACTTTACCTTACGAAAAGCTCTATTGTTTATCCATTATTGAACACTTCTTACCTCGGGGAGATCACTCCCTCTTTAATTGATGCATACACGTGCGCTCAAGACCTATTTATCGGGGGGCTATTTACCTTGCAGAAAAGATTTTAAGGTATGGTATTTTTCAAAATAAAGGTAAATGCTTGTATTTTAATACACCCTATCAGTAATTATAATTTTTTGGGGGAATCGTTTAAAAATACCCTATATTACCTATATTGCATTTTTTCCCCTTATACCCCAAGTAACCAATTTCTTTGACTTTACCACAATTTTTTCTTTCTCAGAGCCCAACTGTTGTCCATTTTTTTCTTACACTGTATTTTGTTTCTTACACCCCATTTTTTCCCAACACACGATCCAACACATGTTTATATATCACCACCGACAAACCAAAGCATGGCAATTTGGATGCACAAACTTCCTTAATGACATGAAGTAATCTTAAGTTGCTTTTCATTCCATCAAGTAAGTATCCCACAATTCGAATGTATGCCCACAAGCAATCTACAAAAAGCTTGGTCATAAAGCAATAAATTAGCTTCTCCAAACAACTGGCTTTCTATGTCATTTTCAGCACACCCATAAACTTCCATTCACATATTACCATCTAGAAATCAAAGTATGGGATATTGGCTACCCAACCTTCCTTAAGGACCTGAAGACCACCCTAAATTGCTCTCTAAACATTTAAGTAACAATCACACTACCATAGCACAGACCACTTTTCATCCACTAGCATAGACCATACCCTATACCTACTACCCCTAGTAATTGTTTCCACGCTATTTTACATGTATTGACTAGATAAAAGAGGCCATTATATGTCATGGTATTTTACATGTAAACACGTTCATTATTTTAACCCCTATATTATATGTACGTTCTTTTTTGCAAAATTTAGCTACAATGAATATATTGGACCCTATTTTTTATCGCACGATGTTTCTACAATTTTCGCCAGTGATCTCCCCGAGCTTCTTACATGGCCTTGTTGAGCAAAAAGATCCTAGATTAGCCATCATGATTGATCCAAGTTTGTGCTCTTCTTAACCTCTAAACGCTCAAGCCTTCACGTTTCATTTTTGGGCACCTCTAGCACCAATGCTAATTTTTTTTGTTATGTAGCCAAATAGAATATGTTTTCTTCAAATCCAACTGTACGGATGTGAACTAGGCTACCATATATTCTTTATTGTGAAAAGTTGAAGTCAATCGGATGACATTTTCTAGGCCAGATTAACATATAAACATGGCCTTCATCCGCGCGCGTGTGCGGGGGGGGGGGGCAGCTAGAGAAAACTCTTAATTTTTTTGTTTTATGACCACTTTGGTCATGCCACACATTTTAGAAAGTTGGTAACTTTGTCATAATATGTTATTTGGATGACAAATGAGCTACTCCCAAAAATTTGGGTTTTTTTGAGCAAATTTAGATGAAGTCTGTCACCCTCAAGTTGGAGGAGCCACACGAGGTCATTTTGAGAGATTTCTCCTTTTTCATGGAGCAAGCAACATGTGCACTAAGTTTTTTCCAAATCCATATGATCAAGTTGTGCACAAACGTCACCTTGTCCTAAAGAAAAAAAACCCCCACCCAAATTGGGCATTAAATGTGAAAGATATTGGCTCCTAAATTTGGCTCATACATTTGAGCAACACATGGAACTGCCTCCCAAAAAGCAATGCCAATCTAATAGAAAATCCTACATGCTTGGAGCATGAGGTTTTTATATGTTATTTTGGCCCACATGGTACACTGTTTTTTGCATTTAGTGTTGTGTGGCATTTAATGTTGTTACTAGTCATTTACCTGCAACATTCTTGACCAACCACTCGACAAATAGTGTTTCTTATGCTGCCACCTTCTAGTAGTGGAGATGGTGCAACCATGTGGCAACAAAACAAAAAACATAAAAAGTATTATAACACTAATTGTGGACATGTAAAAATCTGAACATGGCATTTAGTGTTGTGGTTCGTAATTACTGTTTACAACACTAAATGCAAAAAACAGTGTAGTGAGAACCACCCTACACCAATAGATACCTTTCCATCCATCTAGATTGCCACCTAGAGGGTCGCAAACCCCAGTAGAATATTAGGTGGTGACCCATTTCCGGTGTTTGAGCATTTAAGGATTAATCCCTTCTCACATCACCATCATGATTGGCAAGAGTTGATTCTACTTTGTATTGAATGCCGCATATGATTAGTTGGCTACTATCAACTTTGGCTACTTAATGCACCATCGCACTTGCTTGTTGATAGTCATAACATTGAGTTATGGAGCATGCTCCCTTTTCCAAACAAGGGAGGCCACCTCATAGCCGAGAATCCAGTAGAGTTTATTCATGGGGTATGTGTAATAATGTTGTGGTTAACCGAGCTAGCATGTGTCGGCCCCACGTAGATCGGTACATGTTATGAGTAGAAAACTATTAGTATCAAGTTACATGTCTTAGGGTACGCTCAACTGACAGTTTCCCTCACATTGCGAACAATACTCAGGCTAATTGTTTGTTTTGTGGGGGTGGCCTAGCATATGGGGGCATAATTCTTCATTAATTGTTGACACTAAGGGTGCAACACCCCAGTGTGTTGAGTAATGTTAAGGTTTAAGGATGAAAAATTAGTGTCGTTTAAGCTTGGTGTTACTTTTAAGTACACATATCTAAACATGCTGCCGTCCTAAGATTCTTCTTTTCAAAGGGCTACAAACTACAAAGACTTGAGCCTCTCACAACCCAATTATCCACCTAAAAACGTCTTCATTAGTGCAATCTCTAGAAGAGAATGGCAAGCCCACCTACTCCTAGTAATCTTGGTAGGACAACAAGGAGGAAATTATAAACCTCACCAATCCAACCTTACTAAGGGCCGCTTTACACCTAGAGGCTGGTCCAAACCCCCTTGAGGTTGTTTGCATGAAATTTTAGCCCTTTTTGGGTTGGAGGCCGGCCTCAACTACACATTATAATAAGATTATAATGGGGGCCAATTTTCCCATATGTAAAGGCCTTAGGGCCAAGAAGCTAGGCCGATTCAATAAATCTAGCATAATCCAACGGATCTAGCATAATCTAGCATAGAGCCGTTTAAATTTCCACATAATCCAACGGATCTAGTTCGCTAAAAAAAATCATGCTTTATTTAAGAAGGTTTTTTTTTAATGAAATATGACATTGGCCCCGATGCCAAGAATTGGCCCTCCATTTTGGGTGCACCCAATTCAACGAGCTCGGGCCGTGTCATAACATACATTTTTTAATTAAAAAAATCATACCACCAAATCGCCCCGGCCTCTAGGTGTAAAGGCGTTGGGACCGATTTGAGCCTTTTAGCCAATCACAAGTGAGGATTTCAAGCCTCTTACACAACGAATTGGCCCGGCCTCTAGGTGTAAAGCAACCCTAAATAATTCGAATTGGAACTTGTCACCAGGATTACATTTGTTCCATGTTGGTCATCACTAAGACAAACAAAAACTTGAATACCAAAAGCAATCGTACAATTGAGAACAAAAAATTCTCATTGGCATTGACATGATGAAGAAACTTAATTGATTAAATGCTATGTCACATGTTGACTCAATAAGGAGAGTGCATTCTAGCTTGAATCTAGTGTAAAAGTGGCCTCTTAGGGTCTCAAACCCTGGACATTATCTGAGCATAGCTACACTAAATATTTGTATTTAGTATCACTTACTATTTGGAATTACGCAATGCTATAAGCATCAACTGTATATCTCATTTTTTTTGTCAACAAAGGTCGAATTGGTTGTTTGGACAATACAAAACATTAACATCTTTACTTGGTAAAACATTACATTAATAAAAAAATACAATATTGTGTAACCCCAAATAGTAAGTGACACTAAATACAATAACTAGTGTAGAGCCCCTTCCACTATTAGTATCAGAAATATGAGAGGACTCCAATAGTGTAGAGGGCTCTCTATTTCATACTTTACATGTGCCAGGATGTAGTTTCCACGTGGGATACAAGTGGATCTTGGCGAATGTGAGCTTGCCACGTGGCAGATTTTGAGGGAGAAACAATTATCTTGTGTTGGAATAGAGAGCCCTCTACTATATTCTACCTCCCTTCAAAATTCCTTCAATCTGAAAGTTTGCATTTTCATAGGGGAGTCTAGTATTAGGGTTTTGGTTGATGAGCAATGAAATATTGAATGAAAAGCCAAATACATGTGCGATTGGAGGAAGTGACTCCAAGGGCGATGGTCCGATTGATGGTATGACCCAAGGTTTTGTGTCACAAATTTCTAAGTTCAAACTCACTTTTGAACAAGTGCTAACTTAGAAATCATCTTGCCAATACTGAAGCCTTGGTGGATCACCATATGTCCTATTGTCAAGCGAAAATCAACAATTGATGTCTAATTTCACAAGATGTACAATCACGACCTATAAATCGTTATCGTACCCAATGACTAGAGTTCGAAACGACTGTCTAATTCACCAATTGATTTTGGTGTTTAAATACAAGTGCTCCAATGTTGAATTTGGCCTATTGAATCAACTTGTAACTCTATGCCATACTTTCGATCACATAGATAAAGACCCCATGGAAGGACGCGCTACTTGTGATGAATAGTTAAACCATGAAAGCCTTTGTCCTTGGTGCAGGTGACTAATGCTTTTGACTCTTTCTCTTCAGAAGGTTAAACTTAGGGCTGGTTCACATGGGGTCCCAAGTCCCAAGTCCCACTCATGTTAGCAAGTCCCGACGTGGAGGCAAAGCCCCATCTTTGGAGTTTCAAGAAACCATTAAAATATGGTTAATTATCGTTAAAGTTGGATCTTGATTAATTTATGCAAATATATTTGTGGGATTTGTGTTGAGAGTTGGGTCTAGTTTTATGCTCGACCCAACACTCAACACAAGTCCCAAGCCTCACTTCCAAAACTTGTTGTCATGTAGGCATCCATGTCATACTTGGGGCTTAGGACTGAGGATCCCATGTGAAGTGGCAAGTCCCAACTTCCATGCTCTCAACGGCTGAGATTGCACGGATTGACCTCAAGTGACTTGGGACTTAGGACTTGGGACCCCCTGTGAACCGGCCCTTAGTACCAATTTCATGAGTGGCAATGAGAGGTGTGCGCAGGGGTAACACTCTAACGATGTTTCTCTAAATAAAGAATAGATTAAATTCCCGCTTTGTCAACCATAACACGAGTGATAGTTTTTTGAACTTTGTAGTAATTTTCCTATGTGTACGATCCCCCCCCAACAGAAATTCTTGGCCTTCGGGGTTCTTATCAAATTAAACTCTCTTAAGTTGTGGTTCAAGGCAACCTAAGGACCCTCATAGTTGGAATCTAGGGCCTTGCCTTTGGTAGGATGATATAATCTCATTCTCCATATTGTTCCCTAGTAGGTAATAAACTGAAGCGTCTTCTCATGGGGCGGCCTGGAACTATCGTGGATGATTTTTGGGCATAATCGGAGATCCTAGTGTTTGCAAGTCCAACTGGTTACATGTTGACATCCTTCGGTTTTTTAGGTCCGAGACGACCTTAAACTACCGGATGATGGTGGAGGGATACCCAAATCTTTTTTTTTTTTTGAGACAGAAGGCCGATAGGCCAACGCCAAAGCACAGGAGGCAGTTGACCACCTGGCAAGTTTTCCGTCAGGTAGAGAGGAGATTTCACAACCGGGATTCGAACCGCCAACCTCTTCCTTGAGATTTGGGTATCCCTCCACCATCATCCGGTAGTTTAAGGTCGTCTCGGACCTGGATACCCAAATCTCAAGGAAGAGGTTGGCGGTTCGAATCCCGGCTGTGAAATCTCCTCTCTACCTGATGGAAAACTTGCCAGGTGGTCAACTGCCTCCTGTGCTTTGGCGTTGGCCTGTCGGCCTTCTGTCTCAAAAAAGAAGAAGACATCCTTCGGTTTTTCTATATTAATTTGAGGTATATTCCATAAATTCCTCTAAAGTGATCGGTAATTCTCCTGAAGTCTTGAACTTCAACCGGTTATTTCTCAAACTCAACCGGTTCATCTGTAACTAACTGTCGGTTCTCCCCAATCATTGGTTTGCACTTGAACCATGTGGCAGGGAAGCACTTCACTTTTGCCATGATGGGGATCGCTACTGTAGTGCACCCGAGTATGTGTTTGACCGAAAGTGATCGAATTCGTTTTACGTGCGCAACTAATACCATCGTAGGCGAACTTTTCCCCAGGTGGTATAGGCTCGGCTATGCTCTTCCCCATTCTCGATTCCCTGCAACTTCTTCCCAGTTTGGAGCACCCTTACCCTAGCCTAGCCTAGCCTAGCCCTAGGGCCATGCCCAACAAGTGATGTTTGTGATGAATGTCCCAGCTTGGTTCCGTCGAAGGAGAATGATAAGAAATTGAGGTGCTGATGATGGAATGTTTCAATGGCGAGTGAATGCGGCAATTCATGATGGATTTATCAATGCTTGAGTTGATGATGCATTACTACTACCTCCGTCGGAGCAAGTCACATCTTCTTAAGTATTAGCTATGTCATGTCAAAGTACTGCCATCCATCTCTCCCAGCTCAACATCTGCACATACGACATCGTCATATCAACGAGTGCCCTTGAATCATCATCAGAAGCGGGGTGTGAGAAATGCTAAATGGGAGTGGAGGGAGAATCTTCATGTGTCGGGACTGTTTGTTGGTGCTTAATTTGTGCTCGAGGAGACAGGTGAGTCTTGGTGAAATCTTTTGTAGGTTCTGGATTTATGCGAGGTTTTTGTTTTTCTTTCTTCTCTTGACGTTTTAGGGGCATTCAAACTTGGTTGACATAATAAGTAAGTGTCAGTTACATCCCTGCGAGATTGTGTTCTGCGGGCAACTTTAGAATCCTTAGGTTGTTCTTGCTTTGGGGAGACGATAAGATTGGGATGGTTGGTGGTATGAAACCATGGTGCCTATACCTCAGAAGCAAGAGTCCGTGCTGTTTCTGCCAAATGGATGGTATTTCTGAGGATACCGATGTGTCAGCCGCTCCGAATGGCTGATTCTGAAGTTTTGGGTTCTGGGTTTATTCGAGATTTCTTTCAAAAGTGTTTGGGGCATTCAAGCTTGGTTGCATAAGTGAGTGTGAAGTGCTTCCCGGCGAGATTGTGTTGCGGGAAGTTTTAGAATTCTTAGGTTCTTGTTGCTTTTGAGGAGATGATGATGACGATGATGAACATGGTTGAATAATATGATTGCTTTGGTTAGTCCTTCCGAACAACTCATGAGAATCATGCTCCCTATCCTCCAGAAGCAAGTTTTCTTGCTATTTCTGCCGAATGATGGTAGTTTATGGGATTCCGATGTGGCAACCTCTCCGAATGGCTGATTCTTTAGTTTTGGGTTTTGGGTTTATGGCATTCAGGCTTGGTTGCATAAGTAAATGGGAGCTGTATCCCGGCGAGATTGTGTTGTAGGAATATTGTGAATTCTTAGGTTCTTGTTGCATTGGGGAGATGATGATGATGATGATGATGGTGAGCATGGTTGAATAATATGATTGGTATGGTTGAGTCCCTCCGAACGACTTTGGAATCATGTTGCATATTCCCCAAGAGCAAGATTCCGTGCTGTTTCTGCCGAATGGATGGTAGTTCTTGGGATCCGTTGTGGTAACCGCTCCGAATGGCTGATTGTTTACTTCTGGGTTCTGGGTTTGTGTGAGATTTCTCTCAGTTCGGGATTGGTTGCATATTAAGTAGTGTGGGTTGCCTCCCGGCGACATTATGCTGCGAACAATTCTTAGGTTCTTGTTGCTTTGGGGAGACGATGATGATGATGATGTTGAATATGGTTGCCCAATATGATTGGGATGATTCATGATGCCTATTCCTCTTAGTGCATGATTGTGTGCGGCGGAATGGGTAGTAGTTCAAATCGACGATTCTTAATTTTGAGTTCTGGGTTTTCGGTATTGTTTGTGGATGCATCGTGCGATTGCGGTGCGGAGGTTTAGAATTCTTAGGTTGGTTCTTGTCACTTGGAGCCCAGTTGATGATGATGATATGATGTTGTCGTCGGAGTAGCTCCTCCGGTCCTGTATCCATGTCTCTTTGAAGATGTCGGAGAATCATTGGAACGGGTCACGATCTGAGCGAGAGATGAAACCAAAAGCAGACTGAATTGATTTTGTGAGTTTAGGGGATTTTTGGTAGGTTTTTGAAGTCAGTTCATGAGGTTCGGCCCAGCCATAGGGTTTTGCTTCGTTTCAATCACCTCTTAGAATATGTACTACCTTTCTAGTTGATTCGAGTTGGAGGCTTGGATTGGAATTAGTGGATCCTTCTTACATTTGTTTCTGATGTATGTTTAATGTCAGCGGAAGCCTCGGAAGAAGGCGAAACCATCATAACGACGGGGAAGCTCGGTCAGTACTTTGCAATGATTAACTATGATGCTGCTAAGCGACCAGGACTTCAATCCTTGGAATCTCCAAAGTGCATTTGAAGAGCTGCGGAGAAGAGGAGGAGGAGTCATCACATGTAGGAAACTTGTTCAGAGGTATCAATCCTCTCACAGGCCCACAGAGTCCCTCTCTAAAACATTTTGGATGGCTTCGAAGGGGGTTCACAATGCCGTACTTGAGTGCCGAAAACTAATTTCCACGCTGGATTGAACCTGGTATTGACCATTGTGGATATGACACGTGTAAAATTTCTTCCAAACTATATTTATTTTGTGATCGAACCAGACAGCACCCTGTGGTACATTCTCCTGCGGATTGCCTTGAAGCCTAACCCTGAACAATTAGATTCTAGCTACCCTGTCCTCGAAATCTCGTCATAATGGACGACATACCACAGAAGTACCTGTCTGCCTTGTTATTGAGGCCGACTCACTCACTTTGTCGGCTGATAGTTTACTATGTCATTTCTAGCTCCGGATGTGTTCACTAACTACCTGAATTCAACGACACAAATCCCAAACAGCACGGCATACAGCTACTTTGTTATGGATTACTTATCAATCTTTGACAAATAGCCAACCAATTTTGTGTGCACTTCTGTCTGCAGTTCAGCAAGCATGCCTCCAACACACTGATTGCATAGATCCTAATCCATGACAATGTCCCATAGCATGTTCCCAAGAGTCCAATTTGCCCAGTGAATGTACATCCTCACTTGTTGAGTACATTTGCAAGAGGTTGTCAAATCTGTTCCATTCAATTTCTGGATGGTGTATCTTATTTCTACAATAGCCGCGAACACCATAGTAGCCATTTGTTGACCATGTCCTGTACTGGAACAAATCAAACCTGCAAATTCTGCAGAAACAACACACTATCTAGCCTAGCTGTCTCCTCTATTAGGATCTGCGGTAGAACTCAATTTCTAGTCTGTAAAACACTATACAGAGTCCAATCTGCTCGGTGAGTGATACATCCTCACTTGCTTGGGTACATTTGTAAGTGCTGAAAGAAGAAAGCCATGTAGTCAGTTGGAATATCTGAATGGCAATTCTAATTTCTTCGATCCCTCTTTTTAGGAGATTGCAGATTAGAGCAATGTTGCCACCACTCACTCATAAGCAAATTGCGATGGCTGAGCATGTCCTTAACTAGAATAATTCCCGAGGAGCTAGGTTCATGTACCCAAAAGAGTGTGACTTATGTAACTTAGGCAGAAGAACAAGCAATCACTGAGTTAGCTCGTGTCGATCGTTAGTCTCTTGTTGCAGATAGGTCACGAAGGCCATGTAGTCAGTTCAATACTTGAATGGAAAGTCTCGTTTCTACAGTCCTATTTTCTTAGGAGCCGCCAGATTAGAGTAATTAAGCCAAATTGCGATGGTTGAGCATGACCTGAACTAGACCAACCCCTGTGAGGAGCTAAATTTATGCACCCAAAACACTGTATGGGCTCGGCATGCAGAAGAGCAAGAAATCACTGCGTTAGCTCGTGTGGCAAGTCAAGTTAGGTCTGCAGCAGATACCCAGTTAACTGAAATTAGCTCGTGTCGGTCTTTGGTCATTTGCAGATGGGTCATGACGGCCATGGAGGTCAGCTCAATATCTGCCATGGCAAATTTAAATCTCTACAATCCCATTTCTTAGGAGACACCAGATTAGAGGAATCTTGCGATGGCTGAGCATGCCCTGAACCAAATCAATCCCTGTGAGGAGCTAACTCTATGCACCCAAAATACTGACTGTTTGGACGTGGTATGCATAAAAGCAAGCAATCACTGCGTTAGCTCGTGTGGGAACTTAAGTTAGCTCCGGATTAGATGCTCAGTAAACTAAAGTTAGTCTCGTGTGACAACTCAAGTTAGCCTCGTGTCGATCTTTTTGTCTTTTTTTTGTGGCAGATGGGCCACGAAGGCGTAATCAATTTAGATTTGGACGATAAGCCTCCCCAACTCTGCTCTGTTTACAAGAGGCGTGCAAGAAGCCAAACTCTTCAAACCCATGGCGGGGTTGTCCGGCGGAGGGTGAAGCCTGTAGATGAAGACGATTCATCATTACCACCACCACCATCACCTGCCGAGATTGCTCGACAGAGAATCTTAAACATTCTGTCGAGATTCAGTGAGCTTTGCGCCCAATTGCAAGAAGGGCAGTTGCGGATGACATCGGAGCGCACCAAGCAGGTGGCACAGACAGCAGGCTGCATCATGATTGAACAACAACAATACGCAGAGTTTCAGGGTGTGGGCTACATCCCTGGAGTCCAAGTGGGTGACTGGTACTCTTACATGTTCGAGCTCGTCCTTATCGGCCTGCACCGCCAGCTCCGTGGAAACATCAGCTACGTATCATGGGAGGATGTGGTGAAACCCGGAATTCGATGCAGATACCAAAAAATCAATGACGTGGTGAATCCGAAAAATGATGTGGTGAATGTCGCATGCAGCATCATCGCCTCCCCTGACGATGTTGTGGATGGTGAGACCGTCTCCTTCACCGGTCTGGGGCCCAGGAACCGCAGCAAGAACGCCGAGATTGGCAACCTCGCACTCTTAAACTCGTGCAAACGCAAACTCCCTGTCCGAGTCATTCGACGACAAAAAGATGGCCGCAGTCCCACCGGCTGCAAATACACCTTCCTCGGCTTGTACAATGTCGAGAGCTATTTCCAAGGGAAGAATGCATACGGCCAGCGCGAATTTAAATACTTCCTCCGCCAAGACGACAGCAACAGCAATAGCAGCAGCATCATCGGCGGAGGGTCATCATATTCTGTTCTTCAACAAAAATCATACGACAGCAACAGCAATAGCAGCATCATCATCGGCGGAGGGACATTATTTTCTGTTCTTCAACAAAAATCATCAAAAACTGAGAAACCCAGAATCAAGGAACCCAAATCTGAGAAACCCAGAATCGAGGAACCCAAAACTGAGAAACTTTTAATGATTAAAAAAGGGTCTCCGACAACGACGATAACAACACCGAGCTCCCACCTGGTGACGCGGGATCTCTCGGAGGGCGTGGAGAGGACACCGGTGCGAGTGGTCAACAATGTGGATGTGAATGCACCGGAGCCTTTTCACTACGTAGACAGGGTGTGGTGCTCCAACGACATGGCTGCCACCCTCCAATCATCTCGTGGTGCGCAACAACAATCATCATCATCGTGCAGCTGCGTCACAAGTTGTTGTGAGGGGTCGTCGCAGACTTGCTCTTGCATTCAGCGAAACTATAGAGGGGCGCTTGCGTATAATGAGGATGGCCATTTGATCCAGGTGCTGGACATTGTGTACGAGTGTGGGAGCCTGTGTGGGTGCGGTGTCAGATGTCCCAACAAGGTGAGTCAGCAGGGTTTGCAATGGCGGTTGGAGGTATTTAAAACTGCAAACAAGGGATGGGGTGTGCGGTCGCTGGAGTTCATCCCAAGTGGAAGCTTTTTGTGTGAGCTGACTGGAGAGTTGATCACAGCGGCAGAGGCGAGTGAGCGGGAGAATGATGAGTATCTCTTCGACTTGGACTTCCAAAGGGGAGCCAAACTGAGGGAGACGCAAGAAAGGAAGAAGCGCAGCAATCTGACATCGGCGGTGCAAGTGAAGGAACATCATGGTAATGCAGACTACGTCATTGATGCGGGGCCGTATGGTAATGTTGCGAGGTTCATCAACCATAGCTGTGACCCCAACCTGTTTGTGCAAGGTGTGATGTATGACCATGACGACATCAAACGTGGCCACATCATGTTATTCGCGGGGGAAAACATACCCGCTTTCACTGAGCTCTCGTACGACTATGGCTATGAGCTTGGCGCTGTCCATGACACTCACGGCAATGTGATGGAGAAGGTTTGCCACTGTGGGGCAGCTATTTGCCGAAAAAGGTTGTACTGACCAACTGACGACCGACCTGCAGAGAAAGAAGTATGAGAAAAAGAAAAGTTGAATGTATGAATCACCAATCATTGCTTCTTGTAACCCATCCAGTTTGAGACAGAAGGTGGATTGAGGGCGAAATCTGCTTCTCGACCAAATCAAGAGACTAATTTTTGTGCATAGCCGAGGTTGCAAAAGACAAAATTCTGTTCGAAATTAAACGATTTTACCATATCCTGTCGTTCCTAACTTCTGCCACGCTCGTGATGTAATGGACTTGGAAGGCAGCTCCAATAGGCGATGAATCATCAACCTGTAGCTTCTTGATCAAGATTGCTCAGAAACTATGACAGGTAGATATTATTTGCTCAGTGAGGCGTGAAGACAAGGACATCTTTCCAATGCAGATATGACATGGGCCAATCCTGGAGTGTAGCCATATCCAGTGCTTCCAGTCCAAAATATTGACAAACTGGCTGTAGTCATACAATGGAGGGGCTTATACCCCACCCAAACTCCTTTATAACTTGTATACACCAAGTTGGTGTCAACATCATCCAACTTAATAATTGAAGCTAATTACTGGAAGGGGGACACAGTTCAGGGAGGAATTCTACAACACCGGATGTACACAGAAAAGAGTGGAGTTCGATATTGCAACGGCCTGGACTGCTAAGTGATTCAAACAGCCAAAGAGCTCTACTATGAAGTAGAGATGGCCATGCAAAACGCAAGTACCAAATAGAGCACCGGCAACTCTCTAAAAAGCTATATGTCAACAACAGCTGCACTGCTCCCTAAGTGAGGGATAAACGGTCCCGCAGCTGCTCAAACAGAACTGAAGCAGCCGTATTTTGACCAAATGTCGATTTCAATCTGCCTAACAACTCACTGTCTTTTGCTTGAGCTGCGGCTTCTGTTGCTTCTTTCACCATGCCAATGCGTGCATAAGCCTACACATACAAAGACTCGTGTTGATCAGTTCAATCCCACACCATGCTAGTATTTTCAGATGCTACTATAGCATTTGCAGAAAATGGATACTACAAAAAGTCATAATGCCAAGTTTCAACCAAACATGTGTCGCGCTTCAGTCCCAGCACATATCTACTTGCGTAAACTTTCTTGGATCGAATGCATTGATTGCCACATATTTGCCAATTTTTAGCTTACACTCATCACAAAAGTGATGCGTGCATACCTCGGCGCGCTCTTGAGGATCAGTAAGCTTCACAATGTATTTCAAGGCTTCTGCGGTGTCGCCCTCTTCTATGCAGGCCTCCACAAATGGTTTAAAACCTTTGAATACACAGAAATAATCAGAATATATAAAGTTATGGACCACCATCTGAGCAAGGTAGACATTGATTTCTGCTTTCATCCTCACCTGAAGAGTGTCCTTGCAATGTCTCCACTGCAATGTTAAATGAGAAAATGAGAGATCACATGCCAGGCTAAGATATTTATGACCAGGATGTACAGTCAATAACTGACAACTAAACTTATAAGCATTGGTTGTTGTTTCCTTTAGAACTTTTTTTGCTGGTCAATTATCATTGAGTAGTCAGAGGAAACTTGAACACAAGAAGTTGTACCAATAGGTGGTTTCTTCTCCTTTGAAAATTTCTCAAGTGCTTCCCATTGTTTTGCAGTTCCAAGTGCAAACACTTTCAGCCAATAAAATCTCTTGTCTGGTACCTGAGATCATCACCAAAAGAATACTTTGCTCAGGATCATGGAGACATGTACTTTTGGGGAACTTCAATGCAAAACAGCCCGGATGTCATCCATTCACTGAAAAAGCATGACAAGAACAGTTGTCTTACTAAACCAAAAATATTGTCTGTTTGGAACAGGATTTGAAAAATGTACCTTGAACTCCACACGAACTTTTTGTGCAGCACGATGGTTTCCCAAAGTAATCAGTGTGCGGATGGTGTCACTGACACTTGAGTCCACAAAAATAGGCTGTCCGGTTGAGATTTCAAACTCTTGCTGCAATCTGTGCCACATCATCACAATCATTATGCTCTCATTAGTCAGAGTTTCAAGGGCCATCAAGTTGTAAAGGTCCAAGAACAACACTGGATCAAATTGCCACACTTCCCGGATGTAAATAAGAAAATGAAATTGAATTCACTGCACTCTACTGTGCAGGATAAAAAGGTCAGATTAAAGGCAAGAAGAACATACTTTAGCAGCCTAGCCTGTTCTTCAGCAGCTTTGGATTCAAAGCCATGTTCTTTGGTCTGTGCATATATTTCACTTGCTTGCTCTATTGTTTTCAGGCGTGGTCCTTGCAATGCTGAACCAGAACGATTTCCTAAACTTTGAGAATAACTCCAGGACTCACGCAGAAAGACTTCAGCGGCTCCCTGTGGCAAGTCATTGAAAAAGAGGGGGCTTTTAGCTTTGAGGCCCTATAGATAAAAGGTGGATGGATAGCAGAGCTCAAACAAATAGGGGAAACCACATAGAATAAGTGGATAATTAATGTCTTTCAGATCTATTCTTCTAGCACCAATATTGATTGCGACCTTGACTCAAGTGGGTTTTGAGATAGACTGCAGTTCAGCCTAGCAGGTACCTGCAATTGACCAATTGACATAAAGAACTTCTTCAAAATTTCAGGGTCATTCTGTCTGCAGTTCAAAGGACAAACATAAGTTAAATTCATCCTGTGTGCAGATGCTAGATTTCAATGAGAAACAAAGACTGAAAACATCTGATATCATTTTAAACATCTCCAGCCTACAAGAATATGGATGAAAGTTGACAATTGAAAGATATATAGTGTGCACTTTTGTAGTGTGTCAATCAGCAGATTAGCATATTTCGACTTCTATCTCAAGTAATGACTCGTTTGATCATGATACCTGGCATATGTGATGAACAGATTCCGGGCAAGAGGCTTCCCTTGGATGATACGGAAGAAGTCTGGCACTGATTTCTGTGTTAGGACCAACAGGAGTTAGCGCCTCATATTCCTTGGTAGGATACACCAAAACAACAGTGCACACCTCGTATTTGAATGAGTGTCCCATAACAGTGTAACCCAGGAGCTTGATACATGCTCTTTTTCTCTTCATTATGCTCTGCTTACAACACAAGTAGGCTCCCTAGGGATCAAATATTTGCAGGGTCCTCTCTCTACTCAGCAAAAAGACTTCATATGCTGCTAAGTAGGGGCTTGCAGAAGAGTGTCAAGGTTTCCATCAAACCCACACAAAAAGGCTTGTACTTACTTGGCGCCAGATGTGGAATATTGAGAAGTAGACCAGATCAGTATCTCCACTTTCAATTGCCTTAACCAGAGCTCTTTCTTCTTCACCCATGCTTGTCAGAAGGGGTACCTGGATTGCACAAAAGAATATGAAAAGGACATTATAGATTCCCTCAGCTGACCCAACAGCTGAAACCAGCAGTGAAAACCATAACCTGTGCAGCCACAATTATCTAAACCAAGAGATTACCTGCTCAGAAGCCCGTGGTTCATAGTCCAGAAGAAGTGCAGCAAGTTTCTGTCGGCCATTTCGATGTGCATCTGCAGCCACTGTTGCATATGAGATCCCTGGGCATGCTTTCAGCTGCAAAACATAAGAAAGATTGTCATCATATGAAATATGATCTCACTATTAATTTTTGCACTAACAGCATAATATCAAGCATCTAATCTGCCAGAATAAACTGGAAGGCACAAGCTGCCATGATTCATAAACATTCAAATGATAACGCAAGGGTCGCCTTCCACAATACAACCAGTATGGTCATCCTCCTCATCAAAGGGACAAATAGGACCAAACATGAAAGAAAACAGCCGGGTTCTCAGGTATGAAGAAGCAATAAGAGAGCATGATGTCATAAATATCAGAGGCTTCTAAAATTCACTGAAGGAGGTTATCACAAGAAGGCCTTCAGCTTCAGTAATTAAAACTGCAGGGTACACAAAGACCAGTGACAAGACAAAAGGAGATGAAGGTAGATGATCAAAGGACAATCCTTATGGAGTATTCAAGGAGTTGAGGTAGATGATAGGGGAGATATGCACCTTTTCCAACAAAACTTCCAGGAGAATAGCATCTGGAACATCAGTGGATGCAATGATTTTGGTACATGCCCAATGTACAAGGACAACTTCCTGTCCACCAAAAGAGAAATTGCCAACTGTCATTAGTTGATTTCACATGATCTCAAATATACTTTTGACTAACAGCACTTGAGAAAATGACAAACTGGAGGTTAGAATACTAGAAAGATTCAGGCAGATATTCAAATGGTAATGCCTTTTTCTCACTCACTTGATTGGCATCAAAGAATAAGCATAGATCATGGTCAAGGTTGGAAAAAGATTAGGAAAAAACAGCAGTGAATGTCAATGAGAACTCAGAACTTGTAATATTAAGTGTAGGAAGAAACCTTGCTCAAATCTAGATATTCTGAAATGCGTAAAGCAAGAAGGTGGCGATGTGCATTGACCAGTCGTGCTATAAGAACTGGTGCTGTCAGATCCTGTCCAGATATATGCATGGAATTCAGATGGATGCTTGAAGTGACAGTCATGAACATTGAATTTGTATAAATAGAGAAACTATAACCAGCAGATAATTACCATGATCCGCCACAACGGACTGAGACACAGACACCAACATAATATACACAGAGCAACTCACTGTTTAGAATATTTGGTCCACACCTTGAACTGTTGGATGCTTAAAGGTATACCAATCTCAAACTGGCGTACTGCATTCAGCACTCTCAAAGTTCTACACATATCCTGGAAGTCATCTCGAGCAAATTTCCTGCCAATAAGAAACAAATGCATGATCTGCATTACACAGGCAAATTCTTTGTTCTATATGATGGACCTTGTTTCATGTCAAGGCAAAGGAGCATCACCATACAGAGAACTCAAAGCAAACCAGTTAGCAAGGATAATTTTGCACATGAAAAGTATCAGAGTGAAAAAGCAACCTGCAAAACGCCCTGCCATATGCTGCAGCTCTCAGTAGCATGCGCTGTTGAGAGATGTCGTACTCATGTCCTGCTGCATCAATACAATCTCCAACAGCCTTGGCAAGTTCATTGTCAATAAGTCTAATGTTCTCATCAGCCTGTACAGCACATCACCACCATCAGTCTACGTAATCAAGACAACTTGCATTCAAACTTAAAACTTGTTGGGGATCCATAAAGAAACATAATTAGAGTGTAGCAAAAAGTGGATATGCTAATTGATTCAAACAAATTGAACATGAGAACGTCTAGAAGAAATAATCTGTATGTTAAGACCTTTACTACATATGACTTTGTAAGAACACGCTATGTTTCTACCATTCACTACAACAATTACCTTAGCACTACGCTTGTCGAATTGCTCAAGAGCATCATAAAGCATAGCTGCTGGTGAAGTGCTTCCAATTTTGAATATTGACACTGTCGAATCTGGCACCCTCTGTAAAAACTCCATGTATGTATTGGATAGTATCCGAACACCATCACATTCAGGTATGAGAACAACAGGTTCATCATATGGAAACTTGATAGAATCGCCATAGGGCCCCACCATGAGCAACGTTTCTTCCCAGTAGAGGAGCACACTGTCAACCCCACACCAGACGAGCTGATCCGGAGGCAGCACTGACTGATATAGAAAGAAAACAATAGAAACTTAAATCACCACATCGTTTTTGCTTCACCCATGGAACTAAACAATGCAGCAACTGTTGTCGTTAGTCACAGTGTTTAAACTACTAGAATTACTCTCACTGGAATTGCATCAAAGTTGAGATCTGATATGAATTGCCTTTTTCAAGACCTTCTTAATGACATATGCTGAATAGCCAATTAAATTGTGCAACGGTCAATGTCAAATACATCGTCAAATACCTCAAACTATTGAACATCAAAATGTCTGTGAGAATTCACTATCCTTCACTTAATGTACACACCTAACTCATCAGAAGTGATGTAAATTTGGAAAACAGTTCTGACCTCTGTTGTAAACTCCGAAAGGGTTTTGGAGAAATCAGTCACTGCAACCACAAGGCGGCCATCGTGCGTGAAGCAAGCTAGAAAATTTCCATTTGAAGAGAGAGTCATCTTCTGTATAGGCCCAAATGATACCATCTGGTCTTGAACCGAGTCAGCATCCACCATCAGAACAGAAGTCCCAACAGCCAAAAGAACCTCCAAATTCCCAGAGAGGGTGTACTGCGGCTCTATAACAGCAAGGCAATGTGGGGGATCCTCGAGGTGAGGATCAGCCAGCTTCACCACCGTCTGCGTTGCCAAATCAGGGATACTGAATAACTGGTTCTTCTCAGTGATGACAACAAGTCCACTCCCCCAGATGATACAATCAGCTACCCCTTGGTCCCAGCACTCCTTGCCAAGAGATAGCTGCTGTGGCAGCAACTCCCCATGGATGTTGTACTGAAATATCGTCCCATCATGGACAACACATAACAGAATCTCTTTCTCTGTCCATCCAAGGGTGATGAGACGACCCCCTGGCCTGTCCCATGGCACCGAGGCCAGCAGCTTGCCCGAAGACGAGAACAGAAGCAGCTTAGCACGTGCAGATTCCGCACGCAGCTGCACCATTTTGGACTCATCTCGCACCATGGCGATCGGTCCCCCGAATTTGGCACAGGCCACTTTATGCCGGCTCAGGTCCACGCTGTTCCAGCACATTGTGTAAATCTCCTGCTTCCGGTAGTACCGATTATAAAGTGCCTGCCATTCGGCCGCAATTGAGATGGCCATGGCAATCTCAAACTCAAACCCCCGAATCCCTGATCAATCTCCTCCCCTCCGTCAACTCCGTTCCAACAATTTGAATCTCAACCAATCCACACCCGTTGCTTAACATCTTCTAACAGTAAACCGCTTTCTATTCGGCTGCGATTGAAATCGCCATGGCAATCTCCAAACCCCCGAACCCCTAATCTCCTCCCTCCCTCAAATTCTTTCCTCCCGCATTCCACCAATCTCAAACCCAACCAATCCACATCCGTTACTTAACAGCTCACAATTGTAAACCGCTTTCTACCTCAAACGAATTGGGATCGTCATAGCATTCTCTCAGCCTCGAACCCTAATCTCTCCCGCTCAGATTCCTCTTCTTCACATTCACCACTCTGAACCTCACCTACATTCCACACCTATTCCTCACCAGCTTCTCATTACATGCCGCTTTTGAATCAACCACAATTGTGATCGCGCCTATTCCAATCACCGCTCTGTGTAAACTACCTGCTGTGATTAATCTGCAGACTGAACCACTTTTTCTGAGGTTTTGTGCGCTGGAGCTCCAAGTTCAGGAGCCCCTAAGCGGGGCGGATCACGTGCCCATGGAGCGTGAATGCTAGTGGGAAGGGATGGAGGAGGAATGGGAGAGTGGTGGCTATGGCGGGCATGTGAGTGGCGAGTGCTGCAACAGAGCACATGGGATGCGTGGCATTAGGTGACCTCCTCTGAGAGAGAGAGAGAGAGAGAGAGAGAGAGAGAGAGATCTCTGAAATCTACGAAATCCAGTTCTTTCTCGAAGATCAAGGTGTATTTTAAATAGTCTTCGAACCTAAGGTTTGAAACTTTGAATAGTGTACAAATAAGGTATCTTGGGTATTTTTCTCTCTGCATTTTTCTCTCTGCACCCCTTTATGGCACCCTCGCATTATCTAAGCCATGAAACTTAATTGTTGGTCACTCTGGAAACGGCCTCCTCATCTAAGGTAGAAATACCATAAACTGTGAACTACCCTCTACCCGTGCAGTAGACTTCCGTCATAATAGTGAAGTGCCATTTCTGAAACCGATAATTGCGAGGCTGGCAGCTTGATATGTGTGTAAAATCAATTTAGCCAAATTTAGTCATGTTTGACTACCATCAATCACAGTTTAATGTACTCATGAGTTAACCAATTTAGGTGATGTTCAATGTGGAAATGAGCATTATCATGTTCGGTGTAGGGAGAATCTAGTGAACGAATAGGGGGTTTGACAAACTTTCCACTTTGAAAAATTGTAGAATTTTTTTACAAGGAATAAAAATATGAAACAACTTGCATTCTTCATGAATCCTTCTCTTCTATCTTGGAAAATTATCTCATGATTTTAAGACCATATATTCGATGCAAATCACCTTATTTTCACAGTTTATGGTATTTCTACCTTATTGTGATGTTTTTTTTCCCTTACAATGGCTTCCTCCTCGGCATTCTTTCCTATGTATTTTTTTCCCCTTGGCCCAAATTTTTTTAATTTTTAATTTTTTTTTGGGGGGGGGGAGCGATGGCCCTTGTAAATGACCCTTGTAACCTCCATAATCTTTTGTGGTTACACGAGCCTCCACGGAACCCATCACACACGGTTACAACAGCTTGCAAGGTTATAAGTTACCAAGTCTTCCAACGCCAGGTTACACAATCCCATAGTTATACTTGGTTATGTGGTCCTCAACGGTTACATGAAACCCCATGGTTACGGATGCTTAACGGTTACGGGCACACGTCCCAATTTAGGTTACGCCTCTTCCACAGTTTAAGTCATTTGATAGGTTAGGTTACACCCCTTCCATGGTTTATATACTCCATCCGTTGTTAGGCCCTCCTAAGATAAGATCCTTCGACGGTTACGCCCACCTAGATTACGCTCCTTCCATAGTTGAGACTAGTGTGGGGTTCTATATTGCATGGTTTAATTCGTTGAGCAATTACGAGTGTGTTTGGCATTATTTCTACAACTCACAATAAGTCCATGATGTATGTGGAGTGGTTGTGCAATGCCATGTACATCATGGGTGGTAGTTACCAAGATTGTACCATGGCAGAGGTTACAGGTGTGTGGGAAGCAACAAACTCAAAAAAAATTAGGGTTTGGAGCTTCATGGTGGTGAAACATTGCAACATTGCGGTGGATTCGAAATATTGTGTCCTTTCGCGGAGGAGGTGACCCATGATTGTGAAGATAAATGTGTATATTCCAACATCATCATTTCCTATCTCTTCACACATCACTTCCGATAGGATATCCGAAGGAGTGCTATACTTGAGAAGGAGAAGACATGTTTTTTGGAGAGTGGAGGACAACGGCTCTTGCCATTGACATGGTCAATGGAATGTCCAACTCATTTCCTCATGATAGAGTATAGTGGCGGAGGCGCTACTCATTGCTTCCACATGTGAGTTTTTCACCCTTCCTAGCAATATTTAATTCTTTCTCGGGCACTCATTTTAGATTTTGCAAATGGTTGTTGTTGTTGTGGTGGTGGTGGTGGAAATTGCAACGCCCTTCCAAATTTGTTCATGTTCATGTGTGTTGTTTTCTTGGAAATTGCAAATTAAGCATTTTCTATTGGGATGTCTATTCCAACTAAGTTTGCTAGTTGCACCACCCAGCCTCATATTCCCCTTCCAAGAAGTATGCATGTTCCTATTGCATTTTTGTACACCATTAAGTATTAAATAAATTGTGCTTATTTTTTCCATTCACGTTCTCAATAACAAACCAATCTTTCACCATTTCTTGTATTGTTCATTAAAATTTCTCTCGGAATGAAACCTCCTTGTCTTTTTCTTGCATTTTGGTTCCCTAAAAATACTCCAAAGTGCATATGTGGTTTATATGCAACCAATAAATTAATAATATCAAGGAGAATTTGGTGATTTAGGGTTTAGGGTCTTTCTTTATGTAATCGGCATGAGGTTTGAATTCTTTTGGAAAAAACCACAACCCCCTGATATTGTCTTGTTGGGTTGGTCAGGTTTGGAATGACGCAATCTTCCAACTACTAGTGGAGGTTTTCCAATGGTTACAAAACCTAAGCAAACAAATGGGGTTACGCCCCGCGCGGTTGTAGTGCCTACAATAACCTTTCAAGTCCCCCCCCAACATGATTACATAGTTCTCTGTGGTTACAAAGATGACAACCTTTACCACAATTGTCACCATGGCTATAACCGATGACTTGAAGAAGTCACTCACCGCCCTTGCCCATGAAGGATTGGTGTGGTATTGTGTGAACATGGGCAATAACAAGTTTGTGGAGCAGTGGGTCACGACACTTGCTTACAACCAACTTCTTGAGGAGGCGGTGAATGTTAGAGTCCAATGCACAATTGATCCAGAGAAGGACCGTTTGGATGTGTTGTGCATATATTGCAACAAAAATTTCCCCAGCAAACTCAAGCTTGTGGATCACCATTGCAAAGGATGTCATGCGGGTCCTTTGGTTCCTAGTTACAAAGTAAAGGGAGAGGGATTGCCATTCTATTCAAACTTGAAAACCATTTTTTTTACCTATTCAATCAGGTTGAGAGTGGCGTGCCTTTGCCAAATTGTAACAAAAAAAGGCGTTGACAATGACCATGATCTCAACAAATATCCCAAGCCCAATGGTATTGTAATCATGCAAATGTTCATGATATAAAGTCTTAACGAATTTCCAGCCGAGACGTGGAACAAGGACCACTGCAAAAAAATAAGAAAAAAAACAAGGAAAGGGGTTGTCAATATTGTTGTTGTTGATGAAAATGGTGACAAAGATGGTGATGGTGAAGGAAATGGGAAGGGAAAGGGCAAGGCAAAGCAAAAGAGGAAGGTGGTTACTAAACCACCGCCAAGGTTGGAGAGTGATGTAGATGTGGATGAACTATCTGCTAACAATGATGGCAATGTTGCAGCCATGGCAAAGAAACATTGGACGACCTCTTCAAAGGGGGGATCCAAGTTGCTACTGTCTAAACCAAAAATGCATTTGTGCCTATAACTAGTGTAATCCATGAAAGTATTGTGCATGTAGGCACAAGTGTGGTCATCCAAACCCAGACAGTGCCCCCCAGTTGCAACCAACACAATTGTATGCAACATGGATGGTGTAGCCTTTACAACAATCATTCACAATGCATCCCCACCACTTGGTGGAATGGCTACATCGACCACCAATTTATATGAACAAAATCTCATGATCATGGACCATATAACCCACTTCCAGGCCGTTGATGATGTCGTGGACTCTGTGTTGGATGATGTACTTAAAGAGGGAGGTTCTTCTCGATAAGTTCCACATAAAGGTTTGCAACAACCACCACCAAGGGACATGGCCAAAACCCAAACAAAAAGCAAGGAATTGTTTCAAATTGAAGCATAGAATACAACCACCCGAGTTTAGTTCACAACAAAGTTTGAGTCCATGGTTACTCAACAATTTTACTTGCCTCCTATCCCAGTGGTTGGTTTTTTCAAGCTTTTGTTTTCTTATGTTCTTTGATTACAATTGGGAATCAGACAACCTTGTAGGATTCAACAAGATGCTTGCATAGTATAGGGATTTGTCACCTCTTGATGGCAACTACACTATGTGGTTTAACAGCAAGTTTTGTGTTGCATATGGAGCTTGGATTTTCTACAACAAGGTAGGTATCCCCTCCCATGTTTACTAGTTACAATGCTCATAATCATTTTGGATGTACAACATTGTCATTGTGGTCACAAATTCACACATTGTGGTCATAACTTGCACATTTATCCTACTCTTTACATTGTCAATTGTTAATCACCGCTATGAATGTACCACATTGTTCCCATTATGCCATCCCTTCCTTCTTCGGTATCCCATCCCCTCCTTCTTCATGGTTACAATTATAACAATGGTTTCTCCTTGTGGTCATAAATTCATGGGCTATTATTACAATGTGAGCATGGTTACTTCATGTACCTATAACCAATAAGCAGTTGAGGACCATTACAATGGGATGCAATATTCGTCATGGGTTTTGGTCTACACATTGTCAATTGTTTCAAAATTCGTTACCTTCACGGCTAATGAATTGCTTCACAAAGATTTGCATTCCTCGTCCCAAACATACAGTTGTAATTCGTATGGATGTGCCACATTATTGCCAATCCCTTCATTCATTTTTAGTTTCCCATCCCCTTAGTCTTCATGGTTACAATATTAATTAGCGATGATTTCATTGCTATACGATTGTCCTTGTGGTTACAATCTCATTTCCTATGGTTACAATGTGAGGATGGTAACTTCACGTACTTGTAACCAATAAGCGTTCTCATCCGCCATCTTCCTTCTTGAGTATCCATCCCTTATGTTCTTCGTGAGTTCCCATCCCCTCCTTCTCTTTGGTTGCATAGTAGTGTCATTGTGTTCACAATTTCATGGACTTGGGTGAAATGTGCACACAGTTACATAATGTTCATGCATCCACCATGCAGGTACATGCATCCAAGGTGGGGTGCCGTATTTGTCTCGGACCTTGGTCTTATCATTATCAATTGTATCAAAACTCCCACCCTATACAAATAATGCATATGAAGTGCATTTCCTTGCGAAACATTGCATACCTCTTCTCACCCCTATCGTTGTAACCGGTACATAGGTTTCCTTGGGTTGCAATGGGTTTTAATACACATGTTTGGTTGGCTATTTTGGTGTTTATTGTGCAGGGTGCAAAAGGCGACATATGCACACAAGACCCGAATGTGACAATCAGTTGCAAGAATGAAAAACTAGGTTTTAGGGGACCAAAAATTCAATGATTTGGTTATATACGTGGACTACTACCAAAATTGTTGCGTAGTGGAGGCCATGACGAATTACATCAATGACAAGTACTAGAAGCATATACAAGATATAGTAACTGCGAAACTCTAAGCGTTTGAGGCTTTTGTCCTGCCCACATGGAAAGTTTGACCTGGGGATGGCATTCCTCTTCCACAATTTTTACGAATTGCCTAGACCTACAAGAGGTTTTGCCATCGTACCCTTGGAAGCATACTTGGGATGAAGTGATGTAGGTTGTAACCACACTTGAGTTTTTGGCTCCCTGTGCTTAAAATTTCCCTAGTTCTTTGGGGGCACCCATTGATAAAATGCATATGAAGGTGAGGGGCCTCCACCATCATGTTATCCGCCCTATTGTTGGTGGCAATCAACGAATGGTGTTGGACTAGAACACAAAAGGAGTGACATCTTCTATGTGGGTGGTTACAAAAAGTATGTTGGGTTTGGAGGGATTTGTTGTGTTTGTTGGGGCACGGGAGTCCATGTTGCCAAAGGAGTGGCACACTCAAGTGGAGGAACAATTCTCAATTCTTCCTTTGCCTAGCGAGGAGTGGTGGCAAGAGTATCTCACATGGATTGAGACAACCCAATCTAGAGCCATGCAACAATGGATTACTAAGTACCCTCAAAGTTTTGAAAGGCCGTGGTGCCAGACTACAAATGTCTTAGATGACCACCCCAACCAAGTAGGAATTTGGAAATGGTTACACTTCATGGAGGACCTTGACATAGGTTGGGTCATCCGCGCACACAGTAACCTTCTTCCAACTGCTCTTGTTTTTCAGTAAGTTGATGTAACCATATTCTTTGGATAAGCACATACTTAAACCATGCATGTAACCACACACTATGTAACATACGTAACCATAGCCAAACATGGTTGATGACATTTGTGCAAGGTTTATAACATGTGTACCATCTGCCCATGTTTTCTAGGTCTTTCAACCAAATAGGATAGGGAGGAGAATGTGCTAAGGCAGGAGCTGTGTGACCACGTCATGCCAAAATAGGATAGGGAGGAGAATGTGCTAAGGCAGGAGATGTCGAAGGGATTGTTGAAGTGAGAGATAAAGCAAAGCAAGTGTCTACAAGTGAGACTCACCCAAAGCAAGGATCCATGCATAAGAGTTGCCTTAACCATGTTTCACATACTACCACTTCCCAAAGCAATAAGGTGGACAAGGAGCTACATGTGTTGTATAAGAAATTGTAGTACGACATATTTTGTGTTGAGAGCCTTTATGTATGTGTAACCATCGTTTTGCAGTTAAACCTAAATCACAACGTTGGTCCACATGCATAGTTGATTGTCATATGAGGATTGCTAATAGTTTTGTAACTGTGTTGTAAATGTATGGGTGCGAAATTGAGGACCTCCTTCATAGAGTAAGGTAACGCAATTTCTTTCCATCATAAACCTTGTACCCAGTACATGGAGTAACCATCATTCCCTTCTTGCAATAACCTTGCATGTAGCCTTAATTCCATCTCCAAGTAATTAGTGCATCATGTCACCATGATCCCCTTATGCATGAACCTATGCACGTAAGCATATATATCTTGTAACCTTATAAATCCATATGTAACTAGTGTAACCATTGCACGGGGGGGTCACTCCAATGTCAAGTTGAACACCACGTGCGGCCAAAAAAAATCTACTTTTGGTAAGTTGCATCACCAAAATGGGTCAAAATTTTATCAATTTTTTTTCATGGGTAGATATACACGGTATCTACTACATAGTAAAAAACAGTAACCAAATTCGATGATCTGTTTTTTTAATAAAACATATCGTTTCTAACTAGAATGATGCAAAATTGAACTAAAATAATTACTACAAAATGAAGATGACTAAAAATTTCAAAAATATATAAAAAAGATATTATCAATGGTTATGTATATGTAGAAAAAATACCATAATTTTTAAATTTATCTATTCCATGTAATATAGGGGTAGCAAACTTTGGCCGCACGTGGTGTTCAACTTGACATGGTCCCAAGGGTTGTAAACCCAATATCTTTTATGAACCTTTATTGTGGAGGTTACATCAGCAGGGCCACCTTGTCGAGAAAACAAGAGAACACAAGAATCCATATTCAATGTTGCTTTCAAAAAAACGCTTATAACACATTGTTTTTTTTTTGTTGGTTATAAAACCATGTTGTTTGCATAGTGCCATGTACTAGTAATGCTTTAGAACATTGCCGAGGAGTTGATGGATAGTCCAATCTACTATTTTTCCATGGTACCATCCTTTTGATTGCCTCTATGTTGCTTTTAAGTTGCCATGGTAACTCTCGATTGCCACATTAATATCCTAGCTTGCATAACATAGATTGCAGTTACCACAACCCATGACATCGTGTTCTTCCCCATTTTTTTTCCAAACTTCTTAAGAATTCATTATCAACCAAAATGACTCTGATAAGTGCATGGAGTTGCGACTTGCCCAAGAATCCATTTCTATTCTCAAGGGGCAACATGTGTCATACATGATTCGGCCTATTCCCTTGGGCGTGAACGACAACATCTTTTATTTTGATGCATGCGTGCTTCAACCAAGCTCGCCTGACATGCCATAAGCACAATAAAATTTGTGTAACTCCACACCTCTCTGTGTAATGATAGTAGGAGAGCACGTTCGCAACGTGGCTATATGGAAAAAAAATTATGATGGAGTTCATGTTACAAAATTACCTCCCATGTGGGCTACATGGGAAAAAATATTAAGATGGATTGCAAATTATGAAACTACCTCTCATCCCGGTTACAAGGAAGAAAATGTTATGATGGAGTGCAAGTTATGAAACCTTTTTTTCCCATGCGAGTTACAAGGAAAAGATGATTACGATGCATCACAAGTTACGACGCTCCCCCCATGCTCATTAAATGAAACGAAGAAGAAAAATTTATCATGAAACCTAGGTTGCAAAGCTCCCTCCCATGTTGGATATAGTTGTAGTTACAAGAACAAATACCACATGATATGCATAACCACTCACTTGAGATTGTTGATCTTAGCTCTTGTGTCAACCACTATGAAAGCATTTGGATGCCATTTTGCCTAAAATGTTCAAATGTGGTCATTGAAAGCCTACATCTAGGGCTCTAGATTGTCTTGTTTGCAACTGGAATTCCATTGTGCCAATCATTGAATACCGTGAGCGTGTACAAAGGAAATTGTAACCAATTGCAACATAGTTAGCAAACCCCACATACACAAAACAAACATGATGTAGCAAACATGTATAAAGTATATGCAACATAATCATTACACATTTTACAACAAACCTGGAATGACACATTGGGTAGACATATGGGATCATGTTTGGGATAAATGAATGGTTACAAATGTGGAGTCGTGTTTGGGATTAGCAAGTAATTACAAATTTTGTTGAAGTATTCCATAGAGATAGTTATAGTTATTGTGGAGACAAAGAAATGGAACACTTGAGGGAATAGTGACATGGTGGTTACTAATGTATTTTCAGGTTACGGAGGATTCATTTTCCCTTTCGCATTTGTTTGAAATGTGGCATCAATGGAGACACCATTTTTGTATTCATGTTTTAACATGGCCTCTCGTTGCCACTCTGTTTGGATGCCAATGGTGAAGGATATGTTTCATGCCCACAACTCTTCCAGGATGGCATCACCCCCATCCTAGTAGTAGAAGACCTCATGCTTGTTTTTTTTCCACCTACATTCTCACACTCATGGCATCATTTGCATACTTCATGTACGTTACATGTGTGTGGTTATGGGCCATATTGCGGACATCTTGCATGCTCATAAACATGTCCATGGTTATGTGTCCCCCCTTTCAGATGATTGCCAATACTTGTTCTTTGTGTTTTTTTCATTACTCGCGTAACCAATAGGCCTTCACGGATGTTCTTATCCATCCAATGTATGGTGTTTATCGATAAATGGGCATCCACAATAGAATTTTGACCTAGTTGCCCAATTCCATGCACTGCAACGCTTTGTTTGTTGACATGATGTTTTTGTGTGTAAACCACTTGACATATGTCTGGCAACAACCACATCCGTTTTTAGCAAGAAAACACATTGACACCGTTTCTTGTGATTCAATCCTTTCATTTTTTTGGATGCTCCAAGTCCTTTATGGCGCTTTTCATTACGGATATGCTTCATTTTTTGTCGAACTTATCCTTGTGTGTAACTAGTCCATCATGGATAACAATGACATTGGCATAGTCATTGCCCGGTCCATATTCACATTGATATCTACATAGGAAGTACAAGAAACAATAGTTGTCAGTAACCACCAAACTGACAACATATATACTTATATCAAAGCCAATTATGTGTATGAAATATACATTGTCAATTTGTAACAATGGGTGGAGATGGTGAAATGTAACCATATTTGAATAGTGTGAGTAAGAAATATTCTGAGAGACAATGTATAGTTGAAGGGAAACTCCAATTTTGAATGTGGTTTCAAGGAAACTGCAAATGATCATGGTTATTTTCTGCCATATTCAAAGGAAGGTTTCAAAAACTTAAAGTTACAAATCATTGGAAGGTAGCAACGTCTCTAGTTGTGAAGGTTTGAAAGGATGTAGTGGTTTGATGTAGTTGAAAGGTTGTTCAAGTTACAAAAGGTTCATGTAGAAAGGCTCCACATGTATCAATGGCTCTTGGTTACAATGCTTCCTTGGGTAACTTAGATTTGGTTGATATATTGTAAGAACACCCCTAAATCAATGCATCTTTCAAAACTCTCTTACCTAAAATTTTCGATGAAGGATGTCGGTTGAGGTTGCAATAATGTTGTTTGGTTACAATCATTTTTTTCTTACAAACTTGCACTCCACATCAAGGCGGCATTCCTCTCCTTTCTTGAAACCCTTTATGCAATTCCAGGGAATGTATGCAATATCGCCTATGGCGTCCCCTCCCTCGTAACCATCATGAAAATGAGTTCTAGTTCCAATCAATGGACTTGTGATCAAACGGTCCTAGTGGATGGACCTGCACTACATTATTCATGTTTTCAATGAGAGGTGCTCATCTCAACTTGTACAAGTCAACATATTGTAGAACATTTTTGCCCTCCTGCATCGCCATAATTGGCCACTGCACACACAACCTCCACAAAACCCTCAAAACCACATATTATTTACAATAGAGATGCAAATCCCAAACCTACGTGTAAGAATACATAATTCTTGATTTAGATGGAGAAACACTCAAACAAAAGACGAATGGATTCTCTAGAAACAAATGTGCTCAATTTTGGAGTTGTGGGCAGTGGAATTTGAACGTGTGGGGAGGCCACCATCACCTTCTCACATGACACATGCATAGGTGCTTAGAATTGTTGGAACGTCACCCACAAGTACATAACATACAATTGAAAAACTAAGTATGCAAGGAACTACAAAAGCACATAACACACTTGAACATTTGTACAAATGTTCAAATCCACACAACCCCATCCTCAAAACCTCAAAATTATACCATTACAAACTACATGTCTACACATCCACATGTGTGCACAACTACGAATATTGAAGAGATTTGGAATACTTCTCGGGGAGGTCACTCCCCCTTATATTTTGTAACCACGTGCGTTAACCGAGTATTTGTTTGGGGGCTATTTACCTAGTAATTATGATTTTAAGAGACCCTTTTAGTAGAAAAAAAACTACTTGGTCTTAATTTCCAACACCCTATAGGTAATTCTAAGTTCAAATGTAGCCTAATTCTTGGCACGCTATAGTACTTATAAAACTTAGGCATTTGCTCATATAGACATTAAAGGTTTTAGGGTAAGTGTTTGGCGTGGACATATGCAATGTACATGAGCATATTTGAACCAAACTAGAAAGCAATGTAAAACAAACGAGCATAGCAATTGAGTAACCATTCAAATCACAAAAATGAAATAAAAATCGCAGCAGAACAAAAAAACTAGTGCTTCAGAATGCATTACAACTATGGTGAGTGTTCAAAAACACTAAACATTAATTACAAATGTGGTGAGTGTTCAAGAACATTAAAGATACTATCAGACGATCATTGCCCACCCTTCATTTACTTCTTTGAGTAGAAAAGAAAGCTCATCACTATATTGTACTGAAAATGAATTATTTTTCATATGTCTACTAGAAGGACTAGGGATTATACTCATCCTAATATTAAAAAATTTCTCCCATGATTTTATTCATACTAATTTATATCTACTACTGAAAAAAATGAGGGTTTTTCCAATACCCTATTTTACATATAATGACGTTTCAAGCATTAATTGAAGGCTATGGTAGATCCAAATCTTATATAAATGTTTTCTCCAATGAATAAAATGAACCCTACAGTTTAACTCACGTGGTTTACTACTTTTCGTAGGGTGACCTCCCCGAGGAATACTTACATTCTCGGGTTATAAAATTGTAGGAGAATTGCATCCCTCCTGTGCAACTATGGGCGTTCAAACACTTGCCACTTTGGCATACTTCCACCATTGCATTGAAATTAGATGTGCGATGGTGGAAACTTCACTAGTGTGATTCCACCATCACACTGGCGAAGTTAGATGTGGATTAGGGTTTAACAAATTTGGATTAAGGTTGTTCAAATTCATGATCCCTTGGGTATGGGAGGCAGGCATGTACCCATTATCCATGCCATGTAGTATGCGCGATGATTTCTAATGACCATTTGTTTTAATGCTTTGTAATTGCCCACGTTTTCTTATGCCATGCCATTCTTTCTTTTTTTGGCCATATTTTATTTTGTACTTTAGGTTTTCAATTGTTTTAACTCAAATGGTTCATAGCCACAAACATGATCAACCATAGGTAATTTAAAATATCTATTTTTTGTAATTGGATACTACACTCAAGGATTTTTTTGAGAATGAAAACCACAAGACTGCAATTGTGAAAGGCCCCTAACCTAAACCTTGGATCGCATGACTGTGGATCGTTATAATCATTTACGTTTCTAGTAACTATGTGCAACGACGCTACCAATTGTAACCGATTACCTTCCTTAACCTTGCATTGCAAAGAGGCAAAACGTAAAACAATGAATGAGCATAAAAAATTGAATGCCAGTAATTGTGTTTGGACCTTAACCCTTAAAAGGAAGTAACCGCGGAGGGTGTATCCTTGCACTGTGTAACCGTGGAGCGTCCGTAACCATGGGGTTCCATGTAACCGTTGGGGACCCGTAACCAAGTGGTCCCCAACGTAATTGTGGGATTGTGTAACCTAGCGCTAGAAGACTTGGTATCTTGTAACCCTGCAAGCTGCTGTAACCATGTGCGATGGGTTCCACAAAGGCTCGTGTAACCGCAGAAGGTTATGGAAGTTACAAGGGTCGTTCGCGGTCAGGGGAGGCTAGCCCCCCCCCAACCATATTATTATATTAAAAAAAACTAAAAAAAACTAGCAAGCTTAGGCCAACATTGAAGAAAAAACTGAGGAGGAAGCCTCCATAAGGAAAAGTCCGTAACGGCAGACAAGGAGGGCACATTTCTAGAGGAGTCACCAATTAAGTTTCATGGCCCAAATAATGTGAGGGCTTTTGGTAGGATATGAAATGCACGATTAATGCAAGATAATTAGCAATTCCAAATCATGCTCGTAACCATTCGGCTCATAATCTTCACATTTCATATGAATATCTTACTCATTATCAAAGTAAACATGCTTGCACATATCAAGTGGCCTTATAGGTCCCCTCGATCATGTTGATTGCTAGAATAGTTATCACATTTTGAGCGCATAGTCCAATCTCTTTTATACACATGTACTTTTGTTGTCCATACTTAGGTCCATACGTAAGCAAACACCACTCAAATATAGGTGTCCATATTATTACTATGTTCGATTTAGGCACGTGTACAATAAGGTAAGTGGGCCTTAAACATGGCACTTTTTGTTTTGCACCCACTTTTCATAGGCTCCGAAACATGCAATTAGTGCACGTTGTCTAGCAAATCTAACTCGTAAAATATTAGCTACTATACTCATGATTTTATGAGCTCATATATATATAATCAAAGTGAAGGTTTTTGTTCTCATTAAATGATCATATAGGTACCTCCAATTATGTTCAATAGTGAGCTTAGAATGGTTAACACACATTGAGCATGTAGTCCAATCTCTTTTAAACACATGCCCTTTTGATATTGGTTCTTAGATCAACACGTAAACACACACCACTCAAAAATAGGTGCCCGTTTAAGAGGACATTTTGAATTTGACCCACTTACCTTAACTCATGTAACAACATAGCAATTATGTGGACACATGTATCTAAGTAGTATGTGATAGGTATTGATCTTAGAATGGACATCAAAAAAACATATTATTCAAAGAGATTGGACTCTACTCAAAATATGCTATGTTCCAACCATTCTACACTTGATAGTCAACATGACCAAGGGGACCTATATGACCACTTAGTGAGCACAAGAACCTTCACTTTCATACAAGGTCCAAAAGTTATGAGGCAAATGGCTATGGGCACAATTTGGATTTGTTACTTATCTTGCAATATTTCCATGTTTCATATCCTACGAGAAGTGGGTGCAAAGAGGGAAAAATGGAATAACACACGTCTACCTTATCCAGGAAGTCTATTCACTCAATTTTATTTATCTTTAAGTTTGGATTGGTAACCCCCTCAAGTTGACAAGCTCAAGAGGGGTTATTGGAATAAAATAAAAGATAACGCCCATACTTGTGTACCGGCATGAATGTGTGCCCGTTAACATGGTGTTGATCACGGGGATCGTGATGCAGTAGAAGGTGTTATGCCTCTTTGGGAGGTGGGCACTGGGGGGTGCATAGGTGGTTCCATTTCATGGGGGAGGGGTCACAGGGGTTTGTTTGTTATCCAGTTTCCTTTTGTTCAGAACAAGATATGTGAGATATTTGATGGCGTTTTGGTGTATGTTTTTCATGAGATTTTTAATGGTGGGTTTCGGGATTTTAAGGTTGGCCAGTTTGTTAATGGAGTGCTCATGTATAGCCCCTCTCACTCCGGCTGTGATTGTGATGAGGGGGTTTGTTTGCCAGCCTTGATTTTGGATGGTGGTGATAAGTGGATCATATTTGGTGTGTTTGCGTATGAGGGCTTGGTCAGGGAATCTGTCATGGCAGTATGTGAATTCAATGAGTTGGACTGTGAGTTTGGGGGAGGGTGTTATGGGTGTTTGTGTCTGTTTTGGGGCCCCAATAATGCACAGGATATATGGTCTTAGTTTGGCTTGGCATTTGCATGTGGTTTGTGTGCATGTACATTTAAGGAGCCATTCCGGGATTGTTTGTTCGGGTGGGGTGTTGTTTTGATGGCCTGCATTAGTCAATGTGAAGCACCGAGTGTTTTTGTGGGCCTGCAATGTTTGGGTGATAAGGTGTACTGCTTTGTTGTGTCGTGTGATTCGTAGGCCTTTTAAGTATGGGTGTTCACATGTTGATAGGAGGTGGGGCCATGTGTCTCTGTCGTTGCATTGACACAGTGTGCAGTTGGGGTTTTGATGTGTGAGGGGCCAGAAGATGTTCTTTTTGTGGTTACCCATATATTGTGCGTATCTAAATTTTAGTGTTTGGGTGATTTGAGCGTCTGTGACGTTTGTATTTTTCCAAAAGTGGTTATTGGACATAATAACCATTTAGGTGCCATTCCCTTGAGGCTCCTGGTCATGCATATCAACAACTTAGATTGAGGGTGGAGGAGGGCAAGGATTATGTTCTAGTGAAGTCCTCCTCTTCCCCAATATTGGAACGTCTTCTCATGCGCCAAATGGTTATGTAAGCTATTATAATAGTATAGACAATAGTATGATAATAATTTGAACAATAAATAATTGGATGTGTCTTAAACTTGGGATAGAGGCATTGGGGAATATCATTTTGAGCATGTACAAAGTATTAAACATAGATTGTAAGGTATATCGATAAGGTAAAGTAAGTCAAAGTCTAAACTGACATACCTAATACACTCTAACCTCCCTATTATCATGCATGGGGCAACCAAAGTGTATGTGATATTAAGGAGGTATGTAGTGTTAACATGGATGCATGATAATAGAGAATTAGTGTATCATGTGACATTATGGAATATCAAAGACAACATTGCAATAATTACAATGATGACAATGTGATGCATGTGAGTGTGTGGTTTGTATTCTTTGGTGGATTACTTTATTGTCAAAAACCATGATATATGGGAAGGAAATGTGATAACAAGGAGGGATATTTAAACTGAGAACATCCATTCCCTAGGGTTTGAGGATATAAGAGAGGGAATGACATTAAGGAGGGTGATATTACAAAGGTTAGGGTGCATAATCTAGGGGATTGTTAAAACAACCACAAAGACGTGTTGTGCAGTCACATGACTTGTCAAAAATTAATTTTTCATCGCACACATGAAGAGTTGCATAGTTGATACCTATGCTCCCTCTTTCATTACTTTTTAGCTTACAAATAAAATTGTTCAAATTTTGACAGGTCATGTGATTGCACCACACATCTCTGGTAGTTTTAACTAGTGAGTGGTTGATTTAACAATTCCCATATGATACCCTAAGTTGGTCATAACAGTCTGAAGGCATCTTGTGATAAGTTTACAGCTGTTTGTTCCAACGTAGATAAGATACAATTTCAGTTAGCAGATGGAAGCATTGAATAGATTTATGGATGAACTGGTTGAGACTCATCTGACTTTAAGTACAAAGTTTAAAGATGTATGAGTAATTCGTTCGGATTCCGTTACTAAAATTTCCTCCCGTGTGCTAATGTTGCACAAATCCTCATTTGACACTGATCAAACCGTATCCTTTTGAAAGCACAGTAACTTTTTCATAATTAACCTATGTAATTTTCATTGGATCCTTTGTTTCCGACTTTGATGCTGTAGGTATCAGAGTAGAGTGCTCACATGCTTCACACATTTTTCCCAAACAGGATCAAGCTATGGACACTGTTTTGTGATGAAGTTGAAGGACACACAGAATTTGTGCAAGATGTGGAAGTATCCGCACAAAGACAGCGCAAAATGTTGAAGTGTTTGCACAAGGAACGCTCAGTAACAGGGAGACATTGACATGCTTGTGCAATGGATTATGCAACCTGCACTAACATATTGCTCCTCAGACTCTTAAATGTGATGGGCTATATTCCTCAATGAATAGCCCTCAAAATAGAATCAAAATTGTTTGCAGAGGCACTGCAACCATAGCAGCGCCCACTATTCTAGTGCTGGGTGTAATTTCCGGTTACAGAACCATCTACACTGGTTGAGATTAGGTACAATCTAATCCTCTATGTCAGCACCTATGCACAACTCATTATACCTATTTGTCCTCCTAATGGTCAATGGCTGAGAACTACATTTAGGAAAAAAAGAATTGTAGGTTGTAAATTGGAAGGGTCAGATGAGATGTGCCATTTTGATGAAATGCATAGCACTGTCGCGCCCTTCTGAGCTAACTTATACAGCAGTCATCTCAGTCAATACGTGGCTCCCCTCCATGGAAATGGCAGAGATTCAGTACCATGGGTATATAGAAGGGCTGCTAATGAATGTTGTGTTATCTTAGTCCACCCATGTGGCTCCTGTCATTTTAGCAAGGAACGAGTATGCATCGCTCACTTCATCAATCTGCACCACATATGAAGGAAGTTTCAGTCACAGATACCCACAAGGTAAAAACTTTTGCAGAAAGATACATCATGGTACTGTAGTTGTCTATGGGTTTCTCTAGGTATTGATATTCAAAACAGTTAGGTTTTTTCCCATGAATAAGGGCGACAGGCTACACTGGGATAAACGATATTTTACCATTTTTTGAGTGGGGCGGCCAGCCCCATGACCAGCTTTTCTGTCAATGCGTCCAATAATAGGATTGGTTTGTGGACTGTTTTGCAAGCTTGTGCACAGCTCATACTGTAGAGTCTGCAAATAGCCAGGATGTCCAGATTGAGCTTTGTGACCATATTCTCAAAACAGAGCTCTTATGCCATCAAAAACTAGAAAGCTGGAAATGCAGTATCACTCAACCACAGGTGCCAACAATTGACCACCAGAGTACACTAAACATCTGATTTAGTGTGGGCCACACTATTCACCATTGACCCACATTAACTGTCTTGCAATCACTGGGTGGCAACTAGAGAGGGTGTATTATGACACTTAGTCATGAAGACCACTCTAATGGATATGCACACCAATTTTGATGACAACTACATCAGATGTTTAGTGTAGTGACAATTGTAACTGCCATTTCATTTCAAAATAATAAATGGCAGTTCAGAAATCCAGTCGTAACTCACCGCCAGAAGCTTGAGAGAGTGAAGGGGAACAACTCTATCATCATGGTCGGCAGTCAAAAGCATGGTGGGTGGATACTGCACCCCCCTGATTGATTCCCAAGGCCTCTTCACATTATGAAGTGGTGAATATCTGCAAACATAAAGTAGATGTTTAGATGTTGAAATTAGCTGTCATAAACCAGATAAATATGGAATGCCTTACATGGAATTGAGAGTTGCCTTCTCTTCTTTGGAAAGACTTGCTCATAACCTATAGGGAGGTTAGAAGAGGAGCCGACACTCACTTGATAAGCCAACCGAATTCTTCTTTCTTCTCAGAGCATCCATAGTCGGTTGTCCATGCGTGTCCTGCAGATAATAATAATAAAATTATCCTCAAAATTGGTCACAATTTCTGAAGCATCGCATTGATATAAGGGGTGCAGTCTGTCAGATAAAGGCAGTTGGAATATAGAGTCTTACAAATAAAGTACGTATGCCCAGAACCAACAGTGAACCTAAAACCAGCACTATGTACCATAGTCGTACATTTTTAGGATCCAAATGTATGACAGTGGTACAAGTGTCAATATTAGGTTATGTGTTGGTTTTAGGAATGCCCACCTTAGGTTTCACACTCTCTAATGAAAGCAGACTGCCATTCATATGCTCCTTAAGATGATGCACTAATGCAGTGGAATTAAGGCCACCCATGCCAAGAGATGCTGTTGCTTACCAATCGTGAACTTATGAAACCGTAACATATCCATAACACCTACATGAGCCAAAGCACATCCAAAGAGTTCTGACCTCTGCAAATAAAGAGTATGCTGTCAGATACATTTCCATTGATGTAAGAGTGCAATAAATTATAGAACTATATGGTGTGTCAAGATGCCCATTGAGACCACAAATGAAGATCATCTTGCACCTTGCAGTACCACCTCCTCCTGACAGTGACCGTGATTGGATGACTACAAATGGGAATTAAGTATCCGGATCATACCTGATTGATGCAGGCAGCCACCAGTAGGCCTCCATTGCTGCCACCTTCAATACACAATTTGTTTGACTGAGTGTAGCCCTCTCTAGTCAAATACTGTGCACATGAGATAAAGTCGTCAAAGCAGTTTTGTTTCTTGGAAAGAGAGCCATCCTTGTGCCACTCTTCTCCATACTCTCCTCCACCCCTAATGTTGGCCACAGCCACAACTGCACCATAATGTCGAGCAAGGACCAATCGAGAAACACTAAAGCTGGGGGTGAGATTGACATTAAATCCTCCGTAGCCATATAGAAGCGCAGGATGATTGCCATTCCGAACTAGGCCTTTTTGTGATACAATGAACATGGGGACCTTGGTACCATCCTTACTTTGTACAAAGACCTGTTCAACAAAGCATGGGTTAGCAAGTATGATGATAATTTACACCAGGATCACTTGGAGCAAGATTAGCCACTCTAAGGCAATGTACAGTGGATTCAAAACCAATTGGACGTCTAGGGTTTGCAGAACCATGCCATTTCCTGAACACTTTGTAGTCAAACAAGAAAGTAACCCACATCCTAATGTTTTTTATCATATCTGAGATTTAAAGGGACATACACCATAGACCAATCTCCACCCTCTCCATCCTAAGTGCCGCTCTAACTGATCTGTGGAATCTCTACGAGATATATTTGTGACATAAGAATCCTATGAAAACAGTAATCCTATGTGGCAGATAAGAAAGTATACCTGCTCAGTTTCAAACATGGAGCGGTCAAAATTGGCTGGGCCAGCTTCCCGCAAGATCTTGACCTCTGGTTTGGAATCACTCAAATCACACCTATACACTGTTCCAGGGGTCAAGAAGCTAGTGAAGGTGAAGAAAATTTCAGACTGCCTCCGGCTTCCTGAGCAATCAGCGACCGTGCCAATCTCTAGTGGGAGCCGCCATTGAAAGTCACCAGTTTCCAGGTCATGTATTTGAAGCACATGTTTCACGTCATTTAAGTAGCATAGAAGCAATTGCTTTTCATTTACACACTTTACAGAGGTAAGCACATCAGTATTTGACTCTGGGATCACGTCTGACCAGGAGCCTGGGTTGTTAAGATCAACACGAATCACTTTGTACTTGGGTGCATCTTTGTTTGTTAGGAATGTGAAGACCGGTCCATCATTGGACACTAAATTGTACTGGGCTTCAAAGTTGTCAACTAATTTCTTGAAGGGGAGCATACTTTGCTCTCCTCTAATGCCTCTCAAGCCTTCTGGAAGTGAAGTGAGGTCACAGTAATAGAGCCGATTGACCGGGTCACACCCTTCAGTTATTGACAGTACCACATACTGCATCACACAAACATGCAACATGTCAAAGAAAGTGGGAAAAGAAACCAGAGGAGATTTCAAAAACATCAACATGCTTAGGCCATGTACAGTGGATATCAACATCCTTCAACAACGAACTTGAAATATGACCCACAGTTTTAAACCCATATATATCCATGAAGATACAAAACTTTTAATTACAAAAGAATTCATAAAAAGAAAATTGAGGTCTTGATTTTGGCAATTACCATTCTTCATTTGCAATTTCGACCCAAAGAAAGAAAGAAACTTTAAATTTTATATATATATATATATATATATATATATATATTGTGTCAAAGGAGCAGCTTTGTGTGAATATACCTGGCCATCCTCAGTAACTTTCGCTGAGGTCAACCAGGATGCATTTTCTACATCTCTCCAACACAAAATATCCTCAGATTGATCGGTGCCTAGGAAGTGGTAATAGAGTTCGTGGAAAAGGTTTATGTCAGTTTCAGTGCCGGCGTCTGCGCCCTCCTTCTTCCTGCTCACATTCCATTACGAATCATTCAGGAATACATCCTTCAATCACTGAAACTAAATAGGTGCAACCTTTCCACAACAAACAAGAACTCATGGTTTTAGCAACACCAACAAAAGGTAACAAAACAAGTTGGGGAAATGATCATGAAATCATCTACTCGAGGAAACGTAACACACTCTATGAAAAGCTAAGGAGATGACAACGGTGTTATTGGAGCTATACTTGGGTTCTGGGTAACGGTTGTAGAAAAAGCCTTTGTTGTCATGAGTCCAAGCTATGGTAGTGAATTTGACCTGCATGTAACAATAACAAGTGTCCATGTTATGTGACTGCTATCTCCATAACATGGCAGAAAACAGGATAACCTGATTCACTTCGACACAGCAGCGAGCAAAATATTCAGATACTCATGACTAACAAATTGCAGACAGTAGTTTACCCATAAGAGGGTGTCAGATTGCACAACTCGGTCCTTCACTCGCATGACTTTCACTGTGTTCCAGTCGCTTCCACTTGAGCTCAACCCATAGGCCATGAATTCAGCATCCACACTGAACCTTTTTGTTGAAAGAGCCACAGTGCCATCACTGCTTAAAGTATTGGGGTCAAGCAGCACTTCTGCATCCCCCTCTAAACTCTCCTGCAGACACACAATCAAAAACCACTTGGTCAGCTCTCCTGTTCAGATTCATCCACTAAAAAGGTTTCCTCCATTTCTTGCCGATGGATTGTATGTGAAACTCAAAGGGATCCCCAGCAAAGTGCTCTTTCTGTCTGGACTAAGCAGTATTAGGTATTCATCCTTCATGCGGCCTCACAAATTGAACAGGATGAGGCAAGTGCAACTTATAACCAGGAGATTTTGAAAGCATGGTGAAGCCAAAGGTGCAAGTACCTGCATGAACAACACACTCTGGGCCTGCAAGCCAGAGTTGAAACTGGAAAAGTACCAATCGCCACGCTTGTGGGGGCATCCGTAGCGAGGATAATTGTACATGGCAGTGACTGTCTTCTTCATTCTTTCACGAGTTTCGCAATCCGCCAGCACGCCATTGGCCAAATCCACTTGCTTCTCCACAAATTCTTTGGTCTCAGGTGAGTCAGGGTCCTCCAACCTACATTGCGAAAGTCCGGTGTAACAACCTTAGATTGTACATAACCCTCTAGAAAACTATCACATCTCCACATTCAATTTGGTGGGAAATGAAATGAAATGAAAATGTCAATCACTCACAAAAAAAGACATGCTGCATTTCCTCATCCCAAATTGCAAATAATCAAAAAGAATCTCCTGTCTCTGAGCTTTTTTCTGCAAGAGGATATTTTAGCTGGAAAGCATACCAGCGGTAGGGATCCGTGATTTCGACCCCATGATAGTTGTCCTTCACAGACTCGTCCCGCCGAACTTTAGGGTACTGGATGTGGTTGAAATCCACATTAGCTAGTGATCCCATGGTGCCCTGTCCTCCCCCTGCTGCCAATCTTGTGATCGACCGGGTGACAAACGTGCGTTGTAAGACTTGCGGATTCAGATTAAGATTGTTGCGCAGGAGGGCCGGATATGAATTCAAAACGAGCGCCCGCATCCAGGTTTGAAACTGTACCGTCACACCCCGCATCCCCAGAGGTCGCAAACCAATCAGCACATTTTCACAAACATCGAGTACACACGCACAGATGACACAATCTATTCACAAAATTATCCTTTCACAATCGAATTTTTCTTTTCTTTTCTTTTCTTTTCCAGATACCGAGATGATGCGTGACAGGGTAGGGTTAACTGCAACGCAAAGTGTGGCAAGGTACGAGGAGAGTTTCAAGAGGTCAAAACTGAGGACAATTTGATTATATCGAGAGAAAGAGATGATGCTAACTGCCCATCTGAGATTCTCCGACGAAGATTCACCCTTATTCTCTCTCACATTATTCCTTAACCCATAGCCCGTTCTTCCTCTGCCAAGGGAATTTCGTTCATTCCCCGGGGGGGAGGGCAACCAAGATACAGATTCCGCACAGGAATTTCAAAGTGTGAAACAGGGTTGGTTTAGGTTCCCAGAATTTTGGAACCCGACCCGACCCCACCAAACCTCAACCCAACCCAAAAAAACTTCATTCACACGGCGCGCAATCAATCGGTGACCACAAAAAGAAAAACACTTTCAAATTCTCCAAAACCCAGGGTCCCCACTGCCGCCCACGTTTCCGATGGTGAGCCAACTCAAATTTCGGGAGTCACCGAACAATTTGTGATGTGCGCACAAATTTCATATGGCGGTCTGCTACAAATTGACATACGAAATAATAATTCAGATGCTCCTCCGGCGAAATAATAAACGGCAACTAAGTTATTCTTCCTCCATTGAAACGATTTGAACCAAAAGCTGGGCGGGAAAGGAAGGAAGGAAGCACAAACTGTGACAAGCTAACCTTCGCAGGAGCTAACATTCTGGACCAAGAGGATGATGCACGGTGGACACTGACGTCTACATGGAAATAAGAATCTCGACATTGAAGCGCAAGAGAACTCATCATAGTCGACATAATGTTGCGTGGGATAGACTCAAATACGTAGACAAAGCGTATCCATCCACTTTGTAGCAAAGTGCTCACCTGATCTTCTCTCCCAAAGGCTCACATAACCTCCTCTCTCTCTCACCTGCTGGCTCTCACTCATCAATGATCATCGTCACAAATGCAAGCGTCACTGAATTCATCATCAGTCAGTGAGCTAATTCAAAAGTGGTGGCCTGCTTGAGGAGAGAAAATTGGAGTCAAAACCCCCAACTTTTGTATATAAGGACTACCTACCTTCCTGATGGACGCAGATTCAACGAAACGAAAGACATCGATATTGCTGATCTGGGTTGAGGAAGGATGAATTTGTAGGGTCGCCGAAAGCATGGGGTCCATGTTTCTTGAGTTGTTTCTAACTTAAGTTTGCTCGAATTAAGTTACCCCACTTAACTTACTTGCTCACGACATACCACCCCCCCCCCCCAAAAAAAAGATCCTCCGAGGCATGTACCTACCTAGTGAAGTGTAAATAAATAACCGAAAACGGTAGAAAAGCTTCCGTGTAAGTAAACACACATGACAACATTGTTCCTCCTTTTCCTCGGCGTATGTCGGCGTACCACAGATTTTACCGGCCGTGGGAAACCCGATGTCGTTCGCTATCTAACCTGACGGTATCCTATCCTGGCCGTGGAAAGCGAGATTCTACAAAAATCTGTAAGTACATCATACTACAAAGCTCAACAAATACAGCTGCACATCATCAACCTCCATAGCAGCCACATGCCGCCACAGCTCTCTCGGCAGTTGGAGACCGTTAAATTAATCCAAGGTCAATAATCCGCAGCGACATGACGGAATGAGATAAAGATCCCTCTGCAAACACACTTCTCGAGTCAATCGAACGACCACTTTACTCAAATGTATCTATGCGAGGTACACCCTCGTCGAGAGTACATACCTACTACACTCCCACAGTGAATCTTGGATAACGAGAATGAAAGAAGAAATATAAAAGTCCATTGGGTATCAAACTTTGCCCCTCACCCAAAAGCCTAAGTAGTTCCTACCCTCGATTGCTCGCTCTCTTTCTTCCTCCAGAAGGGTTCCACAAGATCGTTAACAAATATAATATCACAGTACAACATCCATCACTTTACTGATTTCTCCCGATTCCAATCAACCTTTCTACAAATACTTGCCACCGCGCACGTTTAACCTTGAACAAACATACGAACAAATAGTGTGATATTGTGCTGCTGAGTTTGCAGCTGGCTGGCTGGCCAGCCCCACTACTTGAGTTAAGACTATGAAGAAGAAGGACAAGAAGAATAAGATCATCCCTCACACATTTCCGACCTACTACGTAACCCACCAATAAATCCTCCACCAACAACAATAACTGAGCAACCGTCACGACCCTGCTGCAATGACCGAATTTTACCTGCGTGACCCCCGCAGGGTCGACTCAAATAATAAATTTAAATAAATCTTAAAAAGGTATAAAAATCACCATGTGAAACCACCGCAGAAGAGTCAGTCGATGATGTGTAGGCAGGAATGCATGTGGACTGCACTGCAGTACTGGAGCTTAGTGTAAGAAGTTAAGCTAGTAGCCCGTGTGACATTGTGTGCATGTGACGTGTGTTTGTTTGTTTGTGTGTGTGTGTGTGTGTGTTTGTTTTCAAGCGAGGTTATCGTTGAGAGTATGCACCAATAACACGCGGCCGCCGGGGGCCCGAGTGACCCCACACCTTGGATGGCGGGACAGGCAGCAGCTATGGAAGTTCAGTGAAGTTGGATGAGAGTCAAATGGGAGTGAAGAGAAGAGAAGAGAAGCAAAGAAGTTACAGCGATGGTCACAATGCGGGGAAATGGGATTCACCTTGTTGGTCGTTGTCGTCGTCGCCGTCGCCGTCGTGGTGGTGATGGCGGCGAGGGCGAGGCGAGGCGAGGCGAGGGTGGCACACCGGCGAGGTGCGCGAGAGCGAGACAAGAGACGAGGCGCCGCTGACGCACGGTTGGGGCTGCCTCCTGGCCTCTTTTAACACATCAACCCCGCTACCCACTTCATAGGGACTTGAATGAGCTCATCATCTTCTTCTTCTTCTTTTATTTATTTTTAATAATTCTGAACAACATAACATTGTATTCAGATCCATAACAGTGTTCTGTGGGACTGACAATATTCCGTGGAATACTCCTCACATTCAGTCTGAATGATGGAATATTTTGCAGAATACTGTCAGTCCCACAGAACAATGTTATGGATCTAAATAATGTTATGAATGGTCTAAGTTGTCAAGAGAGTAAAACCATTACAACCACGGCAATTTGGTTAGATGGCGATTTGAGAATAGAAAGCTATGTCGTTTTTGCATGGATGAAATCGCCATACACATCCCGACAATCTACAAACTTTGAATGTAATCATCAAATTGTGGATGAATGTGTTTATATTTGGATTGACATTTGTGATCTTGTTTATATGTGGCTTTATCACTCCAACATAACATTACTCAACAATGTGGGCCCTCTGAATGTAACAGTGGGATGTTGGGAGTTCAATCTAAACTTGAGTCTTCATGTGTAGCTTTTCGAGCATCCGATTATTATATTCTAAAGGTTCACAAAATGAGAGCTAAGCGTTGAGTAATGTTATGAATGAATTTGTCAATACACCTATCTCTAAACTTTGGAAGAAGAAGAATAATAAAAAAAAGAGAAAAAGGGAAATTGGCGGCAAAACCCCCATGCCCTAAGCCAAGCCCAAAAGGGGGAGCCAGGGAAAAAGCGGGGGGGAGGGGGGAGAGAGGAAGCAACCACAAAAGTGTCAAGAGGTTGTCATTGGCAATGTTGCTCAATATTCATTCAAGTAGAGAGAAAGAATGAGGCATTGTTGACAGTTTAGTATGTTGACAGCAATTGGTATGTTCCCACCACCGTCACATGCTTCAAACAATGAGCTTGTTATCTTTTATTTCTTTCATTCGTTCTTTCATTTCTTATTATTATTATTCTTGACTAAACAATGAATTAAAAATTTGACCACTACAACACACCCATGCCCCCAAGCTAGACATGGAAGGGGAGCCTAGGAGAAAATGGGGACAAGTGAAAGAAAACAAGCATAGAAGTTTTGGAGGTCACCACTAGAACTACCATAGAGTTTTCATCCAACCCCGACAACATTCTTAGAACTACAATACGAGACCGAGGAGTTCGTTGCCTTTGGCCATGGAGAATTGGGCCCCCTCACTAGTACCATACCATCATGAAATATAGTGGATGACATCCAAAGAGGAACATTTCTTGAGAACTTTGAAGCAATTTTCAAGCACTTAACCAAAATTTGAGCATCAATCCTTACTAGAGGTGCGGTTGGCAGCCAGGGTGAGATGGGGTTGGCAAGGTTTGTCAGAGAAGAGACAAGGCACCATTCATTCATGGCTCGGCTAGGGGTTGCCCCCTCTTCATAACCCCCGCCACCAGCTTCATACAATGAGTTTATTGTCTTTGACCATAGAGAGCCGAACCTCTAACCAGTACCTTTAAGTGCCATGATGAAAGATAGTGGATGATATGCTAAGAGGAATCCATAACTTAGCTTCGAAATTCGCAACATTTATTGGGAACTTTGAAGCATTTTTCAAACACTCGGCCAAATGTTAAGCACCAAAGGTCTCACTTTGTAACAGTTGACCACAAAATGGGCCATACTACTTTTGTGTGTCACTTGACCCGGTGTTCAAGATTGAAGCCCTCGTATGAGTTTCATTTTGAAGGGCTCTCAAATTTCAGCCCTTCAAAGGAAGGGATGGCTCAAATCCAAGACATCAATGCAGAGAATATAGAAATGAAATACAAAACTCATGTGAAACTTGTGCATGAATTATATGGTACATGTTTCCAGTACAAAGTGAAGAATTAAGAATCAACCATCTAACTCCACTTCTTGTAGTGACAATGCCCTACACTTGTTGGTTTTTGTGGCAGACACATTATATTGAGGACTTCAAGTGATGTCTTCATTTTCAATTTGGGGTTGCGTTTTGAAGGGCTGTTTTGAGAGAGGTATATTTTGAAGGGCCAAATCATGTTTGAAGGGCATTGAAGACTTCAATCTTGAACACTGGCTTGACCACTTAGGGTTAATTCATGTCAAAGACAGGGTCGTCCGAGCCGTGCTCCATTATCGGCCATATTCCAGAAATAGGGTTTCCAACATGTGAGGATCCCATGGCCAGGTCACCTGGAACATCCCTTTAACAAACCCGGATAAATTTATAACATACACTACTTTTGGGGGCTATTTCAAGCCATGCACGGGGAGAACCGGCTGCTAGTCTAGTTACAGGTGAACCGGTTGAGTTTGAGAAATAACCGGTTGAAGTTCCGGACTAATCATTCTAGAATGATCTAAGGAATATACCTCCATCTTACCAAGAAAACCCTGAAAGATCACAACATGTACACCCCAAACTCCGTAATATCAACCTCCATAATGTCCCTCACTCTCTAATATCCTAAAACCCTAGGGAACGGATGTTCGTAGTTCAAATCTCACTCCTTATTGTCACCTTTCTCTCCCTTATATCACGAATTTGATCATTAATGCAAACCACCAAAGAAGTCAATCCACACCCTTGCATTGCGCCATGTGTCAATATGTGGAGTGTCACCTTCTTATTCTTATTCTTCTTCTTCTTCTTCTTCTTATGCCACTTGTTGAATGTTGGTGCATGCATATGCCACATCGCCTGGGAAGGCCAAGTGGAGTGGACCACACCACACCATTTAATATGTTGCACTTTGTGTTATTCCATAGTGTCACACGCTACACTGATTCACTAGTATCATGCATCCATGTTAACTCTACAAAACTCTGTAATATCACGTGCACTTTGGTTGCCACAGGTGTGATACTACGGAGTTTAGAGTGTAACCAGTTGGACTTGGAAACACTTGGATTTTGACCGATTATGCCCAAAAATCTTCCCGGACATTGGGAGAGAGGGAATTATTGTATACGAGTGTACCTCTCATCCATCCAACATAAAATCTTGACCCCCTATACATTTGTTGTTGATTCATCTTTAATGACCTCGATATCTTATCAATAGTTGCGGAAGCTCGAAGATGATGAGAAGCAAGCACTCATTATAAAGCATTCACAATCTCATGTGTGTCCCCGGGAAGGTGTAGGTATCATAGCATCACAATCTATTGGACAACCAACTACCCAAATAGCTCTTAGTTCGTTTCGTAGTGTGTGGCACTACATTAGACTAATCCGGAGTCTTTATAACTAATTCCAATGTTCAAACCAAATAAGAAATGTAACCTCCGGGTTGCATATTATTTCAAGGCTTTTATGTTGGATGAATGTGAGGTATGCTTGTATACAATAATTCCCTCTCTCCATTGTAGGTGTAGACATTATTACTACGGGTTACTAATTGCTTGAACTTGTTTAGGGTTGTTTTACACATGTGACCGAATGCATGATGAAAACCATTTAAAATTTCTCGTGGTCACGGTCAATTGGTGGTCCGAAGATTGCGACCAAGAGAAATTCACATCACTTCTTGAATCCCTAGGTCACAAGACATGAATGTAAAGCGAACTTTAAATCAAGATTTAGTCTATTTGATGGGGGAAACACACACACACACACACACACATGATAAAAATAGAATGTTTTGACACGGTCGCCTTCATTTCTTGACAATACAACTTATCATAAGGATTCTCTCGATGGAAAATCCAAGTGATCACCAAACATTATCCATTTATGAACATGTACAATAATTCCGTGGCATCACTTCCATGTGATTTTTCCATCCCCCCCCCCCTTTTAGACAATGTCATTTTTGTTTTTGATGACCTTTTGGTAAAAAAAAAAGTGGGACCGCCATCCCTTTCTAAACCAAAGGGAGAATTTAGAAAACAATGCTCATGGTCAGTAGTCACTGCATAAACATGCCCTTACTATAGCAAGGAAACTTTAATTTTGTGACATCTACGTAAACTCATCTATCAAAGATTATATTGGTGTAAAGTAATATATGATTATACTGATATACATGTTTATTCATTTTATTACAATTTATCAATACAATCATATTTTTAATTACATTAAATTTTCATACTCACAAGTACCGTGGACCATAACACATAATATTACTCAACCATAGGAATGTGTTGTGAGCGGACCGTGACTAACTTGCTAATTCATGCACAATTCTTCAATGGTGCTTCACATGCCGTATTAAGTGGGACTAGCAACATCCCGGGGTTAGCAGTGCCCTACATTGGGTGCCCATATCCATGCCCATGCCCAAACCCACCCATGCCCATGGGTTTTGGGTGGGCATGGGTGGGCAAGGGTGGGCATGGGCATGGGTGGGCCAAGACTTGGTGTAGGCGGGTAATGCACATTACATAATTTTTGAATACATTGGCGGCAATTTTAATAGCATGGGTGGGCATGGGTGGGCACGGGTCATGCTATGGGTGGGCATGGGTGGGCATAGGTCGTTGCTGATGGGTATGGGTGGGTATGGGTACAAATTCGAAGGAAAATGTTGGGCTCTGGTTAGCACCTAGTTAGTGTACACCAAAGATGCTAAGTAATATTGTGATACGCAATGCATTTATTACAATTGGTAATTTATAGAACTTATTGCCACATGCTTTTTTCAAATATTTGTGCAATTATGGTTAGCATGGACCACACTAATAACAGTGCAAATACACGGGATTGAAATCACAAACATCATTCAAAATGACAATTTGGTTTCTCGTGTAAAATTCTCAATCACTTATCCTTAAACTTAGATGATATAAGTTAGTACATTTTGAACCATCAGGTAATAAAATAAAATAAAAGTAACGTCGGGGTTTGGTTTATACACCGACATGAATGGAAGCCCATTCCTCTATACTGTGTTCATGTTTTACCAAGCATATCCGTCAGGTAACTTCATGTGGAAGTCTTATTTAAGTGAAGTAGAGAAACCCTCATTATCTCTTAGGGCATCTTTACACGAATGCCACTAGGCCATGGCTCTTCAGAATCCTTGAGTTCCCTTTAGTTGGGAGTGTCGTAGGCCTGCACTTTGGGTTTACATGAGGGAAATTTTGCATCCATAAAATTTAAGTGGAGGAAAATCTACAAGAAATCCCACGTGGCAAGTATGGATAATGTTGATCATGATTGTAGGGGAATTTTTCGGGCATGTCGGAATGTGCAACATGAATCTAGGTTTATGCTAAGGACTTGTGACCTCCATAGGACTTTGGACTATAGTCCATGGACTTCTCTATGCTCTTTTTCAAAAAGCAGGGTACGATGATCATTTCATAACCATAGCCTAATGCCTTTAGTATAAACATGCCCTTAATTTCTTGGTTGGTTGGATTCTCCCACCAACATCTTGTTATTTAGTCCAAGTTTCCCAAAACAATGATGGGTGGATCTTCGAGTTTCTTTGTAGTCAAAGCAATTTATATGCTTTATATTATCCATACAACTCATTACACTAAATGTTGTATTTAGTGTCACCAATTCTAATTGTCTTGCTTAATACTAATTGTAAACCCCAGCGTAGTGTCGCCAACACTAAATGTTAACCAAACATTATTTCTCATTCCTTGTAAATGTTTTTTGGGGGGATTATACATTTACGTTGTTGCAAAAATTGCCACTTACTAAGCGATTTTTCATCCAAATTTCAATCATCCATGACAATATTTCATTATGGATTTGTTAGGATGCAGGTTATACCAAACTTTGTTTCAATAATCTGCAGTTGGATGAATGGAAAGTAAGTTGGGATGAAAATACTTGTAAACTTATTCATAAATAGTGTCGTTAGAAGAGTTACCACAATGACATAGAATACCATATGACACTAAATACAATAATTAGTGTAATTCTCGACATTTCGTCATGGTTTTTCATTGCAAGTTGACAAAGTGATCCGATCCATAACCAATTTCATGGACCCACACAATCTGGTTGGTCATGAGTTTTACGTGAAACAACCATGACATAACTTGTTCTAAGAACCACGAGATTGCCTACAAATGTAGATACATAAGCGGTAAGTGGGCCACAATGGGCTCCTTTAGCTCTACACCCTTGACTTCTTCTACTCCCTCCATCCCAAAATGATTGTCCTACCCCCTAGAGTTTTATATCCCAAATTGTTTGTCATTTTGGGACGGAGGGAGTAACACAATAAACATGCTATTTGTACGAGATAGTTAGCAACAAATCCAATTGCGTTTGCAGTCAATTTGCTCTTAAATACTGGAGCTCGTGTGAACATCTTACCCAACTTCTTCACTATCAAATTGAACAATGTCATTATCTTTCTTCTTAGATGATATGACCCCCCCCCAATATTATACTGTCTATTGAACCTTGAGATATTTTGACAAAGTAATCCAATCTCTTTTAAGCATGTGTCTTTTGGTGTTTGGTACTAGATCCAAACCTAATTACACGCCACTCAAATATAAACGTACAATTAATATTGCCCAACTTATGTGTAACACAAATTCATCAACTCTCAAAATGTTACAGTAGCTCTAGAAGCGTGTTCTATGGTAGACACGAATCACTGCTAAGTTAGATTGCAAACCTTTTATAGGCACTAACAACTTGTAGTTTTTGACTAGGCAAAACGCCTGCCTAGTCGAATGTCGGCAATTGACCTTGTGAGAAATAAGTGACTAGGCATATTGTCTGCAGTTGCCATATGAGAAATAAGTGCCTAGTTTGACTAGTCAACGCCTAGGCAAAGTGCCTATCTAGGTGAGTAGACAACACATGTTCAGAATATGAATATGAATGTTGATTTGTATTGATTTGTACATGTACCAATACACTAAATATGATATTTAGTGTTTGATTATATTTAGTGTTGTTACCACCCTATCCTGCTCAACACTAATTTTCAATTCTTGACCCTGATTCCGTTGAAAATAATGAATCACTATCTTCAGATGAAGATATCTATCGCGAGTAGACTAGTTAATCAATAAAACACACAATTGGTTTTGACTAGGCAAAACGCTTGCCTAGTCGACTGTCGGGAGTTGACCTTGTGCGAAATAAATGACTAGGCAAATTGTCTACAGTTGCCATCTGAGAAATAAAGTGACTAGGCAGACTGTCTGTAGTTGCTATCTGAGAAATAAGTGCCTAGTTTGACTAGGCAGGTGCCTATAAAAGGTTTGTTAGATTGCTAACGATGAAGAGACTTTGTCCAAATCTTCTCACTCATAAATTAGAAGGGCGAACTACATCTAAGGTAAACGATTACTTCTCTTAATTGGATGCCTAGATTTGAGTGGTATGTGGTTTGGTGTGGTTTCATGAATGGTTACCAAAAAAACATGTTTTAAAAAGAGATTGGATTGCATGCTAGAAATTTACTAATTATAATAGGGTCACTAATCAACATGATTGAGGTGACCTATATGACCATTTAATGAGCACAAGATTATTTACTTTTGATTCAATACTAATAAAATATTAATCCATGACAGTATTTGTAAACCTACCGTAGTACCATAGCAGGTTCGTCCTAAAATAATTCTAAAAATAAAAAACGTAAAAATTAGAAAATTTTGAAGACAAAAAAACGAAAATAGAATAAATTAGTTTTTGAAATATTTTGCTATTTCTAAGCTATTTAGGGTCATTTTTACTTATTTTTTTGCTAAAAAACGAAAACTGAGAAATTCAGTTTTTGAGAGGCGAACCTTATTTTTTCAAAAAAATTAAATATTCGTTCGCCAGGTGGCGAACCTGCTATGGTGTTACGGTATTCATAAGAAGTGTCATCCAAAAAGTTACCATAGTGACATTAAATACCATATGACACAAATTATCATATTTAGTGTAGTTTTCAAAAAAAATTATCACAACAACATATAGAAATACTACAAATTCACTTTCATTATGTAGTTGTCAATGACCTCCATAACCATTACTTTGCGGAAATTGGAATAATGCACTTGTGAGCTTGTGTAGGAAAATACTCCTTAGGCGTTGAGTGCTCCCTACAAATTGACACCAAAATCTATCTATGCTTCAAATACATAGCAATATTAATAAATCAACGGTGATTGGAAAATTAACCCACTTGTTGCTAAACAACAAGCAAAGACACTTGAAATGCAAGCTCCGCAAGTTATAACCTCAAAAAACGGCTACAAAGGTGGATGCACGGAGCTCCGAGGATATTGCATTGACAATTCATGGTGATAAGATGTTGATAGGTATTATGAAATTGCATATGTCTAGTGATGGGCATTTTGAGAGTGAGATGTCAAGTGATAGTTGAAGGACATGGCCCTATGTCTTTTGACGAGTTAGGTGGAGCCAAATACAATGATTGATTGGCGAAATGGATTGTGACGGGTGCAAAAAAAAACAACCCACAGGTGGTTACCTATCTTTGAGAGGGACCTACATCAATATTCAATGATGGGACCCACCATCGTAAATTGAATTTGTACACAACATTAACCGGCATGAGGAATAGTTTCCAAACGTGTATTGGTTTGGTATCATCTTTATAATACCATTTGGGTATCTATAATGAGAATTTTACATATCTATAGGATATGGGTGATTGGTGCTTTTATGATGTTTCTAATACCATCCATGTCTAACTATCATGCAAGAACTTTCACACCTACGAGGCAAAATCGTCCTAATATAAATATGATTTCAAATGGTACTAACCTAAATAATAAGTCGGGTATACAAAGATTTTCTCACCTTGACATATTCACCAAATATCAGTGTTTGATTGATATTATGATTTTGATACCCAGAGGTCGGTTTTTTTTATAACATTATTGATGTGGACTATTGATGGAATGCATTCACCTATATATCATCATACCAACACTAGTCCCAACCAATAACAAAATATATTTTATTCAAGCTCCCACTAACCGATGAAGATGTGATAACATGGTGTACTTGATCATTTGTAAGAGGAGATTGAATATTAGTAATTTGAATTGCCTCAAAACCTAAAACATTGGTCACTCACATTTATAGTGATTGCACTTAGGGGCATAAGAGACCAATAAAGTTTGAATGAATGAAAAACATGCATGGGCATGCAATGGATAAGTTTCATGGTCTACCGGAGTTTGCGTCAAGCCCATCTTAGAGAGGTGGGTTTACATGATATTGTGGCCCTGCAAAATCTCATAGCCCGTGATTTTATTGAGTTATTGTGTAAAAAAGTCCATATGAATAGAATGGTAACGAAATAGCATTCGGTTGAGGGTTGCCCCATGCTAATTTATGAACATTTCACACTATTTTGAATTTTTGTTTTCAAATAAACAAAATGCATGAAACATGTTTTAAAATTGTTGTTGCCATATAGATCCATAAGGAAAGTTATAAGTTTTTGTAATCTGATCTTGACCCGAGGTAATTTGAGGCAACCTATTCGTGAAGGCAACCTAATTGCACATAAGAACTACACTATTGTGTCTAATTAGTGTGGGCCACACTAATTCCTAATAAAACACGCTAATTTCAAATTATAATTTAGAGTGGCCCACACTAATTTCAAAGGTGAAAAATTTGTGTGGGTTTTGTCGTTTCCACAATTGGATGAAACTTCATAATTCCATCCAATTGTGTTTGAAGACTTTCCCCACATTGACCTAACGGAGGTTGTTTGCGGAGAACCATGACACACACGGATGGATGACATTACATTTTTCATCCAAAGTGACCCAAACACTTGAAATTTAGTGTGGGCCACACTAATTTCCAACCCACGTGCATTTCCCACCCACACTAATTAGACACAATAGTGTACCTTACATTGTTTTCCTATGACACTAGCTAACAATGCTAAACTCACCTCGACACTAACCCTAGGCAAAAAGAATAATATGACCAAAGACACAAAAATCACACATACTGTGATTCTCAAAAGAACAACAACTTCCATCTTCAATCCCCATGAAACATGGCATCTCTTTTACTTAAAACGTGCGAGGGAGCACGACTCGGGCTTAGTAATGCTATGTAGTTAACCGATTTAGTGTGATTGGATTGGGCTCATGGTTGTCGTCAAATAGTGTGAAAACACTTCACTTTGTATGCTAAGAAACTAGATGAGAACTTTCGTATCTTCAACAAACCTCACTTGGCGTCCCGGGTTCATAGGTGACATATGAAAGATGAACATTTAGAATTGTGGTTATTTTATTATGAATGGTGAGCCCACCCCGGGTGAGTCGTGTGGTCGAGAGGGAAAGCCTAGGATGAGCTCATTCGGATGTGCTCATAGTTTTGTCATAAAGGGGAAAAGGAAAGTGACACATCCCAAAGGGTAACAAGTCCTTGTAAGTTATCCCAGTTCCGGGAACAAAATTGCCATGCAATTGTCCTGGTCGTTATGAGGTGTCAGATCAAGCCTTTAGATGTGAGCTACACGTGTCTTAGATGGATTGGAGGGCTTGGGATACGTGGCGTCTATGTAAACTCATTCATCGTGGATGAAGGGGTTCTAACTTAGTGGGAAAAAGTCTCCTACAAGGTTGAGGGCTGATTCGTTTCAATTGAATTTCACTAGACTGATTTGGGGTCTCTGGTGTTATTTTTGGAGTGCCATGTGTCATGCTCACATTTGCCACGACCAACTTGTATCCCACGTGGAAACTACATTCTAGCACATGTAAAGATGAAATAGGGAGTCCTCTACGTATGTCTCATAGACTTCTTCCTCAAGGAGGTCACTTCCCCTTATATTTTGTAACCACGTGCGTTAACCGGGTATTTGTTTGGGGGCTATTTACCTAGTAATTATGATTTTAAGAAACCCTTTTAGTAGAAAAAAAACTACTTGGTCTTAATTTCCAGCACCCTATAGGTAATTCTAAGTCCAAATGTAGCCTAATTCTTGGCATTTTATAATACTTATAAAACTTAGGCATTTGCTCAGATGGACATTAAAGGTTTTAGGGTAAGTGTTTGGCATGGACATATGCAATGTACATGAGCATATTTGAACTAAACTAGAAAGCAACATAAAACAAACGAGCATAGCAATTGAGTAGCCATTCAAATCACAAATCACGGGAGAGAAGCCATCGATGGCCCTAAACCCTAAACCAATTTGAAAATGGACCAATAATTCCAGCCCATGGGCAAAATTTTATCTCATGCGCCCGTGATATGCTTTTAGTGATGATTTCATCACTATATTGTACTAAAAATGTATTATTTTTCATCTGTCTACTAGAAGGGCTAGGGATTATACTCATCCTAATAATAATAAAATTTCTCCCATGATTTTATTCATACTAATTTATATCTACTACTGGAAAAAAACAGGGGTTTTTCCAATGCCCTATTTTACATATAATGACGTTTCAAGCATTAATTGAAGCTATGGTAGATCCAAGTCTTATATCAGTTTTTTCCTCCAATGAATAAAATGAACCCTATAGTTTAATTCACGTGGTTTACTACTTTTCGCAGGGTGACCTCCCCGAGACTTCTTCATGACTTTGCAAAAGGCTTCCTAGTCATGTATAAGGCATGATGCACTTATTTGGAGTTATTTCCAAGTAAGAACAATTGGTGAATCAAACATGGTATTTGTCTTTAAGTCATCATTTACATGTTATATTGTAATTCATTACGTTTTCACTTCCACAATGAATGAGTTTATGTAGACACCACAAATCCTTAGTCGATAGAGAGAGGGAATTATTGTACGCGAGTGTACCTCTCATCCCTCCAACATAAAAAGTTTGACCCCCTATGGTTTTGTTGATGATTCATCTCAAATGACCTTGAACATGTACAATACTTCAGGTTTTGAAAGCTAATTCCAGTGAAGTCAAATCAACTTCAAAAAAATCCTCCGAGTTGCATATTATTTCAAGGTTTTTTTGTTGGATGAATGAGAGGTATGCTCGTATATAATAATTCCCTCTCTCCGTCTTAGATGGATGTTTTTCTCTCTACACCCACTTCTCGTAGAATATGAAACATGTAATTAAGTTAGTGCAAGATGATTACATGAATCAAATCATGCCCGTAGCCATCTGCCTTCGTGATTTCATAAGCTCCCGTGCTTATCTTATTCGTTCTTGAAGTGAAGATTCTTGTGCTCATTAAGTGATCACATATCGCTATGGTCATGATTTGGATTTGTTAGTTATCTTGCACCAATTGTGTGTTTTGTATCCTAAGAGAAGTGGATGCAAAGAGAAAACTAACTAAATAACACATGTCTACGTTAGGCAGAACAATTCATCTACATTAATATGTGCAATTAAGTTAGCCTTGCAAATAGGTTCGTTCTTTACCCATGCAAATAAAGTTGGGTCAAAATCATATTGCAAAGACTCCTAGGTTTGTTTGTTCATATGTATAGCCACCATAGTAAAACTAATGTTATACATATTTTGTTATAGTTTCTACCGTAATAATAAATATCCAAACTAGTGTGGAATATATGTTGATAAATAAACATGAGTCAACCTAGTTGCACATACCGGTGTAGAGTAGGGTGTACCTAATTTGGCAAGAAAATGATGTCACATTATGCCACTTCATATTTCAACCCTTGGACCCGGACCCTAGTAAATCCTTAGGTCCAATGTTTTACTCTTGAACAATAGGAATGCTTGATTGTTGAGTTCCTTTAATCTTGGACCCCAATGTAAACCCACCTTGAGTTAAGGTCCTTGCCACAAAACTAGAAGTTCTCAAAAAGAAGAACACTCGTTGTGCTCATGAGGCAAGTACACTAGCTATTTAATTTATTGTGGTTTTAGAATTCATTTGTCACAAATGTTCTCATGAACCACATTCACACTCAAACTCTTTCAAATTAATGTGTCACCGAGGCCATACAACCACTAACTTTCCTCTCATGTGCTAACTACTCCATATATATGATTTGGTTTGGGCCACACTAATTGACCCATGACAATGAGCGATTGACCAATTATTGAGGGCCACATAAATTCTAGTATGGCCTTTGCTCACTAACGTTAATTTAGTATGATGGTTGTCCACACAAGTTATCATGAATTTGAGTTTGACTTTAAATACTTATTTGGTTCATATTTGAATATAGAGTTCGCATGTGGCAAAAAGACAAATGACATGGCGAAGGATCGGCACTAAATATCTTCCGGGAACTATTGCACTTAAATTTTTGGAATGGGGTGGAATCATAGTATGGGAAGAGGGAAGTGTTTTCATTCAACACTTTTTACATCATAATGCCAACAAGGCTCTCACCTTAGCAAAAAAAAAAACCTCCTTTGGTTGTTTTGTTTTGAGACAAAAGGCTGACAGGCTAGCGCCAAAGCAGTTGACCACCTGGCAAGTTTCTGTCAAGTAGAGAGGAGATTTCACAGCCGGGAATCGAACCGCCAACTTCTTCCTTGAGATTTGGGAATCTCTCCACCAACATCCAAAAGTTTAGGGTCGTCTTGGACCGACCTCCTTTGGTTGTCATGATGGCATGTTGTAACCTTTGTCTCATTCTTTTGGAATTGGAGTGGTCCAAGATTTGCTAATCATTTGATTTTTATCCCGAAATTTATTGCACACCATAAGAGGCTGATGCCCCCTCCCCACTTGACTTTACCAAATAACCAAAGTTTTTCCTAAACACCGGGCAAAGCTCCCTCGGTTATAGCGGAGACGTCTGGCTATCCCAATGCACCTACAAGAACTTGCTCCGGAGATTGTCGAGTAGGTTTTAGTTAAGTAGCTTTCACACATGGTCATTGTTTGGTCTACCAACCAATGAATGTTGGGTAGTTTTTGTCCCATCCCCAAATGCCTTACTACTCATCTATCTGACCATCGGTTTTTGTTAATGAAGCTCCTCGTGCCCTCATAGCTAAGACTAAAAGCAACCAATCACAAGGGCAGGAGGCGGCACTTTTAAAGCTCCTACATTCTTGCCTCATGTCTAGGTACCGATGGGAGGGTCGATGCTTGAGGCTTAAAACCTCCACTTTTAAGCCATGCCACATCATTTGCCAACTAGGCTCGACACTAGATAATGTCGATGGTGTGAAGGCTGTGTTTTTAGAACCAACTTTTAGGCTTAGCTAAAGTCAGGTGGGGAGGGGGCATGAACGACCTACTAACAACCATAGTAGGCTTGTCTACCTTTATAGCTCAAAGAGCTTGTACTTCTTGAAAAGTTTGTTTGGCTATGAAAATGACATTTCCATACCCTAAATGGGTCTAGTATAGTTGAAAAGTTGGGTTGAGGTAAGCTACCTCAAACCACTACAAGAAACCTTGTCCATTCCAACCATGGTATCAATGACTCACTGTCCTAAACAACTTATTAAACGACTGTGATGCCTACTCAACTCACCTTGTGTGACGTGGATTACGTGTGAGTCATTGTTAAGTCATTTTAATGACTTAAGATGAACTCTGTTGACGACCGCATAACATACTCATTTTATGTCTACCAAATATTGTCCACTACATCCATTCGTGTGTGACGTGGATAGAATATCATGACTTGGCTGATTATTAGTCATTATCTAGTTGTGATTTAACGACTACGTGTATACTATTACTTAGAGATAACACAAATTAGTGATGTGGCACTTACATCCCTCTAATGATGTGGAAATTAGGGATGTATTGAGTGAACATTATTCTCGATAATATTGACGTGTCAAAAGAATGACTACGACTTCCAAACTCAATGACTGACTCACATGCACGTTGAGATTGGGATGACGTGTATAAGCGTTTAGTCATTGTATGAGTTACTGAAATGACTCATGGATGACATGTGCAAGCAACATATTGGTCACTAAACATGTTTGACACGATGAGGTGGCATGCCGTGTCATCGATGACATAAGCTTAGTACATTTATTGACGTATATGGAAGATATTCATTGCCAAGGTGCACATGTGATGGAGGTCTGAAATCATAAGTTTAATGGCGGGCATTGTGCACGAACAATGCATTTCATTTTTCATGCCACGTAATCAATGACGTGGACGTGTAAGTCGTAGTGGAGTTGAAGTACAGTCATAGTATTGTTCAGTACAACCTACGTAGGACATTTGTAAGGCCAGCTGGGCTTTTGAAAGGACGAACACCTAAAATTTAGCTAGTGCCAAGGAGTTATCTAAAGCTGATAGTTCTATGGCTCCCACCAATGACGCTGTGGTGGGCGGGGGAGGCACATGGTTCACCAACTGCATGCCACGCGCTTCTTCGGTGGTGGTCATGAAGACATCTGTTGTGCTCTGTTCATGTCTTTGGGAGCGTGCCTCCTTCGCCAATACTACTCTCCACCCCAGTTTTTGCACTTCGTCTGACCAAAATACTTGTGTCACTTGGCTGGGGAATATGAACGGTTCCAACATTTGAGGAACCTTGTGGCGGAAATTTACAACCATGAATCCAGCCTCGTCTCTTACATACGTAGGGTTGCCCCGGTTGTCATATTGCTTCATCCACTCACACCTAAAAAATATGACTGGTGTATGAAGTGGCCCATAGTTCAATTTTAGTATATCCTTTAGTACTCCCACATAGTTCAATGTCACCTCCTCCGAACCCACGGAAGGCATGTGAAACACAGAGGCAACACCGCTGTCGTAAGTTTTTAGCGTCCTGGATTGTTGGTCCTCCACCCGAAAGTGGTTTCCATAGGCCTTCATCCTCGTATATCGTGTGGCTATCTGTGATGGTCTGCTGCACAACAGAACCCTGTCCATGTCATCCTCATCGTTCGGGTCAATAGGGTGATTGTGCACTACGTCTTTAATCCAAGTCTCAAACGTGGAAATGTTGGGGTTCTGTACCTGTTCCTCTTTCCATTGCCTGCACATCCAACTAGTCAAATATTAGTTGCTCACTAGTCATTCACTACTCTTCCACCTCGTCAGACAGTAATCATTCACTAGTCTTTCACTATTCACTACTCGTACACATGCTCGGACAGTAGTCTATCGCTACTCTTCCACTACTCATCCTCCTGGTTAGACAGTAATCATTCACTAGTCATTCATCACTCACTACTCGTCCACCTGGTCAGACGGTAGTCATTCACTAGTCCTTCACTACTCATCCACCTGGTCAGATAGTAGCCTTTCCCAGCGGCGATCATGTTTAGGAAAACAACAGGGCACACTGAGACATGAACGTGCAATCACAAATACATAATCAGGCTCACCTATGCCAGGGTGCCATGAGGGATAAATTGGTCAAAGCATATTGGTGGGCAACATCTCTCAATGTTGGTGTCATCACGTACTTTGTTCCTACCCCTTCTAGCACCTCCTCTGCATCTCCGTACTCCTCATCTGCATCCCAAACTCGACGGTCAACCACTTCAAACTTGTGGAAATATTCCGTGATGAAACCTAGGCATTCATCTCTCGCATAACCCTCCGCCATGCTTGCTTCCGATCTTGCCATGTTCCGAACATAATGCTTTAATGTTTTCATGTATCTTTCAATAGGATACATCCACCTTGTGGAGACAGGACCACATATGTCCAATTCATCGACTACGTGATATAATAAATGCGTCATAATGTCAAAAAAAGATGGAGGGAAATGAATCTCCAAAAGTGCCATGCTCCGTGCAACGTCCGCCTGTAGAGCTTCAAATTCCAATGGGTTCCAAACACTGTCACATATCCTTCGGAACACTTTCGAAATCCTCATCACCGCCATTCGTGGACCAGGTTGTAAAAGACCTCTTAAGGCTAGCGGCATGATTTGTTGCATAAGCACATGGTAATCATGTGACTTTAAACCCCCATACGTCCTCTTGCGTATATATTGAGCCATGTTGGAAACATGTCCTGATGGTGTCTTCAAGTTCTCCATAACACTACAAAACACTTCGAACTCTTCGCTGGTCAACACATATGGGGCCGCCGGTTTCAACATTTTGCCATTTTTCTTTGGGTGGGGAATGAGCCACAAATGCGGCCTGATGCCTCTGCGTTGCAAGTCCCGGCGGAACTTCACGGTGTCCTTATGTCCAGTGACGGTCTTCAAAATGTTCTTTGAAAAGTTTTGCTCACAATGCATAACATCCAGCGTATATCGTATGAGCAGATCCTGCCAATATAGTCATATATTGGTTAGTTCAGGGGACGTGTAAGAACGACTGTGATTATGACTGTCATTACGACTATGATTGCTACTGTGTTTACGATTGTGATTATGACGTTCATATACGTCGGTGATGGCTACAATGACTAGTAGTTTAGTCTCATTCTGGAGGTACTGTAATGCACACATGGTATTCATGGATGGGAGGCAGGAGCCTGTACTCTTTACTATACTGCCACGTGACCATTTCTGTAGTTTTTTTGTAGTCATTTCTATTTTTTGAACATGATGTGTTCCAGACGTGCAGTACGCTAGGTTCATGCATGTGCCCATGTGTATCTTAAACGACTATTCCGTTACTAGTCAGTAACTACAGCCTGGTCGCACGTGCACATGTTTATGCCATATGTGACCACATTGAGTCGTTCTTTACTCTTTCTTTAGTTGGACATGTCGTTGCATGCGAGGATACATGCAATATTCAAGTCAAAGCAGCTGGGTCATTTACCTTCCAATAAGGCAGGTTGTATAAAATGCTCCTCCTTTTCACACCATGTGTTTTCGATGGGTCTCCAGCGGAGCCTTCTTTGTTCCCTTCGTCCAACCAGGTTTGATACTCGGTGGCTCGTGCCACTTGCTCACCTGCGGTAACAACATTGGGCTTACCTTGATCTTCCATACGTCCATTGAAGTGGTCCTTCATTTCCGGCGACCTCCACGGATCGTCATGGGCAAGCCACCTCCTTGTGTCTGTATAGGTTTGCTTTCCAAGTTCGATAGAATGTTCACCTTTAAAATGTGGCCCACACACAGGACAAGCCGCATAGCCCTGATGTGCAACACCTGCAACTGTCCCATAACCGGGAAAATCGTGTATGGTCCATAGCAATACTGCTCTAAGTTTGAAAGCCTTTGACCCCACCTCCTTGAGCACGTCATAGGCACCCACACCCTTCCATAATTGGATCAACTCCTCTACCAATGGTTCCAAGTACACATCAAAGAATTGAGATGTCACAGACTGTTTTCCTGGGATTAGCAGTGCCAACATTATGAAAAATTTCTTCGTAGTCAACCATGGGGGTATGTTGTAATTCAACAACATTACCGGCCATGTACTCCAACTTGTACGTTGCAACTTGAAAGGGTTGACTCTATCGGCTGCCATTCCTAAGTGAATGTTACGGTATTCTTGGCCAAAACTAGAGTCTACATTTTCATGTACGTGTTTCCATGCCTTTGAATCACAAGGATGTCTTACCAATCCATTTGTGCTTGTGTTCTTTGCATGCCACACCATGAGTTCAGATATTGTGGGTGTACGGAACATACGTCTTAGTCTTGGAATAATGGGAAATTGTCTAAGTATTTTCCAAGGCCTCTGTTTTTTGGCCTCGTCTTTGTAACGTGGTTTTTTACACTTTGGACAATGAGTTGCACCTTCATATTGCCCTCTAAATAATACACAACATGCTTGGCATGCATGAATTGTATTGTAATTCAATCCTAATTTGCGAATCAAGCCTTTTGCAGCATGAAGGTTTTTGGGTAGCATATTCTCACTGGGTAGTAGGTGTTCTCGGAAGAGGGTGAATAGCTGGTCCGCAAACTTGTTGCTTACACCATGGATCGTACACAAAGTCATTATCAATATCGTGGCGGCCAACACCGAAGATTTGGCTCCATGGTACAACTCCCCAATTGCTTCTTCCAACTCATGTGGATCATCATAATTGTCTTCCTCTGCAATGCCACCTCCATTTTCCCCCAAAGGCTCGTCCTCTGACTCATCGTCTGAATCAGAGGCTTCATCATGGGCCAGCTCATCGACAACTGTGAAGGCACCCATTACTATGTCCTCAAACTTTTCTTCCAATGTAGACGGGGGGACTGGTGCCTCATCAATTTCTTGGAATGCTTCCTCTACCATCGCGTGCATATCCAACCCTTCGTCAATGTGTCCGTCATGTGGTTTTGGGGGTCTCCTAAACTCCTGTTCCCACTCTTCATCGGAGGCATCCCTCTCTCCAGGCCCCCTCCACACTCTGAAGCTGGGTTCCCTCCCATTTCTGATGAGATGGTCCTTTACTTTTGCAATGTAAAGTTGACGTCGTCCTTTACATTTGCAGCATGGGCAGTGAATTCGTTTCAGGTTATACAATGAGGCCCTCTCTTGCTCCTTCCTCCACAAACGGTCATCGCGGTGTTCTTGCCGTCTCCTATCATTAAGACGGAGTCTTCCTCCGTTCATGTCCCCTGCAAGCTTGCCACTATGCACATATCAATGACTGTGATGTGCGGTCTTCAAACAGGGTTCCCACCACCCATTTCATGGTGGTTCATCTGTCATAAACTGTTCGTACACTAGTCACACAGTAGTTGTTCACGTGTACGCCGAGAACACTCAACATAAACTAGTCATTCACTGGTCATTCAGCAGTCAATCACGTGTCATTCAGTAGTCGTTAACCTTGAATTTAAGGTCAGTGGGTCTTAAATGGACAAATTTAGCATTGTGCCCACTTCTTGTGCTTTGCAAAACACTACTTAATGTGAGATGGTTGCAAATTTCAAATAAGTTGTGGGTACTATGTTCATAGTTGTCAAAGCTATGAGGATATTCTAGTTCATTATCGACCACAAGATTCCCCAGCTCATCAAACACACCTCTGCATTCCCTCCATCATGTTCACCATGCAATGTAGACAGGAAGAAAAAGAAATTTGGCCTTGCAAACTAAGTTCCAAAGTGGAGACCTGGGCATGAGCTTATAATTGCTATTGTGATATTGTGTTCGAATATCACTAGTCATGCAATAGTCATTTACCAGTTGTTCACAAGTCATTCACTAGTAAATTCTACCAATTACCGGGCTTTTCAAAAATCCGCTCCTAAACCCGCCAAACCCCTAATTGCAACCACTCCGCACCTTTTCCGAAACCCCTCGCAAATACCCCAAGCTCCCAAAGACATCCGCATCTAAACATATTTTTTATCCGCTCCCAAAATTGTAAATTCCACCACTTGCCGGGGTAACCCATTCACACCCCAATGTGTGAAGTTACGTTCCGTTCCATTCCATTCCAAGTTTACTCCTACACGAAAGAAACCAAACCCAGTCCGCCACAATACCAACGTCCAATTTACTATTTCCTACCTCCCGCATTCATCCAACCCTTCAATAGATCACCCTTTTTCACTATTTTTTGTCAGTCCCTACATACATCATAATCCATCCAACCCCACCCATCCACCGCACTTATACCTAAGTGTGTCCAAACCCGTTCTTCTTTCCTATACCTACTTTCATTCGGCCCCTGAGTAAATGCAAATTACGACCCCTTTTAACCCTGTAAACTAACCCCTTTTTACCCTCAACCCTGAAATAGATCACACTATTTGCCTAATTTTATTCCACCCCTAAATACATCCAAATCAATTCCACCCCACCCGTTCACCTCACTTATACCTAAGTGTCATTAACCCCATTCTTTTTTCGTATCCCTACTTTCAATCGGGCCCTAAATAAATCCAAATTCCAACCCCCTTTTTGCCCTAAACCCTGAAATAGACACCACTTTTCACCCTGTTTGCCTATTTTTATCCATTCCCTAAATACATCATAATCGATTCCACCCCACCCATCCACCGCACTTATACGTAAGTGTGTCCAACAGAATTCTTTTTTTGTATAATTAATTTCAATCCGGGCCTAAGTAAATCCAAATTCCAACCCCTTTTTACCCTAATCCTGAAATAGGAAACATTTTCACCCTGTTTGCCTAATTTTAGTTGACCCTTAAATATATCATAATCGATTCCACCCCACCCATCCACCCCACTTATACGTAAGTGTGTCCAACCCCATTCTTGTTTTGTAAAAGTAATTTCAATCGGGCCCTAAGTAAATCCAAATTCGGACCCCTTTTTACCCTGTTCCTGAAATAGACAACATTTTTCACCCTGTTTGCCTAATTTTACTGGACCCTTTAATATATCATAATCGATTCCACCCGATTCATATGCCGCACTTATACGTAAGTGTGATGAAATCCACTTTTATTTCTGTGAGCCCAAAAGGGTGCCCACATTTAGTCTTAGACCCTTGAAACGTTAGTTGATGCACTTTGAAGTAGCATGTTACTTCACAAAAATATAAAAAGAGTGAAATGTTAGTCTTAGAAGTACCATGTTGTAAGAGGCTAGGATGTGAGTTGTTATTGTGTTTTTACCTTCGGAAGGATTTGAGTGAATGAGGATAGGTAAGGAGAACTTGGATTGAGTAGTTAGTGAGTAGGCTAGTACAAATGGATGGAGACAACCAAAGTGACTCAAGAGGCAAGTGCATTCGAATTGGGATGAATGGAGGATCACATGGAGCGCACAAGTGGACCACCTCATCATGGCCACTTAATGGGGAAGGTCCAAGGAAGAATGCAAGGTGGAGGATAAGCAAATTCTCAAAGCACCAATCAAATCACGAGTTAAGCATCGTGGTTTGAATTAAGTGGTGAGCAACGATTTGGGAAAGTAAGGGGAGAAAGTTATGGCGGCGGAAAGCGAAGGAGGCTAAGTTTGGGTTGAAGCATCCCAAGTTTGGTAAAGTGTGGTAGGTAGAAAGCCAAGGCTAGTTAAATGTTCGAATTAGGATCCTTGTTGATCATTTGAGGGAGGAAGGCTTAGAAGATAGGATTGGCGCCTACTAAGTAGGAGGAAATCTCAAGGGCTTATCGTGAGCCTTGAGGGTGCTCACCCCCTCAAGCTTACTATATAATCCCTCATTCTTCCCTCACTCATCCTCTCTTTCCTTTGTGCTCCAAGGCACCCCACGAGTTATAAGTGTGGGTGTGGGAAGCCATATTGGAGCACATGTGTGTGCTTAGTTTTTAGTTTGAGAGCCAAGGCTTGTTAGCCTTGAAGAGGGCTTGACCTCTTGGTAGAATTAGTGTTGACGTGGAGGATTTTAAAGTTAATTCATGATTCCAATTTGTGGTACTTAAAGTTCATGTTTTGAATACACGTGGTTGCGAGTTCCATGTTTAAGAGTTGAGCACTTGATGTTGTGATGAGTGCAAAAATATACTTGTGTGGATTAGTTAGTCTTAGTGAAGTTAGGAAATTCTCTCTCCCCCTCTCCTCTCTAGGATTTTAGGATTTTAGGATTAGAGAAGAATTGTGTGATTAGAAAGGGGTTGTTAGTAGAATTAGGAAAATTAGGTAGGAAGATTAGTTAAGGGCTTGAATAATTAGTGAGGTAGTTGGGGATTACAACTACAAAGTTGTGGGTTCATGAAGGAGCTGGGTTTATAAAGGAGCTGGGTTTGTTTAGTTAGAAGCTAAGAAGCTGGGTTTATGAAGGAGCTGGGTTTATGAAGGAGCTGGGTTTATAAAGGAGCTGGGTTTGTTTAGTTAGAAGCTAAGAAGCTGGGTTTATGAAGGAGCTGGGTTTATGAAGGAGCTGGGTTTATAAAGGAGCTGGGTTTGTTTAGTTAGAAGCTAAGAAGCTGGGTTTACGAAGGAGCTGGGTTTATTTAGTTAGAAGCTAAGGAGTTGGGTTCATGAAGGAGTTGGATTTATGAAGGAGCTAGGTTTATGTAATTAGAAAGTAAAGAGATGGGTTCATGAAGGAGCTTAGTAGATAGCCTACTTAATTAGCTCATAGACAAGTAGTTAGTTACATTATGCTAGTTAGTGTTATATGTGGCTTTCACAAGTAAATGTATTTGAGATTGACTATAGAGAATAGTGTTTTTTAACACTTGCATCCTCTCTTTAAAAATAAACCACGTGCACAAATTAATGGAGAATGTGGAGCACTCTCGCGATGGCAAGACAAAGGAAGCAAAGACCAAAGGTGCGAGGGAGAGATTGACATAAGTCACATAAGTATTTCTTAATACTTAAAGGCTTATGTACGGTATGGAGACACCAATTAAATCCAAGACCACTTGAAGGGTGAACCTTGCACTATGGACTCATCCAAGTCCAAATCCAATACCGCGGAGGAATGTGAGCCCAAACCCACTACTCGGACTACGGACGCTTAAGGGTGGGGGGTTTGGCCTCACATAATTGGTGCGTCTGCCGGGAGCGAAGCGGAAGGTAGTTACAAGACTTGGAGGCGACTAGGAGACTTGGAGGCAACTAGGAAAAATTGGAGACACAAACTTGAGAGAAGGGAAGGAGCACCCGAAACTCGGTAAGTATTCTCTCTTTGGGTTACATTTGAATTCATTGTATTTCAACTATTCCTTGGAATGAATTGCATTGTCAATTACGCAAATTCATTTTTGAGGAAGGAGCGCGGCGAAGGTACGTCCTCAACCTTTTTGGGGATTTGCTAAGAACTTAAAAGGAACCTATAACCGAGTAGCTCATTAAAACATTAGAGGGTAAATTCACCTTAGGACATTGAACTTTGACACTCACCTCGGGGTGAGTCTCAAAGTTTTGGGAGTTGTCATTTCATGCTCTAGATTAAATTAATATTTCACAAAGTTTATGGTGTTGTTACATTGAGTCACGATTGAGGGGAGTGCTAACTCACAGGGGGATGCGATTGCTCAAGGTATGTTTATTTCTTCAAAGTGAACTCATTAACTAATTAAGGAATGCCTTTTGTACTCGTGATTGTTGTTATCCGTTGTAGAGGGTAATTCCCGAATTGTGGATGGTGTGAGAAGTTGAAGGGTGAAGCCTCGACTTTTAACATAATCTACTCGGAAGGTCACCCCCTCACAATCGGTATTGTGGTGAGTGTTAATTTGCGGGAAGGTGCGGAGGTGATGCTCCGACTTAACCAAAAAATTAACATGAACATGCCTATCCCCTATTGGGATTCTTTCACCTAAGTGGGCTTGCAGGTTCTTTTCCTCACCTCCTAAAAAAATTATAACCACACCAAGACAAGTGAAAATATTAAGAGGGGAATTGCTAGGATTATGTGTGGTCAAGTGAGGGTCGATCGATTCTTATGGAATGCAAGGTAGGACTCGCTCACAAAAACCAAGTTTGATAGTAGGACTAGAGAAATCTACTCGAAAGAGGCGGTCCTCTAAAATCAGTGATAGATTAGAACAAGATAATGTTAGAATAGAGAGTTGTTTGAACGTCGAACCTAGGACTAGGTCAATTCTAGACACCTTAGAACTTGGAGCTCAACTTGAAGAGGAGATCACTCCCTCCAAATTGAGTGGTGAAACTTCTTCGGAAAATTACACACTTAGAGAAGAATTCCCGGTAGAAGTTGATAGGGGATTGTTGAATAGTTCACCGGTCACCATGGCCGAGGAACGGGGGATGGATCCACCACCCATACCCCCAATTCCGCCCATACCTCCTATACCTCCAATAGACCCATTGGTTAGGCCAAGAGGCCTACCAATTGTGGTTCCACAAAATTTAGCGGCGATGGATATGCCATCTCATCTCCCTAAATTTTATGGGACCAAGGATGAGGACCCCTCTCGGCACATGGAACGGTATATCGAACGGTTGGCTAGCTTCCTCATAACCGACCCGGGTTATTGGTTAGTGTGGTTTCCTACCACTCTAGAGGGGGAAGCCTATGAATGGTATCGGGATCATGCCGAGGGACATTTTAGGGGATGGGAACAATTACAAAGGGAGTTTCTTAACGAATTTAGGCCGGAAGTGGGTCAAAGTACCGCATTAAGGGCATTGTCGTCATTGAAGCAAGGAAGGGAGGAAGAAATTTCGGCTTACATTAGGAGGTTTGATTTAGTGTGCACTAGATTTGTGGGTACCATGCTCAACGACGACACGCTAAAGCAATTTTTCATTCAAGGGTTTTTTAAGTCCGGAACTATTAGGGGTGTTCTAGAAAGGAATCCCTTGACCTTGGCGGATGCCAAGCGTGCGGCTAGAGATATTGAAAACTTGGATAAAGATCACGAAAGGCTATGGAGAAGGGAGGATGAATTGATCCCACAATTCATCCCCATACGCCCTAGGGTGGTAGCGGTAGAACCCGCTAAGTATGAGAACCAAATTCCATATGCCATTGTGGACACCGGCCCCCGACCTTTAGCGGTTAGGGAACCGGCACCTCTTTTGGCACTACCGGCCCCTAGAACGGATCCACACTTGGAGGAGGTTGAGAGAAGACTAGGTGCTAGCCAACTAGGATTCCAAGAGGCTATGATAAAACAAATGCAAAGCCTCACGGATCAAATGTCATTAATGATCCGGAGTCAACAACCGGGGCCTCCACCCCCGGTTGAGTCGGGTAGGCATTCTTCCGGATTATGGTGTGTCCAATGTGGCCAACCGGGCCACACGCGTCAATTTTGTAGAAGTGGACAAAACCGTGACCAAAGAGGAAACGGTAACCCACCTCAACAAAATCAACGAGGTCAAGCGCCACCTCACTATGGAAATGGAAGCAATAGAGGACCACAACCTAGAGGGCAAGGTGGCCAAAATTTAGAGAAGAAGGAATTTCATCCCTTTTGTGGAAGGTGGCACGCTCAAGGACAATGTTGGTCCGAAGGTCAAGAGTTTAATTGTAGCAATTGTGGAGGAAGTCATCCCTCGGATACGTGTCGCCAACCGGACAAAATAATTAATGTCCCTTACCCGGTGGCTAATCCACAACAACAAGCAAGGGATAATATGCGAGGTGCTAGGCCACAAGGAGTACCGGCCAATGAACTTAGGCCACCTAACTTATACTATGACCATAGTAATGCTAGGCAAACTTTTCATCCACCGGCGGGCTTGCAAACTACAACCGGTTACATTCCAATACAAAATAGACAAGGAGTTCCACCTAATGGTAGTAACGGGAGACAAACGCCTCCAACGGATCCGGGACCATCTAACTCCCAAGATGTTAGGTTCATGGATGGAGTGTTGGAGGCCACATGTGATGACATGCTTCCTCTCCCAACGAGAATTGGAGAGGAGCGAAGTCAATGGCCTCCTCACACCAATGCTATTACATATGAGTTAGTGAAGGGTAAGGGTGTGGTTGAAGAAGCACCTGCACTAGCGGTAACTACTAGGGCTAGGAGAGGGGATGCCCCGTTGGAGGTAGGAATAGGAGAGCAAGGAAATTACTCTTCGGATGAAGAGATTAATCTCTCCGAGTTGGATAGGGTAGCTAGAAGAGCTACTAAGGATGTGGAGAGGGAAAATATAATTTTACAAAATAGGGAGAGGACTAATGCGGTACATGACTTGGATAATAGCGATGTGGGTGAATGGGAAGGACCGGGGGTTCCCGTAGACGAATTCGACGTAGTGGGTAATTCTAAGGTGGAAAGATCTACCGGGTACGACTTGTGGGCGGACCTTAGTACACTCAAGGCGGATATTACTTTCGGCCAACTATTGGAAATTTCACCCACGGCAAGGAAAACATTAAAGGAGGGAATGCCGGTACACAAGAGGATGAGGAAGGTGAAAGCTAAAATAGCCGCTAGGATCCAATCACAAGGTGGAAGAGACGTGAAAGCTATAGAAATAGAAGTTGTTATAGTAGATAAGGTGGTTCCTAATGTGCTAGTCGACGGAGGGAGTAGTCTAAATATACTACCGGAGGATACTATGAAAAAATTGGGACTTGGACTCACGGGGCCTTCACCTTTGGTCATAAATATGGCAAATCAAAGTTCGACTACGCCTTTGGGGATGATCAAGGATTGTAGAATGACTACGGGAGGCGAGGAATACTTGGTCACCTTCCATGTCATTAAAATGCACTCCAACAAGGACACCTTCCCCATTTTGCTAGGTAGGCCTTGGTTGCGGATGGCGAATGCTATGGTCAATTGGGGTGGACCTAAACCATCCATCACTTATGGTCCGGAGGGTAATAGGGTCATAGTGTCCATTGGTTCATTAGAAGGATGGATGAAGAAGGAGATGTATTTGCCATTGGAGAAGGAAATTGATGACTTAAACGAGAATGAGATTGGCAAGGCATTGGTGGGAGTCGTCCATCCCGAAGGTCAAAGGGTTGTTATAGATTCGGGCTCGGGAAGTCTAGGTCCTAATTTTTACAATTATGGGGATAATGGGGATTATGCCCAATGGCTAAGGGAGTACCCCGAGTCCGAGGTTGATGTAATGGTTACATTTCACCAAGTAGGCTTAGGGAGTGAATTTCCTAGTGTTAGTTTAGGAGAGGGCTCATTGTTGGAGCCATGTGAGGTGCTCACCGAGGAAGAGTGGGTTAGCGGTGGGTTAACACCTTGGGTAGATGACGTGGAAGAGGGTGAGGTTAGTTTAATTCATGTAGATGGGACTCAAGAGGAGGATGTGATTATTGAGTCATCGAAATTGGAGGAGCCTTTACATTTCAAGACCACGTCTACGGGGATAGTTGTAGGTCAAGATGTGAAAGATTACCCCAATGTGCCTTCCGATTGGTATCGGAACAAAGAGGAACAAGCACATGTGTCGGAAGCGGATTGGCGGTACGTGGATGTGAAATTAAAGAATGGAAAAACCCGACAAATGAAGATGGGTTCCAAATTGGGGGAGAAAGAGGTTAGGGAGTATAGCAATTTGGTGGATGAGTTTAGTGATACTTTTGCATGGTCCTACGATGAGCTTAAGGGAATTCCTAGGGAAATGGTAGAGCACCGGATTCCTTTAATTCCGGGGGCGAGGCCAATTAGACAAAAGGAGAGGAGGATGAATCCTCAATTGCAATTGTTGGTGAAAGCGGAATTGGAAAGGTTATTGAAGGCCGGGTTTATCAAGCCGGTGGAAATCACGGATTGGGTTTCTCCTATGGTCTTAGTAAAGAAAAAAAATGGGAAATTAAGGGTTTGTGTCGACTATAGGAAATTGAATTCGTGCACACAAAAGGATCACTTCCCCTTACCTTTTATCACCTTGTTGCTTGAGGAGGTTGGAGGTCATTCGCGATATACCTTTATGGATGGGTATGCGGGTTATAATCAAATTTCCATAGCCCTCCAAGATATCCATAAAACGGCTTTTACTACACCTTGGGGTACTTTTGTGTGGGTAGTGATGCCATTTGGGTTATGTAATGCCCCGGCTACTTTCCAACGATTAGTAATGTATATCTTCACCGACTTGTTGTTCAAATCCATGACCGTCTTTGTGGACGATTTTAGCACACAAAGTAATGTGGACGATCACCTACATTGTGTTAGGGAGGCATTGGTTAGGTGTAGGAAGATGAGGTTAGCATTGAACCCGGATAAGACATTTTTGGGAGTGAATAAGGGAGTGTTGTTGGGTTATGTTGTTAGTGAGAAAGGTAGAGAACCCGATCCGGATAAGATTGCGGCCATAAGCGACTTGGCAACTCCAACCAATTCCAAGGGGATCTCTAAGTTGTTAGGACATGTGGGATGGTACCGGGAACTTATTCCTAATTTTTCAAAGATAGCGGTGCCCATTACCCATTTGCTCAAAAAGGATGTCAAATTCGAGTGGACGGATGCTTGTCAAAAAGCCTTTGAGGAATTGCGGGATAGGTTGAGCACCTATCCGGTGTTGATACCACCCAATTGGGGTAAACCTTTTCACGTCTATTGTGATGCTAGTAATGTGGCAATAGGGAGTGCGCTTTGTCAAGCAACGGGAGAAAAAGAGAAGGATCAACCTATAGCTTATGCGAGTAAGCAATTGACCCCCGCCGAAAGAAACTACTCTACAACGGAGAGGGAGTGCCTAGCCATGGTGTTTTCCGTTAAAAAGTTTAGGCATTACCTCATGTGCAACCCGGTTGTATTTTTTGTTGACCACATGGCTATCAAGTATCTAGTTAACAAGGCGGAGTTAAGTGGTAGGTTAGCTAGGTGGGTTTTGTTATTAGAAGAATTCGACTACACGGTGGAATATAAACCGGGTCGTATGCATTTACAAGCGGACCACTTGTCTAGGTTGTCGGAGGAGATAGGAAAAAATCCGGTAAATGATATGTTAGTAGATGATAGCCTCTTTGTGGTCACTTCTACACCGGAGTGGTATGCGGGCATAGTGGAATTTCTAACAACCCACAAGTTGCCCAAAGAGTGGACAAAAGAAGAGAGAAGGAAGGTGAGGGTAAATAGTAGGCAATTTGTTGTAGTGGGCCATAGGTTGTTTAGAAGGGGGTCCGATGGTATTTTACGACGATGCGTGTCAAAAACGGAGGTTGAAGCGATTTTAATCGCTTGCCACGATAGCGCTTGCGGCGGTCACTTCTCGGGTCAACTCACCGGGCAAAAAATACTTAGAGCGGGCTACTTTTGGCCTACACTATTTAAGGACGCCCATGACTATGTAAGGAAATGCGACGCTTGCCAACGGTATGCCCGAAACGACCTTAGAATGGAGATGCCTTTACATGTATCATTACCCTTAATTCCTTTCGAAAAATGGGGCATCGACTATGTGGGTGAGGTCCATCCCCAATCTTCAAAAGGAATGAAATATATTGTGGTGGCAACCGAGTACCTCACCAAGTGGGCGGAAGCCAAAGCGGTGAAGACCGACACGGCGGAACACGCGGCAACATTTATGTACGAAAACATAATTTCGCGGTTCGGGGTGCCGAAGATCCTAGTAAGCGATAGGGGTACTCACTTTTTGAATGACTTGATTCGAGAGATGACAGAGAAATTTAAAATTGATCACCGGAAGACTACTCCCTACCACCCACAAACCAATGGACAAACGGAAAGGGTTAACGGAATTTTGGTGAGTATACTACGCAAGACGGTTATAGACTCGAAGCGGGATTGGGATACGAAACTAACGGCGGCACTTTGGGCATACCGTACAACCTATAAGGTAACTACGCGTGCTACACCATTTTCCTTAGTCTATGGTCTTGAAGCAACACTACCAATCGAATATGAAGTCGAGTCACTTAGGGTGGCCGTGAGTACGAGACTTACCGAAAGTCAATCCTTACGAAATCGACTAACCGATTTGGAAGCACTTGACGAAGGGAGGAGAATGGCGGCTCAACATATTGAGGCAATCCAAAGAAGGAGAAAGATTACTTTCGACAAACGACATAAGAGAAGGGCCCTAACACCGGGATTGATGGTCATGATTCAAGACGCACGAAAGCTTGAATTTCCGGCGAAATTCGATGCGGTATGGTTAGGACCTTACCTTGTCTATGAGGTCTTTCCTAATAATTCAATTCAATTGGAAACGTTGAATGGTGAGCTCTTTCCTACCCGTACATCGGGAAGTAGATGTAAGGAGTACCGAGCTTGACTAGGCAACTTACCCTTGGAGCAAGAGATGTTTGGATTCATCCCCCGATGGTCGCCAATTATGTGAGCCCAAAAGGGTGCCCACATTTAGTCTTAGATCCTTGAAACGTTAGTTGATGCACTTTGAAGTAGCATGTTACTTCACAAAAATATAAAAAGAGTGAAATGTTAGTCTTAGAAGTACCATGTTGTAAGAGGCTAGGATGTGAGTTGTTATTGTGTTTTTACCTTCGGAAGGATTTGAGTGAATGAGGATAGGTAAGGAGAACTTGGATTGAGTAGTTAGTGAGTAGGCTAGTACAAATGGATGGAGACAACCAAAGTGACTCAAGAGGCAAGTGCATTCGAATTGGGATGAATGGAGGATCACATGGAGCGCACAAGTGGACCACCTCATCATGGCCACTTAATGGGGAAGGTCCAAGGAAGAATGCAAGGTGGAGGATAAGCAAATTCTCAAAGCACCAATCAAATCACGAGTTAAGCATCGTGGTTTGAATTAAGTGGTGAGCAACGATTTGGGAAAGTAAGGGGAGAAAGTTATGGCGGCGGAAAGCGAAGGAGGCTAAGTTTGGGTTGAAGCATCCCAAGTTTGGTAAAGTGTGGTAGGTAGAAAGCCAAGGCTAGTTAAATGTTCGAATTAGGATCCTTGTTGATCATTTGAGGGAGGAAGGCTTAGAAGATAGGATTGGCGCCTACTAAGTAGGAGGAAATCTCAAGGGCTTATCGTGAGCCTTGAGGGTGCTCACCCCCTCAAGCTTACTATATAATCCCTCATTCTTCCCTCACTCATCCTCTCTTTCCTTTGTGCTCCAAGGCACCCCACGAGTTATAAGTGTGGGTGTGGGAAGCCATATTGGAGCACATGTGTGTGCTTAGTTTTTAGTTTGAGAGCCAAGGCTTGTTAGCCTTGAAGAGGGCTTGACCTCTTGGTAGAATTAGTGTTGACGTGGAGGATTTTAAAGTTAATTCATGATTCCAATTTGTGGTACTTAAAGTTCATGTTTTGAATACACGTGGTTGCGAGTTCCATGTTTAAGAGTTGAGCACTTGATGTTGTGATGAGTGCAAAAATATACTTGTGTGGATTAGTTAGTCTTAGTGAAGTTAGGAAATTCTCTCTCCCCCTCTCCTCTCTAGGATTTTAGGATTTTAGGATTAGAGAAGAATTGTGTGATTAGAAAGGGGTTGTTAGTAGAATTAGGAAAATTAGGTAGGAAGATTAGTTAAGGGCTTGAATAATTAGTGAGGTAGTTGGGGATTACAACTACAAAGTTGTGGGTTCATGAAGGAGCTGGGTTTATAAAGGAGCTGGGTTTGTTTAGTTAGAAGCTAAGAAGCTGGGTTTATGAAGGAGCTGGGTTTATGAAGGAGCTGGGTTTATAAAGGAGCTGGGTTTGTTTAGTTAGAAGCTAAGAAGTTGGGTTTATGAAGGAGCTGGGTTTATGAAGGAGCTGGGTTTATAAAGGAGCTGGGTTTGTTTAATTAGAAGCTAAGAAGCTGGGTTTACGAAGGAGCTGGGTTTATTTAGTTAGAAGCTAAAGAGTTGGGTTCATGAAGGAGTTGGGTTTATGAAGGAGCTAGGTTTATGTAATTAGAAAGTAAAGAGATGGGTTCATGAAGGAGCTTAGTAGATAGCCTACTTAATTAGCTCATAGACAAGTAGTTAGTTACATTATGCTAGTTAGTGTTATGTGTGGCTTTCACAAGTAAATGTATTTGAGATTGACTATAGAGAATAGTGTTTTTTAACACTTGCATCCTCTCTTTAAAAATAAACCACGTGCACAAATTAATGGAGAATGTGGAGCACTCTCGCGATGGCAAGACAAAGGAAGCAAAGACCAAAGGTGCGAGGGAGAGATTGACATAAGTCACATAAGTATTTCTTAATACTTAAAGGCTTATGTACGGTATGGAGACACCAATTAAATCCAAGACCACTTGAAGGGTGAACCTTGCACTATGGACTCATCCAAGTCCAAATCCAATACCGCGGAGGAATGTGAGCCCAAACCCACTACTCGGACTACGGACGCTTAAGGGTGGGGGGTTTGGCCTCACAATTTTGTATGCCTATTTTCATTCATTAGTCATTAAGTAATCATTCACTAGTAATTGAGCAGTCATCCAAAAGTCATTCACTAGTCATTCACTAGTCATTATTCAAATTGAAACAGTCTACATAGTGAAGCCCTGGCGCGTCGAATTGTATCCGTTAGGTCTCCGCCCCTAAATACAATGCAGTCCATGGCGTATTGCACGTCTGGGCTCAAGGCAAGAGACTCAAATTGTTGTCTTATCTGTAGAGAGTATAGAGGTAGTTTGTGCGATTCTTTGAAGTATAAAGCTGAGGATATGGACCTGGATAGGTGCTCCTACGAGCTGGAACGTGACAAACGCGTCGCGAAGATCAAGGAGATCATGAAGCCCATGGAGCAAGCGGCATTGAGTCTGTAAGTGTTTCTTACCTGCTAAGTGTTGTAATGTTGTGTCCGAATCTTGTGGGAATGAATAGCCTCCACATCACCGATGTCAGCTACAGTGGCGCCACCAAATCCGACAACCTTCAACACAAGTTAGCAACAGATGCTCCGCCGCACAGCAGCTCCAAAAATTCGGGGTTTGCAGTATGTTGGGGTTTTCGGCGCTGGTTGCAGGTTCAGAGGGCACGAATGCGCCACGTGGCAACATCTCCGCCGTTCATGTGTAAGGTGTGGATGCAGTCCACTTCGCTGTGGGTCAGCAGGGGTCACAGAGTGTTGACGAAGCCCCCCCTTCATTCTCTCCCTTTGGATCTGCGGTCGTCTCTCGTTGTGCTCTCCGCTCCTGGTAAGGTATCCATCTCCTGGACAACAATCAAGCTTTTCATTTATGAAATTTTGATTTTGGGTTGTATGTGGACTTAGATTTAGGCTAGGTTGGTTACATTTTGTGGGTGGGACAGATTTGTGAGAGGGGAGGGGGCCAGCCTCGGTTCCGAGGGGTAGAGGGCATGCAAGCTTTTCATTTCTGAAATTTTGATTTTGGGTTGTATGTGGACTTAGATTTAGGCTAGGTTGGTTACATTTTGTGGGTGGGACAGATTTGTGAGAGGGGAGGGGGCCAGCCTCGTTTCCGAGGGGTGGAGGGCATTCAAGCTTTTCATTTCTGAAATTTTGATTTTGGGTTGTATGTGGACTTAGATTTAGGCTAGGTTGGTTACATTTTGTGGGCGGGACAGATTTGTGAGAGGGGAGGGGGCCAGCCTCGTTTCCGAGGGGTGGAGGGCATTCAAGCTTTTCATTTCTGAAATTTTGATTTTGGGTTGTATGTGGACTTAGATTTAGGCTAGGTTGGTTACATTTTGTGGGTGGGACAGATTTGTGAGAGGGGAGGGGGCCAACCTCGTTTCCGAGGGGTGGAGGGCATTCAAGCTTTTCATTTCTGAAATTTTGATTTTGGGTTGTATGTGGACTTAGATTTAGGCTAGGTTGGTTACATTTTGTGGGTGGGACAGATTTGTGAGAGGGGAGGGGGCCAGCCTCGTTTCCGAGGGGTGGAGGGCATTCAAGCTTTTCATTTATGAAATTTTGATTTTGGGTTGTATGTGGACTTAGATTTAGGCTAGGTTGGTTACATTTTGTGGGCGGGACAGATTTGTGAGAGGGGAGGGGGCCAACCTCGGTTCCGAGGGGTAGAGGGCATTCAAGCTTTTCATTTATGAAATTTTGATTTTGGGTTGTATGTGGACTTAGATTTAGGCTAGGTTGGTTACATTTTGTGGGTGGGACAGATTTGTGAGAGGGGAGGGGGCCAGCCTCGTGACACTTTTAAGGGTCCTATATTTTTGCCTCATATTTAAACATTGCTTAGTGATAGTTTTACCATGAGAAATTGCTCCCTGAACTGACTCAAGGATATGTGCACTTGACAATAGCTTGCAAAGATGGCCATTAATAGAGTCTGTTTTTATTGACATTGTGTCTGCCAGGTTATGAACTTTGTAGCAGTACGAAGAGGTCTTCTTGTATGGAGCCCAAATCCCCGGATCAGGTATGTTATAACTTTAGTGTAGTACCATGCAGATTCTTGAGTTGGTTGAAGTCACTCATTTACACTTCATTTTCTCCTACAAATGAGCTTCAGCATCAAGTTAAAACTAGGTACTACATTCATAATGACTCAGAATACTACATTTGAATTGAATTGCTTGGCTTCCAATTGACATGTTAACAATTGAACCTAGAATGGTGTCTATATTTTGAGCACATAGTTCAATCTCATCATAACAAGTGTCCATTCTTTAACTGTAAACCTTGCCATGTACCACTCAAATATGGGTGTCTGATTGAGAGGAGTGACACATAAGGCCCACATGTACCTTAACTGTTACGGTACTTTGCATTGGTCCTTTTATTGTATTTAGAAAACCCACCAGAGATTCCACAGAAATTCTAAAAATGCTCTGCCAAAATCCGAGTTGCGCATTCTTGACTGAATCATCAAGAAAATTGTAAATGATGTGCATTCTGTTTTTAAGAATCTTGATGAAGGTTGTTTTATGTTAAGTAGGTCGCTATCATAATTTGTCGACCTGTCTCTAGTTATCGATACTAGATCCACCAAAGAAGTTAAGGATGGCGATGGATGGGTTGTTGTTGTGGATTGAGTTTGGTTGCACAATGCTCGGAAATGGCAGTGCTGGGACCCTTTTTTCTGATACTTTGTACTTGTCTCACATGTATGTTTAGTAAATCCACCTGAGATTTCACTTGGGAAGCACCACAACCAGCCCTACTATCAGCAAGAATCATCTTTTGTGAACCTGCAGGTGAAACATCTTCTCTTCAAAGACTCCATTCAAAAAATTATGTGTATGCAAGATTTAGTTGCATCACATCAGCTTAGCTATTTGATTGCAATCTGATGAAACATGGGATAATGGCATTGTTGACGATTTTGTGTCTTATGTTAACCCTTATAGGTTATATCATTGTGCCCAAAGGCAGATGGCGATCAACATGATGAGAAAGAGTTTGAAGAGGAGGATCTTGTTTTAAGAGTCGAGGTATACAACTGGAGTGAAATATTTATGCATTAAAAAGAATCGTGTGTGCTGTTGGGTTTATAGTTCAAGGAGCATAATAGATTTTTTGGATAAAGAAACATATGTTGCAACATTGCACATGGTCTTGCTATGTCAGAAATTAATGTAGAGGGCACTCTATTTCATCTTTACTAGCTTAAATGTAGTTTCCACGTGGGATATAAGTGAGCCTTAGCCAATGTGATCATGACGAGTGGAAATTGTTTTTGTCTGAATAGAGAGCCCTCTAAGGTAGTCATTTTGCCATGAAACCGAAATTTAAACCAACCAGATACTATTGCACACATCCCACATGGTTTTCCATTCACAGTTACTTATTTTAACTAGACAGCTATATTTGAGTGGTGTGTAGTTAGGTGTGGATCTAAGAATGGAGACCTGAGAAGACATGTTTTTGAAAAAGTTTGGACTACGTGCTTAAATTTTTTTACCATAATAAGGCTCAATAGTCAATGTAACCAGAACTTCTATTACGGTACTTTGCGTTGGTCCTTTTTTTGTATTTATTGAACCCACCAGAGATTCCAAATAAATTCTGAAAATGCTCTGCCAAAATCCGAGTTGCACATTATGGACAAAATCCGAATTTATGGACATGATATTGCAACCCCACGTGTTCATCTGATTTTTCCTACTTTGGAACATATAGTCCTAATTTTGAAAAATATTACTTAGAGCTTTAGTGTGCACAAGGAATGCATCACAAACGAAGCTCAAGGAGGGGAGGGAGGGAAGGAGGGAAGGAGAACTTGTTTCTGTTAAGACTATGTGGACAACTTTTCAATGAAATAAAATTACATCTCTCTCAACATTTATGGGATAGTATTAAGGGGTTCCAAGTATTGGAAGCGGAGGTGAAATGAGGAGAGGTGAACCATGAATATTACCTGTTTGATTACATGGCAATAACAAATTCAGCCAAGTATTTTGAGGATTTTTGATTCATCCAACCTTTAAATATTTGACCCTTATTTTATGTCTCTTTACAAGGCAGTGGATATTTGTATCTGCACCCTCAATTTAAATTTGCTAACCATCTTGTGCTAATCACGTGTTTCATATCAGATTAGCAGTGGCTAGTAGGGGACAAGAACAAGTCAAGACCCATCTACCTTAGTTGCCTTCAAGCACATGGAGCTTGCTATTGCTGAGATTTTCAAACGTGCCAATTGATATCGAAACCCCTTTTCGTTGGTTTGGCTTGGAAGATTTTTGCTTATTTCATCCTCATTATATGCGCATCGGCAAGCAAAATTGTGTAGCTTCTTTAGATTCTGAAATCCTTAGGATGCCATCTGATAAAAGTGAATCTCGGCTTTGTAGCCATCAAAACTTAAGTCATTGTTGCATGCCCTCCATTGTTTCATGCCCTCCATTGCAGGCGCGAGAGCTTTAGCGCACCGAAGCCATCTTCAATCAATTTGCGTGCGGCAGTGGGGGCCAGATTGCGCCGTAGCCACAGAGTAATGCGGAACCTCCAAGGAACATCCAAGGCCCGGGAAGATGTTCGGGACATGGTTGGGGACTCGGAATCATCGGACACAAAGACTACCGACGACTTCAGTCCAGGTGAGCCTCCTCATTCGCACTTGCCCAAATGCAGAAATTCATATGGAAACAATTATATAATGCACTATCTCGCACACGGATCCTGCACATACCCATGGTGTTTATGTAAGCATGTATAGCTTAGTCTCATTTGGAAGTCATAGTGGTTCACTAGTATTTTGGTAGTCATTTTCTGCACATCCAACTAGTCGTTTAATATTCATGCAATGGTCATTCACTAGTCATTCACTAGTTCTGCACATAGTTGCCTTCAAGCACAGGGAGCTTGCTATTGCTGAGATTTTCAAACGTGCCAATTGATATCGAAACCCCTTTTCGTTGGTTTGGCTTGGAAGATTTTTGCTTATTTCATCCGCATTATATGGAAGTCATAGTGGTTCATTAGTATTTTGGTAGTCATTTTCTGCACATCCAACTAGTCGTTTAATATTCATGCAATGGTCATTCACTAGTCATTCACTAGTTCTGCACTAACGAATTTTGTGTGGGCTACTATTAATGGTGGTGTATTGCCGATGAGGCCTGGCTTCCCATGACTGAAAACCCATACCCGTATTCATTGAATTGTGTGGGTGTTTTTCGTCCTCTTCCATTTGCAGGTGAGGAAGAGCACGAAGATGTTCACTCACTGCGAGGGGGCACCGAGGACCAGCCAGGGTCAAGTGCAACAAAAAGGCGCACGCGGCAAATATTCAAGAGCCCAGCCAAGAAGGTAATTGTCAGGCCTTTTGGTAGGTTTGTCGTCGATGTATCCGATTCCATAATTGCTGCATGTGACAACAACAATCACTGCAAGGTCAGCCCAATCTCATATGTGTAGGATTGCGCGCGGTTATGTTATGCACCCAATCCTAAATGTAGACCACCAACTAAAAGTGTGGACTGAAAGTTGCTTGGCCCTTGTGATAATGTTTGTTCCTTGCACGAAGGCGCACCTCTCCCAACCAAAAACAACAGGACCCCCTCAGCCCGAAGTCGCGCTCCCGACCAATCCATCGTGGATGCAACAGTGGATGATGGGACAACCCAGCACGTGGATGATGGGTCAGCCCAACCCATGGATGATGGCTCAACAATTTCCCCCACCTTGGATGCAGTCACAACCAGCTCCCGCGGCCCCAGAAAACAAGGGTCCCAATTTGAAGCCCGAAAGCGAAGCGAGGGCATCGAGGAGGGCTCATAGGAAAGAAATAGAGGAGTCAGTGGATGCTCAGCGAGCTGCAGGGCAGAAACCACAGAAGGTGAGGGTCAAGGCAGGTGGAGGTATAGATGGAGGTTGCGAAGGTAAGAATGAGTTTGACGAGGCACTTCGGAGCCTAGTACCTAGGATTTTGGATGTGAGTTGTGTGAGGTGGGAGGAACAATCCCCCAGTAGCATTGAAAAACTAAGGAGTGCCTTGGACAATGAATTTGAATATTTGGAGAACAACCTATCCGAGAGGGGATTCAAGAATGCAGTAAAGAGGCAGATGAAGACTGAGAGGTCCAAAATGAAGGCATGGTTTTTGGGTGGAAAGAAATCATGCCCGGTTTACATTCAACCCGATCAGTGGGCACGCCTTTGTGAGTATTGGTGTAAACCTGAAACGGAGCAGAAGGCAATGAGAATGGCAAATGCAAGGAGACACGTGAAGAAGCAGTCCAACGTTGGGCGGGTTGGCAAAGCTGGGAAGGAGGCGCAGTTGGTATGTGTTGTGTTCAGTAGTGAATAACACCGATTTTGTGGTGTGTCTTGTACATCATGTTGGATTGGGAATTTAATCATTGATATGTGGGTTACTGAAGTAGAAGGTGCTCATGATGACAGAGGAAGAAGAGACAGAGGAGTCCTGGGATTACTGAAATAGCAGAGGACTTGCAAGAATCAGAGCAGACAGGGGCATGCACTTCAGTAAGATACACTGAACTTTTGCATGCACATTTGGCTGGTTCCTAACCAATTATAGACAGTTAGTGCTACGATATGAATTGAATTGTTTTTCTGTCATTCTGTAGTTGTACATACTGCTTTATGTGTCGATGTGTAGTCGTATTCATTGGGTTATCTGTCAATGTTTAGTCATATGTTTAGTCAATGTCTAGTCAATGTTGAGTCATTGTGTAGTTATAAATCCATATGTAAGAGTCATTCTTGTGTTGTATTGACAGTTCTATTTAAGTCATTGTTGAGTTGTGTCTAAGTCATATCAGAGTGTCTATGTTGTTGTATGCAGCGGGTGTTGTGTCATTCTGTAGTGGGAAAATTATATTGAAAAGAGTGAATCTTTTTACCCCTAACTGACTCCCATTCTAAGGCTGGAGGGCATTGTTTGTGGCGTGCACAGCAAGCCCTGTCAGGCAGGATGTCAGCACGCATGGCTGCTATGGAGCAAACGCAGGCTGAGTTTAGGCAACAATTGTCTGAGATGTTGTTGACCAGTCAAAACAATGAGGTCGCTTTGAAAGCTAACACGATGACGTTGGACAACCTAGCTACTAAGTTGACGAACATAATGAACAAGCTGGAGTCCAGGACCATTGTGAGTGAGCCCAATCCGACAGTCAACAACGGGGACGTACATGGAGGCGTCCCGAAATCCACGTGCGAGAATCAAGCCCAATCCCGTCCGACTCGCATTGGAACATCCATCACGTTGCCAATAGATGTGGTGGATGACACGGACGATCATTCTCAAGACAACAACGTTCCCATAGTGTACAAGAGGTTGACACGGAGCAAAGATGCTAAGTTAAAGGGGGTTACCGTGTCGCAAGAGAACAGTCAGGTGGGGAGCAAGGGACGTGCAAGCGAGGAGGCACCGAAAAAAGGGAGGCTAGCAAAGGGTGGTTCCAAGAGGCGAGCTGCAGCAGCGGCGGCCACTGGGCAGCCAACAACCCCGGATGACGGGAGGCAGGAAGTTGAAACTGTTGTAGGTGGGGTTGTAAAACATGGCAGTGGCCCTCCCAACATTGCAATGGGTGGGAGTGGGGTGGAAGTTAGCGGAGATGGGGGAGGGAAGGGAGGGAATATGGAAAACGCAACTAGGGGAGTGGCAGAGAAGGTAGGTGGGAATGGGGAGCACGTCAATGCTGAAGGGGGGAGTTTGGGAGGAAGGAAAGGGCTGGAGCAAATTGTCGAGACTGAGCATGTAGAGGATGGAGACATAGTTGTGTTGGGTGAGGTTGCAATCCTTGTTCCGTCGGCGGGAAAGGGAGATTCTCCGGAATCTGTGAGCAAAAACCCCAAGATCATGTCACCAAGCAAGATAGGTGACATTGGTGCATCAAATAGTGCGCATGGTGGTCAGGTGAGCCTGCCGCTAAGTTTCGAAGATCATTTCAAAGACTACTGTGGAGGCTCTAGTAGGTGAGGGGAGTTGTGAACTTCAAGTTCACAATGAACATTTAAACCCCTTCCATTTAGTTGGTCCATAACTAATTGAATTTGGATTTTACTTGCATGTGTAGGTGGTTCTCGAGATGGAATTGCGGGGAAAGCGTGCGAAAACAGGGGATACCACATCAGGCAATACAACATTGCCTGCACGCCCGGTTTGTGCAATCCATCCCTTAATATTTTGGAAGACATTCAACAGTCATTTAACAGTCAGATAGTAGTCATTTGGCAGTCATTCAACAGTTATTAGACAATCATTTATCAGACATTCAACAGTCATCCCTGAACATTCCTAGAACCGTATAAATGTCGTATGCATTGTTTGGTGTGGGTTTCTGAGTCCATTGTGGAAGTCATATTGGAAGGCAACGAAAACACTGGTTAGTGCCACATGAAGCCCTGATTGCTGACACATTGCTAATTAGATACTTACATTGTATGAGGTATGCCATTGTTTGTTTTGTGGATGGTGTATAGGTACAGTTCAATATTGGGCAATCCGTGCATATGATGAGCCCGAAAAACAAGAAACGGAAGGTGGCCATTGGGAAAATCAGCGGTGTGGGGGGTGTGGATAAGTTTCATTTCAAGGTCATTCCGGAGTTTTGCTACAAAGTGGACGTGACCACTGCTTACCTAGGTGACGTGAAACTTGCATACCCACATGAAGACGGAGACCAATGGCTAATAAAAGATGTGGTAGGAGGGTGCACACTATGGAACGAAAAGAACCTGAGAGCAGCATGATTCCCCCCCCACGAACTTATTAGGGAGGTCCTAGAGGGCTTCCGTATTGTAAACTTTGAGCCCATGTATTTTGTTGGGAACACATGAATGAAGTTGAAATATGTATTGTTTTTCAAATACGATCGCAATTTCTCATTGTCATTGACATGCGTTGATTGGCAACTTTAAAGTCGTTGAGTAGCAATTTTGTAGTCGTGGAGTAACCAGGGCCTCAATGTGCTGACAGATGGCCTATTAATGAATGAGTAAACCATGCCTCAATATGCTGACGGATGGCCTAAATCCGTGCACACATCACGAGCATGCAGTCACTCAATAGTCATTCAATAGTCGCTCAATAGTCGTTCAATAGTAACATAATAGTCATTCAATAGTCATTCAATAATCGTTCCACAGTCATTCAATAGTAGTTCACTAGTCATTCAATAGCAACATAATAGTCATTCAATAGTCGTTCACTAGTCATTCAATAGCAACATAATAGTCGTTCAATAGTAACATAATAGTCATTCAATAGTCGTTCAATAGTCATTCAATAGTAACATAATAGGCGTTTAGGATACAACTGGAAAATGACTACATAAGAACTATGTTTATGAACACGTGGCATTATATTACTTGCCCACATGTTATGATGACGTGGCCAATTGACTCGAGAGCCACGTGTTTGTTGACATGGCGTCCATGCCACGTCAGATAATGACATGGATGTGATGACATGGCGTGTATACCACGTCAAATGATGACCTGGATGTGAGGTTGTGGCGTGGATGCCAAAATAGATGATGATTTGGATGTGAGGTCGTGTCGTGGATGCCACGTAATGCCACGTGAAATACCAGTAATCTCGGTTTGACACGTCCGCTGTCCATGTTTACGACTGTCCTATACGACTATATCATCCAAATTCCCACGTCACGTCCCCAACGACTGTCTGTCCGTTACTACTCGTCCGTTATAACACAAAAATTAATAGTCATTGTAGTCCTCAATGACTCAAATAACAGTCATAAACAAAGTCGTTTTTTGTCGATTTTCTAGTAGTGAACCCTATGACTATGAAACAAAGAATGTGATGGCTTTATCAGAGGTGGTCTGGGACATCAATTCACATGCATGGGTGCAACATGTCAGTACAACATGAGCCCATACCAATTTATTATACACTTGAGTCTGGATCATGAGGTTGTCACTCCTCATGGTCCCACACCGTTCCTTGAACAGTGGTGCCAATGGTCATCCATGGGTGTATGGCATCCCCAAAGGGTTAGGATTGGGATGTTGGGGGGGGGACACTTTTCCACTACATACACACAAGTGTCAAAGGGTTGGGTCGACATAGGTAGTGTGTCATTAGTGTTCCAATTTTCAAGACAATCAATTGTTGACAGCGTCATATGGAGCACACGGTGTGAGATTGATCTGGGACATTGATTCATATGCATAGGTCCAAGCTACTATAGCTACATTTTGGCCGGGGCTTATTCCATCACATCAATTGATAATGTTGAGTAATGTGCCTAATTTGGTTACTAGTTTGAATTGGACACATGTAGTTGAGCAATGTGCGGTTAAGTGTGGATCTAGGGACAAACACCCAAAAGACACGTGTTCAGAAGAGTTTGGACTCCATTCTCAAGGTTTGCTAACCATTTCTAGGCTCAATAGTCAACATAATTGGGAGAGGCTACCTAGTCATTTTATGACTCTGACATTTTTGACTTGAAATATCATAGCAACAAATATAGAGATTAAATAATTTTATAGATTGTTGCGAAAATCTCATATCACATGCGGATCCAAGACAAATCTTAACTCTTAAACCCAAGTTGAGAAATATGGTAAACAACAAAAACTAACCTACATGTTTATAGCAAGGTAGATATGCCTAGATCCAACATAGCAATAACACATACACCTATAGTTGAGTGATGTTGTAGTTTGGTGTGGTTCAAAAAATGGACACCAAAAAGACAATGATATTATTAACAAAGATTGGACTATGCGCTCCAAATATGCTAAGCTTTGTGTGTTGTTCATATAATTTTTTCTTTGCACCCACTTCTCATTAGATATGAAGCATGCAACTAGTGCAAGATAATTAGCAAATCTACACCGTACTCATGGTCATTTCCCTTATCATTTTTGGAGCTCATTGAATTTCTTATTCACTATCAAAGTGAGGATTCTCTTGCTCATTAAGTGGTTATACAAGCCCACCCAATCATGTTGACTATTGATCCTATAATGGTTATCTACCTTATGTAGGCTCATTGGAACAATTGGTACGGGCCCCCTTCACACAATGAAAGGGGAGAATTTTGAGTCAACGCAGTCGCTATCCTTACTTCTTTATCATCAACTGGTTATTTATTGAAATGCTTCGGTTATTCCTTGTATGTTCACTTAAAATATAAAAAATCCAAAATATGGTTTAGTTCATCTCTCAAGGTTTTGATTTTGAGCTGATAATTTGGGAAAACATTTTGGTTCATCTGTAATTATACTAAAAAATCCTAATACTGTGGGCCACAATAATTTTTTAGAGCCCATGCTAATAACTAGAATTAATGTGGACCACATTAGTATTCAACCCATGCTAAATTTATAGGAGAAAGTTAGCATGGGCACATTAATTATTTTTTTCTAGAAAATTAATGTGGGTGATTTTTTTTTGGGTGTTGCATTTGATGTAAGATGACTACTTTGTTATATGTGATGTGCTAGTTGGAAGTCTTCATGAAGATTTAGGGGAAGACCAGGGGTCTCGGTTCCACCTTGACCAGAAAATTAGTATGGCCCACATTAACTATTTCAACATTAAATTTTCACCCACACTAAATAAAACTATTTAGTGTAGTAGTTGGCTCTCCCCATTCATTACTTCCGCATACTTGAAAAGCTAGGTCGAGTTAACTTATAACATGCCCACACTTATTGGTGTGGGTGACTCGCGAACAATTCCTACCAGTATGGACCACTTTTAGCTCCAGTTTGGCCAGTGATAGTCATTGGATTTAACTAGTATTGATAGGAATTGTTCACTGGTGGCCCACACCAGTAAATGTGGGTGAGCTACTAGGAGATGATTAAGTTGGCCATTTTTGATGATGACATTCGACAATAGTAAGTGCATTACAACTTACTAGAAAGTAAGTATTATATGTGAGGGATGTCACCATACCTACCTGTACTCGAGACTCGAGAGCCCCACCAGAATGACCACATTCTTTCAATGGCCTGCCCGACCCAGGCACCACTTTCAAAAGATCAAGTAACTACACTAAATAGTGTATGTACTTAGGGCCACTTCACACACGAGACTGAGAGCCCGTGACCAGTACACTTCAAGCACTCTCATTGGTGGAAAAGGCGGAGCCGGTCCAAGTTCGCTTCGCACTCCGCTTGAGGGGCCAACGGAGCATGTGAATGCAAGGTGGATGTCAAGTCTACATGGATTCCTACATGGCATCAAATGGATCATGTTTCATGGTCACTTGGACTATTTTCAAAAACCACCTCTTGGAGGCAGGCCTAACACAAAACTAGGAGACCATGGCACTCTGAACGCTCACAACCATTGATTTATTCTATTTTATTATGTGTGAGGACCCCGCATGAATAAAAATTCATTGGAATAGCATTTGGTTGAGGGCCCGGTCACATATGACTTCACACTACACTTGAAGATTCGTGACCACACTACATGATTTTGGAGGTGTGCTGGAACGGCCTTTGGACACTTTCTTTTCGGCTCTCACAATTTCATGGTCACGGCTCTTGGCTCGTGTGTGAAGTGACCCTTAGTGTCACTAATTCTAATCGTCTTGCTCAAAATTAAATGTAAACCTAATGACACAACGACATAAAACACTCTATGACACTAAACACAGTAATTAGTGTGGTTGTTTGTTTTACATGAGTAGGAAATGATAATTTTAGTGAATAACTATAACTATGTGTAACTCAAATGCTAACCCAGATGAATCGGATTATTTAATGTGCTTACCGTACATGCATGTGTGATGGGACATGTTTTTGCCTAGCATTTTATTTCTTACACCACAATCTCCCAAATGGTGGTGTATAATGTAAATACCCTAATTCTAGTACATAATTTCCTTATAATAGTATAATATGGCACTTGTAAAAAGAGAGATCAACAAAGCAATGACAATGTTGATTGTAAATTAAGAGTTTATTAGGCCACCCTATGGTCATTGTCAAATACATAATATTGTGTAACCGGAAGTTCCACTAAATAGTCATGTTATTGTGGGCCATAGTAATTTTGCAGAGCCCCTGCTGATTTTCATAATGTGAATTGATGTGGGCCACATTGATGTTCAACCCACACTAGAGCCCGACATTTTCCTTCGAATTTGTACCCATACCCACCCATACCCATCAGCAACGACCTATGCCCACCCATGCCCACCCATAGCATGACCCGTGCCCACCCATGCCCACCCATGCTATTAAAATTGCCGCCAATGTATTCAAAAATTGTGTAATGTGCATTACCCGCCTACACCAAGTCTTGGCCCACCCATGCCCATGCCCACCCTTGCCCACCCATGCCCACCCATATCGAACCCATGCCCACCCAAAACCCATGGGCATGGGTGGGTTTGGGCATGGGCATGGGTATGGGCACCCGGTGCAGGGCTCTAACCCACACTTAATTTCCAGTAGAAAATTAGCGTGGACCACAACAATTGTTTTTTTAGAAATTAATGTGGGTAATCAATGGTTTTTTTCTACTTTTGATGTAAGGTGATTTTTTTAATATATATATTTAAATTCTTTTGTATAGTGTTGGTTGGTTGTCTTCTTAAAGACTTAGGGGAAGACCCAAGGTCTTGGACCCATGGCGATTCCACATGACTAGGAAATTAGTGTGGCCCATATTGATTGTTTCTATGTTAACTTTCCACCCACACTAATGCAACTAATTCATCTATTGATGGAAGGCCGAGATGGGTTTACATTGAGGGTCCCAGTCCAAGAAACCCGGGGTCCAGAACACCCCTTTATGGATCTTACTCAATTATGGACCTAGCAAGCTCGATAGTTGATTTCATGATTGGGTGGAGTATTTTCTTGAGTTGGGCCCACGGATATATGGTGGGAAAGTAGTGCCACAATCATAACACCCCTTCAATTTTTTGCATACTTGGCTCGGACCCTAGAACTCCTTAGGTCCAAATTTGTTTTGCTCTCAACTAAAAAGATTGCTTAATTTCAAAGTTTCTATGGTCTTGGACCCTAGTGTAAACTCATTCTTAGGCACCTCATTTGGATTGTTCAAAAGATTAACATACTTGAGTTTGAGCACTTCATACAATATTTGAAGATGTTGTGCTACCAAAAACAATTTACATTGAGCTCGGGGTGTCGAAAAACAACTCCTACATAGAATCGTAGAGGTAACTACACCATGTATGGTATTTAGTGTCACATGCATAATAGTGTCACTTACCCTATTTTCGGGCATATGATAAGTTACACTAATGGTTGATGAGTATGTTCAATACACCGTTTATGGTATTTATTGTCACATACACTATTTGTGAAGGCCTAAACTAGATGCCTAGAGGTTTTAAAGTGTCAAACTTGCTAATTGTCAATATGGTTCCATTTGTCAACATAAGTAACTTCTTTAAGTGAAAACATACCTACATTATGACGTTCAAAGTAGCACATTGGGATACTTTAGATGATAGTCTTGGGTTTTAATATGCAAGGGAAGATAGTTTTGAGCGTACTAATGGCAAGTATCATGCATTTGCATTTTAGTATGCAAGAAGAAAATATTCTTGAGGATACTAATGGCAAGTGTCATTTGCGTACATTTTGGTCAACTTGTAGACCATTATGTAACATAGGCATGCACCTCGCATCATTATTGAACATACTCATGCCAAGATATTAGTAAGCGCACTTGAACACCAAGTGTCTTGAGGGGATACTTATGGTGAAGTTATTAATCATCAATGTAACCTAGCATAAGCCTCAAAATAGGGTAAGTGACACTATTCCACATGTGACACTAAATACCATAAATGGTGTAGTGGTTTGAAGCGTTTGCCTATGTTACACAAAGGTCTACAAGTTGACGAAAGTGTACACAAATGACACTTGGCATTAGTATGCTCAATAATATCTTCCCCTTCCATAGTAAATCACATAAATATAATCTCAAGTGCCCCAATGTGCTACACTAAATCTTATAATGTAAACAATTATCACTTAAAGAAACTTACCTATGTGACGCATAATATCATATTATTGACAAGTAGCGTACGTGACACTTTGCGACCTCTAGTGTCATGATCCTCTTTTTTCACAACAATAATACACTCGAGAATGCACATAAAACACTCAATTATGAGCTTCCAAACTTTGTATATTTGAAAAGCTTCACAACTTAACCACAAGATTGTGATTGCCTATGAGCTCAAACCACCTGACAATAGGAGAGAGACAAAAGATCCTCTCTCCTTCCCTGGGCTCCCTTTTATGCCAAAACACTACTTTTACTTTCTATTTCCCATATATTAAAGTCCTCTAGTCACATCTCTATCTTTGGTTCTACTATGAATCTTCTATCTCTTGGCTCAATCACACTCCACTAGTTGGAATTGTCTAATTCCAACTCGATGCATTCATCTATTCTTCTAGTTGGAACTGTCTAATTCCAACTTGATCCAATCATCCATTCTTCTAGTTGGAACCATCTAAATTCAACTAGATCCAGTCATCCATTCCTCTAGTTGGAACTGTCCAATTCCAACTAGATTTGTTTATTCATTGAGAATTGTCTAGCTCCCATAAATAACATCCATCCATTGGGAGTTGTCTACTTCCGATTCATATCTTCTAGTTGGAGCTGTCTAACTCCAACACAAAGATCTTTGATTGGGAGTTGTCTAACTCACGTGCACAATTCCTTCATGGGTTGTTCTAGCCGTTGTGCACCATTCTTTTTTGGTTCGTCTGACCCACTTCTTTCTTTTGGAGTTGTCTGACTCCAAACACCATTTGCTCACATGCTAAGTATAACAAAGCATGGTTAGTCTTTATTTCTTGCTTAATCAAACCTTAAATCTTTTAATCCAAGTAATATCACATCTAGGCATCTAGTTTAGGCCCTTTGCAAATAATGTACGTGACACTAAATACCATAAACGGCGTAACAAAGACCCTATAGGAGACATATTTTTTAACATGGATGAATGAGAGATGCGCTCATGTGCAACAATTCCCTCTCATCCACTTTCATGTGGGCCCACTTTATGAGTGTAGTTCGATAGGAGTGTTATGAGGCCATGAATGGCACATGCTCATTGCCAAAACAAGAACAAAAGGATGAAAATAATGAGCATTAAAAGGAGCCGAAACAAGTCACGCACCCTAACTTTATCCATATTGGTTTCATAAGTGGGCCAGGTACATTGTATGTGGACGAAAGTAAACTAGTGTGGCGGTCCACATAATACTCCAATTTTAGATATCATGCTCGTGGATCTAAGAATATGCATGCGGTCTTTGAGTGATCGTGAATCATGTGTCTCCCGATCTTAAACCATCCTCGTTGCAAGGGGGTACTTGAAGTTTTCACAATGCCCAAGGACCCAAAAAAGGCAAAAAGAAAAAGGGAGAGAAGGCCACCGAACAAGCCGGAAACAATGGAGACACTTTGTACAAGGGTTTTGAATGGATGAGGATGCCTCATCACACCCACACCCTTGTTCCGGATTGCCTTGGGCCTCTCGAGAATGACATCATTCTTCCCATGGGGCTCGAATGTACCCGGTGCGTAGATTTGGACTTTCTTTTGGTGACATGGCCTTCGTGATTATACCCACGCGGTGAGGCCCAATCAAGGGGGGACTCGTGCTTTGTGGTGTTCGGGAAAACTCATCCATTTTGGATGAAAATAACTGTTCATGAGAAGAACTTCTCCCATTAAGCTAATAAGGGCCACGAAACACTCTTAAGGGTTCATTGTTCATTCCCAATTCTAATCTCAAAAGAACCTCTCCAAGCATATGGTAGTTCCAAGGTTGTTGACCAATATCTCCCTTCAACCCTTGCTATTTTTCTATGTGAGCGTAATATCATGAGATTCAACCTACCGACTCATGCTAGAATGCATATTCTCTTGTTGATACCATCTATTCTCTATCATAAAGAACATCCATCCATGTCTGATATTCTGTCATGCAATTTATTCCGAATAGACTACAACATATTAATCAAAGAATTTTGATGTATTGCGTGGATCCAAAGCAAATGAGCATTAAATTTCCAAGTTGTAGAATAGTTTGTTGTCAAGTTTTCACCTCCCAATGGATGGAATGTTCACTCTTTACCCATGTGAATGACCTTGGGTCAAAAATAGGTCGCAAAAACTTTTAACTTTGTTGGGTCATTCGGATAGCAACCACAATTGAATTGTTTATTTTTTGACATAATCATTTTTTGAATTCTGTAAAGATAAGTTTCAATCACTATTTGAGAATGCAGTATCAAGGAGTCTCGAGTCTTTCTTGCAATTGGACCATTGAGTTGATATAAACCTCATTTCATGGAGGCTAATGCACTCTGCCACTCTAGGGAAATAGCCAGTTTGACAACATCTTGAGGTACTTGTAAACCCACAACCCTTTTGGCTTCCCGGCTTTAAAATCGCTTTCATTTTGTTTATAAGCCTAAATAGTTGCGATTGTAGGTTAAGTCTTTAAAAATGGCATGACATGACATTTATTACACATTGAATGTACTTGTTAAATTTTGGATGACCACCAAACATTATTCATTTCAACATATATAGAATTCCATATCACTTTCTCAACCATTCTCTAACATTAACAACCATGATTTTAATGATGTGATGTGAACCGAAATGGGATTACCACTCAATTTCCATCCAATGAGAAAGTTTACATAGTAGTGTTTGGACCCATGTTAATTATTCCACCTTGACTAGAAAATTAGCATGGTCCATGCTAATTTTGCATCCACACTTATAGGACTATTTAGTGTAATTTCGGTGTCAAATCAAGTAAAAACATAAACCCCCGGGCTACATCTATTTTGAGTTTTGAGGTTGGATGAATGAGAGGTATGAAATCCCATCTCTCCAAAGCTCCCATACCTAGTATCACCAATAGGTAAGTGACACAAGCCATGCTTGTAGCGAGCCTTCCCATGTGACCCTTTCCTTTGGGCCGTTTTGATGTACTCCCTCCACTTACCCTAATAAGGTCATCATTGTCGTTTGGTGGACGAAAAACGTGCTAACCGATGTTACAAGATCCGACTACCTAGATAGCGTCTCAAGCTTGGAAAGGTTAAGTCAAGGACATGTCACGATGTTCACACCCCTTTGGTGTGATCTCATCATTTTCACATGTTTTAGATTTATGTCATTGTGGGAAACATGTGATCGATGAGGAACATGCCGTTCCGCACCATTGTTGATAGTCTTGATAGAATAGGGTTATTTGTAAAGAAATAGGAGATGAAACCATGGGTTAAGTCCCAAACCTTGAGTTTATGAGAATTAACACAAGGTCATTTAAATTTTCTTCATGCTTGAATTACCAAACACAGAGAGTGGTGTCAGGCTATTTAAAATCGGTTTTTTAGCTTGTCCTACTAGGATGGGTGGACCAAGCTAGCCTTGCATAGGCTGATTTGGGTTTTAGGATGCAAGATCCCATGCACATACCCTATTTTAGATATTAAGATTCTCTCAAAGTTTGAGAGGTGGATAGAGGAGGCTCTGAAAGTTTCACCTGACTTTCAAAATGGCTCTAATGTACAATGAGCTAATGAGCTCTTACTATGAAGTTTTCTCAAAGAAGGATCAAACCCACGGTTTCAGCTGTCTTTGAGAGACACTACAAATAACTCTAATAACTTTATGAAGAAGATTGTAGTTCATTGCATTTAAACCTTATTTTCCCCAAGGTTTTGTGTGTTTTGAGATTAGGCATAAAGTGAGATTTGCAAGCTTGTTTTTATAAAATATCAATGAAACAAAATTGTTCACACAAAGTTTAAGAACACATTTCTCTATAAAGCCGTTGAACTTTCTCTATAAGGTCATGGGCTTTGTGTAAGCGTTTTCAAAGCAAAAACTTAAGAAAAACTTCATAAATTGAAGATGACATTAGTTTGCATGGATATTTTGTAGCATGAGTCATCTTATGAAAAATCATAACTCGTTTTAAAATGCATAACAATATATGATTATACTATGTATAGATTGTGAACCACATTTGTTAATGAAATTGAAAATTTGTCATTCAAGTTCATCAATACGATGTTTTGTTTCTAACTTGCATATCATGCATACATAATCATCTTGGTGATACACATACCAATTTTGAAAGAAAATGATACAATTTTCATTTTCCCCGGGAGTTCACTTAGAAAATTAGCAAACAACATGGAAACAAATATAGGGTGGCACGTCTTACATGTGAATAAAACTTAGAAAACTATTTAGGAAAATAAAGGGTGCTCCAAAATGACAAAAATTGATTATAATTAGGATAGGGATGTGAGTATGTGGGGAAATTATATTTTTCCTTAGAAGTAATATAGGTTCTCCAATAATGAATATCAACAAATATTAAATTAGGGTGAAAATATGAATGGGTTGGGTTGAAAGGAATGGATGAAACCATTGAACTTTTGTCCATTTTGGACCTATAGAGGGTAGATGATGAGGGTCTAGTCATCAACATCTTTCCCCTCTCTTATTGTTCTCGGGGAGATCACTCCATTGTAGAGTTGAACAACCACGTGCGATCATTTTAGATGTAAAAAATGTAAAAAATGTAAAAATCATCACCAAAATGGGTCACAATTTTATCAATTTTTTTTCATGAGTAGATATAAATGGTACATGTTACATAGTAAAAAATGGTGACTAAATTTGATGATTTGTTTTTTAAATAAAACATACCGTTTCTAACTAGAATGACGCAGAATTGAACTAAAAAAATTGCTACAATTAATGAATATGACTAAAAATTTCAAAAAAATATACAAAAGATACCATCAATGGTTGTGTATATGTAGAAAAAATATCGTAAAATTTAAAATTATTTATGACATGTAATATAGGGGTAGCAAACTTTGTTCGCACGTGGTGTTCAACTCTACAATGGAGTGATCTCCCCGAGTCATTGTTTCCTAGGGTTTCCAAGTTTTCTCTATGTTGCAGTTGAGGGTTTTGTTTTCGCTTGAGGTTGTTGGTGTGGCTGTAGGTTTTGTTGTGAGAAAGGATTATGATTTTGGTTTAGATGTGTTGGAGCGGCTGGAGGATTTTTTTGTTGTTGTTGAGGGTTTGGATATTGGCTTAGAGCAATCTTGCGGCTTAAGGTTTTTATTTTTTGGCCGAGGATTCTCAATGCGAGCACTGTGACTATTGTGTGACCGTGAGCTAGAAGGTTGTGCGTTTGGGACTTCAAATGTGTGTTGTGTTGTTGCGATCGAGTATTTTGTGTGCATGTTGAATTCTAGTGTTTTCTGTTGCAATGTCGAGGGTTGGCACAACACAAGGAAGATTGCCGAGGGTTTAGGATTTAGGGTCACTTAACACACGAGACTGAAGGCCCGTGGGACCATTGCATTCTAAGATCTTTCATTGGTCAAAAAGGTTGAGACCGTCCAAGTTCACTTCACACTAGGAGGTGAAGGTCTAAACGCCCAAAGATATTATCATGGATAAAAAGTCTACATGAATTCCTACATGATAGATTAACGGATAATTTTTCATGGTATGCCGGAATTTGCATCATGCCCACCTCCAAGAGATGGGCTTGATGCAAATTCTGGTAGACCATGTCAATTAAATAATTGGTACGGCCTTTGTATGAGAGTCATGGCCCTCATAATTACATGGTCACATCCCTTGGCTTGTGTGTGAAGTGGCCCTTACACTACTAGCATACGAGCCCCACGCAATCGACCCACATCAATGAAAGAACAATGCAAATCTCCCAGTCCCACATCCCACTATTATATTTTGAAGGCCCACAAAACGAGAGTTAAAACGCTAAGTAATGTTATGGGGCTTGCCAAGGAAATAAAGCAAATAAACAAACGACTTGTGATGGAGGAATGAGGTAAGTAGTGTGGTAGCATGCAGGGCTCCATCATGACTTGGGATTCATGACGTCTATGTAAACTCATCCATCCAGTATAGAAGCCCCCTACAAAATTGAGGGCGGATTCATTTCAATTCGACTCCCAGTAGATTAAATCAAGGTCTCTAATTTAATTCCGAGAATCACATTGTCATAAAACAGTCATATACAGGTTGTAATATAATTCACTGCGTAATTATTTTCCAATGGATGTCTTTACGTATACACCACAAATCCCTAGTCATCCATTATAGCATGCCATCATCAGCAGTTTTAACTTTAACGAAGAACTTGGGGATACGTACTCAACTGACCAACAAGTCCACTACTGAGGCTGTGGAAAGCACAGCAGATCGTAGACAGGCAGTCAGGCCATGCCCTGATCACAGCCATATGGGTACTGTATGGTGCTTCCTGGTTCATATTTTCTCAAGTGCTGCAACACCCATGTGTTTAGGCCTGTGCTTCAAGACATCTCATCAATTTCTGAATTATTTCTCTCCCAGCTTGAGCAGTTGCCAAGTATATATATATATATAGCAGCCATTATAGTCATGGTGTAAGATATATATATATATATATATATATATATATGACTATAATGGCTGCTAATTCAAATGGGTGCTCGCTGGGTGCGTCTGCCCACTGCAAGGTGCTGGTCATAATCATGGTGTTGGCTGGCCTTGGCGCAGGTGAGTGAAGCTAGCAGACAAATTTTCGCCAACTCGGCCACTATCCTTATAACTTGTCTTTTATGAATGCATAAGTTGCTATTCATTTCATAATGTTTGGATGTTTCTTGTAATTTCCTTAACAGAATTGAAACTCTCATGTTCCCAAGTTAGCCCAACACACACTCCGAATGATGATGCTTGAATGAGGTTGTTGTGGTGTTGAGATCAATCTCATATCAAGCTTTAGTCTGAACATGAAAGGGCACTTTGGTGGAGCTGTTCTGGTTTTAATATAGCAAATAATAGACATCATCGTGACACTATGGCATCTTTGAAGTAGCGTGTTGGAACGTGTAGCGATTCACACTCGACCAGTGTTGAATAGTGTGTGTAATTTGGTCACGAATTGCTTGATTTAGTTGTAAATTCTGCATCCACAATTTGATTAGAAAAATGAACCAGCTCACCTGTAACCGGTTACCAGATCTCCTCATTCATTCTTGGCGCAGGTGCCCAGACATCAACCAACATCCCAAAGAGGCCGCTGCGTCTCCAGTTTTACCAACAAGAGACATTCGGAACTGGCACCAATGCAACTGTGAGGGTTGTCACGAGCTCGACCTTGGGGCTCATAACCCTCTTGAGGCAGCCTCTCACGGAAGGGCCCAACCGGAACTCCACGGCCATGGGAATGCAATAAGGGATGGTGAGCTTCCAAACCCGACAATGGGAGTCCTAGTGGACTTCCGGCCACTTTCATCACCTACGTGGGGGCCAACCTCCAAATTATGACAAAGGAGTATAATGAAACATTTTCGACCCAAGGTGCCGTGGACCTTTTGCAACCTGAACGAAACCTACCAAAGCACCGGTGGCATGGGTGATTTCTTGAATGCAAAAGGCTATGTGATCCAAGCGTTTGCAACCGGAAATGCATTCAGTGATCTTACCACCGTTAAGTATGATGTGTTCTTTCAATATGTATTTTAAGGCTTTGGAAGCAACTATAATAAGTTGGCTATTGGTCATTGAATTCAGCCTGGAACAATACCAAGTGGTTGCATTCGCGTAGGCAACTTCTTATGACCCTTCTTGTGGTTGGGTGGTTCCATCGGGAGTACTCTAAGAGCTGCCCTTCCCTCTGGTTCAGGTCATGGTGGCCTCACAATGTATGGTTTTTTGACAATGAAATAAACTTTGTTTCATTTCTATTTTAAAAGAAAGAACAATCTAAGAATAAGTGGGCAAGACATGATCCCCTTTTGGATTTAACAAGCAAGTGGAGATGATGTGTTCAGTGCTCGTACAACCATTAAGTATGGCTGTACTCTTTGGAACATCAAGTTACCTAATGTTTTGAATGCCTAGGTGTCTTGTCATCCTTCTTGGGGTGGTCCGGTTCCATTGTGAGAACCTAGAGAGCTGCCCCTCTCCTCTTTATGTTTCATGGTGTAGTAGACCTGTTGCAAGTTAAACGAGCCACACAAGCCACGAGCGGCGTGGGTGATTTCCTCCTTGCAAAAGGCAGAGAGAATTATCACATACAAGCATACCTCTCATTCTTCCATAGTAAAAACTTGACCTCCTACATGTTTGTGGCCGATTCATCTCAAAGTACTTGGTCTAGACTAATTCAGGATCTTCAAAGCTAATATCAGTGTCAACTGAACTAGGAATAGTAAACTCCAGCATGCTTACTAAGTCAGGGATTTTATGTTGGATGGATGAGAGGTACACTCGTATCCGACAATTCCCTCTATCTATCAAAGGCTACTTGATCCAAACATGTGAGTGGAGATGCATTCAGCATTCTTGCCACCGTTAAGGGGCGACATGTTATTAATTCAGGGTCCTATATACAGTAATAAGCTAGCTATTGGTCGTTGAACTCCTGGGCCAACAATATGAAGTCACTGATGTTGGCTGAGTTATTCAGTGTAGGCGTGTTGTACATACAAATGTAAATTCGGCAATTTGTTTTCCTTTATGAATGGCATAGTAAGCATGCATATTGTTATTATGTACGTACTCATGGAAGTGAATTTTATCAATTAATACAAAGCCTTGTGCAGAGTGCAACTTCCAAAAAGGAACATGAAATGAACACCTCCAAGTCAGAACAACATTCCAAAAGCTCTTTCAGTGATTAAAAGCTTTGTTAAACATATGGAAGAATACATGGCCAAAGAAAACCAACCCACTGCTGTTTACTTTTTTGTACTAATGTTGCAGTTTCCTCCTCCAAAAGTAGCATGTACAAACCCTTACATGAATTTTCAGTAATTATGTAGGTGCTTTTTTCTTAAACATTTCACTTAAGAGAAAATTCTTGATCAATATCTGTACAACAGAATTCTACATATACAATATCGCTCCAGCTACGTTCCTACTTAATTCCCTTAAGTTTTCTGGACTTATGTTTCAACTAAATGGGTAACTAAGCATATTAACATTATCGACCCGCTATTTGCAGTTGGCTCCCTTCACGAAATAGGTTGTCCTACCTTTGGTAGGGTGCAGCATACCTCATGGGTAGCTCAAAAACATTATGCTGTACATAGCGAATGGTTTACAAGCTCCGGTGAACAGGGGCTTTCAATGAAGACAAGTAAGCGGCATCCAGTTTCTCAAGGCCATCAAAAAGATAGCCAAATGGTGGCATTGAAATGTACCTACCAGTTCCTCGCTGCACATTCAGCTGACTATTTTCCCAGACCACTCTCCCTTGGCTGATAGTCACCTCAATGTTGCCCTGCGCAGAAATTGAAGACATGTATTAAGATATGCATCCACTATGTCATATGAAAACAAAATACTAGAGCATTCAATTACTATGCCACAGGTGTTTCATCATTCTGTAATAAAGAAAAAGGAAACGAAAAGGATAACACCTATGTTTGCCAAAAATAGCATGAATTAAAGAGTCGTTTCGTCTGTGGCAGGCTGCTACCTCCATTACAAGGTGGGCTCTTTCTAATGGCTGTAATCAGGGCAACTTGATTGCCCAGTGTTCCTCCCGTACCAGGCTTGCCAAGCCCCTCATTACCCCACATTACCCACAGCTTTTATGACGACCAGTTGACCCCAACAATGACTGGGTGGACCATAGTGGTGGTGCAGGATACTGCCTCAATTAAGATGTGGGCTCTTTCTAACAGTTGTAACCAGGGCAACTTCATCGCCCATTGTGGGGTTTGGGGTCCACTCCCTTGTAGAGATATATATTACTCGAGATAAAGGGGTATTTTCAGGAGGGCTCTGAAGAAATGCACATTGTTCATGGGATACTCCACATATTTGGTGAATATTCTTGGAATACACATGTTATCTTCACAAAATAAATTCCCAATATCCTAAACTTTCAAAGACTTTTACAATTTTTACTTTGAAAAATTAAATACTAGTCTTTCTGAGCCCCTTGGTACCCACAACTTTTAAGATGCCAATTGACCTGGTGACCCCCAGAAAGATGGGATGGACCATAGCGGGTAACACTAGCTTCGCTTGATGGAAAATGAAACCCATACCACTTGCAAGGTGGAGATGAATCCCAACCATTCAAGCTATTGGCGATGCTTACTTGTTGAGCACTACCATTTGGAAAAGAAAACTAATCACAGATGATGATTAATAGCATAGGATGAGCTTCTACCACATCATTAGGTCAGCAAACTTGTAAGAGAAGCTAGATATTTTCTAGGAATCAGTTTCTCTGGAATATGATAGTGTGCTTCTCTTAAACTGTGTACCAAAGGATTGAGTATACGTTGCAAAGCTATAACTCTTCTATCCTATCAAGTCCAACTCCCCCAGAACCTCAATCTGGGTTGGTAATCAAGTCGTCCTTATTTTGATCCACAAACATGGGCTAACAAATTTAGCCAACAGAAAAATGTAGAGTACCTTCATGCTCCAGCCTTCATAAACGTTGGTGTCGATCCTTGAGTGATGTGTTTTTGCAGAAATTGTTGTGGTCGCGTTTGGATTCAAGATGATGAGGTCTGCATCGGAGCCAGGAAGCAGAGCCCCCTTCCTTGGATATATGTTGAAGATTTTGGCACTGACAAGGAACAAAATAAATGATGACTACTATATCTGAACTTCTGAATATCTAAATCAGATGCTAGCCAATGAGATCCCATAGAAAACTCAACTGGCATAACAAAGCTGTATTCAACAAAAGTATAGATAAAAGGACATCAGAAGATCAGAGAATAATTGACAAAAGTGAGAAATGCAAGAAAAAGTTACAAATAGCAGGAGATTATTTAAACTACTAATTACAAACCACTCCAGAAGATTTGGTACTAGCTTGTTTGGGAGTACAAAGACTACCAATCTACATGTGTATGAAACTAGGTCTACTGGTTTGGAGTTGGTACTCACCACTCAGTACTTGTTATACGAACATAATCCTTGACTGAGATTTTCCCTGAATTCTGTGATTTGGTAAGTAATGTCAGTAAGTTATCCAACAAAACTTGGGTTACTTAGTAATATACTGCTAAACCTAGGTTCAACTGCGTAGTATGAATCTCTCATTAACTACACAACAAACTGCTGTATTCTTCTGTCAACATCCTCTCAATCATAACATCTGCTGTCTGTTTGACTATTCTTATATATATCTCTTCAAGGCACAAAAAGGATCTCTCTTCCAATGATCTCAAACAAACCATTTGCCATCAAAAAATTCTGATAATCTTCTATGCATGAACAATAATTGATGTTCTGAAAATGATCCGAACAGAACACTTTGTAATGTGCTGAAGAGATACAAATTTATATAACAGACTCCATGGTTTAACCATAACCTCCATAAAAGGAGCACAGAAAGGGGCACTTACCACCATGATATCCCACACAACATGCATCCGCTCCTCAACACCTGAATAAAGCAAGAACGGAAAGATCAATCAAGTCCAGACGACCTTATAAATAACCAGCAGAACAGGGTAAAGTAACATTAAGATCAGGAGGGTAAACATATTCAACTTTGACATATGTATGTAATCAAAGAATATAAATCCACCCAAGCAGTGAGAAATTGGAAGATAAGTTGTCCGCACTCACCTGTGACGTTATTTTCTGTTGTGTTATACATCCAAGGTTGAGAAATTCTTCACATTTGATGGCATTACATTGGTTCTAGGATATTGTTCTACAACATTACTGTAAGCAATAGTGGACCTCAAGAATGCTGCTGAGTGGTGAAAAAGCAGAACCATGACCAAATGGACAGTTCTGAGGTTTCCTAACGACCAGAAACAGAAAGTAATGAAGTTATTACCATTAACACCATTGGGGATCTTCCGAAAATCATCTTTGCCGTGTGCCTTTTGAGTTGAGTTAAAAGGACAGTGATCTGTTGCCACTAACTGAAAAATCCAGCCATCAAAGACTTCCAGTGACAATATATACACAAATGCTACATGAAGCTAAAGCATAAGTCTGAGTAGCTGATACAATATTGATGTCGATCACAGGATGACCTAAAATATCACAATTCTGATGTTAACAAAATAGACTTGTAAATGTATTTCTTCAATGAACATTTCAACCACCAATTTATTCCAAGGTGAGTTGTGGACCTGAAGAACGCCTGTTGACAGAGCGGCTTGAAGGGCTTGGTTGTGACCTGCAGCCCGAATTGGGGGGCTCATCACGTACCTGTTTGGAAAGAAAATCAAAAAAATTACCACCTTTAAATAAACAGTACTAAACATAATGTAAACCCTGAATCCCTGGATTACTTGTACTTCAATGGACTGTGTTGAGTTTTTCTGTTTCTGGGAAGATAGTTGACTTACTTTGCAGCGATAATGAAATCAGGGTCCCAGAGTTTCGAGTCATCTAGAGCCAACCCTGATGCGACTGGCTCCCCTATTACACGTTGCCCTGCAAATACCACAAATGTCTTGTTAGTAAGCCCATTTCCAAGATTGTACTCTATCACAATCTCAATTGGATATCCCCTAGTTGACTTCAATAACATAAAAGAAATTTACAAGCAATACACCAGCCAAAACATTGAGTAGTAACTCAACTTGAGATGCATGAAATTCTACATATAAAGGAAACAAGGGTAAGAGTAAGCTCATATATCACAAACTACTACTCTTACCAGATTGCCGAGCTCGAGAAATCTCCTCAAGAGCATCCTTGCTCATCACATGAACAACATACAGGGGCGTGTTCACAAACTGTGCCAAGCGAATTGCCCTTGCTGTTGCTTCTCCTTCAAGCTGATATTAGCATCCACAAGGCCTTGCAATCTTAAACCATGAGCACAAAATCTCAACACAATGGACTATCAAGTTTCAACCTCATGATGGAAGGCAAAGATATACAACATCACGCCTTAAAAAAAAATGGCAAATAGAGTGCCCAGTAAATGTTGAAGTTGCTTTTGGTGTATGTGCTGATTCAAACTCAATAGAGTAACAGAGGTATGCCTCTCATTTACCAGACACACTTCTGCTTTGCTTATCTGAATATTCAATACATTAGGATAGAATTTTCAAACCTACCACGGGGGGTCGAGAAAGAGGATGTCCTTCAGGGCCAGTGATGCCGAGTCCAAAAATTCGTGTCTGGCCTTCGGCAACTGCATCTCCGTTCTCAGCATGCACTTGTGGGACGGCTCCTAGCTCCTTGCATTTCTTGAAGCCCTGAAGAAGCTCCTCATCCGTCACCATTAAGGCACCCTTGTAAGCCATGAAAAACTTGAAAGAGTTGATCCCTGCATAGGTGTATGCATTACATCTCATTTCAGAGTCCATACTGCACACTACAGAATATAATTGACCTACGGATTTGACTCTCTTTGGATTTATACATCCTACTGAGTGTACTGCCATAGCATTAAGAAAGGCAACATACAATTGTTCCCTACAAGTGTATCTAGCCAAGAACACTTTGATTTAATTATAGCTCAGGATTGCTTCTTTCAACTGATTTGAAACTGGAATTAGCATCAGGGCGTTAGTGTAGTGGAATATAGTAGGACTGAATGAGTCAAAAACTTGGAGGGGCGAGTTTAGTCCAGTAAGGTAGGTACACTCATAGCCAACAAGCATTTCTCTTCCACATTGCATTTTCTGTCACCTCTTTTGTGCTTGTTGTTTTGACCCAACTAGGCAAAGTCTCAATTGTTCATCGCCCTACAGAGCCTAATAATTCACCAGTTTGTTTAAAAAGGGTGAGATTGCGAGAGAATGTATGCTTAAAAATATCCTCTGAACTTTCCTTGAAGTACTTTACAAATAGCATGAAGTCTATTGACACAAAGAAACTCATGTACTTCATAGGCCATGTTTGCCATGGCATCAGTTTGACATGACATGCACCTTTCTCTTTGACAAGCCACTCCATTGTTTCGGCAACTTTGTCATTCCACTTGGTGACTGCCATGTGGAACCCGTAGTCCATACACGATTTCTCGGCTTTCTTGGTATAAGCTTCGTAACCAGCCGCAAGGTCTCCAGCACTGTCCGGGAGAGCAAAATCTATGTGCATGGTTGTTCCCCCTGCCAAAGCTGCTGCTTGTCCACTGAAGAAATCATCACATGACTCATCACCCATGAATGGCATCTCCATATGTGTGTGTGGATCTATGCCCCCTGAAATACCAGTTTGGTAAAAAGAAATCAGTATCTTTTTCTGTCACACCCACGAAATTCTTAAAGCAGATTATTTCCCTGTGCATCTAGCGAGTCCATAGCCCTGGGTGGTTTGCAGGAGTAAGAAGCAATCCTTAGATCCAAACATCTAAGGATTCATTCTGCCGCATAAAGCCTTGCTAGGTTCAGTCCTTCCAGTCAGCATCGAGTCAGACCACATAGCATTCTTAAGTAGCCTATTTAGGTTCCAATGCAAATGGAATATTCTTAGGTAATCCAGATAACCTAAGAATGGTTACATTGGAGAGGCACCTCCTCAATTGCATCTTGGTAGATGGAAGAAGGCTCTGTGTTGGAAGATAGGCCAAAACGAGGTGTCAACTAATGAGAGTTTGCCACTTGGCTATGCTCCACATTCATGGATGTACTCAAGGACCTTCATTTTTGAAAATTTAATCTTGAAGCTAGAATAGAAAGAGAACATCCTTACACATGCTTAAGAATGCTATGCACAATCGGCAGGAATGGTGTTCAGCAGATAAACGCAATGCTGTAGAAGAAGATACCTGGCATGACAAATTTGCCCGTTGCATCGATAACTCGTACATCATCAGTGGCCTGAGCATCACGGAGATTAAACGTGCTGAATCCAATTAATATCTTAGGAAAAACATGTAAAACTGAAAGCTACTATACACAACAACTTCCGAGTGATATAAGTAAAAACCAGGATTCCAACCTCTTCTAATACGCTAAAATATACAAACATTGATACTAATGACTACGCTTACAAGACACTGTAAAAAATGAAAAATAGTCAGACCCCATAAAGTGCATCAAATTCATGGATCCAGAGTGCCAGAATAGTTTAACACTGTGTGGTGACACCTATAGAGCAAGATAGGTATTTCGTTAGCAAATTTTCACAGTAAGAATCTTCAAAGGAGAGTTTTTGGGCACCTTTAGGTTAGGTGCAACAAGTGTGATGATACCATCCTCCACATAAATATCGGCTTGTTGTTGATGGTCTGCATTAACCACAGTGCCTCCTTTTATGAGCAGTTTATTTGATTTTTCTGTACACTCAAACCCCTTGCTCCCAACTGTACAAATCTGGCACAAATTCCAACAGAACAAATTGTCACTCAACACATTCAAGTCCCGGAAAATGGGTAATCCGATTCCACATTGTAACTGTTATAAAACAAGTGTTACTACATTCTTGGTGAAAGAAAGTAACAAGAAGGGACTCTTATTCAGTTACTGAGAACAAAAACTGTGATGGTTTGAAAGGCTTCTTGATGGGCATTCCACAAACTCTTCCTTCCTCTAAGGTGATACAGTTGATCAAATATCAAGTACAAGGAGAAATTTCTCCATTTCCTCTCTTGACAATTTCCCTAAACAACCACACAACCACACTGAAATAGTTACAAACCAATGTTGGACTAGTATATAGGTAAATGCATGGTTCAATACACAATATCAATGACGTTATCAAGGACCTAACCGACTGATATCAAAATTGTAATACCAGTCAGATATTGATACTTGATGGGTATCACAAGATGAGAGAATTCATGTATACCCAAGTCATTTGAATCAATACCATCCTAATACCACATCATACCACATTGATACTACGGTAATGTTCCCTAGGTATGAAGAATGCAGGTTCTTGAATATATATATGCACCCGAAATGGTATCAAAAACAAAACTATCCTCAAATACCTAAACCTTGCCGGTTTCAAATAAACGCAAAATCCTTGTGTCATATACACCTGCTTGCAATAAATAAAAAGGGTGACACCAATCCAGCACTCGTTCGAACAACATGAGCACAGAATGGGAGAGAGAAAAATCAATTTGTAGGATCCAAGCACAGAATAAGGAAGAGAAATACGACCTAATTGGGATATGCCTCAATTATAATTGCTATTCGCCAACCCAATCTAGACAATTGAGAAGAGAACTCTTAAGAAACTCCCTTATAACACCTAACCAAAATCAGAGTACTTTCAAATCCCTCCTTGTAACCCCCAACAAAACATTTGCAGAAATTGGCTCAGCAAACCATCTGCCCTTGGAGATCCAAAACCCAAAACCCCAAAACTCGAGAATTGAGAACAAAATGCGCCCAACACAAAAAGCGAAGGCATCAACAAATAGATACACAGCCAAACAGACGAAGAAATCAACCGAAAACTTGCAGGAAACACTCAGAAGGAATTTGAAGAAGGAAATTCTTAGGGAAGGCGTGCATGCATGTGTTACCGATTCGGCTCGCTGGTCTAGTGGATCTCCGAGTGCAAGAATACAGCAACAGCAACAGATGAGAGTGAGCAGACGACTCCATTGCACGCCAAATTGCATCGCCATGGCCATGGTGGATGTGAAGTTGTGAATTCTTCTTCTTCTCCTCCTCCTTCTTCCTGCTGAATGACTGCAAGGCTTTGTGCTTGTAGATAACTACGAAGGTGCCGATTTCTCCAGTGGTGCATCGGAAGGATGATGAACTAATAAGTTAGAGGAATGGCCGTGCCCTCTCCGACCCATCACGCTATGTGATGGGTGGGAAGAAATGAAAGGCGAAAGAAAGTGAAGCAAACATTGTAAGCTAAGGTAGACCGGCATTAATCTAATATAGCACATATGTGAACACATATAGTTGAGTTGTGCGTGCTTAGGTGTGGATCTAAGAACGGACACTAAGAAAACATGTATTTAAACGTTTTTGAACTATGTGCTCAAGATTTGTTGTTCATTCTAGGTTAATATTCAACAGAATTCAGGGACCTAAAATGCGATCATTTAATAAGTAGGCAAATCTTCACTTTGACAATGGTTAAGATATTCATATGAGCTTTGAATACTATGAGGAAAATGGTTGGCATGCGATTTGGAATTGGCAAACATCTTGCATTAATTATGTGTTTCACATCCTAGGAGAAGTGGGTGTAGAGATACAAGCACCTTTAGAGAGGAATCACCATGCCTCCTCCCAACCCATGCTATGCTATGTGATGTGTAGGAAGAAATGCACGGTGGAGGAAAAATAGTAAGGGATAGCCATGTTGCATGGAAAGACACTCTACATGAGTGCAAAGCGTTGCCTAGTGGTGTAGGTTGGCACCTTGAACAATTTGATACACCCTAAAACTTTGTAATATCAACCTCCATAATGTCACTCACTCTCTAATATCCCAAAACCCTAGGGATTAGAAGTGCGTAGTTCAACTCTCACTCTTTATTGTCACCTTTCTCTCCCTTATATCACGAATTTTGTCATTAATGCAATCCACCAAAGAAGTCAACCCATACCCTTGCATTGCGCCGTGTGTCAATATGTGGAGTGTCACCTTCTTATTCTTATTCTTCTTCTTATGCCACTTGTTGAATGTTGGTGCATGCATCTGCCACATTGCCCAGGAAGGCGAAGCGGAGTGGACCACACCACACCATTTAATATGTTGCACTTTGTGTTATTCCATAGTGTCACATGCTACACTAATTCACTAGTATCACGCATCCTTGTTAACACTACATAACTCCGTAATATCACGTGCACTTTGGTGTGATACTACGGAGTTTAGAGTGTAAAAGTTATGCAGCTCGAGGAATTATGTACAAAAGAAAGGGAAGAAAAAAGGGTTACTTGGTCCCCTTGCCCACCGCCAAATGATGGTGTGCAAATGGGCGCCATTAATTGATTGCAGTCCACGTTAGTTCAATTACATTTTGGTCGTCTCCTTGTTGCTCTCTCAAGCTTGGCCCGGGGTCAATGAGTGGTCTTGTGAGGCGTATTTTTATTTTTGTCAATGGAAATCACCATTTGATCTTATAATTTCATTTTATTTTCAAAAAATATTGTAAGGTATGTAGGCCTACAAAGGACATTTTTAGCTATGCACCCACTTCTCCTAGGGTAGACAATGAGCATTTAATATGGGATGATTAGCAAATCCAATTCAAGGTCATATTAGCCATTTTCTTCATAATTTCTAGAGCTCATATGTATATTGCATAGTGAAGATTCTCTTTCTTTTCAATCGATCATTATAGGGCCCCCAATTATGTTGAGTAGGCATTTATTGAACATAGATCAATTAACAAATTTTGAGCATGTAGTTCAATCTCTTCTAAACACAAGTCTCTTTGGTATCTGCTTTTAAATCCATAAGTAACCACAGACCACTCTCAAATAAAGGTACCCAAGTTTGATAAGTAATTGCATCGGGCATGCTTACCTTATTTTGATGTGTTGGAGGACATTGGCAAAAGAAAGCAAAAAAACGTAAAGAAAATTGATGTTGTAATGTGATTAAGGTATGTGAGCTTTACTACGTGGTCACTTCTCTTATTCATGCACCTACATTTGAGTGATACTATATATGACATGCTTTTAGTCAAGAATGGTTGCCAAAATGATACATGGCCTATGATGAGATTAAACTATGTGCTCAAAATGCAAACATTGTTTTAGATTTGATAGTTAATACAATTGAGAGGACCTATGAGTCACTTAAAAAAGAAATAGAATCTTCACTTTGACTTCTTATAACTTTTGCATCTCACCTCCAATTCTAAATTTGAAAATAAAACTCTTATGATTCACAATTATTGCTAACTAGATAGACAAGTTTGAGCCGATTCAACAATCATAAATTTACATGGAGTTAACAATGTTAGGGTGCCCACAATTGAGCCAAAAATTCTTAAGTTGTTTCCTATATTTACACTTCATTAATAATACACATATATGTGTTGCACTCTAGCAAAGTAATTTAATAGTCATTCGTGTGCATTATGTCAATTTCAAGACAATGCAGGGGCCTCCTCAACTCAACGTTGAATCATAATCAATTGATGGATGTACTTCCAATTGCACATGAATGCAACAGAGGAGGCTATCTAGAATCTGGTTCGACAACTTTTTGCAAAGAAATTGTTTCACTTCAATCAACAAATGTGTGTATAAGATTGAAATCTTACCCGACCTTGCAAGTACTTCTTTGCTTTCGACTAAGTACTTGGAATTTTTTCATATTCCTTGAATTCATTGTCTACTTGAGGGCAAAGAAGTACTTGAATTCCTTGAAGTACAAAAGTAAAGCAAAGAAGTACTTGCAAGTATTTCTTTTACTTTTCCTTGAATTCATTATCTACTAAGAGCTCTAGTTCTCTCTTCAAATGCACACAACAAGTCAAGTTATCTCTCACTCCACCATGGGAGAATCCAAGAGTGTAAGTAAGGGGAGAAGAACTCAAGATTTATTGCAAAACATGCAATCTTCACCTCACACAAGCTCTCTCCACACACTCACTCACAAGGCTTGACTTGGCAAGAATGCCAAGCCAAGGAGGAGACTCCTCACCTAGGAGCATCTCCACAAGTCCAAGGGTTTCATCCATCCATATCCAAATGGATGAAATCCCTCCGGATGCGGTGTGGTCACCGACACCGCATACCGTGACAAAAATATACAACATACACACTATCATGTCTATCAGTGAAGCTACAATGTTTCTCTCTTGTCACATGTCTATAGTTTCTACTTGTCATCAACAAGTCATGGGTCCACTGTTGTATTGCTTCAAATGCTATCTTGAAGATAGTCTAGCTCTTATATCCCCTCTTTCTCTGTGCACCAAGGACCTTGATATGCACACCGGTTCTGCAAAAAGGAAATACTTGTTAAGCTTTTGCATAACATGTGGACAACATAGAAGTGAACATGGTCATAGTGCATGAGTGTATGCTACCTAATGTTCTCTAATGAATCAGGCTAAATTTTTCAAACCTTTAGGTTGAGGAATGAAGGGAGATACTTTGTGTGAGCTCCACAGTAAGTAAATCTTAGGATAACAAAGCCATGTGCATGAAACTCCTTGCAAGTAGAGACAATAGGAAGGTGCAAGCATGGTAAAGTGGACAACTCTTGACCCTTGCCTAGTGTTAAGTGAAAGTGATTCAAAGCTATACAATAACTTAGACTTTTGTGAAGAAAAAAATCATTGACATTTAAAAAACATATTGATAAAAAAAAGCCAAGCAAATTACGATGACAAAAAAAATTCCAAGAAAAGTCTACATATTTTAGAAAACGGTGCAAGTGGTGTGCAAGTAGGTGATATTGAACAAGTAATTGTCTACATTTTGTTTTAAATACTATAAAATTAAATAAAATTGATGGTTTTCTACAAAGTTTGGTGATGATGCCCTCAAGTAGATAATGAATTCAAGGAATATGAAAAAATTCCAACTTCAAAATATGTAAGGTCATGAAATATATGTTCAAAATAAAATCCAATCATTTGCTTTTGAGCAGCACTTTTAATGATAAGTTTTGAAGATCTCAACTCGATATTATATGTTTGAGTATTTAACACAACAATAGAAGTCATCATGAAGAAAGTTCCAAGTAAACAACACTTGACTATTGCTTTTAGACCTCTAGCCAAAAATTATGGTTTTAATAATCCGGAGCACTTTTTTGGTCCACTTTACTGTGCTTGCATATGGGAGAGAAGCAAGCCATCTATAGCAGCGTCCGAAAAGTTTTTGAAGTTATTAAGGTTAATTGCCTACCTCTTTAAAAGGGCATAGGCTATTTCCCTCATGGCATAGGTTGCATCCTACAATATCAAATTTTTGTAAGTTGAAAACCTTTTGAGTTTTTAAGTTACCCGCCAATTGCCTTCAAAACTAATTTTTAGTAGGTTAAAATCCTTCATATCTTTTAATGTTGTAGGCTTTAAATTCAAAATTTGAGTACTAAATGGTATCCTTGGTAGGAATTGAACCTGGCTAAGCCCTTCACCACATTTGAAGGCCAAGGATTAACCAACTTTTTTTTTAAAGAGTTGATTATAAGTTATGAAAGGTTGCTAAAATTCAAATGAGTTTAAGGGTGAAAGTCCTCACCATCTTCTGATTCAACCTCTACTCTTCCTGCAAGATATTTCTCAAGATTAGTAAACAAGAATCAAAACTTTCTTGAATCCTTCCACAAAGATATAGCTTCCTGCAAAATAAACTCAAAATTTTTGGTTGGTCCTTCAATCGCCACCCGCATCACACTATCCAAGTGTGTTGTTGTCATTCGATTCCTATTCTTCTGCTTGATGTTATTCTGCACAGAGAAAGCTCTCTCACAAGTAGCAGTACTAACACATTGGCATCTTGCAATGTCGGCAAGCGTTAGTAGGTTAGGAAATTTCATTTTCAAAGAAGGACTCCAACTTATAGATGTCCACAAATCCTCGAAGGTACGATCACTCCATTCACAACTACCTTGCACTTTGAAAGCAAAGAATTCTTGCTTACAAGCTGCAACATTTACCAATGGAGGATATGTTGTGCCCCCAATACGCTTTTCTTCTCCATACTGTTTCAAAAGCAAATCCAACTGCACAACTCCATAAGAACTCAAGCCAACTTGCCTTTGAGGCAAATTAGTAGGGCTCAAAATATTAAAATAATCAATAAGATCATTGTCAACAAATCTATTTTCTAATGCATCACAAACTGCTTGAGCATACAACCTTTGAAAAGACAGAGCAACTTCTAAATCAACCCCACTAGGATCCCGAATCATGTCTACACTATGAAATTTAGACCCAAGAACCCCGAGTATTAGCCTAAAGATATGTACTTAGGCCAACTAATTTCCCAATTTGAAGAAGGATGAATGGCTAAAATCCTCTCTTTTAAAAAATTTGTAGGCAAAATTTCCTACATGTTTTTTATCACATAGGTTGATATCCTATGTTTTAAAATTGTCCATAGGCTCTTTGTCCTACACTTTCAAAATTTTATAGGCTAAGTCACAAATTTTGTAGGCTGCATTTGTATTAGCCTTAGGCTCTTGCCGGACCCTGATCTATAGGGAGAGTATTGACGTCGATCCTCAGAGGCCTCCTCCACTCCAACGGTTGCCCTCCACTCTATCATCACAGCTTTCAGTTAGGGATGCGTGGCTGCAGAATTGGTCATGGTCCGAAAAGCGACCTATTTTGAAATCACGGACACTCTCTGTGCTTTCTATAAAAGAGAATGGCAACAAACACACTTGCGCAAATCGAAGTGCAGTCGCTGATGCACACCTTCGACCTCTAGTCTACTAAGGGCCACTTCACACACAAGCCAAGAGCCGTGACCATGAAATTGTGAGAGCCCAAAAGAAAGTGTCCAAAGGCTGTCCCAAGACACCTCCAAAATCATGTATTGTAGTCGAGGATCCTCAAGTGTAGTGTGAAGTCATATGTGACCGGGCCCTCAACCAAATTCTATTTCAATGAATTTCTATTCATGCGGGTCCTCACACATGATAAAATAGAATAAATCAACGGTTGTGAGCGTTTGGAGTACCATGGTCTCCCAGTTTTGTGTTAGGCCTACCTCCAAGAGGTGGTTTTGGAAAATAGTCCAAGTGACCATGAAACACGATCCATTCGATACCATGTAGGAATCCATGTAGACCGTACAACCATCTTGCATTCACATACTCTGTTGGTCCCTCAAGTGTAGTGTGAAGCGAACTTGGACCGGCTCCGCCTTTTCCACCAATGAGAGTGCTTGAAGTGTAATGGTCACGGGCTCTCAGTCTCGTGTGTGAAGTGGCCCTAACTTAACACAAATGCCTAAACCTATACACCTTAACCCTATCCCCTTGAGCCTCACAAATTAACTGCCATAGCTCGGCAATTGAAACTCACCGCCAACATGGTGCAAACTGACTCACATCGCAGCTAAGTTTCATCTTCCTCCTAAGTTGGTGTGAGCCAGACAGAGACACAGAGACACAAGTCACAGCCATGAACGGGGAGAACCCGACCGCTACACTGTTTTGTCTAAGGGCCGCTTTACACCTAGAGGCCGGGCCAATTCGTTGTGTAAGAGGTTTGAAATCCTCACTTGTGATTGGCCAAAAGGCTCAAATCGGTCCCAACCCCTTTACACCTAGAGGCCGGGCCGATTTGGTGGTATGATTTTTTTAATTAAAAAATATATGTTATGACACGGCCCGAGCTCGTTGAATTGGGTGCACCCAAAATGGAGGGCCAATGTCATATTTCACTAAAAAGACCTTCTTAAATAAAGTATGAATTTTTTTAGCGAACTAGATCCGTTGGATTATGTGGAAATCTAAACAACTCTATGCTAGATTATGCTAGATCCGTTGGATTATGCTAGATTTATTGAATCGGCCTAGCTTCTTGGCCCTAAGGCCTTTACATATGGGAAAATTGGCCCCCTTATAATCTTATTATAATGTGTAGTTGAGGCCGGCCTCCAACCCAAAAAGGGCTGAAATTTCATGCAATTGGCCTCAAGGGGGTTTGGCCCATCCTCTAGGTGTAAAGCGGCCCTAAGGGCCACTTCACACATGAGCCAAGAGCCGTGACCTTGTAATGGTGAGGACCCTTGACTCTCATCCAAAGGCCGTAGCATGGGTGTTGGGAAAGCCGTTTTATGTAGTCATGGGCCCTCAAGCATAGTGTGAAGTGAGAATGGACCATGTTGCGGGACCATTGCATATTTTGTTGGCGGAAAAAGAGGGGAGGATTTGGTTTAATATAATATGTCTCAAACTCTATCAATTTGAGAGAATTACTTGGTGGTGTTTGTCTATCCTAGAATATATCTTGGAATTTGTTTTGGAATTTGCCATGCAATCTGTCCTGAAATTTGTTTTGCTAGAAAAAATATTTAAAAAAATTCACGGTCTCCCGGAATTTGTGTTAGGTGGGCCTGACGCAAATTTTGGGAGACCATGAAACCTTATCCATATTCCGCCATGTAGGACTCCATGTAGACTTTTCATCCATGAAGTCTTCTTTGGGCCTTTAGGCCTTCACCTTCGTGTGTGAAGTGAACTTGGACAGTCTCCGTCCTTTCGACCAATGAGAGCTCTTAGATTGCAATGGTCATGGGCCTTGAGTCTTGTGTGTGAAGTGGCCCTAATTAGTGTGGGTTGGAATTTAGTGTGGCCTAGATTAATTTTATAGTACTTCCCTTGTTTAATATTAGTAATTTTATAGTACTTGCTTGCCTTGAATTTTCATTCAAATGTGCTCACAAAAAAGCCCACACTAATTCTTCACATTGGAAATTACAACGGGCCACTTCAAGTTATGATGAAAAAAATAGTATGGGTAATTGGGAATTAGCGTGGCCCACACTAATTAGACAAAACAATGTAGTTACAGATGAACCGGTTGAGTTTCAGAAATAACCGGATGAAGTTCAAGACTTCAGGAAATTTGCCCATCATTTTAGAGGAATCTATGGAATATATCTCAACTTAACAAAGAAAAACCGAAAGATCACGACATGTAACTGGTTAAAGTCATAACGACAATGTGTCTGATTTGGACATAATTGGTCAAAATGTCGTTGTTTTGAAACACAAGGATTTTGATTGATTATGTCCAAAACAATGAATGGGGAGAACTGGCTACTAGTTACAAATGAAACCGGCTGAGTTTGAGAAATAACCGGTTGAAGTTCAAGGCTTCAGGAAACTTACCGATCATATTAGAGGAATCTATAGAATATACCTCAAATTAATAAAGGAAAATGAAAGATGTCAACATGTAACCTGGTTGGACTTTGAAACACTGGGATCTCAACTAGTTGTGTCCAAAATCCTCTCTGGACATTGGGACACAAAGAGGAGCTCTGAAGGTGAGCTTATAAAGGGGCAAAAGCAATTTGGACCAAAGTTTTTCTAGGCATAACATTATTCAACTTTCAGTTCTTTTTTTGTGGGTTCCTAGAACATAATAGTTGGATGCTTGAAAAGTTGAGCAGGGAGACTCAAATTTAGATTGAGCTCCCAATAACCCATTGTTATATTCCGAGGGCCCATGTTATTGAGTAATATTATGGGGGCCCACCTGAAATATTGAAAAGGAAAGAAAGGTCCGTCAAGTCATCATCGCAAGGGAGAAGGGAGAGGGGGGAGGGAAAATGAGAGGAGAGGAGAGGAGAGGAGAGGAGAACATATAGTCCATCCTCGATATGTGTTACCCTGGTAAGTGATAAATCGCATATGTGCTAAGAAAATTGCGCTTCCCCGGAAAAAAACTCCAAAAAATATGCTAGTAAGTGTTAATTATTAACCGTTTAGAAAATTTGTAAAAAGTATGCTCCCTTAATCAATGAATTTACCTCAATAAATGTTAATTTGGATGAAAATGAGGCTATGAAATTTTATAACTTGGATGAAATTGACAAAATCCCTAACCCTAAACCCTAAACCCTACTACCCTACTAGAACAACTGGAAATGGCATTTGCAAAGAGTGAAACTAGACCCATTATAAATGCACTTGTTCATCATTATGAATTGAAATTTGATCTAAAGTATCCTTATAAATCTATTGAGGATTATAAGTATGCTTGATGAAAGAGATGATGCAGCTGCTAATGAACCATTGGAGAAGTTGGCAATGTGCAAATTGGTGAGATGCTAGTAGATAGCACACATTGTTAGGTTTATGGGTAGTTATCAACACTTGGGTAGTTGATTTGTACATTGGCGGTGCAAAGGAATCTTGGAACTAGTATCAGTGTGAAGATGTTGATTTAAGGGTGTGTTGATACCAATCAACACATTTGTGATGAATTTGAAAAAGACAATCAGTGGGCCCCCTTGCTATGCCCATTGTACAATTTCAATTTTAATATGGGAGCTTGCAAGATTGTCTCCATCTTTATTTTTTCTATTTAATTCACATTGTAAAAAGATTGCAAATATTTCACAACTACATGATAATATGTATTGCACTCCTTGGGCCAATTTACAATTTGTATCTTGTGTAGGATTATTTTCCAGTGGCAGTTTATTTTTTACTCTAGACATTTCACGGGAAAATGGCTAACTTTGCTTTCCCATATTTTACTCCACTGTTGTTGCCTCCATTTCATAGTTTTCACACCTTTTCATTGGTTGTTGCTAGCAATTCATAATCAGTGTACTATTATCCAATGTGGCTTTTTGTTACTTAATTCACTTCATAATTTATTATTATTTAGAATATAATCCATTTAGTTTTTTCATATTATATTCATTGGCTGAAATTATATATCTACTTGGTATTAAGATCTAGGAGAGGGAATCAATCTATAAATTCCAAAATGGGTTGCTCTTCCATATTTGGTGATGTTTTGAACCTTAGATACATTCCATGAGTGACCCACAATGGTCAAAACACCTCATGTACATTTTATTTTTATGCTATTGTTTCTGTTGTGTACATGCCTTTGAGGCAACATCATAAGCATATTGCACTTTGGCCCTTATAGATGCCCCATGTGATCAAGATGGCTAATACCTAGTTTATGGATCATCAACATGCCTACTTCAACCAAAACGAGGCCAATCTCTTGCTAGCCTTCCATAATGTGAATAAGTTTCACAATTCACTCCAACACCAGTGTGGATATATGTTGCTTGCTAACCTTCTTCACTCATATTGCACATTGCCATTAGGTAATGTCTAACACCATTCATAATTTTATGTCCCTCACTTTGAGACCTACTATAGAATTGCGATTTCACTTAGCAATAGTAAAGCAATCCATGTGCATCCATTTTGTCAGGCCTCCTCTTCATCGAAATCCTTGGAGGATTCTTCTGTTTGCACATTGGATCCTACATGTATTGGATGCATGCACTCCTATCCGCGAATTTGGCTTTGCAACATTTGGTTTTGTGATGTTCATTTTTAACGCCTTCTTCGAAACTACATTTCTCTTCAATCTTGTGGCTTGCTCTAATTTTCGCCATCCTCCCGATTTGGCGATCATGATTTCCTTGTATCTAGGCACTCTACCAAAGGTGTTGTGTTGCCACATACAACATCCACAAATCCAAGTCACAGTTTCCACAATGCATCTTCTTAAAGACTTTCCCTTTAGTACTATTGGCTTTTCCCTGGATTTTGAAGACAAATGAATCATGACATCCCTCTCAGAATGCATAGGATACACACCAATATCTCTAAAATATTGTACATTCCTTCATTTTCATGCATATAACCTTTGCATAATTCATAATGTGTTTGACCATCTCGCCATGCTCAACTTCAATTCAACATCGATGTACACATACATTTGCCTCAAAAAGGTGCCGTCTAGTTGCAAAGAAGCTCTCAAACCCTTACTTTCACTTGTGATGTGCATTATGTTGACTTACCCATTTTATAATTCATTCACGTCTGACAAGTAGTCAAGCATTGCCTTCTTAAAATATTTAAGCAGGGGTAAATTTTGGACATGATCTCCTTAAGAAATAATCTAACACAATCGTTGCCCTTGGCCATGCCAAATTCATCTGCCTATTCTAATTACCAGCTACACAATCCTTACATGCTTTCAATGTTTAGTGCATTATAGACGCCAATGATTATCATCATTACCTTACATGCATATTTCACATCAATTTTTGGCCGGCATTCTGTCAATTCCTAAAACCCTACAACACTCCACCAACACATCAATGTTGCTTATTGTCCACAACACGAGATTCTATCAATTCCTAAATCCTACAGTACTCAACCAATACATCAATGAAACCTACTGTCCCCAACACATGCATACCTTCAATTACAACTCCCCAATTCACATGGGTTTGGGGTACTTACGAATTTAGTGATGGTTCCTTTGGCACCTAGACACTCGAACTTGTGGCCACCTCCCTTTTGAATTCGCGCCTTGGCTGCCCTGGATCTCATTTATGGCATTTTCTTCTCATCTTCAAGCTAACATGCTAGTATATTCCAAGACTATGGAGTGCAACCATAAGTGGGACAACTTAGATTTGCAAAGTTTTTCGAGCACACCTTTGTCTCATGCAATTGGCAATCTCTAAATCCTAAACCCTATACCCTCAGGAGACCATCTGTTGTCAAATTCAAAAATAAGCTCTTGCATGTATTGGTACTTTAGGCAAAGATCCTACTCATGCCATTCGAGGTGCAAGGGAATGGTTTGAGCAACCTTGTCGAAGGCTTTCTCCCTCATGCGCGCTTGGAAGTTCAGGACCTGCTCAAGTTTTCTATTCTAGCAGAGTGGTTGCGGTGATGAGAGACGAAGACAACGGCAAGGCAACCAAGCAAACTCACAGACGCGGTGAAGAGCCATGAAGGGGTGGCAACCTAGAGAGATGTTATTGTTTGAGAGATTACCTTAATCCAAAGGATAACCAATGAAATTGAAGCACTAGTTCACCTACAACGGGAAAGGAGGTTTAGCAAACAACAATGACACATTGAGCAACCAATTCCAGACTCAAGTAATGAGAAGTTACCCCAAGGGGAATGTGGTCCAGGAAGTAAACGAAACACCGATATGTCTCAAATTGCAGATCAATGCAACACCAATTTCAAACTGCCAAAGATGGAATCTCCAACTTTTGACCTTGATCTGAGTAACTTTTATACACTGCCCTTGCAAAATTTACCATGCCCCCCTCTTTAATTCCATCAACTGATAGCTGTAGGCCTTAGACATGGGGTTAAAAAATCCAATTTTCGTAACCCTCGTCGAAACCGAGATGCTCGTTTTACCTGATCATGAGAAATCCATTGTTTAGTTCAACATTGATGCAAGTCATACTATGAGTAACACACCCTAAGGTCAGCAAGCAAGACCATGGGCATAAATTTGAAACATTCTATCAAGATTATTTTTGACTGTAAAGAGTACCTACAAAAGTTTAAGCCAAATAAGAGTGAACACATGAGTAGATTTGGCTCGATGTTAAACATACAAGTTGGATGTGGTTATCGTCGCATTTACATTTCGGATGTTGAAATACGAGTAGAGTTATTTAAACTTATGTCTTGAGATTTACGAAAAGTGAAATATATTCCAAAAATGTGAAAACCCCAGGGAAAATTTACCATAGAGAATTATAGTGTGAAATACATCAATCACATGCATATCTACTCTCTCGTATGCTTCTAGTCCAACTGTAGTTTTGTAGAAACGCATGTCACAGAAATTCACCATGGATTCACATCCTTAGCATACAGATTAATGTTGATACACCTCCTGAAGCAGAGCTTCACTAACCACGTTTCCTTTACCTACTTCCAGGAGCCCAGTTGAATTTTTTGTTGGTCTGGATTCCTTCACAATGTACACTAGACAAACCATATTGACTAATAAAATGATGCTAAATTATCAGCTGAGATAAGTAGTATGTGCACAGACCTCTGGAGGATGTCGAACACCATTGGAGCGATTTTCTCGCAAATCAGAAACATTGTCTACATTATTTGCTACCTGCAAAATCATGCCGCCAATGTTGGAGATACATACCTGACGTTCTATAATTACAGAGGACTAAGTCATCTCCAAATGCAAGTGACCGGCGTTTAATGTTGAGTCAGTGTTGACACATACCCTTCACGGTTTATTATCCTTCCAGTGTTGATGATGATTCATTCAACATGCAGTTAAAGATTCACTCAACATTGAGCTAATGATTTTTTCAAAATTGATTCAAATCACGATTCAACCTTTTAGGTATCTCAATGATGACATATAGAAACAAAGGCTTTGGTTTGCAACCCTAAGTTTGGTAGGCATTAATTCAATGTTCTAGTTTGATGTGGAATCTATGTTCATATGAGTTCAAAGGTTTGTGATGTATGTAAACAAAGATTACTTGCATATCAAACTATTTGAATAACCAAAAAGTTGTAATATCGGTGGAGTTACTTGTGCAGGATGTACGGTGCCATTGGAGTGGTGTGCTTCAAGACCACGAACATGATATCCGTTACTTTGTACCTGTTGAATTCATGCCACATTAATGGACAGATGACTCCATATAGTCGAACAAAACAAATTAAAACTCCCTTCCTTCCTCTCCTCCTCTCTCTTCCCTTCCTTGCATCGATTCCTTGCCCTCATATACATTGTGTTCAAGTAAGATCTACTACAATTATGACCATGTGTTCCAAGAAAAAAACATTTGCATACAAGAAGCAATGAAATAACTAAGGAAAATAAACAACATGCACCTATTAGTTAATGCAAGAAAATACTACATTGTTGATCTCAATTCCACTGCATTCCTTAATCCTTCAATTAAGTTTCATCAATCATGATTGTCTAGGGAATGCAAACATGACCTAATAACTCCTGACTTCAATCTCTCTAACCTTATCCTTAGCTTCTATTCCCCTCATTGACCCTTGCACTCATTGGTTGTTGCGATTAAATTTCTAAATATTTTTCAAACTACCTAATGACATGCCAAGGTCCACATACTCTAGGTTTAATGACCAGTCTTTTTGATTGGCTACCATAGTGCTAGGACAACATTGAAACTAACTAATTCAAGTTTGAAGTGAAAGTGCCACATGTCACAAACCCAATGAATGCAACCTACAAGAAAAAATTGACGTGGCACGATTATAAATTCAGATTTGACATGTGAATGTTGAATTTGCCACGGTACTCTAGTAGGGTTGGGCATGACCTTACATACCTCAAAGGCTCTAGGGGAAGCATCACTTTGTTCACCTCCAAGGTGGCCATATTCTCTCAATGGCTGCTGAAGAATGGCACATTTACAAAGCATTTGAGTGGGCGCAAGTAGGAACTAAAATCATAGTTATTAGATTTTGTACTTTTCCTTCACACTTTCATATGAATCTCCAACATTGTTAGAGGAAGATATTTTGTCTCCTATTATTTGGTGGGTCCCCTATCAAAAATTTGATTCATTAGCACTAACACCCCTCCCGATGCCAAAAAGATTTAGCAAAAAGAAACAAAACAAGGGATTCACGGCATGACAACATTGAAGTATGTTTGGCCTCATGGTTCAAGTGCAAACTTGTGTGATTGCAATAGCGTGAAGGAGAAGTTTGTCTTCTTATACGAGTTGTTCTTTTATGTGTGTGTACACAACTGCCTTCCATTTCTCAAGCATTTAAGGGCCACTTTGCATGAGGAGTCCAAGTCAATTCAGGGCTTTGACATGCATAAATACTTGATTGGTCTAATCCACTAACTCAACCCCGAGGCCTTTACATGATGGAGTCAAGGCCATTCCCTGAAATTCATATTCTAATAAGACGAATTATGTTTAATGCACTAAAGACAAAGTTTGAACTACCCAAGGAAAGAGAATTGGGTTGGACCCAAAATGAAAACCCAATTTTCTTCCTTGGGGGTCATGTCAAAACTTCCTCCTTGGCCCGAGCCCGAGTTTTAATATTTCGTGTGAATTGGCTTCAAATTTTGAAGGCCTTGACCCCTCATGTAAAGTAGACTTAAGTGTTGAGGTGACTAACCTACTTGTAAGTCACTTTACCTACTTGCTACAGATTAGATGTTGTATGCAAGGAGCCCTACCACAAGCTATAGCAAAGCAACATGTATACGAAATTGGACGTAGCAATGACCATGTTGCAAGGATAAGGTACTATGGTCTATAACCAATGTGCTTATGTCCAATGAGGACATGACAAATCAACGAGATTGGAGTTGGTCAATGCTACATGCAACTATAGTACACATTTGGGTTCAAGTTCCCCGTGCCAAATTTTTTCAAAGCACATGGACATCAAGCAAAGAATCCACGTCGTGATATAAGCCAAAGAATCCCAAGGGTAGTGCGAAACTTGTGATTGCTAAAGTGCAAAGGGAACTAGATTTCTAAAACCCTAAACCCTAAACCTTCTTAAACCCTAACCCCTAAAACCACTCAACGCACGAGCTCGCAGACACGATCAATAGTATGAAGAAATAGGGCCAAATAGGAACCAACCTGAATTGTTGGAGTTTCGGTAATCTTTTGAAGCAAGTCTTCAAGTGTCTGGCATATCTCTGAAAACGAAGGCCGGATTGAGGGTTTCTCATTCCAACATCTCTCGATGAGCGCGACTAACCCATGTTTTTCCCAGAATGTGTATTGGAGGCAATTTGTTTTGAGGTCCGGTCTTTTGTTGGCAAGTACTTCTCGCCTCACCTGTGTCCCCTTCGGATAGGGTTCCAGGCCCGTGAGGACCTCGAACGCTGTGATACCGAAGCTGTAGACATCTGTCTTGTAGGGATCGAAGTTTGGCTGGATCGGGCCGTCGCGGCGGGCCAGCAGGACTTCCGGGGCCGCCCATATTGTGGTCCCATTCTTTGGTTTCACATCCTGTTTCCATAACTGCGCGCTACCGAAATCCGCAACCTTCACGAGATACTCTTGTACTTCTCCTAACACCTCAATGTGACTCACGAGGATATTTAGGGACTTTAGGTCGCCGTGTATGACAGTTTGCGAATGCAGGTATGCCATCGCCTGTGCAATCTGGAGCAATATGTGGACTGAATTCCAGTGTGAGAATGGTGGCTGGCTGCCATCCATGCGCATTCTGTCGAAAATGAGAAAGCGAAGGTCGTTTTCCAGTAATTCCATATACAAAGAGCTTATAAACTCAGAGCCTTCGATTGTTTCCTGTATGCCAAAGCTGTAGACAATGTTTGGATGGAATATCCTTTTCAAGATGTCCAGCTCTGTACGATAGATGGGATGTGGACAGAGTGGAAAGATGATATTACATTTGAACACTTTTTTGGCGAAAATGCCTCTTCCTAAGAGCACTCTGAAAACAGTCCCTTCGCTACCCTGCCCAAGCTCCCTCACCTGCACTTCAGGTGAGTCGATTTGCAACATTTCTCTTTCAGGCGAACTCGTAGGAGGTAGGTTACTTCCATCGCTGGCGTCACCTTCGTGCCAGCGGCTTGCAACCGCGCATGGTCCTCCATGATCACACGATTCGTGCAACTTCTTCATCAACGTTGTATTATCTACAATTGCTTTGTCAATGAAATCACAAGGGAAGAACACTCTCTTGCTCATAGAGCAGTGGGGACTCCCATCTCTGAATGTCTGGAGTTCCTTCTCCTCTAGCTTCCTCCAATACGGACTACATGGTACCAAATTACACTGAATGGTGACACGATTTTCGGAGATGAGTAGCTTGGATTCTTGTTCTAGGGTTTCTAGGGAGAACAATGCCTTTGGATCCTTGGCGTATGTGATTGCAGTTCGGAGCCACTGGTTCTTACGATTAAGCATAAAAAAGTCCTCCGAGGCGTTAGCAACAAGGCAAAGAAATTTCAGGAGCTCCAGTTGCTTGCCTTTTAGGTCAGGCAACGATTCCTCTCCAAGTTCGTTGGGCAATCTTATAACCTGAGTATCTCTAAGCCCTACACATCCATCACCTAACAGCAACCTGGTCGGCTGGGTTCTACTCGATACCGGACTGTCATATAAAGCTCCAAAACTAGCCAATTGCGCAAGTTCAAAATGGGCTTCACCCATACTTCAAGGTCTAACAAGAAACGAGATCTGATCTTAGTGGTTGTTCTTCCTGTATTGGTAGAAAAGCAATCGCCAAAGGACGACCTCACACAGCTACCGTATTTGCAATCCAAATTTTGACACGTCTACCACTTGAAATGCAACGGGTTTTTGCAAGTGAAAACAACCTCATACTCGCAGTGCTACTTATGAGCTGTCTGGAGAATTTACGAAGGAGCGCACACCACAAACCTCACCACCGCGGGCATGGTTGGCTATGTCTTCTTCTGGCTATGGCGTTGGCCCCTCGAGGAAGTCTGCCAAGATTCAAGATCTGAAGCTGAGCATGAGACATAGGCGCACCAACTCTAGCCAATGTGTCCAATTTCAACAGCGTTGTGAGATGATTCTCCCATATGCAAGTAGCAGATGCTTCGACACCTCGATGACTCCACTTGCAATGTTGCTCTTTGATATAGAGCTTCCACCATTCTGAGTCTCGTCAAGTTACGCGTCTGTAAGTTATGCCTTCAATATGTGTGAGCACATCGTGACTTGCCAAGCTCCTTGTGTGCAGTATTCTCACAAAATCCAACCTTAAGCGGACCCATTTGTTGGCAAGTTGCTCAAAACAAATTTGGAAATATGCACGTCAACCTGAGGTCGAATAGTCGGTAAATACGGTATAATTTGCAAGCTGGCAGTGCAACTGGGCCTACTAAATATGGCATATTTATCTAAGAAGCTACAGTAGCCTCGGACTCAAGACTCAGGAGTCACCAGGTGGCGGATTGTTTTTGGTGCGCAGGATATGGGCCGGGCCCAAGGACTTATTCAAGTTAGTGACTGCAGTGGTGTTGGATTCTGATACTCGGCTGTTAAGCACTTGCGTAGAAATTTACGCCGATTTATTCTAACTTGCGGCTATGATCCAATTGGGAGAGGACTTTGAAGAATGACTCTGGAACAGATCACCACGTTGGGAGCATCTTCTTAGATCTTCGATTTTAAACTTTTGGTTTGATTTCTAGCGTAACACAAGCCGAACTCTTTGGTATCGAAAGTCGTGAGTGCTCTCAAGCCCGGCTTGGGGTCAATGAGTTGTTTCGTGAGGTGTATTGTAATCCTCTCAGTAGAAGTTGCCATTTGATTCAAAAGAAAAGATAAGGAAAGAAAAGTCGTGAATGCGAGTTGAACGTTATAGGTTCCGTGAATGTAATCAAGCTCGTCCGACATCAAGATTCTGTTGCTTTAGGTTCGAATCTATGTTCATAACCGACCATTGGAGAAATGGGTTGTGATCAAGACCTCTCTATTGTGCGATGGCGACTTAAATATTAAGAAGTTTCAACGATGGCTTAACAGAAAGTCTTAACGCGAGAAGGCGCAATCACCAAAGATGCCAGTGCCCGAAGTTGGAGTGCTAGTTCGAATCAACGGAGACCAGGAGGAGCCAAGGAGAGTTACAGAATCAAGCAGCAGCAGTCGAACTCCGTTCCCATAGTTTCTCTCTTTGGTTTTATGTCAAGAAAGATACCACTCGTGCAATTAGTGCATCACATACTGGCAGGTGTTTTGCAGCACAGAGTTTAGGTGCTTTCAACTTATAACCTTATCGATTTTTTTACGTTTCTGAGTTTGATAATCGTTATGCATTCGAGTAAAGCAGCTTGTCTAGAAACAATCAATATGGCTGCCTCTACGATTCCCGACTCTGTTAAAAAAGGGACTGCCACTAATCCAGACTGGAATCTTGTGATATCAAGAGATTTAAAGAGTTTGACCATGTTAGGGAGAGGTTTGTCCGGAATTGTCTACGAGACTACGTGGAAAGGAAAGCGGTATGCTAGAAAAGACTTCGTAAGGGTAGGAGGCAACATTTTCGAAGCAGAAGCTCGTGTTCTATTAGGTCTTCACCACCCGAACATTGTGCAAACTTATTGGTGGACTGTAGACAAAAGAAGCTGCTCACTTGTCTTAGAGTATATGGATGATGACCTTTCCAATTTATTACAAAATAGGAAGAGCTCTAAGCGGAAGAATCAAGCTGGTAGTGCAGGCCCGAGTAATACAAGCAACGTGATTGACCTCCAAAGCTTCATACAGGAGAGGACGAATGTGGTAGGTATTCATACTCAGTATGTTTCAGAGCACACTTATCCTTTTGAATTGTGGGAAGCCCTTCGTGTGATTCTGGAAATTGCCAAGGGCATGCAGTTTCTACATGAAAAACGAGTTGCGCATGGTGATATCAAGCCAAAAAATATTCTCATCACTGATTCAGAGGGTGTGATGTCAGTGAAGCTGACCGATTTTGGTCTATTGAGAACAAAGCAGAAGAGCAGGCTGGTTTCACGCCAGGTACGTAAACTGAATTTGGTTCAATGGAAAGCACCCGAGCTATTTGACATGTTACTCGGTCGTTCTATGAGCGACTCAAATGAGTCTTCCACGGATTCAGAGACAGATAACGATGAAGACATAATTGCAAATGATACCAGCCTTGACAACTTTGCAGGCACAAGGCTAGCGATGGCAGATGTCTATAGCTTTGCCGTAACATGCTCACAGATATTGACTGGAGAAGAGCCATATCCAAGGGTGAGTTTGAAAGAGCTGATGAATGGAATTTCTTCTGGTTCTATGAGACCAGAGCTTCCTTCTACATGTCCACCACTGTTGAAAAGTCTTTTACATGAAAGCTGAGGTTTAAACCACACACGACCCACCTTCTCCAGCATCTGCAAAGTGCTGGAACATTTACTATCTTCACCCCTGGCAGGTACTGTGGCTGGACCTTCCTGTTATTCCTTTCTGATGCTATACACATTCTTCTGTAGCCATTGGTCCAATTCAAGATGATAAAATTTGATGCAACTGACCCTTTTGCCATGCAAACTTACAAAGTGCATATGGTGCAAACCTAATCTTTGCAATTTGAAGAGAAGAAGCCAAATCATTCTTTAAATCTGCTTGATATTATTCTTACAGGTCCTTACTCCGAAGGATTCACGGTCGACAGAAGCGACTTACGTATTGATGGGGAAAGACAACACATTGCTGAAGACAAGGGACAAGATAAACCATCAAGTGAAGGAGACTCATTTGATCCAACAACAAATTCTTCTCAAGAAGAATCGGTGAAAACTTGGGGGAAGGACGATGAAGGTGTGTTTTTAGTTGGTTTGCTATTGAGTATCTTCTACATTGTTCTACTAGTGTCACAACTTCTCCTGGCAAATACTGGAACTGTTGATCATTGTCCTTGAACGCTTCCTAAATTGCTCAACATTGTAAAGGGTGACGCATGGAACCCCCTGCACCTGGACCACACTGTGATACATCGTTATGGTAAAATGATAGACTGAATGCAACCAATGATTTTGTCCTGTGCGGTAACATACAAGACATTTACTATATGCAATCCAATTGCATACTTTTAGCCTCCTTTAACTACCTTTGAGACCATGCCTTTCTCACATGATTAGATGGTCCTTAAAGCTTCATGCCTTGGACTGCAGGGCTGAGAATGCCAAACACTCCTCTTGAAGCGTTGGAGTTTAGAACGAATCTGAAGGAGGGGGATGTGGCCTGGAACTCATGGGCGCAGCCACCGGGATCTACTGCAGGTGAGAATGTAATTTGAGGCCCTTAATTTATGTATTTGGAAGTTTAATAGGGGTGAATGCTGTGAATGGCCACAAAGGTCCTCACACACCATAGTTGACGTTATTTTTAGTACCAAAATTGTTTGAGCGGAGATTGAGCACCAATTACTGTGAATTCCATTCTCCATGTTTAGTTTGAGCGGGTTCCTTGCAAGAGAACCTTTTCTAACAGTTTTCAAATGTCCTTTGTGTTGCTTCACTCCGTTGTCAAACCCCAGAAAACAAAAGAGTAAGAATTTGAGACTCTAAACAATACCCTAAAAGTGTGAAGGCGTTCCTTCCTCCATCACCATCCTCACAGTGGTGGTATATGAGCCAAGGGTGTGGCATTGACTGTAGATGCACTCAACTCTTAAGTGGGTGTGTTCTTGAATGGCAGGAGCATACAGGGAAGCTTTGTCTGCACTTCATAGTGCACCTCTATCTTCACCTCCATTGGTGAGGAGCTATGACGAATTTGGCAACATCCCCTCAGTTACTGCACCAATGGGGACTCATGTCATAGACATGCCATTAGAATCAACCAGTGATGTTCTCCAAGCAACTTATCAGGGTAGACAAGTTGGTTCAGGAGCTCCAGTATGGGGGTTGCATATTGACAGGCGTTTAGAAGTTCCTGGGCAAGGCCCTCAGCAGCATATAGTTGGCACAGTGAATTGCCAGGCACCAGATTCGGAGGTGGATTCTCATAGTAGTGACTCAGATGAAGGGAGAGTATGTCTGGCAAAGATGGAGATTGACAACATCATTTGGATTCGAAAAACCAGGAGGCACAAGGTGGCTCTGGAGGAGTGGGTGAAGAAGGAACAGTTGTTTGCAGCCAGGTCGGACAGGAAGAGAAAGCAGAGCTTATCTGTGAAGAACGAGATTTACCAGCTTCTAGGGTTTTACAGTGTGTTTCAAGGTGTACTGCTCACTGCAGTTGCCCAATCCAGTCTCCTGCACTGCAACAACTGGTGGACTGCTTTCTCTCTGTCTGCGCTTGCCTCTTGTGTCACCATAGGTGGGTTCATCCACAAGTTTTGGATTATCTGGAGTCTGGAAAGAACTATCCACACAGAAAACATTGCCCGCAAGGTTATCCCTCCCCTTCAAACAATCTCTGAAATTCTCTCCTGAAGAATCTATTGTGTGATAAGCTCATTAGGATTTATGTGCCTTCCATCCTACTTAGGCTTGTAAAAGAAAGTTAACCCATTTTGTCAGCCTAGATACCAAAATGCAAGACACATCTCATTTTGCAGTATAAGATGACATTGTCAGGTGTGGCCATCTGACGACTGTGTGGTTCTTTTGCCTGGTTTTCTCTACAGCTTTGTGTGTCCAGAGTACAAAAACTGAAATACTTAGGGAGACAATTTAGATTTCACAAGGATGCTCAAGACGGCAAGGTTACGCTAATGAGCAGGTTGAGCTTGAAGGTGTATTTTGTAGTTGTGATCATTACCTTAGCATTTTTTTCATGCACATTTCTAGCTTCTATCCACCAAATTTTATGTAACCCCGGGTACTCCCTCTTGCCTGATGCCTTCCCCTGATGGTGGCTGAGGTCTTCCTTAAATCTGGAGTCAACAATCAAAGATCTCCAGCTTTCATCTAGGTAAGTGCTCATTTTCCCAACCCTTTTGACACACGTGATTTCTGAATTGTGGCAGTGAGGTTATTGTAAATATTATCCAAGTGAGATATCAGTTGTATATATTTGTTCATTTCAGGGTCAAAGAATTCAACGCAGATTCAGTTTAGGTTATGGATTCTCCATCCCCAGAGATTTCCTGTGCACATTCACTACATACTGCATCTTGAGTGAATAGTTCTTTAGCTGTTTTCATGCACACACTAGGCTTCATGAGCACACAGATACAGTGGTTTGAAAATGTCCACTGATGATTCATGTTCCATTGTTTTCCCTGTTTTGCATCAGTTCATGTGGTGGTGTAACACTCCTTGTTGGATAGGCTTTACAAAGGCCAAACATGGTTGTTACCAAGTTCAAGGACACGGCTGCATCTTTCTGATGGAGTAGAAGCTGAGGTATGGAGAGACATTTGCATCCTTGCTGAAAAAGTTTGTGCAAACAAGGTTCACATTTATCTGAACTATTGATTCTTGTCACAAAGAATGAATAACATGACTTTACTGAGCCTCGTAGGGACATTCCCTTCCTATTCTAGCTTCAAGAATCAAGGTCCTTGTTTGCATGCATAAATGCAGAGCATAGTGCAGTGGCAAGCTCTTTTAGTCGACACATCCTTGTTGCCCATCATTGGACATGTAGCCTTCTCTCATCTACCAGTGATTCAATTGAAGGGATGTGCCCCGAATGGTATAATTGTTAGATTCCATGTGCACTGGGAAACTACATAGACTACTTAAGCATGTTAGGAATGAGTTCAACTATGCCCAACACCATCAATGAGGGGCATTCACATGAGGACCAATACTATTTTGTTCTTGTAGGTGTTAATAATAGGTGTGGTATCAATTAGCATCAAGGCCAGGCAATGTTGGTGACCTGGATGCTGCTATCAATCGCTCAAAATCATGATTTGTCAGGTGTATAAATTTGATAGAAAATATGTCAACTTCATCAGCGTAGCAGTGTCAACAAATTCATTTACACTGCAAATCTTTGTTATTTGGTTGTCGCCCTCTGAAAATGTCTTCATCGCCCTTGTTATGTCCATCCACAGGCATGGTCAAGTGTGTTGCCACAATGTCAAGTGAGCAGATTCATCTGCTGCAAGGTCAAAACCCCAGTTCACAATCTAAAAGTACATTTTACAGGGAAGTAGTGTCCATTTGACATTACCCATTTCCAAGTGTAATGTAGGATCTGGAATGGATCCTTGTCAAATGAACCCCTAATTCCTTGTGCCAGGAAGTATGCAGTTGATTCGAGGATGTTAGAAACCAACAAATGATTGAAAATTCATGCAATAAGACTTGCCTTTGGCAATTTATGCCCGAGTCCCTACAGTCCTAGACCCATTATTGACCAATTTGATGTACAGACAACCCAAGTTTCGCAGAAACTGCTCACTCAAAGCATTATCCTTCCACAGGAGGAGGTAATTTATGAGGTCATGCTCTTGTTTGTTGTCATATTTCGGTTCAAATTCTACCAACCACAGTTTCGACCAAATATATGTATTACAAATCTTTCTATAGGGATATATTCAAACCTAAACCTGAGCTAAACTGGAACCTTGAAAGCCTCTGGCAATCCATCAGAGTCATTCCCAACCATGTTCGGCCTGTTGTGTTACAGAATTCCCTTGCCCTTGCAATTGGGAGGTGCATGCATGGTAGTGGGATGGCTTTTTCAGAGCATGTTCTATTTTGACAAAGCAGGTGGCAACTTCCAACATTCATAACATTACTCAGCTGATGAGTTGTGTTCAACTACCCTGACTTTAGATTTAGTTTGAAGCAGTGGGATTCCGGCATCCGGAGTCGTTATTCTCGAATCTACTATTGGGCCCATGAACACACCTCATCATTTGAGTAATGTTATGTTTTATAGGCCATGATATTAAAGTGATGCCTTATTATTAAAAAATCATAGTGGCTTCTACTCTATGATCACACTAATAGATCAATTTGGTGTAGCTAGCCACTCCGGACCCTCATTGATCAATTATTAACCTCAAATGCCTAGAGGATTCTTCACTATGTATAGATAGACTTACAGATTGCACTAAATCACTTCAATTTTCATTGTTTCCATTTGTAAAGTTGTAGAGATTCATTTTAAAACCAAATATAGATATGGCTATAATTTTAAGAACCCCATGAGCATTAAGTATCTAGTTTTAAATAGCATTATAGTTTGAGATTTCTTAGACTAATGACAGAACATGATTGACATATAGAAATTTGGCAAACTATATTGTTTATGGTAAATGTTGTGGGCCACACTATAAATGAGGAAATTGATGCTAAAAACATCAGGGATATTATTGTGGGTGGACATCATATTCCAACTCACAATATATGTAACATTTGAGGTCTACATTGTAGGTTATAGTATAACTATTGGATGGAAAATAGTATAGATTTGAGAGATTCCAACAAAGTGAGTTCCACTTTATGCCCATCCTACCTGAGAAGTTTCAATCTAAGATTTATGTGGAAAGATTAATGTAGCAAAAAACTCAAGTATAAAGTTCCACACTATTTTAATGTGCGATGGTGTGTATTGTGGACCACAATATAGTGCATCAAAACGTAAGTCATACTATAAGTATGCGCATAGCATTTACCATAAACAACATACTCATGAGTACATGTGCTCGTTAAGCACTCACTATGAATAATGGTAAAATATAAGTGTCCAAAGATATCATAAATTTAGATAATAAGAAATCTAACAAAGGAATGACACTCATGGTAATAAGCCTATTTAAAATGTAGAGCCCTCAAAGTATGATATATATTGGTGGCAACACCTCTATATGAGAGCTAATGAACCCCCTTTCATTTCCCAAAAACTTTGACATCTCATAACCAAATAAGTTACAAGACAAAACATAATTAGAGTTGAGATGACAATCCAATTTGGGCTCCTTAAGCATTTCAAGATTAAAAACTATATTGTTTATGGTACCTGGTTTCACCAACCCCATGATGGAGTGGCGAGGTGCTTCCTTGCAAAGGCGACATTGATGACCATGGTGCCTTGGAGGCTTTTTCACAATTGAAGAAATTCAAACAATTTGTAGATCTTCAAACTCCATGTAGAATTGCATTCTAGTAGATTTGGCAGCCATGTCGAAAGTGCATTGGTTAGAATAATGTGTCCATTTGGATTAAAGGATTTATTTAATCACATAGGACCGACATAACAATATTTAGCTATACGGGTTAGTTCCATGACCTTGGAATATGTCAATTATATTATGTGGGTCCCTTGAACAAACCATGAATATTTTTTTTACTATTCATACATTCATGATGTTGAACTGGAAATTTGGGTGGAGTCATACTCTCGGCACTATGCATAGGAAATACTATCCATCCCAAGAATATTTCCCAAAAACATTGTTCATCCCAATATTATTTCTTGAATTATTATTAATAAATACAATATCATTGAAAATACCAACATTGTTCACAATATGCTTACTTTACGAACCAACACTACATAACATTATTTAGATCCATAACAATGTTATGTGGGACTGACAATATTTTGTAGAATATTCCTCACATTTAGCCTTAATGATGGAATATTCCATTGAATATTGTTAGTCCCACAGAACAATGTTATGGATCTTAATAATGTTATGTATTCATTATTCTGACCAACATTAGTTTCTTATTATTTTCTAAGTTTCTTCCCATGAAGGCATGATTATGGAGGCCCATGTCAGATGCTAAATAAAGAATGGGAGATAACCATGCAGCTGAATAATGTTATGGAGTCCCTACAAGCTAGATGTCTATTTAGTACTGCACCATGGGAAAGAGTTGTAGAATTGGTTGGTTTCAAGGTTTGTACATTTGGGGGTTTAGCAAGCTCTAGTTAGCATCATTCCACAATCACAATTCATTACGAATAATGAGATAGCAACTTCTCACTGAGCATGGGCTGGCATTTTGCTCACAAGCATTCAGAAGGAAATTTGTGCAACGTAATTGGGTCCACAATTATTAAGGCCGGGTAGAGCATGCTAAAAGCAACCCCATAAAATCAAGCACATATTGATCATGAGAATGTCTACTTCCTTGACATCATGTTCACGTGTTGTTTTTAGGTCATCTGCCAATAAAGTTTTGAACCCTTATAACTTTCGCATATGGAATTAAATCGACCACACACTAGTTAAAACGACCACACAGACGTGTCACGCAGTCACATGACCTATCAATGTAAAGAAGAGCAAGGTGATAACTTTGCATCCTCTGTTTTTACATTTAAGTTGATAACTTGCTCCTCTTCATGTGTGCAATGAAAAATCAAATTTTGACAAGTCATGTGACCGTGCAACGCGTCTCTATGGTCGTTACAACAAACTACATGGTCGATTTAACAATCCCTTAAAAAAAAGGCATATTTTGGTGCATTAGATTCCCCTGTCACTTGTAATGAGATTCCTTTAGAATATTTTGAGTTCTCATGATATTATACTCCCTCCGTCCCAAAATGATTGTCCTACTTCCCAATTTTTTTTGTCCCAAAATGATTGTCTAGTTTATCTGCCCGGCTAGAAATTTGAGGTTCAAAGTCAAATATTTTCGTGCCAAACTTTCTATATCAAGAAGTCTTTTGACACCGCAACCTCCGGGGGCGTTTCGGAGCAATGATCGGGGAGAGCCAATAGTTCTTTACAAATGAACTGATTGCTATGCGCAAATAATTGGAAATAGAAGAGGGTAGTCGGATAGGCAACCGATATATAAAGGGAGGAAAACGGATATCAACCGGTCTTGATTTTGGTTTAACGGATAATTGGTGGGTTGAAGGCGTAAACCCCCGGATGTTAACCATCCTCCCGAGGGTACCGGCAGCGGCCGACCGTTTGAACATTCAACCATCCCATACAATCTTTGAGAGCCCATCACTACACAAAATGGCTTTCCCAATGCCCATGGTATGGCCTTTGGATGATAGTCAAGGGCCCTCACCATTTCATGGTCATGGCCCTTGGCTCGTGTGTGAAGTGGCCCTTAGACTAGCTATAAGGTACCATGGCCTTAAAACGTCAACTTCCTTCTGCTAACACCTATTTTTAATCTTTAAGCCGTCAACAAGTGAGTGCAACGCAGCCATCGAGTAAGTCATTCTAAAAACTGATTAATCATATGCAACATTAAGTATCAAAAATACCACTTTGGCTATTCATAACAACAATGTAAGAAGGATGCAAGAATACTTTTAGAAAAACACCAACTTTGGCCATTCACAATGGCTAATCGGGGATTTATTTGCTCAATGAGGTGGTGTAAGAAGTGATCTAGCAAAGGGGGACAACACCATCATTTAACAGAAGATCCTCACCTGCAACAATGTTGATTTTGTGGTGATTCTCACTTAGCAATCCAACAATAGACCATGCTAGTGGAGAGTAAAAGGCTCTTTCCTTAAGACAAATTTGTGAATTTCTGTAGGTTGCATATGAATTTATTGTTTTTGAATTATTTTTGTAGATTCTATATTGACTTGCTAATCTTTGGATATTTAAAAAAATCCAAGCTATCTAGCTTGCCTGAAATAGGGTTTTTTATTTTTTTTGGTAAAGTGACACTTTAAGGCCTCAGTACCTTAAGAAAACGTAAGTGTCTTCCAACGCCTATTATGACTTCTGAATTTCGTGATGTCTTCGTAGAAATGCTTTTGATGAAAATGCTAAAAATGGCAGGCTTCACAGAAGCGAACTCTTTTCCAATAAGTAGTCAACTTCTTCAAGACAAAAATTTATAACAGAACCTAAGTGTCTTCCAACACCTGATATGACTTCTGAACTTCGTGATATCTTCACAGAAAGAATTTTGATGAAATTGCACAAAGGCAGGGGCCATAGAAGCGAACTCACTGTAATCAAATTTCATGGAGATTAAGATGAGCAATAAGAAAGCCTCAGTGTCTTCCAACACCTCATATGGCTTCTGAATTTCATGATATCTTCATAGAAACATGTTTGATGAAAATGCCTAAAGGCAGGGATAAATAGAAGCGAACTAACTGCCAATAGGTAGTCAAATTGTTGTCACGGAGCATTTCAGGCTTGTTAGAGCTCCAACGGCCAACTTCCCAATCTCACTCTTCTCGCCATCATTGTCCTTCTCTGCCTCCTCTTCCACCACCCATGACTACTCCTCCAAAACAATTCCCTCTCCTCCATAACATTATTCAAATCCATAACAGTGTTCTGTGGGACTGACAATATTTTGTGGAATATTCCATCATTTAGACTGGATGTGAGGAATATTCCATTGAATATTGTCAGTCCCACAAAACACTGTTATGGATCTGAATAATGTTATGTCCTCCCAAACTTCATAATTGCAATACCTTATACTTTTCACAATGTTTTTTTGGTACTCCTATTGCAAAAGAGGCCAGTGATGAGGCCTAGTATGCCCTAACCCTAAATAATTGCAAATGTTGTTAACCTAAAAACCTCAAGCATCTTATGGGCTAGGGCAGGTGTGAGCCCAAAATGGTGCTCACATGTGTTCTTAACCCTTTGAAACTATTAGAAGTTATGTTTTGATGTTTTGTGATTATTCACAAAAATATAAAAAGAGTGAAATGTGGTGTGGATTAGGTTTAGACATTAGGGGTGTTGTGTGATTGTCTCAAGGTTTAAGTTCAATGAGGTAATGCCTTGACTAGGTGAGTATGGAGTAAGGTGAGGCGAGAGGGAATCCGCGGGTTAAATGCCCACATTAGGATCCACCTTGTTGGTTTAGGAATGGAAGAGCCTTGTGGATGGGATGAGTCCCTACTTAGAAGGAGAAGGTTAAGGGGGTTGTGATTGGAGGCTCTAATCCTCTCACCCTATCTTTACCTCATGCCCTCTCTCCCTCTCAACTCACTATATAATCCCTCATTCTTCCCTCTCTCTTCCTCTTTCTTTCGTGCTCCTTGGCACCCCACGTGTTATAAGTGTGGGTGTGCATGGTTTTAGGGTGAAGAGCCAAGACTAGTTAGCCTTGAGGTGGGCTTGACTTCTTGTTAGGAGTAGCTTAGGTTGGAAGAATGTAGAGTGTGATTTATAGTCTTCAAATTGTAGTACTTGGATTCATGATATCCATACTTATAATTATTTAGATTTACAAGGTTATGTTTGTGAAACATTGGATCATTTAGTTTTGTTGGACTTACAAAGTTATATTATTGAAGTAGGTGAGCTTGGGTGTGTGTGGAGTAAGAGAGAGGCACGTAGGTATACGAGGTTATAAAGTGAAAAAATGCAGATTCAAAGGAAACAGCGTAGAATTGCGATCATATACTTTTTGGCAGTAGAAATATTATTGCATATTCATGTAGAGGACTTCATTACCTATCCATGGATACCAAGAACTCATTTTTTGGACTTCATATGAATTTTTGAGAGCCAAAAAACCGAGACTATGTCCAAACTTCCAAAAAAATAGTGACACACTCTTATAGTTTTTGACTTATGATGTTTAGACTTAAAGTGTTGGATTCATTAGGTAGGAAGGGGTGTGTGTAACTTTTGAATGTATCGGTGATTGACCATTGAGGTAAGTGTTTTTAAACACTCGCACTCTTTTGGTTGAAATAATTATACATTGAACTACCGAGGAGGGAGTTATTATGTGTCAGTCCAACATTCCACACTCGGGCTAGGACGAAATCAAGGGTGAGGGACTTTGGGTGACAGCAGGCACTGGCGAAAATGTAGAAAACCACGGGCAAAAAAATGTAGGGTGGATTTTATTCAAGACCAATGATTTTTACATTTTTTAAAAATAAACAATAGCATTCTCTAAATATGAATCTGGGAATAATATATAATGTACAATGTGGTTTAAGTTGTGGTATTTTTTTTCATTTAGATGTAAAGTAACATAAAGAAAATTAAGTTTAATTTTTTTATTTTATAGGTTCAACATAAATCATATGCCATTAATGGCATTGTATGAGAAAATAGGCAAAATGTATGTGAACATGTGGATGGATTTGTTGAAATGGTTGTCTTTGGATGAAAAGTACCGTCATCCGGTGATGAAAGGGTTGGCTGGTTTATTTAGGGTTTTATGGGGGTTCAAGAACCATAAGCAGTATGTTAAAGTTCATAGTATGATGGTTGTATGTGTGTAATGTGCAGAGTTATATATGTACAATTTAATGTATGCATAGTGTGTTGTATGTGTAATGTATGTGAAGATTGCTCACACGAAATTTCTACTACTTATAAATAACATAGGGTCATTAAAATTATGCGACTCTAAAATTTATACATAATGATAGGGTGTTAAAAAATACCATCCAGTAGAAACTTAGCTACTTATAGGGTGGAAAATATTCAATGACGGAAGGTAAATGCCCCCCCCCCCATTAAGTAGGGGGTTCTCGCACGTGTATACATAAATCGAGTGCAGATGCACCCCCCGGGCTTATGGGTTGTTTACGCCATGGACCATGAAGTCATCCCAGGCCTTGTAAAATCTATGATTGGTTGTTGCATTCGTCCCGAGACCACTACGGTTTACACCAAGGAAAAATGGTCATAGTAACCATGGAGTTTGAGGTCCCCAAAAGACATATTTTAAGGCCTACATTATCCACTAACATGGTCCAACGGGTTTTGCAGTGAGAGAGGTAAAAGAGATGGTATGGTAGAACAAGGCAAAGACCCATGGCAAAAATGCTATTATTATAAAAAATTAAATTTTGGGGGGAGTTTTAGATACAATGACGACTCTCTTTATTACACACTAATGTTATATTTTGAAACCACAATAGAATGGCCGTTGTTTGTAGGATTCTCTCATTTTTCTTGCATTTTTGTTTTCGCATGGTTTGGTTAATAATGTGTCAAGTTTTTGTCACAACATGGAGGGATATATTGTTGATGAGGAATCATGTAGAGAGTTGTAAGGAGAGTGGTCACAAAATTTACAATGGATGCAAGAAATCGCAGCTCCAATTTCCAAGAGTAACCAAACATTGATTTCTCAAATGTTACAAGGTCCTAATCTCATTTTGGTGCATTTTTTCCTCCTTCAATTATACCCATATTCAATTTTTTGCAAGAAGGACAATTAGAGAATCCTCCTAGAGCTAGAATCTTCCAAGGAAAGGAAGAAGTAGTAACAACAGTAAAGAGGAAACTTGTTGGAATAAAAGAATAACGACCAGCAAAAGAAGGAGCGTAGAAGATGAAGAAAACCGACAATAATGATATGATTGAGGTTGGCGAATATGATGAAGAAAAAGAGGACATGATAAGAATGAAGTGGAGAGATTTTGAAGTGCATCATTTAATTGCTATTCGAGGCGAGATTGATGAGGAGTTTGTGAGAATAAAAAATAAATAAGATATTTTTTTATAACATTACTTAATTTTTTTACAAAAATGAGATTGTATGAAGATGTATGAGGTTGTATATGGACCGTATGACGAGGCCGTAAAAGGCCTTTACCTTAGCTATAAGCTTGTATGCCCTCCCCCAAAATTGGATTTCGTTGATGTGGGAGCTTTGCGATATAAATACTATATTTAGTAATTTCCACATGCGCGAGGATTTGAACCCGCCTTTCTTCGATTGAAAACCTTCCCTCCTCCTCCCTCTAACCACTAGCCCATTTCATATTTTCCGTTCTCACCCATTCATATTGTTCTCATGTGCTACATGTTCTTAATAATTGTTATGTTGATTTTTTTTTCCTGTTTTTTTTTGTTTTTTTGGAGTTTTCATTCTATTTTTTTCTTTAACTCTTGGATCAAACTACAAATTCAATTATTGGCTGCAATCAAAGATTTCAACCATTCTTAGTTATCATGCAAAAAAATACAAATTTATTTTCAAATCATAAAAGACTTATAAGAGGGCTAATATGATTTTAGGAAGCGATAGAAAACAAATATATCGGTAGTTTCAAGAAATTGATGAATGCCAGCTGGGCAAGTATGTACAACTAGATTCATGCAAGCATTACAGAATCATGAAAGAAGATGTCATTCCATGTATACTTCGTATCAAACAACTACTGTTGCAACACCACCAACTGTCATACCATGAACTGTTGCAACACAATAGAAGAAGAAGAAAAAAAATAATAATTAAAATATTTAAAAATCATGAAAAGATTGAAATTATGCTAGAACAACTTGTTGGTAATTTTAAGGTTCTTCTTCCATCACTCCAATAGTCCATAAATTCCATAAAAAATATGGCTAAAAACTATGCTACTCTCCTATATAATTCTGGTTATTCTTTTATTATATTTATTCCTATGTCACTATCTGATTCTAAGATGTTGGATTTATTTTGTAATTTGTACTACCACAAATTTTCGGTCAGTAATTCATGAATCACTGTAGCTTTACAGAGAAGATCATTTGTTTTCTCATTTTCTATTAGTAAAAACAAAATGTTTCTCCATCATTTACTTCACCTGCAATTACAACATCTTTCTTAGCTAGAATTGTTTTTCTTCATTTCAGCAAGTCCAGCTCTTTCTTCTCGTAATTTACTACCATATTGTATTTCTCCCTTGCTAATTCTTCTAGCTAATTCATTTTTTTGCTTCAACAATCTATTCATCTTCAATTCCTTCAATATTTACAATGAATCTTGTACAATACTATGCAGGTTGCTACAATATCGAGCATGTTCCTCAAAATTTATCCGCCTATAACTTCTTTTAATTACGTCGGAATGACAAGTGAAAAGTCATTTTGGATTGCTCTCTATATGGTCTACAACATGAATGCAAAATGTTTTAAAACATGATGTCGCGGCCCACTTTTACTTAAAGTTCTTAAGTAACCTTACTTTACGTTTAAAAGATAGGTTTGACAAAGTAAAAGATCATAAATTAAGCACTTTATAGATAGATTGTTAGGTGTGCTATTTAGAATCGAGTAGAAAGAGTTGAATCCTTAAAGTAGCTAAAACCATTAAATTAGTTTAGTGTTAAGGTTTCCATTTTCGGCTTGGGAACCTTAGAGCGGGCCGCAACCGCCATGGCGACCCAAACTCGGAAGCGGACCGCGGAGAAGCAGGTAGCCCTCCGCAAGGTGCACGTGGTCACCCCCTCCGACCGTGAGGAGAACAACGAGTTGGAGGCGGATTTGAGACGCATGGGCTGCCTCGGATTGTGGGAGAAATCGTGGAGAGTGCGGAGTGAGGATATGGTGAGGGAACTGGTCACCGGGGAGGTGGACCGCGTTTACGCTTCCACCATCCGGGGCCGACCGGATAGGTGGAATGCGGAACTTTGGAGTGGCGTTTACGGGTTCAAACCGGGAGGGGAAGGCATGGCCACTAAACGAGAGGATTGTACGAGGGATAAATTCTCCTCTAGGTTGGACCCTAAGTATGGCTACTTTGTGAAGGATTGTAAAAACGAGAGGGAAAGGAGGATGTTAGCTTTTCTTGTGCCTATCTTTAGCCCGGAGAAGCCCTATAACATCACTCTTACTCTCGCCACCACCTTGCTTCTTGCGTACTCTGAGAAGAAGGTGGTGGATTGGGGAAGCATCATCGGAGAGTTGGTGCACAAGTTGGCAACCAACACCAAACGCGGCCACCCTTCTTACATTGGGCCTTTCCTCTTCCACCTTTACGCACACGGAAACCTACTCACTGACGAAGAGGAAACCCAATGGACGTCGCACCAATTCATGCGGGAACTCCAGACTACCGATTCGGAGCCGGAGATGGGCCACGAGGGTCCGAAGGAGGAAGACATAGTGGAGTTGAGCAGTGGAGAGCGGCCTGCGACCAAGAAGCGGAAACTCATGTTGGGGAATCGTGCGACGCGGACCAAGTCCGCCACCAAACCCGGAGGAGGTGGAACCTCCACCTTTCTCTTGGAGGACAATCCGGTGGACTCCATTATCCGCGACTTGGAGGGAGTACGGTCCCGGATTGTGGACTATGAGCTGCAAATGCACCAAGTAGGGGAATTGGTGGGCAACCCGCCGCGGGAGAGTTTGTTTGCCGCAATAAAGGAGGCCATCCAAGATCCGCGCCGGTTGCGGAAGCTGGAGAGTAAGGTGGACCACCTTACTGCGGAAAAGCGGAAGACCGAGGAGCGAGTACGGAAGTTGGAGGCGGAGCGAGAGAAGCTCCTTAAGCGGGTAAAAGATACCACTCTCACGGTACAAAAATTGAGTGATATGGTAGAAATCCCGGGGAACGTGTGGTGGAAAGCCAAGATGTTCGACGCGGAATTGAAGAACGCGGGCCACGTTTCCGGGTCGAAGATGGTTACTTTCATCATGGATCAAGGGAGTAAGATGGACGCATCTTTGAGAGCAATGAAGGCCCTCATTGCTAGCTGCACGGAGTTGTTTCCCGACGTAGTTGAGTCATCGGAGGAAGGGGAGTCCTCATCGGGCTACTCGGACTTGACCCCTCATGACATGGTGCAAATTCAAGGTGCCGCGGTAGAAGGTGGAAACCCACATGCGGAAGAGGTGGACCAGGTGGAGGACATCACGGCGCTCACGGTCCCGCCGGTTTCCGCCACCGAGGTGGTGGTTCTCAATGCCACCCCAGTTTCCGCCACGGTTGGAGAGGAAACCCGGGATGATTGCCACATGGCCGAGGTGACAACACCGAGCCTTGCCACGGACTTCCAAGTGGTTGCCCGGGATCCGCCGCCACTTGCAATTCTTGCTCCGGGATTTCCGCCGGGCAACCAACTGTCCGCACCACTGGCACCGGATGTTGCGGGGACGGCGGACCACGTGGGAGTGATTCTCGGACCCGATGGACACGAGGTGTCAGTGCCACCACCACGTGCTCCATCTTTGGCAATTGACAGTGCGGACCGCCGCGAGGAGCGGAAGCAAAATAAGAAGGAAGCCAAGTTGAAGAAGCGGAAGGATAAGGAGTAGATTTTAGTTAGGATTCCATTTTGGTTTGTTTTGGGCAAGTAGTTAGGTGGCCCCGAGTTGTGTGCTTTGTCATTTTCTTTGTTTAGGGCCTGACCTCTCAATGAGGTGGATTGTCAGGATTGCCACGTGGCCCGCGATTTCCAGCATGGAAACCATGGCATGTGGGTGTTAGTTTGGTTTTAAAGGGAGAACACTTCAGTGTTTCTCTCATCATTTTGCAATGCAAGTGTTCTTTTGTTCAATTCAGACCTTATGCTTCACTTCACCTTCGGTATGAGTTGAGTCTTAAGTCCATGTGTAATGCAAGTGGTCCCTCCTTTCCGTACTTGAGGTTTCCGAGTTTTCCGCCATTCCCTATCACTGTGTAGGTTAGTTAGGTTAGTATTCCGTGATAGGACAGGGGGTCAGTAACACCCCAAGGTGCGTGTGGTTAAAACGCCCCTGTGTGAGCAGGTGATGGGCGGAGGAATCTTAAGCACGGAAAGGCGGAAATGATTGGACGAGCAAGGGGAAAGAACCCCACCGTGGGGTTGTTGGGCAAGGGGAGTTCCGCACACACGGTAGGTTCTTCCCCACTTACTCCGTCCAACTAGGGACCGACAATGAGTAGCAGTGGATAGACATGTCCAATAGTAGGGGGAGGGTTCTGGTTTACGCCTTCCGCTTGCCGTGACCTGGAGGTGGATCACACCGATCAGCAGTAACGGAATGGTCTAGAACACTCATGCACCTGCCGCGACTGGCGCTTGGTTCCCACCGCGGATGGTAGGCGTGGTAGCCCCATCCCTATGTTAGCCCCGCCGTCACGGAAATCAACAGACCTTAGGTCCTATCTTGTGTGACCGGTGGAGCAGCACAAGCTACCCATTGTGAAGATAGGACGCGGATGTTGCGTTTCCACCTCTCTCGAGGGAGGATTCGGTTTCCGCGTGTGGTATAGTGGAAACTGTGCCATCACGGAAAGCGGATCATGCTGGTTTTGTAGACCCAAAACTTCCTCCACCTTTTCCCCCGTCAAAGGGGGTGGCACGCGTCGGATACTTGAGTGGGACTCCTTCCCAAGGGAGGGCTGCCCCCATCATAACACCAATCTAAGGGAGTAGTAGTTAGGCGGAGGAAGTGGAGATAGGGAGACAACCCTAAGAAATCAACCCAAAGGGCGAGATCCTGATGAACAACTACCAAGTCTCTCTGAGCATTCTAGCCTAAAACACTAGAATTATTGTCCTTGTGACACGGTAAAAAATCTAGCGGATAGTGGAAATACAAGTCAAATCCGCTACCTCTATCGCGGAAACCTTATCCCGGAAGTCATGACCCGTAATAAGGAATATTAGAATGGAGTGTATATAGTTGTTATACTATGGATTCGGGACGCTGAGTCTATTGTTGTTACTACTCTATGGTGGGAGCTTGTCCATACTTTGTTTTGTGTTCCCTACTTCGGTCCACTACCGGGAAGGCGGAAATTTTCGTGCTATGATTTCCGTAATATCCCGGATTTCTTAATCCGATTTGTGTTATCTTAGTTTATGGTGTTTCTTGTGTGTGTGTGTGTTCATCAACGATTTCCTCTCTCTTGTCTTGTAAACGACCGCAGGTTCTTCGTGGGAACGAACTCGGCGCGGTTTTGACGTTTTCCGCGTTAATTAGGTTAATTAACTGAATACGTTACCACCGTGCTACGACACCCAGTTATGAAATAAAAATAGCGCCCGTATCTTGGTGCCGGCGTGATTAATGAGCCCATTGGCCCAATGTTGATCATGGATGTCCAAGATGCAATTATTGTTATGATAATTATGTAATTTCCTTGTTTCTCTTCTATTATGTGCTACATTATACTACTACAAAACATGATGCAACATAAAATCAATACATGTATTATGAGCTAGTAATTACATTATACTCCTCCAGATAAAGTATTAATGTAATGTTAGCAATATAGACCACCTTTAAAAATTTGTGACGTACATGGATTCAGACCATGGTTTTTAGAACCCATGTCTAAATTAGTGCAAGTCATAAAAAATTCTCAGAGGGCCATCATTCAAACCAAGGGCTCTCAAAGTTGGCAGAAGTGTATAAATCAATCAGATGTAATCTTTATATATTCACATCAATTGCGCGGGTAATTCTTAGTGTGCATAATAGAAGAAACTGATCTTGGGGATTGGAACAACAAAAGCTCTTCACGTCAAGATAGTTCAATGTTATGGAGTTGCTTGCTTCTCTATCAATTCTATTATGACTTCGCAAATTAATAATAGATTTACTATTGCCTCTCCCATAGTAGAAGTCTCCTACATACAACCACATAGCCTTCCCCCACTCTAACAACTCTAACAACTCCATAGCTCTCAAACACTTTGATATTTTTGGCATAGTGTCCAACTTTTCTTGATCAAAAGACTAAGCTAAGTCTCCTACATCTATGTATGATGACTCCCCTTGTTGAAATTAAATGTGGGCTAAAAGTTCCCAAGTGTCCTATAGAACATTAGTTCGCCTCTAAAGCCATCTACAAGAGGCATGAAATCCCGTGCACCATGGGGATGGTTGATGTTGTTTACAATTTCCCATAATTTGATTGCACAAATTAGAGTCTTCGTAAATGAATGTAACTTATAGAGACTTGCTAAAACCTGAATCACAAATTAGAGTCTTCGTAAACGAATGTAACTTATATAGAGTTGCTAAACCCTGAAGGCCAAGGCCTTAATAAACACATTAGTCATAACTCTCATACTCAAATTTATTCTATTATATCACACTGTCGCGCATTCCTAGTTTCAACACTCCAATATATCATACGTGACACATACACATCCATCATAATATAGATATGACTAATATAAAAAGTCCAACCTCGTCAACTTGACAAGGTGTAGGCCTTGTCACCGTGCTACTAACTTGGTTATCAACTTATAGAGACTTCACTCCAGCGTTTCATGTCGGCATACTAAAATGGGATCACATGACATGGGCCATTAGGATGCCCAATAATATCCTCCCCTTGCATATACTACACTCTAACCCCTAATATCATGCTGTGAGCCCAAAAGGGTGCCCACATTTAGTCTTAGATCCTTGAAACGTTAGTTGATGCACTTTGAAGTAGCATGTTACTTCACAAAAATATAAAAAGAGTGAAATGTTAGTCTTAGAAGTACCATGTTGTAAGAGGCTAGGATGTGAGTTGTTATTGTGTTTTTACCTTCGGAAGGATTTGAGTGAATGAGGATAGGTAAGGAGAACTTGGATTGAGTAGTTAGTGAGTAGGCTAGTACAAATGGATGGAGACAACCAAAGTGACTCAAGAGGCAAGTGCATTCGAATTGGGATGAATGGAGGATCACATGGAGCGCACAAGTGGACCACCTCATCATGGCCACTTAATGGGGAAGGTCCAAGGAAGAATGCAAGGTGGAGGATAAGCAAATTCTCAAAGCACCAATCAAATCACGAGTTAAGCATCGTGGTTTGAATTAAGTGGTGAGCGACGATTTGGGAAAGTAAGGGGAGAAAGTTATGGCAGCGGAAAGCGAAGGAGGCTAAGTTTGGGTTGAAGCATCCCAAGTTTGGTAAAGTGTGGTAGGTAGAAAGCCAAGGCTAGTTAAATGTTCGAATTAGGATCCTTGTTGATCATTTGAGGGAGGAAGGCTTAGAAGATAGGATTGGCGCCTACTAAGTAGGAGGAAATTTCAAGGGCTTATCGTGAGCCTTGAGGGTGCTCACCCCCTCAAGCTTACTATATAATCCCTCATTCTTCCCTCACTCATCCTCTCTTTCCTTTGTGCTCCAAGGCACCCCACGAGTTATAAGTGTGGGTGTGGGAAGCCATATTGGAGCACATGTGTGTGCTTAGTTTTTAGTTTGAGAGCCAAGGCTTGTTAGCCTTGAAGAGGGCTTGACCTCTTGGTAGAATTAGTGTTGACGTGAAGGATTTTAAAGTTAATTCATGATTCCAATTTGTGGTACTTAAAGTTCATGTTTTGAATACACGTGGTTGCAAGTTCCATGTTTAAGAGTTGAGCACTTGAGGTTGTGATGAGTGCAAAAATATACTTGTGTGGATTAGTTAGTCTTAGTGAAGTTAGGAAATTCTCTCTCCCCCTCTCCTCTCTAGGATTTTAGGATTTTAGGATTAGAGAAGAATTGTGTGATTAGAAAGGGGTTGTTAGTAGAATTAGGAAAATTAGGTAGGAAGATTAGTTAAGGGCTTGAATAATTAGTGAGGTAGTTGGGGATTACAACTACAAAGTTGTGGGTTCATGAAGGAGCTGGGTTTATGAAGGAGCTGGGTTTGTTTAGTTAGAAAGTAAAGAGCTGGGTTTATGAAGGACCTGGGTTTGTTTAGTTAGAAGCTAAGGAGCTGGGTTCATGAAGGAGCTGGGTTTATGAAGGAGCTGGGTTTACGAAGGAGCTGGGTTTATTTAGTTAGAAGCTAAGGAGTTGGGTTCATGAAGGAGTTGGGTTTATGAAGGAGCTAGTTAAATCCAAGACCACTTGAAGGGTGAACCTTGCACTATGGACTCATCCAAGTCCAAATCCAATACCGCGGAGGAATGTGAGCCCAAACCCACTACTCGGACTACGGACGCTTAAGGGTGGGGGGTTTGGCCTCACATAATTGGTGCGTCCGCCGGGAGCGAAGCGGAAGGTAGTTACAAGACTTGGAGGCGACTAGGAGACTTGGAGGCAACTAGGAAAAATTGGAGACACAAACTTGAGAGAAGGGAAGGAGCACCCGAAACTCGGTAAGTATTCTCTCTTTGGGTTACATTTGAATTCATTGTATTTCAACTATTCCTTGGAATGAATTGCATTGTCAATTACGCAAATTCATTTTTGAGGAAGGAGCGCGGCGAAGGTACGTCCTCAACCTTTTTGGGGATTTGCTAAGAACTTAAAAGGAACCTATAACCGAGTAGCTCATTAAAACATTAGAGGGTAAATTCACCTTAGGACATTGAACTTTGACACTCACCTCGGGGTGAGTCTCAAAGTTTTAGGAGTTGTCATTTCATGCTCTAGATTAAATTAATATTTCACAAAGTTTATGGTGTTGTTACATTGAGTCACGATTGAGGGGAGTGCTAACTCACAGGGGGATGCGATTGCTCAAGGTATGTTTATTTCTTCAAAGTGAACTCATTAACTAATTAAGGAATGCCTTTTGTACTCGTGATTGTTGTTATCCGTTGCAGAGGGTAATTCCCGAATTGTGGATGGTGTGAGAAGTTGAAGGGTGAAGCCTCGACTTTTAACATAATCTACTCGGAAGGTCACCCCCTCACAATCGGTATTGTGGTGAGTGTTAATTTGCGGGAAGGTGCGGAGGTGATGCTCCGACTTAACCAAAAAATTAACATGAACATGCCTATCCCCTATTGGGATTCTTTCACCTAAGTGGACTTGCAGGTTCTTTTCCTCACCTCCTAAAAAAATTATAACCACACCAAGACAAGTGAAAATATTAAGAGGGGAATTGCTAGGATTATGTGTGGTCAAGTGAGGGTCGATCGATTCTTATGGAATGCAAGGTAGGACTCGCTCACAAAAACCAAGTTTGATAGTAGGACTAGAGAAATCTACTCGAAAGAGGCGGTCCTCTAAAATCAGTGATAGATTAGAACAAGATAATGTTAGAATAGAGAGTTGTTTGAACGTCGAACCTAGGACTAGGTCAATTCTAGACACCTTAGAACTTGGAGCTCAACTTGAAGAGGAGATCACTCCCTCCAAATTGAGTGGTGAAACTTCTTCGGAAAATTACACACTTAGAGAAGAATTCCCGGTAGAAGTTGATAGGGGATTGTTGAATAGTTCACCGGTCACCATGGCCGAGGAACGGGGGATGGATCCACCACCCATACCCCCAATTCCGCCCATACCTCCTATACCTCCAATAGACCCATTGGTTAGGCCAAGAGGCCTACCAATTGTGGTTCCACAAAATTTAGCGGCGATGGATATGCCATCTCATCTCCCTAAATTTTATGGGACCAAGGATGAGGACCCCTCTCGGCACATGGAACGGTATATCGAACGGTTGGCTAGCTTCCTCATAACCGACCCGGGTTATTGGTTAGTGTGGTTTCCTACCACTCTAGAGGGGGAAGCCTATGAATGGTATCGGGATCATGCCGAGGGACATTTTAGGGGATGGGAACAATTACAAAGGGAGTTTCTTAACGAATTTAGGCCGGAAGTGGGTCAAAGTACCGCATTAAGGGCATTGTCGTCATTGAAGCAAGGAAGGGAGGAAGAAATTTCGGCTTACATTAGGAGGTTTGATTTAGTGTGCACTAGATTTGTGGGTACCATGCTCAACGACGACACGCTAAAGCAATTTTTCATTCAAGGGTTTTTTAAGTCCGGAACTATTAGGGGTGTTCTAGAAAGGAATCCCTTGACCTTGGCGGATGCCAAGCGTGCGGCTAGAGATATTGAAAACTTGGATAAAGATCACGAAAGGCTATGGAGAAGGGAGGATGAATTGATCCCACAATTCATCCCCATACGCCCTAGGGTGGTAGCGGTAGAACCCGCTAAGTATGAGAACCAAATTCCATATGCCATTGTGGACACCGGCCCCCGACCTTTAGCGGTTAGGGAACCGGCACCTCTTTTGGCACTACCGGCCCCTAGAACGGATCCACACTTGGAGGAGGTTGAGAGAAGACTAGGTGCTAGCCAACTAGGATTCCAAGAGGCTATGATAAAACAAATGCAAAGCCTCACGGATCAAATGTCATTAATGATCCGGAGTCAACAACCGGGGCCTCCACCCCCGGTTGAGTCGGGTAGGCATTCTTCCGGATTATGGTGTGTCCAATGTGGCCAACCGGGCCACACGCGTCAATTTTGTAGAAGTGGACAAAACCGTGACCAAAGAGGAAACGGTAACCCACCTCAACAAAATCAACGAGGTCAAGCGCCACCTCACTATGGAAATGGAAGCAATAGAGGACCACAACCTAGAGGGCAAGGTGGCCAAAATTTAGAGAAGAAGGAATTTCATCCCTTTTGTGGAAGGTGGCACGCTCAAGGACAATGTTGGTCCGAAGGTCAAGAGTTTAATTGTAGCAATTGTGGAGGAAGTCATCCCTCGGATACGTGTCGCCAACCGGACAAAATAATTAATGTCCCTTACCCGGTGGCTAATCCACAACAACAAGCAAGGGATAATATGCGAGGTGCTAGGCCACAAGGAGTACCGGCCAATGAACTTAGGCCACCTAACTTATACTATGACCATAGTAATGCTAGGCAAACTTTTCATCCACCGGCGGGCTTGCAAACTACAACCGGTTACATTCCAATACAAAATAGACAAGGAGTTCCACCTAATGGTAGTAACGGGAGACAAGCGCCTCCAACGGATTCGGGACCATCTAACTCCCAAGATGTTAGGTTCATGGATGGAGTGTTGGAGGCCACATGTGATGACATGCTTCCTCTCCCAACGAGAATTGGAGAGGAGCAAAGTCAATGGCCTCCTCACACCAATGCTATTACATATGAGTTAGTGAAGGGTAAGGGTGTGGTTGAAGAAGCACCTGCACTAGCGGTAACTACTAGGGCTAGGAGAGGGGATGCCCCGTTGGAGGTAGGAATAGGAGAGCAAGGAAATTACTCTTCGGATGAAGAGATTAATCTCTCCGAGTTGGATAGGGTAGCTAGAAGAGCTACTAAGGATGTGGAGAGGGAAAATATAATTTTACAAAATAGGGAGAGGACTAATGCGGTACATGACTTGGATAATAGCGATGTGGGTGAATGGGAAGGACCGGGGGTTCCCGTAGACGAATTCGACGTAGTGGGTAATTCTAAGGTGGAAAGATCTACCGGGTACGACTTGTGGGCGGACCTTAGTACACTCAAGGCGGATATTACTTTCGGCCAACTATTGGAAATTTCACCCACGGCAAGGAAAACATTAAAGGAGGGAATGCCGGTACACAAGAGGATGAGGAAGGTGAAAGCTAAAATAGCCGCTAGGATCCAATCACAAGGTGGAAGAGACGTGAAAGCTATAGAAATAGAAGTTGTTATAGTAGATAAGGTGGTTCCTAATGTGCTAGTCGACGGAGGGAGTAGTCTAAATATACTACCGGAGGATACTATGAAAAAATTGGGACTTGGACTCACGGGGCCTTCACCTTTGGTCATAAATATGGCAAATCAAAGTTCGACTACGCCTTTGGGGATGATCAAGGATTGTAGAATGACTACGGGAGGCGAGGAATACTTGGTCACCTTCCATGTCATTAAAATGCACTCCAACAAGGACACCTTCCCCATTTTGCTAGGTAGGCCTTGGTTGCGGATGGCGAATGCTATGGTCAATTGGGGTGGACCTAAACCATCCATCACTTATGGTCCGGAGGGTAATAGGGTCATAGTGTCCATTGGTTCATTAGAAGGATGGATGAAGAAGGAGATGTATTTGCCATTGGAGAAGGAAATTGATGACTTAAACGAGAATGAGATTGGCAAGGCATTGGTGGGAGTCGTCCATCCCGAAGGTCAAAGGGTTGTTATAGATTCGGGCTCGGGAAGTCTAGGTCCTAATTTTTACAATTATGGGGATAATGGGGATTATGCCCAATGGCTAAGGGAGTACCCCGAGTCCGAGGTTGATGTAATGGTTACATTTCACCAAGTAGGCTTAGGGAGTGAATTTCCTAGTGTTAGTTTAGGAGAGGGCTCATTGTTGGAGCCATGTGAGGTGCTCACCGAGGAAGAGTGGGTTAGCGGTGGGTTAACACCTTGGGTAGATGACGTGGAAGAGGGTGAGGTTAGTTTAATTCATGTAGATGGGACTCAAGAGGAGGATGTGATTATTGAGTCATCGAAATTGGAGGAGCCTTTACATTTCAAGACCACGTCTACGGGGATAGTTGTAGGTCAAGATGTGAAAGATTACCCCAATGTGCCTTCCGATTGGTATCGGAACAAAGAGGAACAAGCACATGTGTCGGAAGCGGATTGGCGGTACGTGGATGTGAAATTAAAGAATGGAAAAACCCGACAAATGAAGATGGGTTCCAAATTGGGGGAGAAAGAGGTTAGGGAGTATAGCAATTTGGTGGATGAGTTTAGTGATACTTTTGCATGGTCCTACGATGAGCTTAAGGGAATTCCTAGGGAAATGGTAGAGCACCGGATTCCTTTAATTCCGGGGGCGAGGCCAATTAGACAAAAGGAGAGGAGGATGAATCCTCAATTGCAATTGTTGGTGAAAGCGGAATTGGAAAGGTTATTGAAGGCCGGGTTTATCAAGCCGGTGGAAATCACGGATTGGGTTTCTCCTATGGTCTTAGTAAAGAAAAAAAATGGGAAATTAAGGGTTTGTGTCGACTATAGGAAATTGAATTCGTGCACACAAAAGGATCACTTCCCCTTACCTTTTATCACCTTGTTGCTTGAGGAGGTTGGAGGTCATTCGCGATATACCTTTATGGATGGGTATGCGGGTTATAATCAAATTTCCATAGCCCTCCAAGATATCCATAAAACGGCTTTTACTACACCTTGGGGTACTTTTGTGTGGGTAGTGATGCCATTTGGGTTATGTAATGCCCCGGCTACTTTCCAACGATTAGTAATGTATATCTTCACCGACTTGTTGTTCAAATCCATGACCGTCTTTGTGGACGATTTTAGCACACAAAGTAATGTGGACGATCACCTACATTGTGTTAGGGAGGCATTGGTTAGGTGTAGGAAGATGAGGTTAGCATTGAACCCGGATAAGACATTTTTGGGAGTGAATAAGGGAGTGTTGTTGGGTTATGTTGTTAGTGAGAAAGGTAGAGAACCCGATCCGGATAAGATTGCGGCCATAAGCGACTTGGCAACTCCAACCAATTCCAAGGGGATCTCTAAGTTGTTAGGACATGTGGGATGGTACCGGGAACTTATTCCTAATTTTTCAAAGATAGCGGTGCCCATTACCCATTTGCTCAAAAAGGATGTCAAATTCGAGTGGACGGATGCTTGTCAAAAAGCCTTTGAGGAATTGCGGGATAGGTTGAGCACCTATCCGGTGTTGATACCACCCAATTGGGGTAAACCTTTTCACGTCTATTGTGATGCTAGTAATGTGGCAATAGGGAGTGCGCTTTGTCAAGCAACGGGAGAAAAAGAGAAGGATCAACCTATAGCTTATGCGAGTAAGCAATTGACCCCCGCCGAAAGAAACTACTCTACAACGGAGAGGGAGTGCCTAGCCATGGTGTTTTCCGTTAAAAAGTTTAGGCATTACCTCATGTGCAACCCGGTTGTATTTTTTGTTGACCACATGGCTATCAAGTATCTAGTTAACAAGGCGGAGTTAAGTGGTAGGTTAGCTAGGTGGGTTTTGTTATTAGAAGAATTCGACTACACGGTGGAATATAAACCGGGTCGTATGCATTTACAAGCGGACCACTTGTCTAGGTTGTCGGAGGAGATAGGAAAAAATCCGGTAAATGATATGTTAGTAGATGATAGCCTCTTTGTGGTCACTTCTACACCGGAGTGGTATGCGGGCATAGTGGAATTTCTAACAACCCACAAGTTGCCCAAAGAGTGGACAAAAGAAGAGAGAAGGAAGGTGAGGGTAAATAGTAGGCAATTTGTTGTAGTGGGCCATAGGTTGTTTAGAAGGGGGTCCGATGGTATTTTACGACGATGCGTGTCAAAAACGGAGGTTGAAGCGATTTTAATCGCTTGCCACGATAGCGCTTGCGGCGGTCACTTCTCGGGTCAACTCACCGGGCAAAAAATACTTAGAGCGGGCTACTTTTGGCCTACACTATTTAAGGACGCCCATGACTATGTAAGGAAATGCGACGCTTGCCAACGGTATGTCCGAAACGACCTTAGAATGGAGATGCCTTTACATGTATCATTACCCTTAATTCCTTTTGAAAAATGGGGCATCGACTATGTGGGTGAGGTCCATCCCCAATCTTCAAAAGGAATGAAATATATTGTGGTGGCAACCGAGTACCTCACCAAGTGGGCGGAAGCCAAAGCGGTGAAGACCGACACGGCGGAACACGCGGCAACATTTATGTACGAAAACATAATTTCGCGGTTCGGGGTGCCGAAGATCCTAGTAAGCGATAGGGGTACTCACTTTTTGAATGACTTGATTCGAGAGATGACAGAGAAATTTAAAATTGATCACCGGAAGACTACTCCCTACCACCCACAAACCAATGGACAAACGGAAAGGGTTAACGGAATTTTGGTGAGTATACTACGCAAGACGGTTATAGACTCGAAGCGGGATTGGGATACGAAACTAACGGCGGCACTTTGGGCATACCGTACAACCTATAAGGTAACTACGCGTGCTACACCATTTTCCTTAGTCTATGGTCTTGAAGCGACACTACCAATCGAATATGAAGTCGAGTCACTTAGGATGGCCGTGAGTACGAGACTTACCGAAAGTCAATCCTTACGAAATCGACTAACCGATTTGGAAGCACTTGACGAAGGGAGGAGAATGGCGGCTCAACATATTGAGGCAATCCAAAGAAGGAGAAAGATTACTTTCGACAAACGACATAAGAGAAGGGCCCTAACACCGGGAATGATGGTCATGATTCAAGACGCACGAAAGCTTGAATTTCCGGCGAAATTCGATGCAATATGGTTATGACCTTACCTTGTCTATGAGGTCTTTCCTAATAATTCAATTCAATTGGAAACGTTGAATGGTGAGCTCTTTCCTACCCGTACATCGGGAAGTAGATGTAAGGAGTACCGAGCTTGACTAGGCAACTTACCCTTGGAGCAAGAGATGTTTGGATTCATCCCCCGATGGTCGCCAATTATGTGAGCCCAAAAGGGTGCCCACATTTAGTCTTAGACCCTTGAAACGTTAGTTGATGCACTTTGAAGTAGCATGTTACTTCACAAAAATATAAAAAGAGTGAAATGTTAGTCTTAGAAGTACCATGTTGTAAGAGGCTAGGATGTGAGTTGTTATTGTGTTTTTACCTTCGGAAGGATTTGAGTGAATGAGGATAGGTAAGGAGAACTTGGATTGAGTAGTTAGTGAGTAGGCTAGTACAAATGGATGGAGACAACCAAAGTGACTCAAGAGGCAAGTGCATTCGAATTGGGATGAATGGAGGATCACATGGAGCGCACAAGTGGACCACCTCATCATGGCCACTTAATGGGGAAGGTCCAAGGAAGAATGCAAGGTGGAGGATAAGCAAATTCTCAAAGCACCAATCAAATCACGAGTTAAGCATCGTGGTTTGAATTAAGTGGTGAGCAACGATTTGGGAAAGTAAGGGGAGAAAGTTATGGCGGCGGAAAGCGAAGGAGGCTAAGTTTGGGTTGAAGCATCCCAAGTTTGGTAAAGTGTGGTAGGTAGAAAGCCAAGGCTAGTTAAATGTTCGAATTAGGATCCTTGTTGATCATTTGAGGGAGGAAGGCTTAGAAGATAGGATTGGCGCCTACTAAGTAGGAGGAAATTTCAAGGGCTTATCGTGAGCCTTGAGGGTGCTCACCCCCTCAAGCTTACTATATAATCCCTCATTCTTCCCTCACTCATCCTCTCTTTCCTTTGTGCTCCAAGGCACCCCACGAGTTATAAGTGTGGGTGTGGGAAGCCATATTGGAGCACATGTGTGTGCTTAGTTTTTAGTTTGAGAGCCAAGGCTTGTTAGCCTTGAAGAGGGCTTGACCTCTTGGTAGAATTAGTGTTGACGTGAAGGATTTTAAAGTTAATTCATGATTCCAATTTGTGGTACTTAAAGTTCATGTTTTGAATACACGTGGTTGCAAGTTCCATGTTTAAGAGTTGAGCACTTGAGGTTGTGATGAGTGCAAAAATATACTTGTGTGGATTAGTTAGTCTTAGTGAAGTTAGGAAATTCTCTCTCCCCCTCTCCTCTCTAGGATTTTAGGATTTTAGGATTAGAGAAGAATTGTGTGATTAGAAAGGGGTTGTTAGTAGAATTAGGAAAATTAGGTAGGAAGATTAGTTAAGGGCTTGAATAATTAGTGAGGTAGTTGGGGATTACAACTACAAAGTTGTGGGTTCATGAAGGAGCTGGGTTTATGAAGGAGCTGGGTTTGTTTAGTTAGAAAGTAAAAGAGCTGGGTTTATGAAGGACCTGGGTTTGTTTAGTTAGAAGCTAAGGAGTTGGGTTCATGAAGGAGTTGGGTTTATGAAGGAGTTAAATCCAAGACCACTTGAAGGGTGAACCTTGCACTATGGACTCATCCAAGTCCAAATCCAATACCGCGGAGGAATGTGAGCCCAAACCCACTACTCGGACTACGGACGCTTAAGGGTGGGGGGTTTGGCCTCACAGGCCTCGAGGGAGGTGTGGGAGTTCTATGGCAGGCCTCCCAAGGAAAGGGAGAATGCAAAAGATAAGAACCCCAAATGGGAGGTGAGTATGGTTTGGGTCGATCGACCCAAACTCTGCCATTGTGTTATGTCTTCGCCATATTTATAGTTTGGGTCGATCGACCTAAACCCTTGTAATGTTTTATCGTCTTTGTCAATTTTGTTGTTTGGGTCGATCGACCCAAACTGTTGTTGCAGTTGTTGTTTCATGACATGTTGTCTAACATGTGTTGTCTGCTTCGTGTGCAGGACTTCAAATATCAAATGATCAATAAATTCTCCTCCATAGACAACGCCAACCACAAGCAGAAAAAATACAACGAGTTGCGAGGAGAAATTTATTTGATCACAGCATCCGAAGCCGTTTGGAAGAAGTGGAAGAGGGTGTTCGAAAAGCATGAGACGGGGGATCTCATCGATCCCGACACAGGAATGCTTTTCAACGCAACCGCGCGCTTCAAGCAAATGAAGCCTCTGGTGAGAGAGTTCTTCCGTTCTCTCCAAGGGCTTTCGGAGACGGAGATGGGAAAGGCGGCTTCCCATATCCTGCACGTGCAGCCGTCGGCAAAGAGGTGCTGGGTGCACCCGAAGATCGTCTTCACCAAGCCAAAGAGCTTCGTTCCTTCATGCTACACCATGAAGGAATGGACGGAGAACAGGAAAAAGAAGACAATAATTGTGTAGGAGCTGCACAAGTTGGTGCCCGAGCGGAATATTTTCGTGGACGGCGAGGTCCACGAGGCGCACTGGAGAGCATTCAAAGAAGAATACAAGTTCACCAGTGCGTCGATGGCGGCTTTGATGAGGGAAGCTGGAGAAGACTTCCTCAAATCCAAGTTGGTGAAGGGCGGGAAGAAGCGGGAGCTCCCTGAGCACACGGCGCGGGCCTTCTCCAACTTCGTGAAGGAGAAAAGGATCGTTAGTTTTGAGGGGGACGCACATTTCAATCCCGTCACCCTCGAGCCGTTGAAAATCCAGGGCTGGCCTGGAGTTGAGCCTAGGAAGGCTATCCGGACAAGAGCGAGGGACCACTTTCCCTTTGCCATGATAGACTTCAGGAACATTCCGGGGAGCTCATTCAAGGGCACCATGAGCACCCTGTTCCACGAGCCTTTCATGGCAAAGTTCGTGGATTATGCCAGCCCCAAGCTCAGGGAGGTCGACATATGGCTGTGGATAGTGGAGGACAGGAGGGCGGAGCAGGTATACGAGATTGTGCGGAAACTGCAGCCGGAGTATGCGGTTTCGAAATCTCACTACATTGCAGCATCAGCGGAGGGGGCGTACAGTACGATGAAGGACAAAAAAACCAGGGTCGTCAACGTGCTGTGTTTGTACTTCGTGTACAAGGCGGAGTTTATCAAGGTGCCGAACCACCCTATAACCCGGATGGAAAAGATATTCCAGGTTCCAGAAGGGTTGGGTGCCAGCAAAACCTTGTACGACGAGGCCAAGTACGCCAATTATCCTTCGGATGAGCTGCGGATGGAGTTCTACCTGAGGATCCTGAGGACACTGACGAGAAGAGGGGACTGCATCTTCAACGTCTTCGGGGGGTCCAAGCCAGTCTATGCAGCCATGGTAAGTGTCATCATGTAGCTCCTGTGCAGTTTGGGTCGACCGACCCAAACTGAGAGTTGATTTGGCTATAGTTTGGGTCGATCGACCCAAACTAAGAGTTGTTTCAGTTTGGGTCGGTCGACCCAAACTAAGAGCTGGTTTAGTTTGGGTCGGTCGACCCAAAGTAGACATTGTATTAGCCATTTGTATCCCTTCGTTTTCGTCGCCTTCTCTTCTTTTGCTATCTTAGTATTGGCGCACCTGAAAAACTGATGATGTGGGAATGTGCAGATGTTGGTGCAGAACGTCTACTCCTACGTAGAAGACACGGATGTTCCATTTTACAAGACCCAGAAATCGCTGGCGAAGAAGATGGACATCCTCGACTGGATACCAGGGGGCTACGGGGAGGAGATTGTTCAAGGCGGTGAAAGCCCGATCGATAGGGCGAGGCGCGTGAACCCTGAGGAGGTCACCATGAGGGCTCCGGTTGTAGAACCCGAACCTCTGGTGCTATTACATCCGGGCGAATCGTCTCGGGGGCCGGGCGAGGAGGTGGAAGAGGAGGAGGAGGAGGAAGAAGAAGAAGCAGAGAAGGCAGAGGGGGAGGTGGAAGAAGGGGCAACCGGATTCACGCAAGAATCCCAGGCGCCCCAACGGAAGAAGGCCATGCGGGTGGCCACTCCGCAAAGCAGAATGGTGCCCGTGCTCACGGTGGATGATGCGCGGGACATGTACTCCCGGGACGCAACCTCCACGTTCAGGGAGAAGAGGAGGATGAAGGGGAAGAAGCTTTATGGCGACTACGCAGTGGACGAGACAATCGCCATAAGCAGCGAGGACGAGGACGACATGGAGCTCGCCAAACGGCTCAGGTCGGATCCTCCCTCCCCGAGAGCGTTCGCTGGCATGGTCATGGTGAAACCCGAAGTCCTGACTGTGGAGGAAGCCAACGAGAAGATGCGGCGGGACGAGGAGCAGCGCCTCCGCCTTCAGAAGGCTGCGGCTGAAGAACCTTCAATGCGGAACGAGGTCGCAGAGTTGAGGGCCCTCCTATTGGATCAGGAGCGGAAAAGGGCGTTGGCCCAGCCTCCCTCTAGCGCAGACCTGATCTCTCAGGTCATACAGGGGATGTGGGCGCAAGGCTTGGTGGTCGCTCCCCCAGGAGCATTTCCACACCTGCCCCCCGGGTTCCCACCTCAGAACATCCCACAGCAGCCTGTGCCGCAGTCGTCGTTCAGTTTTCAGCACATGATGGGGTCCCACGTCCGACCTTACGCCCCAGTGCAGCAAATCGACGACCCCAGCCTCTGGAGTGTGGGCGGATCCTCCAGGCCTTTGACGCCCCCACCATTGCGGCCTCCCGTCGACATGCCCCCCCCTCACCAGCAGGACGACCCCCACATGTTTGGGTCGTCCGACCCAAACCCGCCAGAGCCTGTGGTGCGCCAGGACGAACCCCACGATGCAGGAGGGTTTGGGTCGGTCGACCCAAACCTCGACAATGCGCAGTCCCCTGCTGCCCAGCATGGTTGCGAAGACGCAACCATGGTAGACGTTGAAGGCCCGCAAGGGCCTGGTGATACATCTAACCCTACCCCAATCGATGAACACATGCATGATTCGCATGCGGAGGTTGGGTTAGGACAAGGGCCTCATGCTGAGCCTTTGCAGGAGCAGGTCGCTGACGTCGTCGGAGAAGGCGGGGCCGTGAGAGGCGGGGCAGCGGAGATGGCGGAAGCGTCCACAGCATCCAGACATGACCAGGACGAGGTAATGTACTGAGACCTCTAGTTTGGGTCGTTCGACCCAAACTTCCTGGCCATTGTCTTGTTGCCGTGGTCGTGTCCCCCTAGCTAGGAGGAACTGCCCCACCCCCCACCGCACCCCCCTACCTCCCCCCCCGCTCTCGTTCCTTTCATCCCCCTACATGGCCCCCCTCCGCGTGCGACGATTCTCGATCTCTGGCGGACGCAATCAAATTTTGTAGATTTACATTTAGGATAGTGTGAACGACTCGTTCAACGCGGCTCCCCTCATTCAAATTGTACATAGAGATTTTTATAACAAATAAAATCATTCTTTTTGGTGCCCATACGCTTGCTCTTGTGTTCCGAATGTATGTTGTGAGTTTTCCCCATTGTATGGTGTCGTTGCCACAGCTACTTCAATTGTTTCTTGTCTTTTACACAAACAATTTCCGGTATGCTTGAAAATGGACATAGCATGACATAGCCTTCGCCGCCTTCTCTCGCTCGTCTCCACAGGGATCGGAGCGTAGCGTTGCGGCTCCCCGTCGATCCTCTCCCCGAAGCGTGGACGACAGCGCGGCGGCCTCCCCGATTTTACCCGCGCCGGCCTTGCAGCCTAAGACCCGGTTCCTGGTGCTAGACCTCAACGGGGTCCTTGTCCAATGCGTGCATTGCCCAAGGGCCCCCACGGTGTCTTTCTCCAAGCCCGAGGACACGAACTACGATGGCCCCCCCACGTACATCAAAAGCAAGCTCGTGTACCTCCGGCCGTGGCTTCGGCGCTTCCTGCAGGTCGCCCTAAAGAAATGGTGGGTGATCGTGTGGAGCTCCATGAAGTCCGAAAACACCCAGGCGGTCGTGGAGTTCATCTTCAAGGGCCTCGAACCCCCGTGCTTGGTCCTAGGACAGGAGTCGTGTAGGACTTTGACCACCCCCGAAGGCAGGGTTGTCAGGAAGCCCAACAACCCCGCCGTGAGCCAATACCTGAAGGTCTTGAAGCCAATCGTGTGGGACGTCCGTCCCTCAATGGTCGGCTGTCCCTACGACGTCCGCCCCACCCGCGACAACACCCTCATGGTGGACGACAGCGCGTCCAAGAACATTTTGAACCCGACCTCCAACTTCATAGTGTGCCCTACGTGGACGGTCGGGAAGGTCCAAGACCGTTTTTTGTTAGACCTCCTTAAATACTTGCAGGCGCTCGCGGGGAGCGGACTCCCCGTGCCCAACTTCGTATCTCGTAATCCAATAGGCGAGAGATACTTGGATCCGAGGGACTATTTGTACAGGGATTTGTACGCTCACGCGAAATATAATAAACTCATTTGAGATAGTACTTGGTGTGACATTTGTGTGTGTGTATATATGCCTTAAATGTATATGGATTTTCACATGCTCCCTCCCCCCCCCTTTCCCTTGGGTTTTGTTTGGTTCTTTTGTTTGGCATCAGCGCTTGGAGCCCTCTATTGACATCGTTAGTGAGTCAAACTTGGGAAGCTTCTTCTACGAGACCGTTTACGATGCCGCGTCCACCATCGACTACTCCAAGGAGCCTCTAGATGCCGGGGTCGTCGATAGCCCCCCGCCCAAGCAAATCTTCCGACAATCGCCGTCTCCGTCCCCGCTCAAGGGCATAGATCGCTACTGCGTCCGGGCGTCACCCTCGCGGGAAGGCGGGAGTGTTACACCTCAACGGCGGCTATGTATGGACGCTCGGCCTACAAAGAGTGGACCCCTCCCTATCCCTTTGCGGGACGCCTTGCCCCTCCTCGCCAACTCGGACGCGAGTGCCCGTCGTGCCAAGGTAAGCCCCCCTCCCCATAAATGCACCATGCGTTACAATCATTCTATCCTTAAAAGACCGTGCGACATGTTTGGGTCTTTCTCCTCAAACTAACACATGTTTGCCGGTTCTTAATTGGTTGCAGGTTGCGTCCGGCCTCAAACCTCCACGGTCCAATGCGTCCATTGAGCTGGAGCGCGAGTACGCCATGCGCCGATATGCCGGACAGTCTACGTCGTCGTATTCGAATTCCTCGTCTTATAATTCGGGCGGTCGACGGAATCCAAAATGTGTTATGGTGGGCCCGCATCCAAAACTCGGCTACAGTCGCGGGCCAGAGATTCTCAGAAATGTTGAGGCGATGCGAGCTAAACAAGCGGCGGCAAAAGAAAAAGATGCGGTCTCCAAGCCTAGATAGGCCATCGTAGGCGTAGACATTGCATGTAGGCGGGATGATTTTAGGCCGCACTATCCAATTGATTTGTGCCATTAGTATGCTATTCAATTTCTCATGCCATACATTGTATATTCTACTTGCAATAATATAAGTGTTATGGGATTACCCCTTCAATATGGTCTAAGGTTTGGATTGCCCTACCTAAACCATCACAAATATGAGTTCTCATATCTTGTATGCAATATTATATTGGTTAACATATTTCCCCTTCAATATGGTCTATGGTTTGGAAACCCCTACCTAAACCATATCCATACAAGCTCTCATGTTTTGTGTGCAATAATATGAATGTTTTAAGATTTCCCCTTCAATTTGGTCTAAGGTTTGGATTGCCCACCGTAAACCATCACAAATATGAGTTATTAATGGGGTTCTTGGTATGAACACCTCTTCAAAGTGTTCGCATCTTACAACTTTCTCCAATATGTGTTCCATTTATCCTTGTTCTTATTTCTGTGAATGTCTCAAAATGCCCAAAAAGTCTCAATTTAACGAATATAGTGTTATATGGAGGCATCAGTGAACAACTACGATATTTGGTGTTAAGGGTTTAGGGTTTAGGGGGTAAGGGGTTAGGGTTATAACATATTAATCTATCCAATATTAACGGGTAACATTGTGCATTTTGGTGAGAAGAGTCCAGACCTTGGATAGTTGGCCAACTTGTATCACCATCATGCTAAATAGGTCGGGCCCCTATTTGTCACTTAGCTTTAGCTAGCTAGGTTCACCGAACCTAGGATTCCTACTTAGCTTTAGCTAGCTAAATTTTTCGGAACTCTCATTTTCACTTAGCTTCAACTAGCTAGAAAGTTGTGTGACATGCATATTCATTCTAAACCAAAGAGAAATCCATTCACACGAAACCAAACAATATATAGTTGGTTGTATTGCTCGTGGTTGCCTCTCTATTTTCATGTTGGTGCACAAGGAAACTTGAATTTTTTAAATCCACACGTATACATTGGCTTCCTCACTTTCAACTGGCATTGGTGCTACATTGCTCATTATATATATACAAGTGAGCCCAACCATGAGCTTGACTAACCTACCTAGAAGATTGTTCCTAATTATAAGCTTGACTAACTAATCTAGAAGATTGTTCCTAATTAAATGCCCACTTAGGGTGAGCGGCTAACACTAATGATCTTACTAGATTCCTATGTGACTATTGACTATTAGGAACAGTGAAGACCGTGCCATGTGTATTGAGATTTCTACACAAACATCTCAATATAAAAATTGAGAGTTTCCAAAAGAATTAGCTTGGAAATGGCCTACAGAAAATTGATTGCAGATACCATAATCGAAACCTAAACTGTAGCCATGGGACAACTAACTAAGTGGGTGTCAATTTGGACAACAAGGTTTTTGCTATATGGGATCCCCCCTAATATTAAAAAAATAATGTATGTTTTACATTCCAACTAGCTATTAGCTAGCTTTAGCTAGCTACCTTTCCTCGCCCAGATTATGGCACTTAGTTTTAGCTAGCTATTCTTTTGAGGCACCAAATTCCTACGTAGCTTTAGCTAGTTGGAGCTTATAGCTAACTAAATAGCTGGCCACTTAGTTAGTTGTCCAAGGTTTGGAAGAGTCTTATAGGAAGGTTATGGTAAAGACAATCTTGATTATGTTAATATGTTATTTGGGACGTTTAAACGTGATACACTGATAGTTCTTGTATTTATTCAAATGCCATTTCATGTTGTGGATGTTATTAGGGTCCAACTTTGGATGTTTTGCTCACTTTGATGAATCACATAGTTGCCGATAAACCATGGTTTATGATATATGTAATATATGGAATGTGATATAAAAGTAAATCGGAGAAGCACAACATCAAATGAAGCCATTCACGCAATCATGTTCTTATTCAATGTCCCCTCCACGTATATTACATAATGGCGCAAGATATAATAGATGTTGTTTGTATATGAAGAAGAGTCTAATAGGAAGGTTAGAGTAAATACAATCTTGATCGTGTTAATATGTTATTTGGGACGTTTAAACATGATATACTAATTGGTCTTGTGTTTATTCAATACACATTTCATGTTGTGGATGTTATAAGGGTTTAGGGTCCAACTTTGGATGTTTTGCTCACACACATTAGTAAACTTGAAGTGAACTTGAGGATATAGATTCAAATATCATTGAAAGATTGAACTAAAAAGCGACATTGGTGGTTAGTATCCCCTTAACGACGTCCACATACGTTCGTCATTGCCACACTTGCATGCGAGAGAATAGAGCAATGTTGTATGCAATCATTATATAATTCCTCATGCGAGGATCTTAATAACTACTTTAACTATTGTATTTAGTGACTCTTACCATAAGGCGTTACACAATGTTTAGACTTCTTTTGTCTACATATTGGTTAAAATATACCGTAATGTTTGAGATCAAGTAGATTAGTATCATGATTTAATATGTATATGATGCATTAGAGTGACATTCTAGAAGTCTTTAATATAAATCACTTATCCCAAACCTTTTCTCCTCATGACACTTGGAAAAATACATGTGGCCGCCACCCTTCCTTCCAATGGTGCATGTCATATCCACACAAAACAATATGAAACGGATTAAATATCCACATTACTTTCAATAGACATTCTCAACACACACAAAGTCAGATGACGGTTGGGGTATCCAAGAGCTAGGTTAGATTCGCATTTTTTTATAATTAACAAAAGGCGGGGAATTCTGTCAGGAGGTTTGAAAATAACCTCTGCAGGAGAACTAGGCGGGAAAGGCATCCAATGAGGAAGTTGGGGAAGCGGAGGTGGATAGTATAAAGGGGCGCACCCCCCAAAAGTCGGTTCTTTTTTATCTTCTCCCACTCCTGAAATCGTAGGGAGAACTCTCAGTCGGAGCTGTACTTCAAGGTTCGTGCACGCTGCCGTTCACGAGCAGCTATCCACAGCATGCAACCCCACTGTGAACTTCGGAATGAGCTCAAATTCATCCCACCTTGCAATTTCCGCCGCATTATACGCCGGATTCTGCGGTGGGTTTGGGTCGGTCGACCCAAACCCCTACACTAGTGTTGGCGGTTTTTAGTATGACCCTTCTAAAGTTTGGGTCGGTCGACCCAAACACCTGCCCTAGTGTGGGCGGTTTTTAGTTTGACCCTGATAGACCCAAACCCATTTAACCAGTGTGGGCAGGGTTCTGGATGACCATGATCCCATCCCGCCAAAAGGTTTGAGTCGGTCGACTCAAACTCATCCCCACATTGCGGATGGGCTCTGGATGCCCATGAACACATCCCGCCAAAAGGTTTGGGTCGCTCGACTCAAACCCATCCCCACATTGTGGATGGGCTCTGGATGACCATGAACCCGTCCCGCCAAAAGGTTTGGGTCGCTCGACCCAAACCCATCCCCACAGTGTGGGTGCTATGTGTGATGAGCCTACACCCATCCTGTGCCAACAAGGTTTGGGTCGCTCGACCCAAACCCATCCCCACATTGTGGATGGGCTCTGGATGACCATGAACCCATCCCCCCAAAAGGTTTGGGTCGCTCGACCCAAGCCCATCCCCACATTGTGGGTGCTCTCTGTGATGAGCCTACACCCATCCTGCGCCAACAAGGTTTGGGTCGCTCGACCCAAACCCATCCCCACATTGTGAATGGGCTCTGGATGACCATGAACCCATCCCCCCAAAAGGTTTGGGTCGCTCGACCCAAGCCCATCCCCACATTGTGGATGGGCTCTGGAAGACCATGAACCCATCCTGCCACAAGGTTTGGGCCGCTCGACCCAAAGCCATCCCCACAGTGTGGATGGGCTCTGGATGACAGTGTGTCCGCTGGACAACCCAAACCTTTGCAAACCCAATGGCATAGCTATCATATGAACATGTATGAGCACTGAGTATTTGCAATTTTGATTATATAAGCTGGTTTTTGTATTCTTCGTTTGGAATCTACAATTTTTGTGATTTTTTTGACAAGGTGGTATGTTCATGTGTGTAGGCACAATGGATGGGTTTAGTGAAAGAGGGGATTGGTCATCTGAAGACATGGCCACTTGGCCATCTGCATCTGAGAATGAGCTAGACATTGTCGGGGAGGCTACTATGGATGACAGTCCAGATGAAGATCATTTGGATTTACCTTCGCCTTCCGTACCGCACTGTCCCATTGTTGAATGTTCGGGACTTTCAAGGGCCTCGTGGCTGAATTTGGAGGTGGTACTCGTTAATGATAGTGGAGTTGCTGTGGCGGATGGTATTTGTCATAACACCCATCCACAAGATTGCATTGATGAGAACCCACTTGGCACAGAGGACGTTGGGGTTGTCATATTGGAGTCACTCATTCATTCCGAGGTGGATCCCACTCATAGGTTCTCCCTCCGCAGGTGGCCATTGAGGAATGTCACGATTGATGGAGTTAGCTTGCGTGACCATGAACGACAATACATGCAAAACCAAATGGAGCTCCAAGCAAACATTCGGCCCCGCAAAGGCTTACGAAAGTACGAGACATTGGCACGTCCTACTCCCTCTGCAACTGATTGTAAACGCCAAAGGTTGCTCGGCGAGGAGTCCATTAGAGAAGTTGCCACAAAGGATTGTTGTGTGCATCGTTGTTGCCAATTGTTTCCAAGGGATAAATTGAAGGCCATCCGCGAAGAAATGTGGCTTGGAGATTTCCGTCTAAGATCCACCAAAAAACTTGATGTCCATAGGGCGATACATGTGAATGGGACGGGTCGCAAGGTCATCACCATTGAAAGCATAGACGTGTGTTGTAAGGCATGGTACACCATTCACGGTGTGTCAAAAGCGGATTTTTATAGACAAGCTGCTTATGCCAAGGAAGGCCGCCATTCCCGTCACCATGGGAACGTGGGTTTAAAGAAACCCAGGGAAGCAACAAGGCAAGCAACGGCCACTCTGGCGACCATCATCGTCCCCCTTGCCGATGCAATGCCACACAAAACACGCACACTCACAACCGGGGAAAAGGTTGTGGAGAAAGTTCTTCCCACAGGCACAAAATGGAAAGACATATTGTTGGACGTGAATGCAGTTGGCGAGAAGGTCGGTTTGGAGCCTATTTCATTGTCAAAATTGAGTGCAATCAAGAAAGCAAACTTTAGCGAATACATTACAAAAAGACGAGGGGACAAATTTGCCCGTTGCTCTAATTGCGAGAAGTTGAAGCGCCTTCGCGATGCACACACGATGGGCACCGAGTCATATGCGGCACATCAATTGAACTATTTCAAGCATGTAAACATGCAAGAGGCACACCGTAATGATTACTACACAAATAGAGCTTTGTCCATCTCCAGACCCTTGGAGGTTCTTACGGTCATCCATGACAAAATGGATCATGCCAAAACAGCCTCCCCATGTTTTGCAAATCGAATCAAGGCCACGGATGGATTTTTTAAGCTGCCTGTATCGGTTACAGGTGAATTTGGAAACAATGTCATCGCATACCCTAAATGTTGTGGTGTTTTATTACGTGATGTGCTTGAGAACATGGATTCCCTCAAATTGGTTTATTTATTCATAGATACTAATCACATTGGGTTGGCATTGCAGGAATGATTGCACATGGACATGGGGATGTCAAGTTTGCTCATTATGCTCTTGATTTGTATCCAACGGATTCAAACCACACGATAGGGTCATTCGCAAGGCTTTTACGTGATTTGGAGAAACCGCCGGCCTATTCTTCAGGATTGTTATTTGAAAATACGGGTTCAACACCTTTATATGAAGCGGTGTTGGATGGAAAAGATGTATGCTTGCATTCGTTGCCAGAGCCACCCAGTGAACCCGTGATTGCCAAGAAGTTGCCCCCCACTTTGCGTGTGCAATTGGACAATTGTGCCAAGGACAATAAAAGTAGATATGTATTTGCATATTGGTCGTTGTTGGTTGCGAAAGGCATTTTCAAGGAGGTTTTTGTGTCCTTCCTACTGGTAGGCCACACGCACGATGATATTGATGCATCTTTTGGGCGGTGGAGCATGAAGTTGAGGGAGGAGGATTTTCCAACAATCCCCTTATTGATGAAGTCGTACATGGATTTGGAGAACGTTCCCGTCATCCCCCATATGATTGAGGAGGTGCCAGACTTCAAGGCATTTATAGAACCTTATATTCGAAGCGGAGCTCACCGATTGATCGGGCATACGAAGGCACAACAATTCCGCTTCTACATGCGTGACGATGGTGTACCCGCCATGCAATACAAGTTGTTGTGCACGACACAAGACTGGAGCCCGCCGGAAGGTCTCCTTGTGTGGCGCGTGGATGCGGATGGAAAGACGATGTTACCGGATGGAGAGCCCAGGCCTTGCAAGCCAATACCCATGAAGAATTTGGAGGATATTTTGAAAGGTATATCAGGCTTCATACAATATTGGGAGAGTTTGAAGATAGCGGATGTTGGTGGATCATGTTGGCATCGTTACGGGAGTTGGATACATTATTGGACACGTGTTCGTGCCGCCTTGTCAGACCTACACCAAGATAGCCCTCATACATTGAGACACGGGTTTTGGCCACAAACTCGTGTCGAAGTACAAGCTTCGGAGGCTTGTCTTTTGGAAAATGGAGAGGTTCGTGAGGAGTTTGATGTGGACGACCATTACGTTGGGCCTGCTAGTCAACGTCCCCCACCTTCATTCCGCATTGCGGTGGATTGTCATGAAGGTTATATGCTCATTTTGCGTCCTGGAGATGAGACATATGCGAAGCCAGTGTGGGTGGCAAGAGCTTTGTCTAAACCAAATTTTGCAACTTCCAACCCTCATTTTCGACAAATACAAGTGGAGTACTACAGACCGACAGCACGGAACGAAGATGTGATTCGGCATTATACATGCTGGGATACAAACCATAATTTTCGGTGGAAGGTGGATTCTGAGCACGGTCCATCTTGGGTGGATACAGATTCCATATTCATAGCATGGAAACCACGGAAAAATCATAGTGGATCAGTGTCCATCCCTCAAAAGTACATAACTTTTGCAAAAGACAACCTTGCTCGGATCACACAAGAAGCAACCCACGTTGAATGAGAGAGTTGGTAGGATTGTGTAAGCATGATTATAGTTTCATATGTAATTCTAGCAATATATATTACTCATATGTGTGCTCTTCAAAATTGGGGTAGAGTTTGGGTTGAACTTACGAATGCTATATTGTTTGGGGATGGATGAATATCCATTTACTATATTTCAAAACAAATGTGAAGTTCATCTTATTATTAAGTTTGGGACTAAATTGTCCATTGAAGAAATATGCATTTATTACATGCACTTCGTATGTTGCAATGTCTATATTTTATTGACCATGCTAATAATAGAAATCATTTTATATGTTTTTTGGATGAATTTTGTTTGGAGTGCTCTACCCAATGTGTTTTTGTTGATGAAGTTGGTGTCGAGTGCTCTACCATATGTGCTTATGTCCGCACATCATAGATTTGGGGTATTAGAACATATAATATATTTGAGATTGTTGACAATATAGTTTCGGGCATCTTCATGTTGTTTGATCCATATATTAATTTGAGACTAGAGAAAGTCTCAATTTAACGAATATAGTGTTAGCTGCAATACGTGCCAAGTTGTCTTTGGCAAAATCTATATGTTTTTGGGGGATGGTTATTGTTTCCGATTTGGAACCCTTCCGTTGCTTCCAAGCACACAGGATGGTATCCGTGTTTATCCAAACCGGCGCGTACGCTGAGTCCACTGTCCACTTGAAACCCTTTTTGTTGTCCCAACCTAAATAGGTACGGGGCACATTCTGGTCTTTGGTGCTCGGACGGCAATATTCCACTTCAATTTGATGAAAGTTGGGGCTAGTTCGAACAAAATTGGGTGAAGATAATGCTTTCACCAACCAAATTGGCTTAGGGTGCTCCTCATCTCCTTGTTAGATAGGCTAGCACCTTACCTTAGAAGGCTTGTGCTCCACACCGGGAGCGTCCCGGATTTTGTTAGGTGCAATCCCATCGGCAACGCGGCACTCAGCCCCCGCGATAGTGTATATAAGAGCATCGTTCGGCTCGCTAAATTCAATAAATTGATTTGAAATATCTCCGTAAATGTGGTTGTGTCCTTGTGTTTCACGTATATCTAATGTTTTCTTCCGTGTTTGGATGTCTTTTTTTTAGTTGCCCATAGTTTGCCCCCCTGTGTGACACCCCTGTCCTCGACGGCCCTTCCCATCCCCCCTCGTCCCCTGGCTCCCCTTCCCGCGGCGTCACGGATTTCCAAATCTCATCCCTCTACCATTTCTCGGCGGTGGACGCAGCCTCGGCCGCGGATTACTCCCTGGATGTCGGGATCGACGACGGCGTTGTGAACAGCCCGCCCCCCAGAGTTTCCGCCCGTGCGTACGCCCCGTTGCCCTCTCCCCTCTCCAAGGAGAAGCGAACGCTCGTTCGGCTAGGACGTGTGTCGCCCTCAAGTGACGACGGCGTCACTCGTTGTGGCCCGAGCCGGCATCTCCGCATGGAAACTCCCCGGGGCGACCCCTCCCCCGCCAACTCCGCTCTTCCTCCCGCAAACTCATACGCCATCGTCGGTCCCCCATGCCTTCGTTCCCCTCCGTCATCGAACAATGCCACATTTCAATCGGCTCCGGATGCTCCCCTTGACGCCCCCGCGGTGCCGGTCGTGCCCCGCACCGACGTCCCCAAAGCCAAGGTGTTTTTCTTCGTCCCCCCCCCCCTGTTCACCGTTGCTTTCCTTATCTTGCATCCGCGTGCTGGGAACTTTACGAACGCCCATCCCAAACCGCCCTCATTATTTTCCCCACTCCATTCTTATTCTTATTTTCCCATGGCGTTGTTTCGCAGGTGGCTCCCCGCTTGCTTGGTGGCCGGCCCTCCTCGACTTCTTCATTGGATAGGCACGCCCTGAAGGCTGCATCTTCCGAGTCCGATCGTTGTTTGGCCCTCCGGAGAAGTGCAAGGCATTCCCTCTCGCAAATGCACTCATATTCCACTTACAATACGACTTCGTACAATTCGGGAGCGCGTCCGGATATATGGAAGAATGACACATATTCCGGGCCAGTCTACAAACATGGCTACAGCCGCGGGCCGGAGATTTTCAGAGCCATGGAGGCCGCCAAAAACAAGGACACGGCCGCGAAAAAAAAATAGTGGGACGTACAAATGTGACTAGAACGTCCACTTGGTCCCTAAATGCATGTAGGGGTAGAACGTAGTGCTTGGTTGTTTATTCTATTTTAATGTCTTCAAGACATTGATGGTATTTCCATTATATTTGTATTTCAAACCCATTTAATAGATTCAATTTCCAATCATTCTCTGCATCTTCCCTTCCATTGGCAACAATTTCTCATATCATACGCAAATGTTTTCATGTATGCTTTACATTTTTGCTCATTTTGATGCATTTATGTCTAATAATTGTTCCCAAAATTATCAATATGGGATTTTTATGATTGTTCTCATTGCTAGTCCAAATTTGAAAAGCACGTTCTTGAATAGTCTCAAAACCATCAAAAAGTCTCCGATCAACGAATATAGTGTTATCAACATGCCCAATTGACTCGCCTTGCCTCAACCCTGGTGGTAAAGATTTTGAATCCCAACAGAATTTTCGATGGCGACCTTCGGGAGTGCATGCTCACATCTTGTGGGTGTATGTTCAGAGTTCATCACAAATCATGGAGGCAAATCCACCCATTTACATTTGCCAAACATCATTGCAAACAAAATGGACATCGAAATGGACAGTGCTTCCTATGAAGCACTTCACCGGCTTCCTACATGCCGCATACTTGGAGCATCTTCGTTAGTTAGTTCAATGCCCTTCCGATGGGACATTCACACATGTAGATCTACAGTGGCTCCCCCACACCTGTCTCAAAGGCTGCAACGTTGATGCCAGGGTGCATGCCAAAACGTCCAGCACATACATTCCGTGGGGGATAGTGAAGATTTTCTAGAAATACAAGAATCCCGTAAAGACAAGTCGTGTAGATTCATATGCCAAGGCACTCCAACGAACCAAGGGGGCAAACTTCCCCCCCCCCCTTATTCATGAGGTGATTCGCCAAACGATGTCCATTGTTTATGTTGCTTTGTTATTTCTTTGTGGTTCACGCACCCTTCTAACTTGCAAATCATCCTTATAGTTCTTTAGCACAGATTTAATCTAATCTTAACTTGTTTCATCATATCAGGCCAAACCTGTTTCACATTCTCCACTATAAGATGTTGACGTAAACTTGTAACCTGCAACATTTGAATGTCGCAATCTCGTAACTTACACACCCTCTTTGTCCTCCTGGAGAGTAGATCTAGTATAGAACTCTTGTGAATTATGGAAGTTTACCTAATCATACATAAATAACAACATTGTAAGTTATTTTCCGACCTTCTGCAGTACGAATGTCAGTAATATGGACCAAACGCCAATTGGTCGCACGTTCTAGTGATCACAATATAGATGTACAAGCAAGAAAGGAAGTTGTATGCAAAAGGAAAGTACATCCTCAACTGCAAGGGTCACATTGGCCCAAGAATGTCTGCAAGGAAAAATGAAGAAGGCCAATGCTACAGATGCCAGTGCGAATTCACCATGAAGCAATTGTATTTGGAGCCAAACGTTGTTGAGATCGTGTTCACTAAGATAAATCACGTTAATAACAAAAGATTTCTTGTGCATAGTTTAGTCAAAAGGGGAACAAAAACCGCTTCTCCTACCATGCTGGGAGTTCCTGCCAGGTTTTGTGACTTCATCATGTCCCTGGGGGTGGACTCTTTGTTGGAAACCTAAATGATGTGTACGGGTCACAATGAAATTAAACCCTTTGTGTATAAGAAGTTTATATAGAAAAATAAATGTATAATTTTAACAACATGCTAGAAGATGGAGTCATGTATTTATACTAAGCTTTTAAATTTAATGTGGTAAATGCTTCCACTACATATACAAAATATATCATGACTTAATTAGGCCTTCATTACACATAAATCCACTTTCACTTTCCAATGAAAAAGTCATTTCATCCATAGCATGCAACTCATTGATTGCATCAAACTAACAAAGACAAGAGCACAATAACTTAGCCGCAATCGGAGAGCATAATTCAAGGAAGCCCATGAGCGCTTCAAGAGCCTCTGGTTTGTAAAACCTAGAACCCAATTGCAAAACTTAACAAGAACATGCATGATAGTCATTAAGGATTATGACCATATCACAACAATGGATAAAAATGTGGATTGGATGAAACCAACACATCTATATGTACAGGGTAGATGTACAGAAGGCCCCACTTCAGGAAGGAATGTAGTTGTAAAAGGGCCCCCTTCTGTACATCTACCTTTACTTCATAAAATTCAATGGCCTTTTTGGGTGCAAGCATGGTAAAGTGGACCAAAAAAATGCTTCGGTATACGAAAAGCATAATTCTTTTGGTCAAAGGCCTAGAAGTAGTAGCAAAGTGTTGTTTACATTGGAATTCTTTTATGATGACCTATATTGTTGTGTCAAATACTCAAATGTAGAATATCAAGTTGAGATCTTCAAAGCTTATTAATAAAAAGTGATGCTCAAAAAGCAAATGGTTGAATCTAGTTTTGGACATAGATTTCAAGACCTTAAATATTTTGAAGTTGGAATTTTGTTTCATATTCCTTAAATTCATTATCTACTTGAAGGAATCATCACAAAACTTTGTAGATACCATCAATTCAATGTCATTTTATCGTATTTAAATTTTAGATAGTTACTTGTTCAATATCACTGTAGTTAGTTTTTTGCTATCACTTAAATACTCAAACAAAAACAACCCAGGGAACTAGTTTGCAAGGAAGACTGAGCTAGTGTGTATAAGGGTTAATGTCACATTGAATTAAGGATTTCAATAACAATCTAGGCCTTTTACTCCTTCATTCTTTCTCCATTAAGCTTAATTCACACCTTTATGGTTCATTGTGCTTCTTTCATTGTGTGTGATTTATGTCCTATGTGTATGTGAACTTCTATCACTCTAATTCCATCCTCTAATCAGTTGTGAAGCTCAAAAGCTTGGCAAATTGTCAATGGCTAATTGTTAGGACAAAGTCCGGGGTAATGTCTTTGGAGTACCGCATCGTCTTTAAGTGTCATGAATTATGCTTTGCGATAATCTCAAATTTAATTCTTTTTAATTTAACTTACAATCATTCGCCCATTCTTCCAAGACTGTAATCACCATCTTCATCTTCAGTTTATCTGGTAACTTCATTAAGGGCTATTGCCCTTTTCCTCGGCAATTAGCCTTCACTCTCTATCTCAGATTGAGTAAACCGACTCACATGCTTATAGCCATAGCTTGGTTGTGATCCTCACTGACTCTCAGACTTTACCATTGATCTTCCTCACCCTCTTGGCGGTTTGTTTGTCTATTTCAACGCTCATGGCCACTGCCACTAAATAGTAATCATTTCAAGACATCAATTTCATTCCGAAACATAATCAACAATCAAAATTCCACTTCAAGACAATTGCACTTAACATACTTTTACTCTCAATGTTAGAGTTTCAAGACAAATTAGGGTCCGAATCACTCGGCTCTTTCAAACTAGTTCTACATCTACAAGCATCTTGCTTGAAAATTGCCTAATGTTAAGTATTCAACCTCAATCCCTGAATGTTGAACCTTCAAGAAAGCCTATTGCTTCTATATTGAGACTACACCAGATTCTACCTTAAGAAAATAGTTTGCTCTCTCTCATATCAGCCCTCTCCTTAAGGGTGGAAGAAGGCGGTTGGCCTAACTGGCGAGTATTGCCTCATGTTCCCGCCGTGGGTGAAATTCTAACTTCTATTTCCTATTAATTCTCATTGATTTCCAAATTTTAGCCTACAAGCTAGGCTATAGCCAAAAAATTGAGCTTACAATCACCTACTTGCACACCACTTGTATCGTCTTCTAAAATATGTAGGCTTTTCTTGGATTTTGTTTTTCATCATAAACTTCTTGGCTTTTTAGATAAATATGTTTTTTAATTGTCTATATATATATTTTTTCATAATTCTAAGATAGTGTATAATTTTGAATCACTTTTACTTAGTACTAGGTAGGGATCGAGAGTTGTCCACTTTACAGTGCTTGCACCCTTTTAGACTCGGGGAGGTCACTCCATTGTCAAGTTGAACACCACGTGTGTTAAGACAAAATCTACTTTTTCTAAAGGGCATCACCAAAATGGGTCAAAATTTTATCAAATTTTTTCATGAGTAGATATACACGGTATCTATCACATAGTAAAAAAATGGTAACCAAATTTGATGATCTCTTTTTTATATAAAACATACCGTTTCTAACTAGAATGACGCAAAATTGAATAAAAAAATTACTACAAAAAATGAGGATGACTAAAAATTTCAGAAAAATATACAAAAGATACTATCAATGGTTATGTATATGTAGAAAAATATCATAATTTTAAAAATTATCTATGACATGTAATATAGGGGTAGCAAACTTTTAACGCACGTGGTGTTCAACTTGACAATGGAGTGACCTCCCCGGGCTTTTAGATGTATACACTAGAGCAAAGTAATACCTCTACCTTATGTACGCCAATGCCTCAAATTATACCCCTTCTTACACTCATGTTAGTTCGTATGTGGTATGAAGAATCCACCCCCTAGGATCATCTCCAACATGCATCTTGAGCTCTCAAATTCCTAGATTATGGCCAAACACATGAAGCGATTCATGGAGGTTTGAGAGAGAAGGGAGGAGTTGATGAGGGACGCTTCATATCCGAACATGACATCCGCAACCTAGCATGCATGCTTTATAAAGAGTGTTATAAACATGACAAAAATGATGCCCGGTTTGTGCGCTACAAATGTGGGTGCACGACAACCTTTCCTCGTGTTTTACCACAAAGAGACATGCATCCATGATTTTACCCATGGGGTGTAGTTTTGATATTAGGAGCCAATGGAGCCAAGTAGGGGTTGGTTTGTAAGGAGACTTTTTTGCCTCGTTGCCACGTGTCAATGTCCTATGGGACCCATTACTCGACAGATTCTTCCGGAGGTTTCCCCCGCTTTGGATGAGGGGCCCGTTACGTCAGTCGTCTTCCTCCGTGAGTTTCGGATCAGGGTGTGGCCCGGCTCACTTTGCCGCTTCAGGAACTTGGTCTCTTCTTTGTTGCCCTGTAATGGATGGGGTTGAATTCTGCAAGTTGCTGCTAGGTCGGAGTAGTTCATTCTGATATGTAGCATTCTATCTTTACTTGTTGGAATGAACTAACGATTAAGTTTGCATATGTACAAAGGGTTGGAAATTGAGATGAGGTACTTAGAAGCTGTGAGGAAATAAGTTGTGGGTTTGAATGTGGTTGTAATATCCACCATTATCAGGCGTTCTTGCCCTTCGAAGTAAGTAGTTCGTTTCTCAGTAGGGTTTGGTAAGGAAGCCAACATCTCTTAGGTGTAGGAATGTTGGAGGCAGTGCTTCTACTTTAGATGTGCCACCATATTTGGAAATTTTGCTGGTGTGATCCCCTTGTGTGCTTTGTTGTGATTCTACACTTGCCACTTTTTAGAAGAATTCAAGAATGTAAGCCCCAATTACCATACCCTCCATTGTATCTTCTGATTGTTGCCCTTCTTTCAGAATGTGCAAAATATGATAAGAATCTACAAGAAGTGTTGGAAAGTGATTTTTTTTCCTTTGCCAGTCAATGTCTTCATAGCAATTTGTATAGATATGGTTCTCCTCATGTCTTGTGTACCCGAGTCACTACTTTGGGGAAATAAGATTGCATGGTTTACATCTTGTTATTACATGAACAAGATTCAACCTCACCTGGATCTTTGAGGTTGCCATTCCAATAGGTATCCTCATTGTAATGAGTTAAGTGTTCTTTCTCCATGTGTGTACTCTCACAGATAGTGTATACTCTCACACACAGTGTGTACACTCACAGACAGTGTGTACACTCACAGACAGTGTGTAACCTTTAGGGTTTAGGTGAGATGGCATCATTTTGTTACCTACATTTCATAGGGAATGTGATTTATTTTTTGTTGCTCCCATAATAGACTTGGCTTATTTAGTAGAAATGTTTTGAATATTTAGCCTGAATCATTTTTAATTCAATGATTGTGAAGCATATTAACTTCAACATGTTCTCATTCGTTGTGGGTGTCGCAGGTTCCTTCCAAACAGTTACAGTTTGAATCTTCAGTGAGGTATGTTCACATGGTTGTTTCATTTTCTGCTTTGAATGGGTTGCAAGGTAACCATTTCTGTGGTAGTGGTAGTCCTATACTACTAACAGCCTCTTAAACATTATTCTCAGGTCTAATATTAAAAAGACAATGCTATGTTCCACCACAACTCCTTTAGTGTATTCACATTTGCAGCCTCAATCTCACCTTTCGCAACCATTGCTCCACTCCAGTAGTCACTCTTATTTGTGAGGATGATATATGCTCAAAACATGCCATGTTGTAGCTGTCATAGAAATTTCAACCACAACCTAGTGCAAAAAGTAGGACAAGCTTATTGAATCCAGAGTTTCTCAGGGTTAGTTTAGTTTCCTTGCATTGTAGCTCACAATGTTCTTTATTAGCACAATGTTATCCTAGAACCATTAATGAAGCAATTGTTACTTTAAATTAGTACACTATGCTCCCACGTGTCACAAATGCTTGCTAATAACGATGAATTTATAAAGTACCACATTTTCCTCATAGTAGGAGAATGTGCTTTACTGTCAAGCAAGATATGCTTAACATCACCAAAAAATACTACCACCTAAGCACAATATCATTAATTTACCAAACTTTGTTGATTATTTAAGCACATGCTCCTTGGCATTAGCAATCTACCCTTTTATAGCAATGCATCCTAAGAAATTAGTAATGACTAACACAACCATGGTTTAGGGTTTATGGTGTAAAATTCAAGTATTCTATTGTGCCTGTCATTGTTATAACAGTTGTGATTGTTGTTTTGTAGGGGGTCCACAAATGAAGGACGATAAAGAGAAAAAGGAGAAGGACCAAAAGCGGTCTAAGCTTGAAGTCCTCACTGCTAAGTATCCACCATGGCCTTTTTGCGATTTCAATGCTCAAGACAAAGAATATTTCATGGATGTCAGGAAGTTGTGTGGAGATGGCCTTGACCCTAAACTTTAAAAAATTGATGAGTATGTATTGAAATCTGACATTGTCAAGCTATGGGGGGATGTTAGTAGCTACAAAGTGTCTAATCCTACACTACCAGAAGAAGATAGGCAAGGGATGTTAGATTTATATTGGAGGATTTATGGCACATCTGCTGTGACTAATGGAGAGTTCATGGCTTGGCAAGTGAAAGGGTGGATTGCTCAAAAAAAATATATCCACATTGATTGGGCTGCTGCAGCTGTTAGAACAGCTAATCTCAAGGGCAACCGATCGGTTAGTAATGTAGGAAAAGGTAGTGTGGGAAACAAATCAACATTTACAGAAGGTGATGACATATCTAAAGGCATTGCATTGGTTGGGCAACCCATGAATCACAAACTTCCCACCCAATCAAGGCCCATTAATCCCTCTGTGCATGTTGTTTTGGCGGCTGAGATTGCAAAAGTGGAGGAGTTGCTTCTCTTGAAGCAAGATCTCTGGAGGTATGCCAAAGCGAGGGCCAAACAACTTGAAGATAAAAGAGCAGAACTTGCTCATAAGGCTATGGGTGCTAAGTTCACAATGGAGGATCGAAAGAAAACAGCTGCTAAGGCTTTTTCATCTGTTCAAGTGGCTGAGAAGTCGTGTCAACGGGTCATTGATGAAGAACTTATTGTTTTGGAGCAGGTTTGTACATTTTTACCATTCACAACACATGAATGTTATATATTTTGCATTTCATAGTACTTAAATGGAATATGGGGTACATTCTTGTTACAGTTTAGGGTGTTTAGTATGTTGAACACCATACACACTTCATATTTGATGTGCCTTTCAATTTTTTTTTGTAGATTTCAAAATTGGAGCACGAGGGGAATGGTGGAGATGCCAATGCAATACGTCAACAAGGACAACAAGATCTAAGTGAATTGCAAGTTCAATTGAAAGAATTAGGAGTCCAAAAAATCAAGGAAGAAGCAAAATTGGACATTTTAATAACCTTGTGTGAGGATAAGAGAATACATGCCATTCAAGGAGAATATGAGTTTGGGGAAAGTACCCTCGATTGTGAGGTTCATGAAGAGGTGATGAAGAAAACAATGCTTGAATTAAAACAATTGGTGAAAGAGCAAGATGACATTGAAGAACAATTAGAGGACATGAGAAGTGGATGCGGATTGTCATTTTGGCCCAAGCCTATTCTCCATCATGATCTCCATAGTTCAGATGAAGGGAATCGTGCTTTCTTGACCATCAAGAATTGTGGATATTGTGGTGGTTCCTTTCATTGCATGGATATTGCTGTCACAAGTTGTAAGCATTTGTTTCACCCATATTGTTTGGGCGCTAGTCTTAAGAAATCCAATAAGTGTTATTTGTGCAAGGAACTACTACACCCTGATTGGTGGAGTAGTTGGGGTATGAGGGAATTGGATGATGAACTCCTAAAAGTAGCAACTGAAATGAAGCTTGATGAAAGCCGTAGTTGTCTTCTTGAGGATCTGAGGATAGCTGGTCGACAAGGGCTTGATGCCTTGCCAGGTATGCTATGTTCAAAGTGCATAGAAATCTTGACTTGACTATTTAATTAATTTTAATTGACCAATAATTTTCATATTCGTCTTTGGTTGAGAATAGTTTTTGATTGTTATTTATTGTAGGCAATCCCACTGAAACTACATATACACAACATGGTTCTACATCAGAGCTTGGTTTCAACTCCAGAAAGCCTCTAAGCCCAATGCCTTTGAGTGGTAGTCCATTGGGTGTTCTTTCTGCTAATGGACCAAAGGTTACTCCTTTGCCCTCACCAACTAAGGAGGTCACTAGTGATCGGTCACCATGCCACAAAAGATCCAGGCCTCTTGAAGGTCCTAGTATGGAACATGATCAACTACCAAAGAAAACCAAATTGTTACAACTATGCAGGGGCTTAGAAAAAGGTCAGTTAGTTCATTTTCATTTCCACTTCTTATTACAGAGGTTTTAGTTCACTCCAATGTGTATGGTTTTCGGTGCCTATGTGATGAAGACTTCAGATCTTGTAACCTATCAAGTATCTCATGTTGTTGATGTCATTTTTGTTTTCCTAACCAGGCAAGGCTGATGAATATGATGGGCGACCTATGCATGATATCAAAGTGGGTAACTTGAATAGTAAGTCTTCAGATCTAGGCATGAATCATTACTTGTGGGTTTTTACACAATGTTATCCGTATCTAGTATCAAGTATATATTATTGAATTGTAATCAAAAAATTCAAATCGTTCCCGTATTAATTGTTTGCCTCATAATTTGCACAACTCATACAAATAACTCCTCATGTATAACATTGAAATGTAAACCAAGTCATATTGCTTACTTGCTCTATCTTGACTTGTGCACAGTAGGCCCATCTTATGAGAGGAACTGTACCCCTACAAATGGTGATGAGCTAACCATCCTATCACAGCCCACAACTGAGTTTAGAGTAGAACCTACAATGTCTACAGGCAGGAGTCCATCTAAGGCAGGAGTTGGTGCACACCACAAAAGTGTACTTCAGGATCCTACAATGTCTACAGAGCAAATGACAACTGCTTTGTTACAGACACTAATCCTTGGGATTGTGAATAGAGTGGGTAGCAACCCTTTTAACATATCCTCTAATTATCTAAGGCAGTGGGCCAATAAACTAGATGATGATAGTGTACAATTGGAGGGTAGTGATGGTGAGGAGCAACAAACTACAGGGGAAGGTGAAAGTAGCGAAAGGAAAAAAAAACAAAAAACAACAAAAGGGTCGACCAAACTCATCAACAACTGGGAAGAATATTATCACCACGCGCAGCCATGAGGATGCAAGCAAGAAGGGCATCAACACTAGATCAAAGCAACAAAAATGAATTATAGGTGTACTTTAGGCTCATGTACTTGTTCTATGCATTTATGGTTTGTAGTGTATGACAGAAGGTGGTAGCCATCCAGTCTGCTATCATAGCTTGATGTTGTTGATGTTAGCCTTGCATGTCTAATATGTTGTATGCATGAATTCTTGTTCATGCATTTTCTAAAAAATTAGTTTCAAGTTTAAGCAAATTAGTTATTTATTTTCATTTCCATGTTTAAGTACGCTTCATTGTGTTGAACCCATAATAATTCTAAACCATGATGCAACATCTTTTCACTTTACTTATAGTAGTTCATGACCGCCGTACTTCACACAAGGCTATTCATAAGTACCATGCATGCCAATTGTGGAAGCCTATTACTACCCTCGACTACTAATGGAGTGCTAACCGTGTGTATGATGACACCATGCTCAAGAGGTTGTTGTGGATGTGATGTAGGCACCATAAATTGTTCACCATGATTGATTATGTGGGTGATGGGCCTTGGGACTTTGTTAATGGTTGTACATGTGCCCATAGACAGAATGCATCTTTCTTTTGAGCAGTGGCAATTCCTGTTGTGATCTTACCTTGTTAGCAATGCTGTAGGGGGCATTTTGGGAAGAGCATTCTAATCTTAAGTCATGGCTGAATAGGAGGTTGGTTCTTTTGAGTGGTTTCGGGACAAGGTGGGGTTCCATGCAGATGGTTTGGATGTTAGGAGGAAGGACTTTGAGGAGCGTAAGGCATTGGTGCGCGATTGTGAGGCTCTGTGGGGCACCAAAAATGGCAACAATGGGTTCCAATTTGAGTTGTGCAAGGATGTTGAGATTGTGGATAGGATCAATGCCCTCTGGCCTAAAGTATATCAACGTCCATGGGGTAGGCGCAAGGAAGTGGGCTTGTCATTTGGCATTGGGATTATGGCAGAGCGCAAGGGATTGAAGGTCAATTGGGCTTCATTTGCTGCTACCAGCCAACATTTTGGCTTTAAAGCACACAAGAGTCCTCACATTCACCAAATTCAGGTTGAGACAGGGTCACCTTCTACTCTGCCATCAGTTGCTGCACCTGAAGTTGGAGTTCATATAGGTTCACCTTCTACTCTGCCAGTAGATGCTACACCTGGGTCACCTTCTACTCTAGCAAAAGGTGTTGCACCAGCAGTTGGAGTTGAAGGAAGCTCGTTTTCCACCCCACCACCATCTACTCCAATCAGTATTCAAATAGCGAGACAGGCGCCACTCCCCTTTGCTCCGCGTAGTTTTGAAGGACCGCGTGCATTGAAGGCAGCTGATGAAGATGCAGAGAATTGGAGGAGAGAGAAAATTCGTGTAGCTGCTTCCATAGATGCTACTAGACTTCAAGTTCAGCAATTTGAGGCAGATATTCTGGAATGCGAGAAGGAGTTGGTGGGCTGCCAACATAGAGTGGCCGCGAACTCTAAGAATCTTTGCATGGCTAGGCTGATGGTCAAAACTGCCACATCTGAGGAGTTGAGGTGCCGAAACGAGGTAGAAGAAATCAGGAGATATTGTGCTCGTGAAGTGGAGCGTGCTCGAGCTCAATTGGAGGCCTTCATGGATGAAAGTAAAGAGTTGGATTCTTCCATTGATTGTGTGAATTCAAAATTGTTGAAGATTCGCTCTTCAATCATCGATGCCAACAAGGTATACAATTCAAACTTGCTGCTGTACTATGTTGCTGATTGCAAGATGATGAGGGCTGCATCGTTTGCAAAGCACTTCAAACAACAAGTACTCGCATCGACTCCACCTACAGGTTAGTCCTTCCATACATTCCAATACTTGCTAGCATTCTCATCATGTGGGTCAAATTCTACATTCCTTTCAAAATCACTCTCAACTATATTTCTTGACGTGCAAATTGTATGCCCAGGTGCTTCCACTTCCCATCCACAAGAGCCATTTACACATACGCAAGACCCAAGCCTCAAAGTTGACCCCATACTTCATGGCCAATCACCAGCCACACGAACTCGACAGAAAAGGAAGTCACTGGCATGTGATGAGTAGGAATTCCAACACCCAGAGTTTGCTGGAGAGTAAGATTACTTGGTTTAGACTTGGGGTGTGCATGTTAAATGCAATAGCATTCATAGATTATGTGGGTTGGTAGTGTGTATCTCTTTTTGAACAACTACCATTTTTTAGTAATCTTGAAAGTTGCTTTGCAGATTTCTACAATTTCATGATCTATTGTGCATTGGAAATGCAAAGTTGTGTTTGTTGTGCATGCCCTCCTTTTACAACCTAACTATGCTCAATGTATATTCTCTGGATGTTATATAACCCATTGATCTGGTGCAGTAGGATTAGTCGTTATCTGTTGTCTTTGCATTTCTTATGACAATGCTATGGGTTGCATGAATATAAAACTCTATGAATGTGAGTTCTAGTTTCATTGTACTTTTCTAATATGAGTTTCATATACTTTGGCTTATATCACAGCACAATGTACTAGCATATGATCATAAGGTTGTTCAGTTGGATGTAGAATGATTTGTTGTTTTACTGTATTAAAGCAAGAAGGCATATCAGTCACCATACCCCCTTCAGTCAGTCCATGTCCTTTATGAGTGATAATAGAAATGCATACTACTCATGCTAAGTACCCTTACTATTCAACATTCTGCTGTAGTCCTTGCTTAAGCAACACTTCATTTTTTTAGCACAATATCATTTATACAAGTTCTGAATGTTGCTCCACACACCCAGATTCCAAAAACTAGACTGAATATTGACTTTAGGGGCATTTGGTATTTTACATGGAACCCTTTGTAATGACATTTCTTATGAATAAGTTTAATGTTATGGATGATTGGAAATTGGCTAAAATCCATGCCAATTATTTAAAACTAAAATTCGCATACTGAAGTCATGTAGTTAGGATGATATTGCACCACCAGAATTACAAAGTGCCCAATGATGTATCATGATATTGAACAACATCTGCTGCATGAATTCATTCCCAAACTTGCAAAACATTTGAGTAACAAGTACATCAATATTGGGAAGTACAATAGATAAATGAGAATGCCATTCGTATTAAAATATCATAGAGGTCACAGCCATGTAGTACATTGTTCAATTTAATCAAGGAGACCAACAATCTAAGTTATGTTGCTCTTCCTCTCCAAGATCATTATAGAAATCATTCCAAGCTTGAAGACCCTCAATTCTGCACTCCTCTTCTCATTCCTCCTTTGCCTGCATGTAATCTCTCGTGGAATCCACAAAATCCCTCCAAGCAGAATTTAGAGTCCTCATACGTGCAAGAACTTCCACTCGACGCCATAGAGGCCACATGTTGGCTAAGATCGGCCAAATATGAGCCCTCACCACATCATCAGGAAGACTCGGAATGTAGATGTTGGTGTTGTCCATGGTGAAGCCACTACACATTGCTTCCAGGTGCCCGTATATGTACCATAGGTCAGTAGTACATAGCCACTATCACGTTGTGGTGCACCTTAAAGGTAGGAGCCACATACATGGGTGGTGGAGAGAGGTGACGACAGCTCATAAAGTATATTCCACTCTACTGACTAATAATATGAAATTTACTATGACTAACTAATTATCCTCTTCATCCAGCAGCCTGTGGGCATCTATACCTGCCTGAATGACCTCCAAAACTTCAGTAGAAAGTTCAAAACTATCGTAAGAACCTTTTACAGTATGCATAGTAGGGGGCATTGAGAACTTTGAGGCTACAATCAAGTGAGAGAAAACATAGGCAGAGGGGGATTCTTGAAGCAAGTAATATGTTCTGCTACCTGGCCTAAGTCTCTCGTAATATTTTCCGGAAACTACATAATCGCCGGGCACCCATTCTTGCTCCCAACCATCCTTGAAAGTAGTTTGGACCATGTGCAGTGGTTTATCAACAATGAGAATCCAGAAATTCTCATCGTCACTACTACTTTCACATTTAATGGCAATATTGTCACCTACCACCACTGCATCAGCCATGTCCTCTCCACCAGCTCCATACTCTATCTCCTCTTCAACATCTTCCAGTACTTCTCGAGCAGTGGCACGATCTATAGGACTCAACCTCGCCAACGTCCAAGGTTGCACATGCAAGGCATTTTCGCACGGAAATTGAAGAGTGGAATCTAAGCATGATAAACAAAAACACGAACTATCTCGGTATTCTATCAAAGTGGGATCGCGTGGACACACAGATCTTACTTGATGTGCTCTCCTACTACCCTTCACAGTTTGGCAGTCAAACGCGTTGTCCCTTTTCACATCATCCTTCTTCACTTCCCAAAAGTATTTGTGGGTTGTGCGTCTCGCATTTGGATGGGCTGCATGGAGTTTAGCTGCTTGAGCTCTTAGGTATGTCACAGCTTCGTGCGAATTATGAATTCGCATCCCATCTGGTTTCATTTGCTCTTTGCGAAGCTCTCTCTTTAGTAATGCCCCTGCACCATCCACTTCTCCTTTCCCATGCCCAGAAGCAAAATAATTCCATATGAATTGACAACCTGCCAAACAAGTAGTAAGCTGAAAACATATGAGCAAGTAATATTATTTATGATAGGGTGTAAGTAAAAAAAATGACATTGATAATTGAAGTGATCCTAGGGAATCAATGACCAAATCCAACCTTTAGGTAGCTGCTCACAAGTAGTCTTCTTGTGATATCTTGAAATGAAGTACCAACTTCGAGCACTTTTAAATTGCGCTGCACATCCATCGCTCCAAACTTGGTGTTGCTTTGGAAAGCAACCTTTCTCTTTCAAAAAATTCCAATGAAGTTGGAATGTGTGTTGTACAAAGAGAGTGTCATGATCTTTCTCATTGGAGATATAATAATGAACTTCTTTAAGAATTCTGGTCTTCTCAATTCCTGCAACAAAATCAGGGTTAACCCGATATGTGATGTGCACTAGCACGGTCATTTGAAATGTAAACCAATGCATGTCTTGGATTTCATTTTGGACTCTCATCGCATAATTCTCCGAGAAGTCTATGCAAGACAAAACAACATCAGCAGGTATATCTTTCAAATACTTCTTAAATTGCCTCTCTTGCCACTGGGCAAAATAATTATGTTGTATGAACTCTAGTAGTTTAGGCCGAAGGAAATCCACTAGCTCAGAAGGAGTTGTATCTTTGTACTCGTATCTGGACACCTTTTTCTCTTTTCCATCGGCAGTTGTACCAACTACAACATAAGAAATACATTTCCAACTAATTTTCCTCTCAGTAGTTAATTCATGTGGACAGAACCTCAGCAATTCAACACCACAGTTATCACATGTGCCCATGATGCAACATCTATTATGCCATTTTGATAACTCTGGCATGGGACACAATATAGAGGACCAAAGGGAGGTCAAAGTAGGGTAGGTAAAGAGTTGAGCACTACATCTGCCTACAAGACCCAAATCACGAGAACACATTGAGGAGCATGGACATTCGCATTGGCGGTGAACTCCCATACTACTTCTCATCCTATTAAGGCCCAATCTAATTTCATTTAGCTCTGTATGATATCTACAACAACAGGTGTTCCACTCCCTTAGTCTCCTGACAAACCAAGGCTTCAATTGTTGGAACTTGGTCAACATCAACTGAATTGTTGGGTTTGCTAATTTGAAAGAGGTGAAGAACTCCAACTGTACACACAGACAACACATTAGGCACACCTTGAGAAATGATAGGTTAGAAATAAGAATGTGGATGCAAACCATGTCATCATGAGGAAATCAACAAACTTTTAAAAACCAAAGCATTGTCCACGAAAGACACCAACAATTGCTAGAATAAGCAAGATTACATGTGACAAATAGCATGTCCTAAAGAAAGCACTATGTGGCATGGACCCTCCTGAAGAAAAAACTAGTCACTATACTCGCATCAGTAGTTGGTAAAAGCAAAAGCAGGTCCTCCTATTCACACCAATGTCTGGTTACTAACGCACATGTTATCCTATTGCTAAGCAGTGTATCATATTATAGCACAATGTGTTACATTTGAACAAAACTAAACCAATATATAATTTTTGCCCATTATATGAAGCAACGATGTCATATTTATAGCAAATGTGAACCCCATGTCATATAACATCTAGGGTAAGCAAGCATTGTCTCCTAATATTTAGAAATTGTAAGCTTTGCAACCTTATAACTGACAGAAAGGAACATAATCAAGTAGAAGTAAAGAATATAAGCAAATAACCATAAGTGGCTGAGATTTGATATTGAAGTGGAACAACATACCTGAGACACTTGTAAATAGTGCATAATGTGTTCCACAAAAGTCTTCACACCAATCCTCTTACGAACCATATCTTTGGTGTTTGGTGATACTGTAGTTTCAGTAGTCCAAAATTCACGAATAATGTCACAAAGGAATTCAGGTGTACAATCTGAACGCTTAGCCCTATGGTAATGTGTCCAGAAAGCATCTCCAGATGCATCCAACAAATTTCTTCGAATCAAAGCTCTCTTGACATTCCTTCTGTCCACCCCTAAAACCTTAGCCACTTCCCTAGAACTTCCTGTGCCTTGAGTAGTTGCCAGGGTGCACACTATATCTTTTGCCATAACAAGCTTGGATGATCTCAAACCAGTCAAGTGATCTGACAATCCTTCTCTAAGGTTATCTATGAGTTGGTGATTAAGCTTAACCCTCTTCAAATCAGACATAAATGATGGCATATGATCCTTCAAGAGGTAGTGCCCTACCACCTTTTCCATCGTGAGTTGTTTCACAGTAGTATCTGAATATTTAAGGTAGTCGGCAATGTAAACAACTATATCAGAGGCATTGGCCGTAGTGACCCTATGAAGTTGGCGTCCACAAAGGGAACCAGGGTTTGACCTTGAATGACTTGACGACTCCACAGGGTTTACAATTGCAATTTTCTGTAGAAGAGCATTTTCATTTTCCAGAATTTGGGCATCTTGTTCTATCCTCAGCATTGCCTGTGCAGCTCTCTTCTCTCTCTGCCATTGTGCTTGATATTCTTTTCTCTTAGCCCTGCGAGTAACCTCTACACATTCATTTTCATCTACAGTTTCTACGGACAAACCCTCCCTAACACCTAGTTCATGCCCTTCTGAGTGTAAACATGAGCCTGTAGCACAACCCTCAGTAGTGGGAGCTACATGTGCAGGACATCTATTCAAGAAGGATTTCCTTTTGTTTCTTTGGTTGCCCATTATAAGGTATTAAGGAAGCCCTACATGAACACCAAGAATCTATGCTAAAATGTGGATTCGTGATTTGAAATGGGCAACATCATTCTCATTTGACTGAAGATTCGAGCACTTCCAAACAACAAATCCTCTTTGGATATAGCCATTTGCTACTTGAGCAAACACACATTGAACATTGGTACTTCTTTAGGAACTGCAGTGGTAGTAATAATTCCAAAACAACTAAAACACATAAACGACGTGAACAAAAATTCAGTAGTAAAGGACTGGTTTCTGGCACATCCCAAGTAGGACTTCAACGTGTGTTTCATTCGGCTTCTACACAAAGTCAGCAAACAACTCACCTGCAACCCTCGCTTCTGTTTTTGAAGCTTCTTGCTGCGCAAAAGTTGCAAGTTGCAACGGCACCTGAAATCCCGTTGGTGTGCCATGGTGGGCGGGCGGGGGAATTCTACAAGTAACGGAAATCAAAATTCACGCTATCCTCGGAGAGACCTCCGCCTGCTATGGGATGAACACAAAAATCAGCCTCGCAAAAGAGAGGAGGCTTCACAGCGACACAACTCCAGTCATGAGATAAGAGAAGATGGGATATGTGTGGACAGGGAAGAGATAGCAACGTTGGATATGATCGAGGCCGTCCATGTTCACCTTCCATGTGGGAATAACGGATGATCGTTTCATGGTGTTAAAATTACATCCTTCATAATTCATCTATATCCTTTGATATCATCCATAAGTTGACTTAGCTACATGATATTCAGGGCAATATTTATGAACCTATGTACAAGAAGTACTCTTAGATCATCACTAATACCCAAAAAAATCATACCAGGCCCTTCCCCTTTTCACAACAAACAACTACTCTTTGGGAATGATGTTCATATCTTTTTAATTTGAGGGTCAAAAGCACGTCTGAACGAAAATAACATATCATATAAGTCTTGCACATTATTTTTGCATGTACAAATATGATAACCCTTGGGGACCTTTCAATGGACATATTAAAGTAGTGTGCAAAATTTGAGATTGAATGGTTTACATTTCATATGTTAAAAGCACGTTTAAAATTTGATGAGCCTGTCAACAGCTCCTAAGGGTAGGCTTATATATAGATTTTGGGCAATAAAATGCTCCTATATAGGGCAAGAAAATATTGTAGGATCAACTTCAACATGTTTCCAACACATTGCAAAAAAAAATTCATGTATTCAACAAAATTTGAACATGTTGTGGTCGTTCAAAGTTAGGGTCGTCAGGTTTTGTAGCACTGTCATCACAGTGCTTGGCTCCTATTAAAAAGACTGCACCCCATGAAACTCCTAGTACCCATGAGAACATACCATTCACTATAGGTATTCAGACATCATAGCAACAAGGAATGATGCTTTAGCATGGCCACCATAAAGCAATCTCCATTGCTTCAACATTTGCGACTCATGAGAACAAGGTTATAACGTACTTCCCACCGTTTAAGGGACCGGTATTGTGTTATGCCTAGTCTCATTTTATGTATACCACATTATGTATAAGGGGCTCTCACATTGTTATGTATGTGGCAATGTATTCATTCACGCTGTAACTCGGGCATTTTTCCTCTTCGCAGTTCATGTTATATGCATTGATGGTGTTTGACAATTGGCTGAATGGAGTCCTTGTTGTTTACATTATTACATCAAACTCCAAGAAACTTGATCTTGAGCCATGGAATGGGGCCCTTGCTTCAAGACTCCGAATGATGCAGGCAGATTGGTGGTCAAATGCTTTCATCATGGATTGTGCACATGCCGAGATTGTTGGACTCCAATTTGTTTGGCTGGTAGTAAAAAATGTTCTTGTGTTTGTGGCATGTGCGTCGCGCATGGTTGAAGCAGGTTGTCATGAAGATACAAAAAATCCGGCTATTCAAGTTGGCATTACGAAGAGGCTTGGGAGAATTATGTATGACACGAAGTGCCCTTCGAACGATGAATTGGGAGCTTGGGCCGTGCGGGAGTTGTATGCACTCATGGCCAGCTTCCCCATGTGCCAAAACTTTTAGGATTACTTTGAGAACCAATGGGTTGACAAGGCGTATGTGGGTTGTCAAACACAGTAACCTATCCTACGCTAGCCAAGGTATATTAATGCCATGATTGAGAGCTACCACTCCAACCTCAAAGCTACACTACATGCTTCCAAAGGAGGGGCGCATGGATAATGTCTCGATTGGGTCATCTATGAACTTACCAAAGAGGTCCTCTCATATTATTGATACCAAGCAATGAGGAAGCAATACGGATTTGTCCATAACCTTAAGCATGAGCAACTTGTCATCTTGAATGTTGTCCTCAAAGCAAAAAAATTCAAGATTGTTGTGTTACTATTCCAATCACTGCAAATGGGTTGGCTTTCGTTGCCTTCAAAAGCAATCCACGTAAAATTCATGCTATCTATTCCATGGAGAACAAATGGGTGTGTTGTGATTGCATGTGGGCACTTAAAGGTAACATCTACAAACATCATATTAAAGTTTTCATGGTGATTCAGCTCGACCTTGCTGAAGGCACTATCATGCGTTATTGTGGCTCTTTAAAAGGCACAAAAGAAGGTGGCCTTCACAACATGCTGGAGCCCTAAATTGATTATCTAGAAAATACCATTGTCACACCAGCACCAACGGATGCTGGACTATACCACTACGCCACAAACATAGCCAACTAAAGTTCATATGGAGGACAAGGTTTGTAATTATATGGCTTTGAGCCTTGTAGATGGTGTTAAAGCAAATTGGTTCCTTCTTAATCATGTTCTTGCAAATTTTCATGTCATCCAAGGGAAGCATAAAACTTTGGTTTCTCAAATTAAGCACAGCATGTTCAACCCTTTTCGATTGGAGTTGCGCTTCTAGCCCAATGTTGATGGAAATGGAAATTATGGAATGTCCTGAAGTGTAGAAGAAATTTCCTTGATCGTCATTGATAACCTCTTCCAACAAACCTATTGTAACGTGGGCCCCATAGGCATCCAAGGACAATCCATTTTTGTTACAATTATCACGTTACAATTACACCGGCCTACACATGTCGCAGCACATATGGGTGCAAGCATAGTAAAGTGGACCAGAAAAGTGCTCCGGTATATGAAAGCCATGATTTTCTTGGTCAAACGCCTATAAGTAGTAGCAAAATGTTGTTTAAAATAGATTATTTTTCATGATGACCTCTATTGTTAAGTTAGGTACTCAAATATAGAATATCAATATGAGATCTTCAAAACCTATCATCAAAAGTGATGCGTAAAAGCAACTGACTAAATATAGTTTTGAACGTAAATTTCATGACCTTAAATATTTTGAACTTGGAATTTCTTTTCATATTCCTTGAATTCATTATAAACTTGAGGTCATCGTAAATTTTTTTCAAAAATTAATCAATTTAATGTAATGTAATTGTATTTTAAACAAGTTTTTGACAATTATCTTTTCAATGACACCCACTTGCACCACCACTTGCACCGTCTTCTAAAATACATATACGTTGTTTGAAATTGTTTTTTGTGAACATAAATTGCTTGGCTTTGTAGATTCATATGTTTTCTAAATGTTTATGAATTTCTATTTCATAAAATTCAAAGTTAGTATATAGTTTTGGATCACTTTCACTTAAACCTGAGCAAGGATCAAGAGTTGTCCACTTTACCGTGCTTGCACCCATATATAATGTTTTCATCTCCAAAGGCCAACGTTACTTTGTTTTGCAATCTTCCATTTTTTTTTCCCACTCTCCTATGTCCAACTTTTCTTTTTGGTGCCACTCCTGGATGGATTCCCGCTTCTCCCTGGAATTCCCAATGAAATTTGGGAAGACCACATTTGGTTGTTGGTAGCACAACATCTTTTAGAAGTGGTGAATCTTCAAACATTGAGCACTGTGTGGCGCCAATGGCTTAACAATAACAAACTACAATGTTGTCCGGGCTCACCAGCAATATATACGGAGTACATGTGGCAATGAGAGTGCAAGGAGGCCGAGAGGGAGCTCAGTAGCGGACCATTCAACTACGGCAACACCTTTGATTAAGGAAACTACACCGACAACACCATCTATAAGGTAGAAATACCATAACCCGCGAAAATAAGGTGATTCGCATTGAAGATCTGGTCTGACAATCAGGAGATAATTTTCCAAGATAGATGAGAAGGATTCATGAAGAATGCAAGCTGTTTCATATTTCTCTGCCCTGTACAAAAAATGCTACAATTTTTCAAAGTGGAAAGTCGTCCAACCCTCTACTCGTTCACTAGATTCTCCCTACACCGAACACGGTAATCCGCATATCCATACAGAACATCGTCTAAATCGGTTACCTCATGAGTACATTAACACTTAACACAATATTCAAAATTTTGAGAGAGTGGGATCCTCTCAAAATAATATTGTCCATTTGTCAACCTAAAAGTCATGTTAGGTTGATAAATACTAGATTATACTTCAGATGTGTAGTTTCCATTAAAATGAGAGTATGTTGAGCTGGGGAATCGACTCATTTAGGTTGAGTCGACCTAAATGAGGAAATATGTCGGTCAATTTAGGTTGAGTCGACCTAAATGAGGACAATATGTTAGTCAATTTAGGTTGAGTCGACCTAAATGAGGACAATATGTCAATCAATTTAGGTTGAGTCGACCTAAATGAGGACAATATGTCAATCAATTTAGGTTGAGTCGACCTAAATGAGGACAATATGTCAGTCGATTTAGGTTGAGTTGACCTAAATGAGGACAATATGTCAGTCGATTTAGGTTGAGTCGACCTAAATGGTCAATTTTAGGCAGCACATCACTCCGCAATTTACGGCAGGAAATCAAATGTTTTTTTTCTTCTTGAACTCCACAACTCTCCACTGGTTTTCACTTCATTCTTGGATTAATAGTTTGCTTTATGTACTCTCAATTCCCTGGAAAACTCTCAAAATTTTGAATATTGTGTTACTTGACTCTCATTGGCTACACTAAGTGTACACGCATTGAAGTTGCCGCCTCGCCATGATCGGTTTTAGAAATGACACTTCACCATCATGATAGCGGTCTAGTGCACGGCTAGAGGGTGGTTAACGGGTTATGATATTTCTACCTTAGTGAGGTTGTCACAACAACAAAATCTTGTGAACGTCGTGACTCCTCTAAATTTGCACGCAATCAGTGCGGCAATGTGGAGCCGGTTTGCAAGATCCCTTGAACTTATTGGGGCTATCAAAAATGGTATTTCCTCCCCATGGTTCAATAGGAGGGTTCATTTTGTCTACACTTCTCATGCCACTATCTTTTTAAACCCTATCTCACAGTGGGACCCTCTATTGTCTAAAAAATCATCCATTGCACTCAATTTCAGACATGCATGTGACAAAATTATTGAAGATCAAGGTGCGGCAAAAAATGTATTAACACCCTTATCCAATGAAAACATGCCATGTGACACTTAAGATAGTTAAGCATTCACAATTTATATGAATCGTGTACAAACCAACTGGCACATTGGATAGAGGACGAGATGGGGAAGAAGAGGTCAATTACCGCCAAGCAATAGAGCAAACGGAGCTTATACATGTGGGAAAGGGGCTTTTGGCAGTACATGGACCCTTCTGTCAAAAAATCTCTTATCATCTTGAGAATGATGGTTCTCCACACGGCAAGATTTTGGGAGGAGAAAACAACTGGGTACAAGTGGAATTAGTAATAAAAATTGGTACAAGCGGAATTGGTAAACAGAATTCGTACAAATGGAATTGGTACATTAATGCCTTGGTTCTCATAAACTCAAGTGCAACGTGGGCCCTTACACCAGGAGCTCAAGCGCAAGTTCGCAAATAAGTTCGCTTATAAGTACTAAAAGAGTCTGAGCCCTTTAACATACATTTCATAGGAGGCTTGGCCGACACTCCTCACTCCATTTTTTATAAGGAATGACAAATAATGTTAGTTTTACATTTGGTGTTGGTGGTGATACTGCACTACACAGGCAGTTCACAATTAGTATTAGCAAGACAAATAGGATTGGAGACACTAAATACAATATTTAGTGTACTTATTGGAGCCTATCAATCTACTTTATTCCTCTTGGACTTGAAATCAAGTTGTGTGTTATTATCAGATTGTTGAGGTACACATGCCCACTGCTGAGCATTCTTGAAAATGAGTAAAATCACAGTTTCTAAAAGCAATTATAAACCCAACTCAGCGCAGGGTGGCCCTCGTTTCTTGATTTACCCTGAAAAGGCTATTCTCAATTGCTTATAAGCAAAATCCTAGCTAAATAAAAAAATTCAAAGCAAGTATCAGGATAACTGACAAGATTAAAAATTCAACAAAAGTGTGTGCAAGAAGATTGATATATGGGAATCAATATATAACTTCCATGCTAATACACTTTTTTACTGGCACAAAAATCCCTTCATGGTTCTCAATTAAACAACGTGAATTACATCTTAGTACACCATTTATAGCATTTAGTGTCAATTACCCTATTTTGAGGCGTATGCGAAGTGACACTGATGATTAACAACTTCACTGTACTTGTCCACTCATGACACTTGGCATTCAAGTGTGCTTACTAATATCTTGGATGAGTACGTTCAATAATATTATGAGGTCATGCCTATGTTCACAATGGTCTACAAGTTGACTAAAGTGTACACAAATGACACTTTGCATTAGTATGCTCAAGAATATCTTCCTCTTGCATACTACAATGTAAACGCACAACACTTGCCATTAGTACGCGCAAAAATATCTTCCTCTTGCATGTTAAAACACAAGACTATCATCTGAAGTATCCCAATGTGCTACTCTAAATATCATAATGTAATGTTTTTTCTCTTGAAAGAGTTACTTGTGTTGACGAATGGAATCATATTGACAATCAGGGGCTTGACATTTTGAGACCTCTAGGCATCTAGTTTAGGCCCTTCGCAAACAGTGTACGTGTCACTAAATACCATAAACAGTGTACTGCCAGAGCTCTTGGCCATTGCATACTTTAATACAACTGCGCTTCCAGCAGACTACAGTTGCTTGCTCTCCTGTGCTCGTTAAAGAAATTAGCTCCTATTTATAACTTGTAAGGAGCTTGCGGTGCCATCCCTGCTACAAAGTCTAGGTCTGTATCTCCAAGAACTTCCATTTGTCCCCGCCCTTCACTGCCTATAATCGACATCTGCTTCAATGTTCACAGATATCAACCTACCAAAAAATTTGGATTGATTAACAATCAATACCAAAAGCAGAAAAAATAATATCACCCCAATCTTAGGGTCAAATCTCAATGTGCAGACTTTCTACCTACTGTTGTTGTCCCAATTTACCATGTTGCTCGTACTCCCGACCCCTCGAGGAAGAGCTGAGTGTGCCAGCCGTGTGACCTGAGCCCAGATAGCAACCCTGGAAGTTGTGTCTCTGCTTTTTCATATGCTTTCTCTAAAACAGACCCATAGATGGCTGAACTGCTTAGGTCTTCTGTGGCCTTTGCGAGCCTAGAAACATGGGCAGCTACAAGCCAACCACGCACTGCATCCTCCCCTGTTGCTTTCTGATGCAACACCATGTGGGTCTTCTCCCCAAAGTTTAACAAGAACTTCTCAGCCTGAAATCTTCGCTTCAGCTTGGTTAAAAGTGAAGGCTTGCCCACAGCCTTCTGCAAAGGGGCGCCGACTTCCACATTTCCGGCATCCTTTTCAAGGCCAACTGGCAAAATTAAGCGTTCCCTGTAACGTAGCTCTGCTGGACTAGAGACTCTCCCAGTCTGCAGGAAGGCAAACACTGCAGATGTGAGTGGTCCACTCATGGAATGTCATAAGCCCCATCATATTGACAGACAGGCTCATGGTGTTCAAGCTCCTGCAATGAGTTCCATTCTAAATACTATAGTGGATAACATCAATCTTCTATCAATCCGCTCTGGGACTTTCCAGAAGCAAAACGATAGAATGTGGACATGCTTTGCAAATACTGAATAGACATCCTTGGTGTCTCAGGTATAGAATGTCCACCTTAAAACTTGGAGAATGAGATTTGTCCCTACCATATCTTTGAGCTAAACAGTACAAAGAATTCAGAATTAGAGGGACGGACCTTGACATAGTCTGCCACCAACATTGCAGTGCGCTGAGAATTGAGTGTATTAATGGGAGCGGCTCGCATCTCGTGTACTACACTGTAAAGATGGATGGCTGAAAGAATTGGAGCCAACACCAGCTGCCACATAAAAGCCACACACAAAATTCTCACTAATGTGCTCAGACAAGAGATAGAGCTCAACAGTCACTTCAAGGAAGTCTTAGCAAAAAAATTACTAATCAGCTGCGGAGGTTGATCATATCATGAGGAACGAATTGATAGGCACACCTTTCCCTGAATAGATGCACCAAAGTTTGATGCCAAGTGGATCCCAACACCGAGACCCAGCACATTGGAAAGTGTGGAACTTGCTTCCCCCTTTGCATAAAGATCACTCAGGTTGCCTTCTTTTGCAAAAGACGAGTAGACTGGGAGCCGAGTTGCCCTCGCTGAAACTAGTGCCATGCCCTGCACAGTTGAAATGGGTACACCAGACACACACACAATGAGTATATTTATGTGTATTTGATGATGAGAACAGCCACTACAGAACACTTCATCAGGACAAAGACCAACTTCAAGAGCATCATCACTGACTACCAAGTAAGAATACCTTTGCAAGATTTGCCATGCCTGCAACAGGAAGGAAATGCTGGGGGCACAACGGTGATGCGACCTCTAGCCCTGCCCCAATATCATACATCACATCGGCTGTTTGCAAAATGAACCCAACGACATATTAGTTTTACATCTTTGCAGATGTGAAGCCAATCCTTGCATCCTCTAGGAATCAGCTTGTGATAAAAGTACATTGACCATATCTTACCTAGTCTATAATTGTGTTACTCGTTACAATGTAATTAAATGAGTATCTGTTGAGATGCCCAAAACGGCTTTTCACAAAGCATTTTCAAAACTGTATGAAAGACCCACCAAAAATGCGCCACCTCTTTGGCTCAGAGTCCATCCGTGCGCCCATGCTGCTACACACCAGTTTTCCAATGTGCTGCATCCCATCCTTTAAGACCTGCCCGTCCAGAGAAGAGCGTCAAAACTTGGACACATTTCAGCATAGAAAAGTGAATTACTTTCGAGACACCATGCTTAACAAAGTCCAGTTTAGTATGTAGACAGACGATGTGGAACATCCATGCCATACTCTTTCAGGAACATTATGGTGTATGAGGGAAGTGATTCTGGTCCTTTTGCAGCTTTTGTTCCGGGACACTACAGACACAAGTTCCTTGTGAATCCCTGCCAAGCAGATGATGCGAATGCATTACTCACCCAGCTCACAATTGTTGCCTGTGCAGGAGTGGGCCTCAAACCTGCAGCAAACAGTAAAGACTGTTTTCCAATCACACCCAAGTCCACTTCAATCAGTGGAATGACTACAGAAAACTATTAGCTACTCACAGTAAAATGGCGGCCAGAAGGCACTAAAAATAATGGTTTCCTTTTGCCTAACTAGTATGTTCTGCACGCTTTGTGAGCCTGACAAAACCTTACAAAAATGACATAATTTCACAATGAGAAAGACCGCCAAGAGGTGAGAGCCTCTACAGAGAAACATAAATGATTCGGCATTACTCTTTTTAGTACTCTAAACCATACTACTTCCATCCATCATTCTCGACAGTGAGTTCCAGATGGAGAAAGAAAGTGCCAAAGAGTGTAACCATCTCCTGGAGGTAATAAAGTGGAGGACGGTTCCAAGAATGTGAGATGCCTCAATGTGGATGAGATACTGAAATTGCACCTGAGTGGAAAGAACGTGAAGGGCAGCACTTGCAAAGTGTTGGACAGCTCGATATTGGGAGTAGGTCAAATAACCCTCTGCCACACTGTTGCACAAAATAAAGGGGGAAAAACCTCAAGCCCTAGTTCCTTTTTTGCTCTTTTCCTAGATAAATGAGCAGGGAAATGCGTCCTTAACATGTAAACTTCGCTTATAGCTTTCAGAAATAGATTTAAAAAGAAGTAAAGATGGACCTGTGAGGATATCCAAGAGGAAAAAATCGGCTGAAGAAGCTGTCGACTGCCTTTTGGACTGGAGGCCTCGTATCCCGCAACCGTTGGACCTGGCCAATCCCAATTGATCAGAGTTTAGTTACTGAAGTGAGAACCTTACACAAGTGGGTCGTTCAACACCACAGTCACAAATACTTATAAAATGCTACATTCATCGGCATCTAACATTCTACCCAAGTGTCACGGAGATTAATTTGTTGTTATTCTCACACCTTTATAATAGCAGTACTTTGAACTATAGAATTATGTAAAAGGGCCAACATAGGAGCTAACAGAGAAAAACGAGCAAAAAACAAAACAATCTTGTTTGCCGATGTGAAGTACGATAGAAAGTAAGTTAAGGTTCGCGGAAACTCGGAAGATGCAAACTTGAGAGAGGAAATAACAAGCCCGTTATCAAGCAACTTATCCTCAACCAAACTAGGGGGTATTGGATGCTTAGCGATGCACTCTACATTATTCAATGTATTGAGACTAGGGTTTAAGCTGGGTTTAAGATTTCAGCCCAGCTGATGTGTACGCTCCTCTTCGTGAGGATCTACAATTACCCCACTAATCGATGGCTGTTATTCTGGTCTTTAAGAACCGAAGAGTGGCAAACGCCTATGTGTCAAGTTCTTCTCAGTATTTCTGGAAATTATGCCTTTTTTTCTGTGATGTAAAGGCAACGAGATAGACCTCTCTCTTATCCTTCTCAGAAATTCTGCCCAAAACATTATTGAACATCACGTAACGCTTGGTCCCTTAAGTAGCATAATTATGCATATACGTGTTATTCTACCTGAAGAATGCTGTCCCGCTGCGAGCCATTAAACCTGTACTCCCGCTGCAACTTATCAGCCACCTCAACCCACTTCATTGGCACTTGCTCAGCGTCTTCGAAATTCCCACCCTTCTCGCTCTCCTCTCCAAACCGCTGCAAGGCGTCATTCCCTTTAACCTCCTCTACTATGGAACGAGATGACAGACTTCCAAACACAGCCGGCTTCATGTGAACTCTCTGTTTGCTCATTCCAACGTTCGCAACGCCATACTCTCGCGGCGATGCCATAGAATCGTGCTCAAAACCTCCGTTAGCCATATGCTTGATTTCTCCCAAGAGTTACAAAATCCACTAATAAATGTTATAATTTCACATGCTCTCGAGCTCCACCGTAGCTAGAAAACCTTTGCTACGCTAATAGTAAATGCCACCGCAGGCAATCAGGCGTCGCCCAAACCCAAAACCCCAAGGAACTTTAACCCCATGCACCGAGATTTTTCGCCAATTACCACAAAGCGAGCTATAACTGGGATCAATTCGTGCTCAGGAAGGTGAAATTACTACAATAGAGCAAATTCTGTGGCCGAAAAATGCTCGCACCCATTACTTGCGGTTGCAACCCAAAACCCTGGAACCACAGCTTCAATTCTGCGTTGTTTTCCTTCGTTCAAGTTCGAGAATTCATCATTTTCGATGCCGTTTGTTCCCAGGGCCGCCCTAGCGTATTTTGCTATCAGCAAGATCGAAGTGGTGGAGAGGCGAGGTGGATTAGGCGGCCACCAGCGCCAGCCCTAGGAATCCTTGCGACGGCGACATTCATGACCAAGGTCGCCGTCGAGGCTTTCTCGCCGCTACAGAATTTGTGAACGGCTTGTAGATCTTAGTGAGGATGTTGCATTACAGTAGATTTAGCAGCTTTTGAGCGACGTGGAAAATGTGCTGGTTAGAATATAGTATCCTTCTGGATAAAGGGATTTATTCATCCACGTAGGACTGAGTCCCTAGGCGGCTACGTATACACTACGGAGTCCCTTCGTAGCTAGGTATATACTATATATATGGCATCTACCCACACTATTTGTCACACAATACTTCGTGGCAACTAGAGCAGTCCACTTTAATTAACATGGCACACCAATTTCAATGGCATTTTGATTAAGGTGTTTAATGTAGTTTGTTGGTCCCAATTGTCCAACCCCAGGGTAGCCGGGTGGTTATTGAGGCAATTGGCATCAACAATGACGGCAATCTTTTGTAACGGTCGTCGTTGTTGGCAGTGTTTGACAACAACCTCGAGGGGGGAGGGGTGGGGGGGGGCAAGACTTTTATGCCAATGGCAAAAAACGGGTTGCTAACAAACATTGAAAGTGAGGGCATGGCTTTCAATTGTATGGCATGTTTTGATCTAAGCCACAACTCAACCAATGCATCTACCAATCTAAATTGTCTTACTAAAACTTGTTCATTTTTATTTGTATCAGGTAAGGTAAGTGTGCCAATGACCGAACGCAACCCAAGGACCGCACACCCACCGCACACCCACTGCACACCCACCGCACATATTTCATTCATGAGAACTCCCGAGGGAACTTCGGTATCATCACTATTAGGTGTTTCATTATAGGTACCGCACGGTGTGTGGTGAAGGGCTCAATAAGCTTTTGAGATCCACATGTGTATGTCTGGATTCAATTTGTGATAGCTCTCACAAATCATAATATCTTTTAGTTTTATTTTTGTAGGAGAATCCCCACTTCACAATTAACAATTCTTTCAAAATTAGAAACGATTTAAGCTTGTAAATTGTTATTTACAAGGATTTGAAGATTGACCGTGCGGTCATTGGCACAACTTACCTTACCTCCTTTTTTGACCTATTTCTTTTGAGAGGACATGTTTGATTTTGTGTTTATGTCGGTTTTTTTTAGTATAGGTGATTCTTTTTTGTTGTGGCTTGTAGTTTTGGAAATCATGAAGTACATTCCTCAGTGTATGTAATGCATGTTAATATGCAGTAAATTTAGCAGGTGGTTTTATTGAGTGTAAAGAACACAAGTTTAAATGTATTTAATGGGAGGATAAACGTGCACAATGAAAAAGTACACGTTCAACAAGCAATAGAAAACCTATTGAGTAACAAACAATATGTGGACTTCCTTACATCTAGTAAAATTGTATTATAAAACATTGTAATGCACATTAATTACAAAAGTTTAGCTATTTTATGCTAGTAAAAATGTGCATTGATGCTTGGTTCAATTGCGTAGTTTTGGTCACTTCAACTACACATATAATATGCCAAAAAAACTTTGCTTAAGTTGCACCTTGACAGGAAGCTTCTTCAAAATTTGCTCGTAGGTCTTAAATGTTATATGGGAGGAAATTTGGGACTATGATGCCTCCGGTTTTGAGTGGCTAGTACATAACGAACCCCTAAGCATTGCAAGTTACATTCATCCCCAATAGCAACATAACATTAACCACTATCTCCTACATTTTGTAGAAAATCAGTTAGCAATAGTCACAGTAATACTATGAAAACTACTAATGAGCAACAATAAAGAAAATTTATATCGAATATGTCCTCTTGCATTGTTGCATCATCGTAGTAGCAACATGGAGATACCACCTCGTAGTAGGAGCAACATCAAAGTTGCAACCACACCCTATGGCCAAGTGGAACTAGGAACTCAAAGTAGTAGCATTAAAGTAGCTACCACATTTTGCGCCCATAAGAGAGTAGGAACAAAATGATGTCTATCAGCATGTCTAAAGGAGATCCTCCCTGACACAACGCCAAGAGGCATGATTGTCACCATCGGACACGAAAACACATGTCATTCATTTGTTAAAAAATAAAGTTGAATTTGACTTTTGCAACTCACCTCTCCCTTATGAAGAAGACAACCCCAAATTTTGGAAGTTTTCAAGCCATTCTCCACCAGTTCATGATGATGTTACCATGATGAAATGTAGGTTTTTTTCTTTGTAAAGTGGTAGACAAGTTTGTGATGAACTTTATGAATGAACACATTCGTCATTATTTATGGGAGTTACAAGGCAAACGATGCAATATATTATATCTAGAGAGGATGTAATATATGAGCATATTGCTTATGAAAAGAATCATAGGCTCAAATATATTAGGGTACATTTTAAAATCATTTTCTAATTAAATTTGAAAGGTAATCATAGAGTTGAAAATTTCTTGTAAACATTGACGAATACACCAAATGGTTGAGAAAAAAATGTGTCCGTGCCAAAACAAAGGTGGAGGAGCAATGCGTTATGTGGAGCGTAGTAGAAAATTGCACAACGCAATTAAAGCACAATAATCTTTGGATAAGGTTTGTACATTGCCCTTTGCAATGAAAATATGCATACAACTTGTATCATTAACCAACGACTTACCCCATGACGTTGGATGCAAGTGAAGAGGAGTATTCCGAAGTCTTAAATGTGCTTACTACATGATTCACCATAGGTCTACCATCTCGGGACACCTAGAAGTGATTGGATGTCAATTAGGACGTACAATACATAGAATGGACCGATGGGAATGTGAACCTCTTCAACATGAACTTAAATCTCATCTTAAATCTATGACACCCCAACTAACAATTTCAAGCATAACATATCAATGTGACACCTGATGGATGTTCTCTATTGCACCAACATTTGAAGTTCAGTTTGTGATCGATTGGGCATGATTTCATAAGCCTCATAGGGGGTAATGAAGTCCAAGAGAGAGAGAAACATGTTGAGCAAGCAATGTAGAGGTCCCCAAACCAATGTTAAAACAAACATACCATAGGGTTCAATAGGGTGGGGAATTAAAATAATATAGATTAGGGCCCCACACTATGGATGAACAATATTAGATGACATCTCATGGATGTATCTTTGTAGTTGGATGTAATATGGTGGGTTAGATGCGGGAAGGGGTCCCGATGGGTTTGGGCATTCTGTTTGGTTTTGTGAGTTCCCAGTTAGGGTTTGCGGGAGCTCTCCAAAGTTTTCATGTATGTGTAAACTCCTACCTTCTTCCGAACTTTGGCGAGTGTTGATGGTTGATTGTTCAAGGTTTAGGAATAGGCACATGCAAATAAGTATGCTCCTCATGTGAGCCCATCCCAAGCTTCATCTTTCCTACTTTTAGTTCTTTGTTCTTTTGGTAGATGGGTAGGGTTTAGGGTTTTGATTCCTTGTCCAACTGGATTTTTGGGATCCAATTGTCGACGCAAAGGAAGGGGTGATGTTAGAAGGAGGCGTTCGTGCGAGCGACTCGAGGTTTAGGATTATTGTGAGGTTGCTAGTCACGAACCATGTTTCTAATGTTTCTAAAGTTCAAATTGTCCTCACTTGATGATGCCAACACTTAAGTCCATAACTTATTGGACCTTGTGAGTGTGTTGAGGGCGACACATATGCCAAACTCATATCACTACTTGAAGGTATTCATATTATAGATTGCCCTTTTCAATTCTTACTATGATGTGGGGGTGAACTACAAAATTGTTTTGTCTAAGGAAATATGGGGATATTAACTAAAATGAGCCAATTGGGCCATTATGAGACAATTCGTACAGATGGGAACGTGCATTGGGAACGTGGTTTACGAGTAAATACCCGTGAATTGCCATCATTGACAAGGTTTACAACAAGAGGAAGGTCATGAAGATAGACTAACACAATATTTCATGCACATTGGGCTATATATCTCAGCTACAAAAATGCATATTGTTGCCCAAAGCAAAACTTAGCCCACCTGTAACCACGGGTGTTCACTCGTGACCAACCAACACCCCGCAACAGATGAGCCTATATCCATAACACAACATAAGTTGACACCACTAAGGAACAACCATGCGCATGCCAACAAATGTATGCAAATATAATGGGTCTAATCACAAAAGCCATCATGGGCACTTAATACTACTCGGAGAATACAAAAACATCTAACCACGAGTGAACGCTCGTGACCAACCAAAGGCATGCAACACACGATGCAAGATCCATAACACATGCAGGAAGGTCTACAAGTCATACCCGACTACACAACTGAGGGTCAAAAAATCATTTGGATGAATCATAGATGCCACAGTGGGCACAAAATATGTGACAAAGTAGTTGAATTGTTGTGTCCACGGGTGAACACCCGTGGACAATCTATACCCATAGAGGTCCGGCTATCTACAAGAGGAGTATGACTGACTAATCCTTTTCAACATCCTGTCATGAGGTAGTCTTTGAGCTATACTACATTGCTTGCGCTTGACTTCTTCAAGCTGTTTTTTCTCCGTCTGCAAAGCTGTAGCTTCTCGAAGTTGTTTCACCCTTGCAGCCACGTAATCAGACATGGATGAGGTGGTATTGGGTGAACTACACCTCCAACATCCAGAACTATTTCCCGAGCCCGTGGGCTCACTGGGCTGAGTGGTTTGGAGAGAAAGGTGTCTCTTCACACGAGCGCGTGTGAACGGAGCTGCAACCGCGACCGCGACAGGAACAGCCACCGCAACCGGAACTTCGCGTGTTTGGAGCATATGTGTCTAACACAACAAAGGAGAAAATGATATTAGAATCCCTAGGATGAAACACAACCACAAAAATGAGATTCGTGTGGAAAATGAATTACCTTAGGGCATGGAGATGTCACTTCGGCGAAGTCGGCGTTAGCATCCGGTGCACGTTGTCCACGAGGTGGAGTGGGAATATATTTCTTAGGTCGCGTTGGGAATGGGGAATGCTGTTAAGATACAAGAACATAAGAGTCTATGGAAGAAGGACATGATGTGCAAGAGGAGCCCGTGGGTTGGCCGTAGTAAACATGAACATGTGCAAAAAGAAGGAATTATAGCCGACTAAGTCCTACATATTAAAATTCGCCATAACAACCATTATTCCCAAGAACACAACAAACACTGTCCAAGTGGTCTGCTACATTCATTGAATCAACTACCACATTGCCACGGGTGAACACCCGTGGGACACTGCCAGCCGTTCACATATGTTGGAAATAGTCGGGCATTCTCTAACACCGAAGTGTTGCAAAGTAGTAGTATCCCAGTGGGATACATTCCTGACCATAACGTGTTTGCATGAAGAAAATCCACAAAACCAAAACATGTTTCAAATGAAGTTGAAAGCCAAAAAAATTTCAATTCCACGTATTTCAAATACAATGTACAGTAAGTGCACATGTGCACTATCGTCGGCCCCAAAAGGGGATCTACATAGACATCTGCGCCTCTGGAACCATACGGGCAGGAGGCAGTATTTTATGTCTAGCTAATGATTGCTTATAAATCTGAGAACTTGGCAGCTCTAGATTGAAGGGTCCATGGCCTGATGGATAAGGGTTGCTCCCCACAAAATCTGGCACATACTGTTGAGAACTCAAGAGCCTTTGCAGGTAATTATGCAGAGTATCCAAGCTTTGGTTTGACAGAAATGGGGGAGGGTTAACGTAGCTCCCAGGAGGGTTTGGGATGCATTTGTAAGGGGAGTCATCAACAAGTAATGTAGTTCTATGAGAGGGTTGCTTCGTGTGCGGCACTGGATGCGTCCGGCTCCACTCAAAAAATGCGCACATGTCTTTCATGAAGAAGCTTGAATCAGCATTCATAGGACTAGGAAGAATTTGTCCTCTCTCATCCTTCAGAGTGTGACACAGTTCTTGTCCAAACACATACTCTGGATGTCTACAACCTTTGAAGAAGTGTCGGACAATTGGCTGGAGATTCTTCATAAGCTTCGACGACCAAATGACAACATGGAAGTTTGAAAGAACAAAACGCAGAAAGCGTCCCAGTCCTTTCCTAGGTATGAGGGCATTATATGCGAGAAAGAGTGGAGCCAACTCCCCAGTTATCAGGGGGCTATGTTGTGATTCAAGAGCCTTCCTGGTGTTGATATTGTCGCACTTTGTTGACCTCACAAGGATCCCGTTGACATCCAGCACTAACCATATCTTCTCTCTCCGATGGACAACAGTGCTTGGAGAGGTGAGTATCTGGCGATGACAAAATTGAAAGTCATTCTAATTGTTTTTTTATCTAAGGAAACAGTAGATTCTAAAGGATGTTTATCGACGGAAACAACATATTGGGTATGCATCCGCAAGAGAAAAGAATGCCTGCACATTCATTAATTAATTTGGGGGAGCTAGGGTAGAATATCGTACCGAAGGAGGTATTTCTGCATTGGCTGTATGACCTGTGACCACATGCACACAGGACTTATGAGCTCCACACGTTCAAACCCATACTCTCCCACGGGTGAACACCCGTGGGCACAATATCATCCATGCTTTGTAGAAGTATTAGTCATGAGATAACAATTCCAGTGGAAATTGAAAAGTACACACAGGTGGACCCACGGGTGTTCACCCGTGGGACCAATTGCATTCAAATAACACTATATATCTTACCTTGAGCTTGGTCTAGGGGGGCATCCCCAGCACGTGCACGGTCGTCATGACAACTCGGTGGAATGACATCCCGTTCTGCCGCAACCAACACCTGTTGCAAAGAATCTCTTAGAAATCATGAGGACTTTACTTCCAAGCTGAACACAATATTGCATTGGGAGGGGAGTATAAATTACCATTTCGGACGATGACGGTTGAGCCTCAGGAGAACGGCCGACATGAGGGCTTGAGGACTGAGCAGCGGCAACATGGACTTCCCTCCTTGGAGACTCTGGCACTCCACTAATGTCAATGATCTCCAAGGTGGAGTCCACAACACTGCCGGCTTGAGCGGCCGAGGATCCCGCTAGTTGACCTCGTCCTTCACGATGTCTTGGAGCTTCAAATGCTGTCCATCTCTTTCTCATTTTCTTTAATGAAGCGGCATGAAGAATATGTTTCACCTTCACTGCTTCACAAAACGCTGGAGTGGAGAGATAAGCGAACATCTTGTGATAGTCGTACGCCTTGTACAAATGCGCAAGATTCAATCGCACGTTCTCGGGAACCTCTACCAAATATTTGTCCACAAACGGGGCAAAATGCACCTTCTCCTTCCCGTCCGGTTCCTTGCCCATGTCAGGTCTCCCAGCAAGCACCGGGTGAGGGTCATCAACAAAGTTGAGTTTAACTCTGTTGTACCCAGGCTTCCCATAGTCTTCATCCTCGGAATCATCTGTCATGTAGTCGGCAAACGTCCCCCGAACCCGATGTGGAACTCGGTCTCTAACCTTCACCCTCACGTCTAGTTCTACGCATTTTTCGGGCACCTCGTCATCACTATCCAAGCATATGACCTCGGTTCGAATTACCACCTCTGCCTCATTGGCCGTCGGCTCCTCTGCAACCACAACCTCAGGGGAAGCTCGGTGTGATCGCCCTTGGCCTAGGACCTCTAGAACGGCAGCGGCAACCTCCTCCACAGGTGAGCTGACGTTCAAATCTGTGGGTGTCCCTTCAACTTGCACAGCTACAGACATGATTGCATCCGGCGGAGCAACCTCCACTTCCGTTACTTGGCCAGATTCAACCTCAGGATCGATACCAGGATGCTCCATGGCCTCCGAAGATCGAGACTGATCTCCAACTCCAGTGAGACGTAGAGATGACCTTCCCCTGCGGATAGCCTTCACTTTCCTCCTTGCTTGCGGTCTCGATGTAGACCTTGGAGCAGGACTAGCCACCAATTGAGCTTCGTCCGCGGCCTGCGGACGCTCATTCTCATCAGATACGTCCATAGGTTGAACCTCTAGTTGCTCTTCAGTTCGTACAGATGTTTCAAACTGTACAAACCCGCGCCAAGGTGTACATGGGATCCCAGACGAGAAAGATCCAACAGGGACATGGCCACTCTGCTCGGGCTGTGGACGAACAACCTCCTCTAAGTTCGAAGCCTCCTCTTGCCCCTCCTCCTCCACAACCCCCACGGGTGAACACCCGTGGGAATCCTGTTCCGGGGACATGGCCTCCCGAGACGCCTCCGCCATGGCCGACGCCTTGAAATTGAAGGCCTCCTCCTCCGCCTCGTCCATGAGCTCCGCCATGGTCTCGTCCATGGCGTCGTCCTCGTCCACGTCCTCCTCTTCCTCTTCCTCTTCAGACTCCCCTAGGTCAACAACTGGGTTATCTGCCTCCTGCTCCTGCTCCTGCTCCTGCTCTTCCTCCTCCTGCTCCTGCTCCTCCTCCTCCTCCTCCTCCTCTTCCTCCTCCTCAATTGTGTCATTGGCACGCTTGCGACGGCGTGCGCGCTCAATAATCGCATCCACATCGATACGCCCTTCTTCCTCTTCCATATCAAGGGCAGCGACTTTTCCTTCTTCATTCCACCTTTGTAGGCTCCAGTCCAGTGCGGAAATCATTTTCGTCTTCGCCACCTCTAGCATGTCCACGGGAACAATATTCACCACCTTCATACCCAAGGCCTGTAAAACCCAAGGAATGAGAAAAAACAATGCCAACAAATTTGTCTACTACATCATCCAAACTAACGACAATATCCAGAAAATTCCTATCAACCAATGGCCCCCAACCAGGAGAGTGGAAAGGCCCACGGGTGTTCACCCGTGGGAACTTCCAACCAGGAGAGTGGAAAGGCCCACGGGTGTTCACCCGTGGGCACTTCCAACCAGGAGAGTGGAAAGGCCCACGGGTGTTCACCCGTGGGTACTTCCAACCAGGCGAGTGGAAAGGCCCACGGGTGTTCACCCGTGGGCACTTCCAACCAGGAGAGTGGAAAGGCCCACGGGTGTTCACCCGTGGGTACTTCCAACCAGGCGAGTGGAAAGGCCCACGGGTGTTCACCCGTGGGCCTCCCCATCTGGATTATGATTTTGGTTCTCTACTACACCATCCAAACTAACGACAACATCCAGAAAATTCAATAAGCACCAAGGGAGAAAGCTGCTGCAGGGGCTTACATGTGCCACGATATGCGCCTTATTGCCTCCACAAATATTCAGAAAAAATGACCCCTCCAGACATGAAGGCTTGATGATATCTATGTAGGTCTGCATCCTCAGCTCCCCCTTGAATAAAGTCTTGGCCTCCTCATTGGAATACGCCTTTTTCTCTGAATACCGTTTATATCGCCCCGGGTCATGCACGTCCAACATCTTTCGGCCTCCACAGAGCCGCACAGCCACCTCCGAACTTGATTCGCCTCTGAAGGGAAAAATGCAGTTTGTAACACGAAGTGCACTCGATTCGAAGAAGCAATCACGAGATGCTATTTTCTCCTCTTTCGTGCCGTGGTAGAGGGCGTCACAAAATCTGATGTTGGTCGGCAGGTGCGTCTTCAGAACATTGTGAATAAAATGCCGGTCTGGAAATTCCGAAATCACAGTCCACAATTGGGGGGACTCCAGAAGTCCCGGAAAATCACGTCGAATACCTTGCAAAGTGCAATCCACAACCTCCTTCACACGCCCTCCACCGTCTATTCCCGCTTGGACTCCGGGCAGAAACCTTGTGTCCATGTACGCATGCAGTACTGATGAAAGCATTGTCCCACCACTGAACTTGTAAGTGTTGTCAATAGACAACACGCAATGCTCCGGCGTCACCTCCTTGTCATGAGTGCCTAGAATGTTTCGCACTCCTTCTTTAAACCGGTCAGGAATAGGTATTTTTTTCCGTGCGGGGCTCATAGCGCCAAGAAGGTACTCCGCTCCAAGCAAGTCCACAAGTCGTTCGCGCTGGAGTTTCCCAAAAGTATTGGCTTGCTTCCACAATCTCCAACAATCCCGATCAATGGTCTCTTTTTGATCAACGTGAACAATGTACAATAGGGTCGGGTCCAGACACTGTGCCATTGCGATATAGGTTTCATTCTTCTTCTTCCTATTCACCGCCCAATCCCGCACAGTCTTCAAGGTATGCCGAGGGTGCTTCTCTCCATCCCGGGTGGACAGGATTTGATCCGCTGCCATGTCGATCTCCATCTCTGTCAATCCCCGGAATTGCTTCAGGTCGTTCTTGACCACCTTCCTCGGTTTGAAACCCTTACTCTCTTTCATGAGAGCTCCGGTCTTTGGGTCGACATACTCACCACTCTCGTAATCCTTAAATATCTGCTCCCACTTCCTTCATATGTCATCTCTTAATACCGGCAAGATGTGCTCCATGATCAGGTTGTTCTCCTTCTCCACGCGGAACGTCCACATGACGCACGTAATGAATGCCTGTATCAAACACCGGCCGTGTACGAATCCCACATGAATACAACTCCAAGTCTGACTACCAATCACCAACAACATGAGGGTCGCCCACGGGTGAACACCCGTGGGAGTCACACAATTGGGAAATACAAAAGTCACAAGTTTAGAATATACCTTCCACTTCTTAAATGCTTCAGTATTATTGGACTTCTCGCGCACAGTTCGGGCAGGTCTTCCTCGCCTAATCCAAGTCTTCCTGGCGTGCTGAATGCACTCCGTAAATGATGGAAAGTGCTTCCTGTACTCACTATCCAAATTCAGAACGCCAGAAAGGTGGAACAGAGGGTCGTCATCACCTTCAGGGGCCCAAACCACATTACAGGGCCATTTCGAGAAAAACCTCTTCACCTCGTCTGTGCTGCTCGGGTCATTTACATACTCCAGACATGCTGCTAACGTGTGTTGGCCATTTACCACGTGGAATGATTTGTTCTTTACTTCCTCAACATTTGTCGGTTTTCTTCGCCTATCCGAAGGAACGATTGTCAGGAAGTTGGGATGAATCTTCGGAATGAAGGCATAGTTGAACAACCATGTCTTCATCTCCCTCAAGTGCGCATCGGATATGGGTCGGCAATTATAACCTGCATCTCCCCGCTCTATATTGTCGATACTAACAAATCCATTCACGCCTTCACCGAATATCCACACCCGTTTGTACTTGTCCTTTAACACCTCCATATCCATCAACCTGTCTCCAACCGATTTGTCTGGAGGCCCATGCATTGATCGCTTCGGTATCTTCTCGAGTTCAAGAAATGGACTATCTTCGGCTATTTTCTTTTTTCCTCTCTTGGATGGTACATCCTCGGTGGGAGTGCCTTCGACAATCGCATCCTGACCTGCATCGGGTCTCGTCTTCTTCCTAGAGGAGGTTGCACGGTCGTCAGATGGATCCTTCCTCTTGCCATCGCGGATTTGCTTCCTCTTCAATAAAGCTTCCAACCTTGCCGCCTTTGTCTCCTCAACTATAACCTTCACTCGTCGTAGAGCAGCCTTGTAGTCTTGCTCGATCATAACTGATCTCTCCTCCACAGACCTGCAGTGTTTTTTTGTCTCGCAATATTCTATACAATAGGTGAGAAATTCACCGTTCAATGAGCGGATGTTCTCTCCCTCATTGTTGAGCTCTTCATTCACATCCGCATATGAAAAAGACTCCACTAATCCTGCAACCTTGAAGTCCTTCTTCCGCTCTGACGACTTGCACATTATCAATACCCGGCTCCCATCCGCTTGGATGTCCAATACGTGCTTTGCCTTCATGTATTTTTTCCATGTCGAATTCGGCCCACTCTTCGTGTACAACGAGAGCACCGTTGTCTCTCCAAAACCACTGTACTGCATGAACCATTGCAAATCTGGTCCCAAAAGTTCAATATCGTAATTCACCGCTCTGCCCACACCTCCAGATACTGTAGAAGAAAATGCATGTTGTTAGTACTCCGCATAGTATAATATGATCACGAATTTCACTAAACATATAACATTGACGTGGACATTGGTGTTATGGTTATACCTTTACGAGCTGTTTGCTTAGTTCTTGCCATCTCTATTCAAAGGGGAGTTCACTTGGACACCTCTATGCACCTGAATGAAACACCAACTTTCTATCACATGTTTATGTCTAGAAACATCAAATACATACAAAAGACCTAACATATTTGTCGACATAAAAAATCCATGAGAAAACTATCAAACAATGGCTCCCAACCTGGTGAGTGGAAAAGCCCACGGGTGAACACCCGTGGGCACTCCCAACCTGTTGAGTGGAAAGGCCCACGGGTGAACACCCGTGGGCGCTCCCAACCTGGTGAGTGGAAAGGCCCACGGGTGAACACCCGTGGGCACTCCCAACCTGTTCAGTGGAAAGGCCCACGGGTGAACACCCGTGGGCACTCCCCACCATGCGAATGGAAAGGCCCACGGGTGAACACCCGTGGGCACTCCCCACCATGCGAGTGGAAAGGCCCACGGGTGAACACCCGTGGGCACTCCCAACCTGGTCAGTGGAAAGGCCCACGGGTGAACACCCGTGGGCACTCCCCACCATGCGAGTGGAAAGGCCCACGGGTGAACACCCGTGGGCACTCCCAGCCTGGTCAGTGGAAAGGCCCACGGGTGAACACCCGTGGGCACTCCCAACCTGGTCAGTGGAAAGGCCCACGGGTGAACACCCGTGGGCACTCCCAACCTGGTCAGTGGAAAGGCCCACGGGTGAACACCCGTGGGCACTCCCCACCATGCAAGTGGAAAGGCCCACGGGTGTTCACCCGTGGGCACTCCCAGCCTGGTCAGTGGAAAGGCCCACGGGTGAACACCCGTGGGCACTCCCAACCTGGTCAGTGGAAAGGCCCACGGGTGAACACCCGTGGGCACTCCCAACCTGTTGAGTGGAAAGGCCCACGGGTGAACACCCATGGGCCCTCCAACCTGGTGAGTGGAGAGTCCCACTGGTGTTCACCCGTGGGCCTCCCCAGGTGAAGAGTGGAAAGGCCCATGGGTGAACACCCGTGGGCTCTCCCCACCAAGTAAGTGCCAAGGCCCACGGGTGTTCACCCGTGGGCCTCCCCAGTTGGTGAGTGGCAAGGCCCACGGGTGAACACCCGTGGGCACTCCCCACCAGGTAAGTGCCATTGCCCACGGGTGAACACCCGTGGGCACTTCAAATAACTTCTTTAATATAACCCCTTTCACACTCTCAACCAAACTAAGACCTATGTTATGCAAACTCACCAGGTTTCTTATGTGTGGCCATGGCAAATGTTGTTCAAATCCAATGTTGGTTCCTGCACAGAACAAAATACAAAACCCATAAGTTTCCTAAAATGCCTTCATCATGTGCAACACATTCATACTTTCAAAATCAAATCAAAGACAAATCTGGTCTCACTTTTTTTGGAACAAACCATCATGGCACTCTTCTAGCACTTTGGTTTAAGCATGCTTCTAGCAATTCATTCAATTCTTCACACCCAAGCATCACACAACTCACGTGAATCTCTCTAACATTTCTGGGTTTCATATTCTTCAAGCAATTCAAACCCTAATGCACCAGAGATTCACCTCATTCAACAATTTCTAGCCACAATCACAATTATACAAACTCTGATTCACCACATTCATACAAGCCACAATCATACAAACCCTTATCATACAAACCCTGATCACACCACAATCAGCACAATCAACAATTTCTGGCCACACGCATTACAATGCAAGCAAGAAAATGACTGAAATTGAAAGAGAATGGTAACAATGATAGAGAGTGCACAATTGAAAGAGAATGCAAGAATCATGAAGTTCAGCTACTTACAAGCTTGTGGGTTCTCAAACTTCTGGAATTGGACTTCTCTCCACTTCCTTCTTGCTCAACTTACTCTTCTCCACATTTCGCCACTACCACGTGCTGGATTGACCAAGGAACAACTGGTTTGAGCAAGAAGCAACTGGATTGAGCAAGAAACAACTGCATTGAGCAAGAAACAATGCCATTGTGCATGAAACAATGTCATTGTGCAAAAAACTACTACCTGGATTACAATTGATGAAGAATTCCAGGGTTTTCATTGAAAAACAAGCAAGAAAATGTGTGTAAGTAAGAGAATTGCAAGCTCTAATAGAGGAAAGAGAAGGAGGAGAATGCATAGAAGCAAGAGAAGTGGTAGAAACAAGAGTAGAGTTTTGAGGCACAATTCCAGAAAATTGTGAAAGAGGTGAAGGAAAGAGAGGAAGAATTGGGAGAAGAGAATGAGAGAGAATGAGAGAGAAAGAGAGAGTGGGTGCGGAACACGAAATGACATAATGGGGAAGATGGAGGACGTAAAGAGACACATAATGTCTCATTATTACGTAAGGACATGACTCATGCGATCTCGGGACGCGAAGGATTCTCTAATCGACGGCTTGAGTACGATGTGACGTATTAGTGGGCGGTATAAAGAATTATTAGGTGCACTTAGTAAGGTTGGCCCTCTTAGAATGATAATTAATAGTACTTAGTAAGATAACTAAGTATGAGTGAGATTAAAAGGTGCACTTAGTAAGATATGTAAGTATTAGTATGATAATTAATAGTACTTGGCAAGATAACTAAGTATTAGTGACATAATTAGGTGCACTTAGTAAGATATGTAAGTATTAGTATAATAATTAATATTACTTGGTAAGATAACTAAGTATTAGTGAGATAATTAGGTGCACTTAGTAAGATATGTACATATTAGTAAGATAACTAAGTATTAGTGAGATAATTAGGTGCACTTAGTAAGATATGTACATATTAGTAAGATAAATAATAGTTCTTAGTAAGATAACAAAGTATTAGTGAGATAATTAGGTGCACTTAGTAAGATATGTACGTATTAGTAAGATAACTACGTATTAGTGAGATAATTAGGTGCATTTTGTAAGATATGTACGTATTAGTAAGATAAATAATAGTACTTAGTAAGATAACTACGTATTAGTGAGATAATTAGGTGCACTTAGTAAGATATGTAAGTATTAGTAAGATAATTACTAGTACATAGTAAGATAACTACGTATTAGTGAGATAATTATGTGCACTTAGTAAGATATCTAAGTATTAGTAAGATAATTAATAGCACTTAGTAAGACAACTACGTATTGGTGAGATAATTAGGTGCACTTAGTAAGATATCTAAGTATTAGTAAGATAATTACTAGTGCTTAGTAAGATAACTACGTATTAATAAACATGGTAAGTGTTGGTAAGATAATTATCAGTACTTAGTGTGTGTGTGTGTGTGTGTGTGTATCAATCGTGTGTGTGTGTGTGTGTGTGTGAATCGTGTACATTCATAATGGGCGCACTTTCACCATTGACCGTGAACTCAAGTTCGATTGTTCTCAAGTTTTCTCTTGGGCTTGACTAGTCTTTCATTTATTGTTAGATGTGTGTAAGATGTGGCGGGCAAATGGCATACTAAGTCAAGGATATCATGTAGCTTTGACATTAAAATTTAAGAAGGACATTAAAATTTAAAGGGGTTTGACTAGTCTTTCATTTATTGTTAGATGTGTTAGATCTCAAGGGTAACATACTTGGGCTCCCTATGGGCAAGTGTAATGTGTTGCATTTTTATATTTAAGAGGAATACATATCCTTTAGCATACTAATGGCATACTAAATAACTCTATAAGTTATTGGACATGAGAAACATTCACATATTACATGGACTGAGTAGCTTTGACATTAAAGTTTAAGGGGGACATAAACTTGAAATCTAAATGCGCTTACTCACATGGGAATTATTGGACAAAGATATCATGTTGAGATTGGATATTCGTAAACATATGATCACATATCCTCAACACAGTTCCCATGCCAAAGCATAGTACCCCATTGTATGCCAAACTATCTCAAGGGTAACATACTTGGGCTCCCTATGGGCAAGTGTAATGTGTTACATTTTGATATTTAAGAGGAATACATATCCTTTAGCATACTAATGGCATACTAAATAACTCTATAAGTTATTGGACATGAGAAACATTCACATATTACATGGACTGAGTAGCTTTGACATTAAAGTTTAAGGGGGACATAAACTTGAAATCTAAATGCGCTTACTCACATGGGAATTATTGGACAAGGATATCATGTTGAGATTGGATATTCGTAAACATATGATCACATATCCTCAACACAGTTCCCATGCCAAAGCACAGTACCCCATTGTATGCCAAACTATCTCAAGGGTAACATACTTGGGCTCCCTATTGGCAAGTGTCATGTGTTGCATTTTGATATTTAAGAGGAATACATATCCTTAGCATACTAATGGCATACTAATGGCTTCCCCTTATTGGCATACTAATGGCATACCAATGGCTTCCCCTTATTGGCATACTAATGGCATACAAATGGCTTCCCCTTATTGGCATACTAAATGGCATACTAATGGCATACTAATGGCCTCCCCTTATTGGCATACTAATGGCATACTAAATGGCAAATTGAAAGGCATACTAATGGCATACTAAATGGCAAATTGAAAGTCATACTAATGGCATACTAGATAACTCTATAAGTTATTAGAGATGAGAATGATTTGCATATTACATGGAGTAGCTTTGATATTATTGGACAATGGTATCATGTTGAGATTGGAAATTCGTAAACATATGATCACATATCCTCAACATAGTTCCTATGCCAAAGCGTACCCCATTGTATGCCAAACTATCTCGTGATATGTGAATGGTGCATGAGGTATGAAGAAGAGCTATGTCAGGATGATGGATGAGTTAACCCTGAACCCAAAACCCTACCTTCTCATGTCAGCAACTTGTGATGAAACATTGTCATGGATGATTGCAATATTGTCTAATGTGATATAGTGATAACGTACATGTTCATAAACAGTATGGAAGAATATGTAATGTAGAATTATATGAAAATGATAAGGAAATAAATAACCCTAAACCCTAAACCCTAAACCCATTAGTGTGGTAGGCCACTTAGTGTTGGACCTTCTTAGTTGCTCGCCATCTATTTGTGTCCTACTCTTATACAATAATGTTTATAGTTACAACTAATCCTCTTTTATCGCACATCCATGTGCAAACAACCACTATTTTATACGGGGTTATTACTTTCAATTTTTTTTTCACATGCTAATATTATGTAGTTTTCTAAGTTGGGTTAGTTGTTCCATACCCTATAGTGCTTTAATGATGCCCAGTGTCATTTTTGACTCCCCATATTACTCTATATTGGCACCCCATACCCTATATTGCCTTTAAAGTCCATTTGTAATTTTTTGTCCCCATGTTTTTGAATTACCCGTCCACTTGTTCGCACACATATCGCTACTCCAACATATCTCTCACCCCCCCCCCCCGCCCCATGTGCCTAAACTAAACTTCATACTTGACCTTTGAAGTGGGATTGTACGGTTAATATATTTGTTGACTTTCATATTTACGGCCTCGAATGTCCTTTCCAAAGTGCACATCTAAGGGTACTCACGTAAGTATAACCATGCTATCACATAGAGTCTTATTATAACCTAACATAGTCAATCGCACACTCTCAAAATATGATTATCATTGTAGGGTCGATAGTGCACATGGATTGACAACCAAAGTACTAAATTTGAGCAACAACATATCCCACATGGATGCAACATCTATCGCTACACGGTCCAAAATTGAGCCTTTATATTCTCCTTAGAGGTGATTTCAAGAATACTTTATGGCAAGTCCACAAGTCATACCCATGGATTGGAGCTCGACATTGTGGAAAGGTTACTTAAAGGTTACTCAAAGGTATTTGACCATAATTTTAAATAGTAGTTTAATAATCTCTAAATAGAAATGTCCAGTCCTATTGTTATCAATGTTTTCAACTTCCCCTCCCATGGTTCTCCCTCCCCTCAGTAGATGTTGTATTGATACATCACATGACCAACGTCCAAAAAGTTTTTGAAGTTATTAAGGTTAATTGCTTGCCTCTGCTATTTCCCTATGGCATAGGTTGCATCCTACAATATCAAATTTTTGTAAGTTGAAAACCTTTTGAGTTTTTAAGTTACCTGCCAATTGCCTTCAAAACTAATTTCTCAGGTCCCCCAAAAAAAAATCGAAGCTTTCTTGAATCCTTCAAGATATAGCTTCCTGCAAAATAAACTCAAAATTTTTGGTTGGTCCTTCAATCGCCACCCGCATCACACTATCCAAGTGTGTTGTTGTCATTTGATTCCTAATCTTCTGCTTGATGTTATTCTGCACAGAGAAAGCTCTCTCACAAGTAGCAGTACTAACGCATTGGCATCTTGCGGTGGATGCAAGTGTTAGTAGGTTAGGAAATTTCAGTTTCAAAGAAGGACTCCGGTGGTGCAACATCGCAACTGATGAGAGAGGAGATGTGATGAATGGTGCAGTGATGGGGCTTGGGCTGTGGTATTTGTAAAGATCGGCGGGGAGGGAGTCAGGGCTATTATTGGCATCCGCCTATGTGCCACCCAAGAGCCCCGAGTATTAGCCTAAAGATATGTACTTAGGCCAACTAATTTCCCAGTTTGAAGAAGGATGAATGGCTAAAATCCTCTCTTTTAAAAAAATTGTAGGCAAAATTTCCTACATGTTTTTTATCACATAGGTTGGTATCCTATGTTTTTAAATTGTCCATAGGCTCTTTGTCCTACACTTTCAAAATTTTATAGGCTAAGTCACAAATTTTGTAGGCTGCATTTGTATTAGCCTTAGGCTCTTGCCGGACGTTGCACATGACACCTACCTATGGTGCAACAATTAGAGTTTATTGCATTGAGTAGTGACTGTCGGTTTGAGAGCTCACATGCTACATGGGACTACCGTGATTTAATATGTTGTCATCCGTCCTCCGATAGGCCGTGTCACATAACTTTACATGTTCAAGTCTTTGCGTAAAACCTATTAAGTGCAGCTAGAAATGTAGTGGACAGAAACCGGGGGGGGGGGGTTGTGATGTATTGGAGGTGAAATATACGTGCGAACAATTGAGAGGGTAGATGGGGACATAAAATGAAAGCTATGATTTAAAATAATATAGGGTGTCAAAAATGGCGCTGGACATCTTTAAAGTACTATAGCGATTGGAATAATAGGTAACTTGGAAATATAAGTAATGCCATGCCCTTTCCTACTAACCCAATGCTGAAAATGCTAAGGAAATAAATAACCCTAAACCCTAAACCCTAAACCGGATCTTAAATGGATCAACATCTCTAGCATAGTGGTATAAATTTGATGATTTTTCCCAGTGTAAATAGCACATTGACGCCCGAGTTGGCCATATATATATATGTATATATATACATACATACATACATATAGACACACACACACACACACGATTGACACACACACACACATCCATAAAGTTGTGCACAATCTATTTGTGTCCTACTCATATACAATTGGGATTTTAGTAACAACTTGGGCTCTATTATCGTGCATCCATGTTAGCACTATATACCTGTCCCCCTTAATACCACGCGTGCTTTGATTGCCACATGCATGATATTAGGGGTTAGAGTGTAGTATATGCAAGGGGAGGATATTATTGGGCATCCTAATGGCCCATGTCATGTGATCCCATTTTAGTATGCCGACATGAAACGCTGGAGTGAAGTCTCTATAAGTTGATAACCAAGTTAGTAGCACGGTGACAAGGCCTACACCTTGTCAAGTTGACGAGGTTGGACTTTTTATATTAGTCATATCTATATTATGATGGATGTGTATGTGTCACGTATGATATATTGGAGTGTTGAAACTAGGAATGCGCGACAGTGTGATATAATAGAATAAATTTGAGTATGAGAGTTATGACTAATGTGTTTATTAAGGCCTTGGCCTTCAGGGTTTAGCAACTCTATATAAGTTACATTCGTTTACGAAGACTCTAATTTGTGATTCAGGTTTTAGCAAGTCTCTATAAGTTACATTCATTTACGAAGACTCTAATTTGTGCAATCAAATTATGGGAAATTGTAAACAACATCAACCATCCCCATGGTGCACGGGATTTCATGCCTCTTGTAGATGGCTTTAGAGGCGAACTAATGTTCTATAGGACACTTGGGAACTTTTAGCCCACATTTAATTTCAACAAGGGGAGTCATCATACATAGATGTAGGAGACTTAGCTTAGTCTTTTGATCAAGAAAAGTTGGACACTATGCCAAAAATATCAAAGTGTTTGAGAGCTATGGAGTTGTTAGAGTTGTTAGAGTGGGGGAAGGCTATGTGGTTGTATGTAGGAGACTTCTACTATGGGAGAGGCAATAGTAAATCTATTATTAATTTGCGAAGTCATAATAGAATTGATAGAGAAGCAAGCAACTCCATAACATTGAACTATCTTGACGTGAAGAGCTTTTGTTGTTCCAATCCCCAAGATCAGTTTCTTCTATTATGCACACTAAGAATTACCCGCGCAATTGATGTGAATATATAAAGATTACATCTGATTGATTTATACACTTCTGCCAACTTTGAGAGCCCTTGGTTTGAATGATGGCCCTCTGAGAATTTTTTATGACTTGCACTAATTTAGACATGGGTTCTAAAAACCATGGTCTGAATCCATGTACGTCACAAATTTTTAAAGGTGGTCTATATTGCTAACATTACATTAATACTTTATCTGGAGGAGTATAATGTAATTACTAGCTCATAATACATGTATTGATTTTATGTTGCATCATGTTTTGTAGTAGTATAATGTAGCACATAATAGAAGAGAAACAAGGAAATTACATAATTATCATAACAATGATTGCATCTTGGACATCCATGATCAACATTGGGCCAATGGGCTCATTAATCACGCCGGCACCAAGATACGGGCGCTATTTTTATTTCATAACTGGGATTGAAATTTTGAGATATTATACCTACTAGACTTATAAATATTTCATTACATAACATTATTCAGATCCATAATGGTAGTCTGCGGGATTGACAGTATTTTGCAAACTATTCCATCACTCATATTGTAAGTCACAAAATATTTCACAACATATTGTCAAAATGTTGAAGGTATTGGACATCTTTAAAGTACTCTAGGGTATGGAATAATAGGTAATTTGTTATTATAAGTAGGTAAGTGACATTATTATGTATGCGACACTGAATACCATAAGTGGTTGTTGTATGTTGGAAGTTTTGAGAGCTGGGCACGAGCCCATACCATTGTGTTTGGGTGTTGTCACATGGAGATGTCAAGGGTGACTCATATTCCATTCATAATTATACAAGGGCTATACATTGCTAGGAAACACCCTTGCAAATAATGTCAAGTAGACCCAAAAAGACTCACATAAAGTCTTTGGACCTAAAAAGACTCACATAAAGTCTTTAGACCTAAAAAGACTCACAACTTTGATGGCCAACAAAGTTGACGCCCCTTCATGCTAGAGATGTTGAGACCCATCTGGGTAGGAGCGGGGACGGGGACGGGGACGTGTATAATTGGCATGAGTATGCTCGGTAGTGGTATGAGGTGTATGCAAAGGTTACACAATGATCATTGGTACCGCGAAGACTCTCCTTCGCCTTGTACCAAATTTTCACTCCATGTACATATGAGGTAGAACCCCACTACCGAAGGTCATCATTATTCAATATGAGGAAGGTTAATACGTGATTAGCTAATGGCGGTTGGAATTGGAGGGAATGACGTCTATGTACTTACGAATTTGGAGGGAATGCCTTGTACTTCCTCATGTGAAATTGAAGGCCATGCTCACCACCTATATAAAAGCCACCATTTGGAGGGTCATTTCTTTCTCCTCATTTGGGTCCATCCCCCTTCACCCTTGAGGAGCAACCATGGAGAGCGTGCCTCACATGGGTGAGGAGGTTAGTGCTATAACCCTAATTTGCATTCACTTTCCCACGGGTGCACCCGTGGGAACACTGTGGCCGTACCCCCCCACCTGTACGGCCAAGTCTGCCACGGGTGTTCACCCGTGGGAGACTCTGGCACCCGGTTGGGGACCCCCACGGGTGTTCACCTGTGGGAGAAACTCGCGCCCGGTTGGGGGCTCCCACGGGTGTTCACCCGTGGGAGAGTCCATGGCCCGGTTGGGGGCCCCCACGGGTGTTCACCCGTGGGAGAGTCCATGGGCCGGTTGGGGGCCCCCACGGGTGTTCACCCGTGGGCGCTTATGGTTTCTACTTCAGTTCTCCTGGGATATGTCACAATAGAAGTTACCCATATGTTCTTGTGTGTAACAAACTTTCTAGTAGTAGATGTCAGGATGGTAGCCCTCCACGGGTGAACACCCGTGGGAGACTCCGGCACCAGCATGGAAGCCCCCACGGGTGTTCACCCGTGGAAGATCGTGGTGTGGAAAGTAGTAGTTCTCCCTACATATGTGAGGTTATAAGTTGGCCATATATCATGTGTGTGGCATGCTCAATAATTGTAGATGCAATTATGCTTATTTGTAAATTATCTGCTGAGTATGTGAAATATGTGGTCAATAGGTAATAGGTACATATTATTACGAGTTGGGAGTTTCGTGATGCAATATGATATATGGTGATGATGATATTCGTTAAACTGGAATGTTGACACTATCTTGAATGGCAACTATTTCGCTAGCACTTGGGCCAACAAATGTGACACCTACATGCGTAGTAAGAATTGTACACAAGTAAGTGTTAGGGGTGTTAGTTTTGGTGTTAGTTTTGGTGTAGAAGGGTAATTCTCCCAATGGGGATATGATAAGTAACACATACTTCACTTGAGTTGTGTGAAGTGAGGTGTAGAGCTCGCCCATATAAGAATGTAAATATTGTGCTGAGATGTCAATGTTGTCCCCCACGGGTGAACACCCGTGAGGTTCTGTTCAATGTGTGTTGATATACTTTGATATCGATGTTCAGATTCCACATTACATTGGACTGTCGAGGTCGGAATTGAAGGGGAAGGCCGTTGTGCTCTTTGATGATGAGGGCCATGCTTTGTGTGATGGATTGATTTCCAACACAAATCCGTTGGATTGTGTTGACAATAGCATCCTAGGGGCTGAGGATGTTGGAGTTATTATCATGAACCCAACTGACAGTGTTATTTCGCGGGATTGGGAGAATACTCTGCACCGCTGGCCTCTTTCACTCACCAAATTTGAAGGACATACATTGGCGGAAATATTGTTGGTCCATCATAATGCGACCCGCGAAGTTCAAAGTCATCGGCGCTTGCTTGGAAAACGCCAATACAACACTGCGAGGATGTGTGCACCTCGGCCACCTGGGAAGAAAATTTGGGGAGCCACTGAGGAGCATGCGCGGATGTTATCAGCGGTGGATTGTTGTTCGGAGCATTGTTGCCAGGTATTCCCAAGGCCTTTGTTGATTAGTATTCGGGAACACTACTTCGCATTGCCATTCAATGCTCGGAAGCTCATAGCCCTGTCGGTGTTCCAAACGATCCAGAAACATGAGCACAACGGCCGTGAAATGGTTATTGTGGAAGGGAGAACAATATGCACTCGTGCATGGATGAACATCTATATGATATCAAGGGCACAATACAATAGGAACAAGGCCGAAAGTTTGATGGGGATTAGATCTCGAGATCACGGAAACACAAGCACTAGAAAACCACGGGCGAATACAGTGCAGGCGCGAGCCACCCTTGGAGTATTGGTTGAGGGTAGGGCGGACGCCATGCCCCATATGACTCGGACTCTTCCAACTGGTGAGAAGATAGGAACGGAGATGCTCCCAGTGGGAACAACGTGGTGCAACCTGTTGCAGGAAGTGAACCACTTGGACGGAGACCTAGGGTACGCGCCTATCTCTATGTCCACCTTTAGCCGCCTACATCGACAGCATTACAAGCAGTATGTTATAAAGAGCCCCGGTGACAACTTCTCGCGTTGTGGAACGTGTGCAGCATTCAAGGATTTGTTGCGAATACACACAAAGAACACAGTTGGGCACTTGGCCATCTCGAATGCTAGCCTTCGTCATCTAACATTGCAGGAGGCTCATAGAAACAATTACTACAAAGATAGGATTTTGTCAAAGTATGCTCCCAATGAGGTGCTTTGTATAATCCATGAGAAAATGGATTATGGGAAAACGGCGCTTCCCGTTTTCGCGCACAAAAACAAACGTGTTGACAAATACGAGCGATTCCCCATATCCATTGCGGGGATGATTGCACATGGTCACTCAGATGTGAATTATGCGCATTATGTCCTTGATATGTACCCATCTGATGCCAACTTCACTATCACCTCGATTATGAAGTTGCTTTGTCAACTTGAGGTACAACCTGTTTGCTCTAGTAGACACATTCCTATTTCGTCCATAGGTGATCCTTTACACGACGCACTAGTGGTTGGTGTAGAGAAGTGTTCAGGAGTACTTCCCCTGCCACCGCCCGAAAGTATTCCTCCTACAGGTTTGCCACCCCTCCTGCTTGTTCAAATGGACAATTGTGCGAAGGACAACAAATCAAAATACAACATGTTGTTTTGGTCAGCTCTGACTGCAAAGGGAATTTTTCGGGAAGTCAGGCTGTCTTTCCTTATTGTTGGACATACGCATGAGGATGTGGATGCAATGTTTGGGAGGTTTGGACAAAGGCTGAAGATTGAGGATTGCCATACACTCCCTGACCTTATGGCATCGTTCATGGCTGCTGGGGAACCCACTATTGTCCCGTCCTTAATCCACGAGGTTGCTGATTTCAAGGAATGGGTGAAGGGATACTACAATGAGTCTGGTCAAGATCGACTTATTGGGCATTCCAAGGCGCACCAATTCCGTTTTTATGTAGACCCTCAAGGAGTGCCATTGATGCAGTACAAAGTGTATTGTACAGATCCAAGTTGGGTGCCTGATGGAGGAATTGCTCTTTGGAATGTGGACCCTATCACAAAGAAGACCATGGTCCCTACAAGTTAGTGGTTCACTTGTTTGTATTGCTTTGGAAGTGCACTAGAAAATACATGGTGTGAAGTATGTGGCCCACAGGTGATCACCAGTGGGCAGTTAGTCCGTGGTATTGCTCCGAGCTCATTGTATGTTTGGTTTTGTAGGGTGTCCCCGTCCCGTTCCAAAAAGGGAGATGAAAGATTCCGTGAACATAAAGCTTGGTGTGCAAGGTTTTATTAAGTATTGGAAGGATACGGCAGATCAAGATAGTTCGGGTCACTATATGGAGTCCATTGCGCCAACAATTTTATATTGGGAGAATGTGCTTGCGGCTATGGATCAACCTTTACTCCCAACTCCATCTGAACTTAGGGAGCCTTTCTGGCCTGCTACACGGTTCTCCGTTGCACCAACCCTACATGTGGATAATGTGCATCTACTTGAGGAAAACATCACTGACTATGCTTACGTGGGGCCAGCTAGTTCTCGGCCTGTTGAGACCTTCCGTCCCGGCGCACATATCAGGGTCGGCCATTATGTGTTACTACGTCCTAGTGAGGATTGTCCCAATCCAGTGTGGATGGGACAGGTGATTTCTGAGCCGAATTTGGCACATATCGGTCCTAATCCTCGTTCCATTGAGATTGTCTATTATGTACCGGTCCTTGGCCAAAGGAACAAGAAGACCTTAGACGAACGTTATGAAGAATGGGACACGGCAAAATCTTTTCGATGGACGAGGCTCAAGGACTATCCACCAACTCATCAATCCCTAGATTGTGTTGTGGCATCATGGGCAAGACAAAGGAATGCGTCCGATGACAATGTACTCATCCCAGCTCGGCAAATTCTTTTCGCAAAGGATAATTTAGATCGATGCACCAGAGGTGAGAAAATGACTGATGGAGATACTTTCGAGGATGGGGTACCAACAGAAGACCTCTAGATCAAAGTTGCATTGCTCATTTCTCGGTATCCACGGGTGGACTCTCGTGGGTGGGCTAGATGGTTGACACGATCTAGCCTGTTTGGTGCTCAGTTTCAATTTTGTGAGCATTAATTAGAGAGCCATACGGATTAGAGACATTGACATTTGTCCCACGGATGTTCAAATTACCACTTTTAAAGGCATTTTTTTTGTGTGAATTTTCATGTGCATTGTCATATTTGCCAACATGTTTAATATGTGGGAGTCATCCAATGTATCCAATGTGGGAATAAATTATCCACGAGTGTTCACCCATGGAGTGTAGGCACAATCCTTTTGTCTTCCTTGATGGGATCCTCCATATTCCAATTGATTGTTTGCCCGGTTCCGTTTGAACACTTTGTTTGTGGTCCGTAAAACCTCTACGGGTATTCTCTCGTACAAAAAAGCAATCATTACGTTCCCATCACGTTCCCCTCATTAAAATGAGCGGACCATTTGTCTCATTTTAGTTAATATCCCCATAAAGTCTATGGTTAAACTTTAGATAAGAAACCGCAAAACTACAGACCACAATAAACAAACAAGATTGAAGAAAATATTGAAAGAAAGGTCCTGAGATAGGAATCCCTGAAAGAAAGAATAGTGGAAGCCATGTTAATTGTGTTCCCAATGTGGAATAAAAATCCTTGTGTCTAATTAATGAATTATAAAGTGACAGATGCATGTAATAGACATTACTTCAAGCCTTCCTTGAGAGTCTATATCATGGGTTTTGTTTTATTAGGACATAGCAAAAACCTAACTACATCATGTAGCTAATAGGGCAATTAGCTCCTTCATTAAGGTAGATAGACCCATTTCCAATAACTTAAGCAAATTTACATAAGCGTGGTACATGTGTGATAATGGAGTGATTTTTCGCATGCTTGGAAATTGAAATCACAACATTTAACCAAAAATCGCAATTTATTTTGAAGTATTGATATTACATTACATTTCCAAAGGCAAGATTCTCTCCCAACCCATATTCACATGATAATATGCAACTTATTTCCAATAATTGATACGAAAACTTGAGTATAGTTAGTGCCCTTTTCAAGGAACCCTATGTTGTTTAGACTTACTTTTTTCATTACGCTGTCAAACTCCTCAACAACTAAGCTTATGCCAGTCCTCTCTTATATGGTCACTACCTATTTCCATCATTCCAAATTACAGAATGACAGCTACAGGCGTTGAATTCTAGGGGACTCTGTGTATTATGATTGGGGCGGTCATCGGAAATGGTCTGTCTACTTAGGCTCATTAAGCTCAGACAATGAGGCTACTTATGCTCAGACGTCTAGGGATTCTCCGTTCACCATGACTGTTGCGCCCATTCAATTACCGACAGGCCTGAACTCATTCATGAGTGCTAACTTCATCTACACAGTTGTCTGTGAGGTGCTTTCATCCTTCCACCACACTTGTATATTAATGTCAAGCTTTTTCAGTGACGATCATGGTCGACATATTTCAAGTTTGCACGCTCACGCTACTTTTCCTCCATCACAGTGGTGCGGAGTTGTGAATTGAGAGGCTTCAGGGCGGAAGTGGCGAGAGTGCCGCTTCGGGTAGCAATTCAACTCTGGTTGCAGTGGCGCTTTTCGTTCGTGAGAAACTCGCTCTATCGGTATGATTTACACTCTGGTTTTGAAGTTGATCACCTTTCGAGAGCTGCTGTTCGTTGCTTTCTGGCGCTAGAGATAGCAGAGTTGCTGTACTATGTGTCTGGCTACAGGTATGGCAAGAAATGGAGAAAGACGCCCTAATTCGAGGCTCTTTAATCCATTCCTCTTGTGTCTGTTGAAGTCGATCACCTTCGAGAGTTCCTTCGCAGGATTTGCTGTTTGTTGCTCTGGGTGCTAGAGATAGCAGAGTCGCTGCACTGTGTCTGGCTCAAGGTGAAGCCGAAGTGGAGAAAGACGCCTTAATTCGAGGACCTTCAATCCAATTCTGTGTTCCTTGTAATATTTTCTCCAATCACGTTGCACATGCTGAAAGACATATGTGCTGAAAGGCTAGTTCCCAACACAGTGTTGCGGATTTTTTAAGTAAGAGGCTTCTTATTGCAAAATGGGCGCAGAAGTGGCACGAAGATCAGCGCCTGCTTTCGGTTAGAATTGATTGCAGCGCACTTCGCTCCAGAGTGAACTGTTCTGTTGGGATGATAAGCCTATAATTCTGAAGTTGATCACCTTTGAGAATTTCTGTCCGTTGCTTTTGGCGGTAGAGATAGCAGAGTCGCTATACTGCTTGTCTGGCTGCAGGTTCAGAAGCAAGAACTGGAGAAAAACGCCTAAATTCAAGGCTCTTGACTTCTTTTCTGTATGTCGTGCAATACTCTCTAATCGCGTTGCATAAGTGGAAAGGCATATGTGCTGAAGCCTGAAAGGCTAATTTTTCCTCTACAGTGTTGCGAGTTTGTAAATCGAGAGGCTTCTCATTGCAAAAGGGACGTGGAAGCGGAACTTCATCTCGTTCCGGAGAGATTTATTTCGTCGGTATGATCACACTCTAGTTCTGAGATTCACCAGCTTCGTGAGTTCGTTACAAGACTTGCTGTTGGTTTGCTTTTCGCGCTAGAGATCGATAGCAGAGCTACGCTGTGTGTCTGACTAGTAAAGCACTAAATGGAGAAAGAAGCCTTCGACGCTCTTGATTCCATTCTTCTGTTATCGTAATTTTCTCCCGTCACGTTGGATGTGAGAAAGGCATATTTAGCCCAGCCCGGTGGCTCTCCATGGCTGTTACGATTTTGCTGGCCTTGGAGAAAATCTCGATCGTTGCGTCTAAGCTTGCAGAAATTCCTAGTATTGTTTGCATCAGGCACAAATAAGTGAAGTATTCAGCATGCAGAAAACCTTCAGGCTGATTCTAGTGAACCTTTTCGGCTAAATCTTCTTTGATCACAAATTATGAGCAGAAGTGTCTGTCGGTACATACAGACGAGCGGCCTAGTACATGCGTCCACTAAATTGATTCAGTCTTTGTCTGGCTGGTGAAACAAAGCAGTGGAGAAAGAAGCCTTTCACGCTCTTGAATCCATTCTTCTGTGTCTTGTAATCTTCTCCAGCTACGTGATTTAAATGAATCTTTTCTACTAAGGCTTCTTATAGTCACAAATGATCAAGATACACAGATGTAGCAGTAAATTGTTGATCTTCTTGACCTCTAGTGCAGCATAACTCATAAGTCGGGACATCGAGTACGTTTGACGCTCGAGTGTCCTGCGCGGGTCAGCTTTGAGCGAGCTCCATGCTTGTTTCTATCTGAGATGTAGTTTGTGATGCTAACCCGTGGTACTGTTGCTAACCAGGACTCGAAATTCGGGTGAACTTTGAGTTGTCGAAGCAGAAAATTTCAGGATTGTTGAGAGATTCTCACAGCAAGAAGACAGAAAAGGTGAGGTAGCACATACCGTGTTCTACTTGCTTTTAATTCTTTTCGTAACATCTGAGACCAGATATGCATGCGAAAAGTTGCGCAACGCTACCATGCAAGGCTGGGAAACGATGTCCTGCAAGTCGATCCGATCTCTTAAATTATCATTGTCAGTGAGATTGTTCATTTCCCTGCTCATTCGGTTCATTACCGTGCCCTTCGCAACACTTGCGTCTGATAATAAATAAATCCACGTAATGCTCTCCTAAAACATGCCTTCTCCTATTTCCTCGTTTCTGCTGTGTGATTGCATTCATGTTAGAGAGAGAGAGAGAGAAAATCACCCACCTTAGAGAAGTCACATAAGTACTTGATCTTGCTCTCACCACGAGGTTACTTGAAGCCTTTTGATCATTGACTTAACATAAACTCTTTGAATTCCAACAATTTATCTTTAAGTCTAGATACTAACTCGTCTATTGGACATTTTGTGATTATTTGGTGACACAGATGGCTGAAACAGCCGGAACTGCCGCCGCAATATTGACAGCCACAGGGGTGGCAGTCAAAGTTGCCACCCCATTAGTATTGAAGACCATTGGATTTACTGCAGTAGGCCCCGCGGCTGGTTCTACGGCGGCCGCCATGATGGCAAGGTAATTGACATCAAACCATGGTAGACTATCAAATATCGTTTAAATATTTTTGTCATGTAAACTGTTCTAGATTCATACTTGTATATTATTTTTTGGTCTATTTTCATGATTATATCAACTGTAAACAAGAACACAAGAAGTGCATGTCATGCACCCGTGACAATGAATGAGCCTTATATACGAAGCCTAAGATCCCCTTTACGCTAGAGAGGTTGACGAGAGGAGCCTCCTCATTGGCTGAGAGCCACTGAACTCCACTTTACGCAGCTTACAACTTAGATGAACACTCAAATCATTTTTGACAAGCTTTGGGTCAAGAACCTAAGCTACCTCAACGGAGGTTGTTTAGGAATGTGGAGAGTTCGAGCCCTTGTATTGTGGCCCCAAGCCCTCATGCATTCTTTGGCTTGTTCCTTGTTTTATTAACATTCCCCTCTTGACATATTTCACTTTGAGCATGGCCACTTGGTACTTGCTCAAACTAGTCCAGCTCTCAATTGTTTGAACTTTGAATGAGCAAATCCAAGTATGAGACCCCAACACCATAACATTAAGTAGCAAGCCCGGAATGACCTTCTCAAAAGAGCATCAAACCGGCGCATGCGGTTTGATGCTTTTTCAAGAGTAAAGGTAGTGCTAACTTTGAGTTTTACTTGGGCTATTTTTAATCTATTTGGGTAGTTACTTTCAATGCTTAGAATTAATTGTGTCGGTTTCTAGGACAAAACTAATGTCAAGTGGTGGTAAAGGTTCTAATCTAGGCTAAATTACGATCTAATCAAATCTAAATAACTATAAAACAATGAGAAAATTGGTGAGGTCACAAAGGTAGTTGCACTTTTTGGAAAAGTGTCCCAACATTCATTCATTTATTCATTCATTGTCCATTCATTATCCATTCATTCACCCTTGCTTTGCAAACTTTCCCCTTGTTGAGGTAATATTGCAGGTACTCAAAGGGTACCATGCTAACATTGCTACTTAATCTTATGACACTCCCAAAAACTGCTACACTATTTTGTCTAATTAGTGTGGGTATACCATTTGGAGTTACGTGCGGCTATAACTTTTTATTGATATTAACGGCTTTTACCAACTAAGTTATATCATTTTCTTTGGTGTGCATACTAACTACACTAAATGTGATATTTGGTGTTATGGTATTTAATGTCACTATGGTACCTGATCGGATGACACATCTTATGAATAAGTGAACAAATATTGTCATGGATGATAGATGAGTTCATCCATTGGCCAAAACCCTACCTTCTCTTATCAGCAACTTATGACGAAATATTGTCATGGATGATTGAAATTTGGATGGAAAATCACTTGGTCAGTGACATCAATTGCAACACTGTAAATCTATTATTCCCCCAAAAAATTTACAAGGGATGGCAAATAATGTTGGGTTAACATTTAGTGTTGGTGACACTGTACCATAGTTTACAATTAGTATTGAGCAAGACAATTAGAATTGGTGACACTAAATAACATACTTAGTGCACTTATGTTATTTGGGTAGAAAATGATACTCGGTAAAAAATTTATAGCAACACGTAACTCTGGATGGTAACCCACACTAATCAGACAAAATAGTGTAGTTGGAGATATCAATTTGATCTCTGATGTATAGGGACCTTATCGTTGCAGCTGCAATTTGTACTAAGTTCTAGATAATCTTCTACAATTGCAAGACACGGGTTCAAAGTTGTTGCATTGTGTTGCAGTACGGGCAGCGCAGGGGTTGCCACGGGGTCCTTATATGCAGCGTGCCAAAGTGCAGCAATGGGCGGTGGTGCCCTGCTTGGGCTACCATATCTTGTTGGAATTGGAGCAATTCCAGCTGTAGGATACATTGGTGTAAAGTATTTCATGGGAGCATGATACAATATCAACCCAGATGCAGATTTAAAAGATTTAGATCTGTGAACAATGGAATATTTTGAGATTTTTGTATGTGCATAGGAATTTATCCATGCATAAGTCTTGTTGAGATTTTCTGCCCTTGAATTCAACATGGAACGCAGATGATCCAATATTTGAGGGTTTTTTTGTGCAAAGAAATTTCTCCATGAATATAGTTGATGTGGGACCCATGTTGAGGCTTGTTAAGATTTCTGCTCTCGAATTCAAGAATGCTCTCCGTATGTGAGAGCCCTCGTGTTGGGAATTGGTTCTTAGGGTACACTTCTGTGTGCCAGTTAAACTGGGAAACCACGAAACATTAAAATTTTGAATCTGGAGAATAAGAATCAGCGGCTAACGTAAATGTGGGGGGAATTAGTCTCGAAATGAAATGACACACATTTGAGGATGGATTAATGAGGATGGATTAATACATCTGCATAAACTTACTACAGTTCTGTCAAAACAACTAGCACATAGAAGTTTTCCTTTCCAACACGTAGATGAAGAGAACATTGAGCCCATAACCTTTTGTCAAAGAGCAGTTATATAACTTATATTGTTGAAAAGTAGCACTTAAAGCAAGTGATTGATTTAGGAGATGAATAATAATTACATAAACACATGCATATTCATAACATCACTCAGCCATTCAAATATGTTTTTTGTAATACTAGATAGGCATGTGTGATACTACCCGTGATGTTTAACATGACATGTACTTGTGTTTATGTCTAATCTAAATTTATGAATAGTAATTAAATAGCCAACTCTATCATTCTAGGACAATCCTATCTTGATTATTGAGAAAGAGAATAGTTGGGAATGCCTAAGCTTTTTGGACAACTCAACTTTCACCAAAGATGGCAACATGAATGTAACACCAGATTGAGTGATTATTAACTAACTCCTCTATTTTTTCAAGACAAATGAATTGCTTTCTCTCATTGGCCAAAACAAGGCCACTAGGACCTGAACGGAGAGAGGGGTAGCTCCCTAGGGTTAACTGAGACTTGCAGTGTAAAAATATCGACATGGATGACTCCAATAGTAATTACCTCATTTCGAGACCTTCGGAAAGACACCGATGAAATTTTCTAATCATGTTATGGCACACATGGACTACATTTTTTATGTTATTTAGTGTCACATACACTATTTGCGAAGGGCCTAAACTAGATGCCTAGAGGTCTCAAAGTGTCATGTTGGCTAATTGCCAATATAATATTGTTCATCAACATAAGTAACTTTTTTATGTGAAAATCTATTTGACTTATGACATTTAGTGTTGCACATTGGGTTACTTGAGACGGTAATTTTGCATTTTAGTATGCAAGGGAGATATATTATTGAGCATACTAATGGCAACTTGGCAAGTGTCATGTGTTTACATTTTAGAAAACAAGAAGTATATGTTCTTGAGCATACTAATGTCAAGTGTCATTTGTGCGCAATTTAGGCAACTTGTAGATCATTGTGTAACATAGGCATACACCTCATAACACAGTTGAGCACACTCGTCCAAGATATATTAAGTAAGCACAATTAAAGACCAAGTGTCATGAGGTGACACTCATGGTAAAGGTGTTGATCATTAGTGTTACCTATCATAGGCCTCAAAATAGGGTAAGTGACACTAAATACCATAAATGTTGTAGTCCTCTTCATTCAACCAATACTTCAGTTACCTAACTCTAAACCCCTATATTGCCACCCAAAAGTACTAAAACCAGATCGAAGGAATATTTTTTCTCGTCATTATAAAGTCTTGATGGGAACGCAAGATTTGTCATTGTGTATCTTGAGAGTTGTCGTGTAAATAACGATCGTGTGTCACTGCAGCTCGAGCTGTCATGGTATGCGGCATCGGTGGCCACACCGCATCAGGAGGGATTTCATCCATTTAGATATGGATGGATGAAATCCCTCCGGATGCGGTGTGGTCACCGACGCCGCATACCGTGACAAAGTGCTCTAACGATTGTGAGCAAACACATTCACGAGCCAGCGCCGCTCAGTCATGAGCCGTGGATAATTATCGCCAAAAAGAAGAAATGTCATTCTTTAGATCCTCTATAGTGTAGGGTTGTTTCAGATATTTGAAAACATACCAGGCCAATGAACGGGGAGAACTAACCACTACTTACAGATGAACCGGTTGAGTTTGAGAAATAAATGGTTCAAATTCAAGATTGCAGGAAAAGTTCTCCTCATTTTAGAGGAGTTTAGGGAATATGCCTCAAAACAATAAAGAAGAACCGAAAGATGAACCTTATGGCGGGACCCCGGGGGCCTGCATAGACTCCGTCTCAAAACGTCATTAATTATTTATTTTGCTGGAGGGCTTATGTTGCAACATAAACCTAAACCTGTAAATGTTGGCTAGAAGTCATTTTTGCATCTCGCAGCGTACTATTGGATCTCTCTTGCTCTCAGCTAAGTTTCCCTTTTAATAAATCACTATATTCATTAATTAGAGACTTTGGGAAGTCTCAAAATAAATGCAAATGGTTTAATATCTAGTTCAATTTCCTATTGTGATGACATGTATTTGTGCAAAATTGGTTAGTGTTGTCCATGCAAATCACTTTATTAAGTTGCATAGAATATATTTTTGTGTTTTTCTTGTTCTCTATTTGAAACCCTCGTTCTTAAATAGTCTCAAAATCATGAAAAAGTCTCCGATTACCGAATATAGTGATATAACTTCACTCAAAAAATTGTTCTTACTTATTTCTCCAAGAATCCATCTAAAAATGAGCATGATACCCCTAAAGATGACTAATTGCATCACCATTAAAAAAAATTGATCTGAATGTCCCCATGTAGCTCATGATGTGAGCAGTCGATTGCCGCCTTTGTAGAAAGAATCGGAGTTATATTTGTTGTTTCAAAGCTGCATTGTTTCTTCGATCACAACAAGAGAGGGAGTTCTAGTTTCCTTCTACTGTACTTATACCTAAGTCCAAAAACCTAACTTAACCTAACTTAATCTAAGTGAAGCTTAGAGAGATCCGGGTGACTCAGCAGCTAGCTGACGTCAAGGATGAGGTCCCATCAGGATGAAAAGGGGATGAAGAAGGAGTTAGATGGGGAGTGATGAGCGCAACTGTGCTTCCAACACCTCCTCTCGCTCAAGCTCTCGTCCCATTGTCCAATGTCTCATCCTCGTCGACCTGCTCAATGGTTCAGTTCTATTCAACAGCAAATGGAGAATTTGACCACGGTAAGAATGAGAACTATCTTGAATGCCTTATCAGAGGTTTCTATGGATTCTACCCAGGCACTGACTTTAAGCCTGTTCGTTTGCAGTGGGAGATATTCCTCATAGGGGTCTGGTTCCTGGTGGGCGCTCTCCGGCGAGTGTGTGATCTCGCAGCTGATGGTGTTAATGCTTGGATGAAGGAGTCCTTTGATGATGACTTGGGGATATCAGAAGGAGAGATGGAAGTTTTCGTGGATGCTGTAGGAGATTCATCAGGAGAGTATGAACCTGAGGCAGGGTTGTCTATCCCGACGTCATGACGGTGTCGTGCCGTCATGACGTGTCGTGTCATGACGGACCCCTCCGTCACGACACAATAGGGTCCACGCAGGGTCAACCTAGGGGGAAGCTAGTAGGGTGGGTAAAATACTTACCTTCTTGCCAAGGTGGCGTCCTATGTGGCAGAAAAGGCCGACGTGGATGTGGATATGCCTAGCGCCAGGTAAACCATTTTACCATTATGTTTATCATTCTGTTAAAATCAAAGTAGTAAAATCTGAGTAAGGAGGATGTGGGGCGGACGGGGGATGAGGGTGGGGCGGACGGGGAATGTGGGGAAACAATTACTAGCCCTCGTCCGCCCCCGTTCCCCCCCGTCCGCCCCCGTTCCCAACAATCGGGAACGTGTTCCCCATCGTCCGTCCCCGTTCCCCCCCGTCCGCCCCCTGTTCCCAACCATCGGGAACGTGTTCCCCGTCGTCCGCCCCAATTTGACCCCTTCACCTTTGAAGGCCCTAGCAGCCTCATTTTTCATCCATTTGTTGCGTTAGAGGACATTTTCGGCATCTACATTTCATGAGGATGTCGAAAATGTCCTCAAAATCAACATTTGGATCAAAAATGAGGCTGCTAGAGCCTCCCAAACCTCCCGTCCGCCCCCCCGTCCGCCCCCCGTCCGCCTCCAAGTTTGGGAGGCTCTAGCAGCCTCATTTTTCATCTGTTTATTGCGTTTGAGGACATTTTCAGCATCTACATTTCATGAGGATGTCGAAAATGTCCTCAAAATCAACGTTTGGATTCAAAATGAGGCTGCTAGAGCCTCCCAAACTTGGAGGCGGACGGGGCGGACGGGGGGGCGGATGGGAGGTTTGGGAGGCTCTAGCAGCCTCATTTTTTATCCAAATGTTGATTTTGAGGACATTTTCGACATCCTCATGAAATTTAAATGCCGAAAATGTCCTCAAACGCAATAAACAGATGAAAAATGAGGCTGCTAGAGCCTCCCAAACTTGGAGGCGGACAGGGGGCGGACGGGGGGGCGGACGGGAGGTTTGGGAGGCTCTAGCAGCCTCATTTTTGGTCCAAATGTTGATTTTGAGGACATTTTCGACATCCTCATGAAATGTAGATGCCGAAAATGTCCTCAAACGCAACAAACGGATGAAAAATGAGGCTGCTAGGGCCCTTCAAAGGTGAAGGGGTCAAATTGGAGCGGACGACAGGGAACACGTTCCCGATGGTTGGGAACGGCGGGGCGGACGGGGGGGAACGGGGGGGAACGGGGAGCGGACGGGGAGCGGACGGGGAGCGGACGGGGGGGGGGGGGAACGGGGAGCGGACGGGGGGGAACGGGGGCGGACGACGGGGAACGTGTTCCCGATGGTTGGGAATGGGGGGCGGACGGGGGGGAACGGGGGTGGATGCTGGAAACAAAGGGGCGGACGGGGGGGCAGACAAGGGCTAGTAATTTTTTCCCCATTTTACCTCTACTTTGTTGACATGTCATCACACGTGGACATCTTACATCCTACGTGTCCGAAATGGGGTAATGTAATTACACACAAAATTCGGTAAAATTCAAGTCCGTCAGGATAAAGACAGCATCCGGCATAATGTCGTGACGGATACGTGTCGTGACGGCACGACATTATGCCGAGATTGTCCTCCGTCACGACACAATAGACAACCCTGACCTGAGGATGTCACGAGTCCTGTTCTTAGTCCTGAGCGTGAACCTAGCTTCTCAGGTTCTATTAGAGCACACAGGGCAAGTGCGGGGAAGTATTATGCGGTCAGACGAGGGTATCGTCCAGGAGTGTATCTGAGCTGGTCACAGTGTAGAGTTCAAGTTGATGGATTCAGCAGAGCTGAACATAAGGGTTTTAAGTCTTACCAGGAGGCAGTCTGGCAGAGCATTATGTAGCAGTTTCTGCAAGCAAGACTGATTCTAGGGCGTCACAGTCTGGAACTAGAGGGAGATTAACGCCAGGGAAGCTTCAATAGTCATGCCTCCTCTCTCAGGCAGGCGTGCCTGTATGCCGTAGGCGGCTTTGTAAAAATGTCAGCTTGTTGAATAGATGTGGGCACATAGCTCACTTCAATTTGTCCTTCAGCAGATTTTTCGCGCACAAAATGGCAGTAAGTTTCGATGTGTTTTGTCTTCTCATGAAGAACAAGATTGTGAACCAGCCTGATACTTGACTGGTTGTCGCAAAGCAAAGGCGTAGGATCGCCTCCGATGATCCTCAGTTCTGACAACAATCTTCTTAGATATACAATGTCTCTTGTGGCTTCACACAAGACTCGATACTCTGCCTCAGTTGTCGACAAGGCAACATTGGGTTGTCTCTTGCTTCTCCAGTCAATTGTTGCTTCCCCTAATTTATGGATTATGCCCGAAGTCGATCTCCTTGTATCTCTGCATCCCCCAAAGTCTGAGTCTGCAAAACTGACTAGGGGTTGATCGTCACCAAAAGGATAGAACAGGGCACAATCCAGAGAGCCTTTCAGGTAACGCACAATGTTTTTGAGGGCGGTCATGTGAGCTTCCTGTGGTGCAGTTCCAAACTTGCTCAGACAACTAACTGCGAAACAGATATCGAAGCGGGTGTTGCAAACATAGATTAGGGATCCACAGATTGATTTGAAGAGTTGAGCATCAGCTAGTTTAGAATTCATATCTGCTTTCAAATTCGCGCTTGTGCTCATGGGCACTCTAAGTGGATTGCAATCCTCCATTCCATATCGTTGGAGAAGATCCTGGATGTACCTCCTTTGATGAATCCAAATTCCATCTTGATCGTGGACTAATTCTGCTCCAAGGAAGATGCTTGGTTTTCCCATTATGGTCATCTCAAACTCTAAGGCTAAGCATTCCTCCACTTTGTCCATCTCTTGATGATTATTCCCTGCTAATATGAGGTCATCTACATAGAGAAGGAGTATTGTGTATTTGCCATTGATGATTGAGTAGTATAGGTTGGGATCAGCATTGCTCTTGGCAAGGCTTAATTCTTCAACTAGGAATGTATCAATCCTCGAATTCCATGCTCTAGGAGCTTGTTTCAGCCCGTAGAGAGCTCGCTTGAGTCTGACCACCTTCTCTTCCATTCCTGGCTCTATGAACCCTTTTGGTATCTCCATGTAGACCTCTTCTTCTAAGATCCCATTGAGGAATGTTGTCTTCACATCCAACTGTTTTAGTTTCCATCGTCTACGTGCTGCCACTGCCAGGGTTGTCCTGATTGTGCTCCATCTAACTATTGGGGCAAAGGTCTCATAGAAGTCTTCACCTGGTACCTGTTCATAGCCTTTGGCAACTAGTCTAGCCTTCAGTTTTCTAACTTCTCCTGAGGCATCCCTTTTTTCTTTAAAAATCCATTTGGCCGTGATGGTGCGTTTTCCATCAGGAAGGTCAACTACCTCCCAGGTTTGGTTCTTCTTTATTGACTCAATTTTTGATGCAATGGCTTCTTGCCATCCTTTCGATTGCATTGCATCAGCGTAGGTTTGAGGTTCCCTATCACAGTCTACTTCTGACGACAGGACCATGTAGTCACGGAGTCGTGAAGAGGGTCGACGTTCCCTGTTAGGGTATCTTCTGTGATGTCCTCCATTTCCATTTCGAATTTCTCTGGTTTGACTAACTGCTCGTTGTTCTAATTCCTCTGGTACATCCTCCCTTCGTCTTCTCATGTTTCCTCTAACCGGGATGTGAGCCTCCTCTGGAATTCCGTTCTCCGGTCTTATTTCCTCCTCTGCAACTGGAGGTAACTCGATCGCGTTGTGCTCTTCATCCTGATGTTCTGAGTTTGAGTCTATGAACTACTCTTGCAGTATGTGTGTTACTTCTCTGTCTCCATTTTCAGCGATGTTTGGTCCTCTCACAGCTATAACTTCTTCTTCGACAGGTAAGGGTTTTTTGAAGTGATTAAACCCTATTTTAGACTCATCAAATACTACATCTCTACTAAGTTGAATTTTCCTTTCACTAGGTATGTATATCCTGTACACTTTGCTCACATCGTCATATCCCATGAGTGCTCCCATCATTGTTTTGCTGCTCAACTTTTGTCTTTTTTCTTGAGGTACATGCACAAAACAGATGCAACCAAAAATCTTGAGGTGACTTACATCAGGGATTTTCTTTGTGTACAGTTGTTCTGGAGTTTTTCCGTGGTTGGCTCTGGTTGGTCCTCTATTGATGAGGTAGTTCGCAGTATTCACCACCTTCGTCCACAGGAAAGCTGGAAGGTTGCATTCCGCTGCCATGCTTCATGATTTTTCTATGAGAGTTCGATTTCTCCTTTCTGCAACTCCATTTTGTTGAGGTGTTCGCGCTTGTGTCAATTGTCTCCGTATTCCATTTCTCTCGCAGTAGGTGATGAAGTCTTTGGACAGGAACTCCCCTCCCTTGTCTGTCCTTAACTTCTTAATTTGTCTTCATGTCTCTTTTTCTGCCATTTCTCTAAAAATTCTGAATTTCTCATAGGCCTCCCCTTTGGATTTCAAGAAGTAGGTCCAGCTTTTGCGAGAATAGTCATCCGTAAAAACACATATATATCTTGATCCATTCAAGGATTGTACTGGCAACGGACCTATTAGATCTGAGTGTACTAGTTCTAGCGGTACTTTGGCCTTGTGTTCACTCTTCCTTGGAAATGAAGCTCTGTGGTGTCTTCCAGCAAGACACTCAGGACATACTTCTTTCAGAGAGTCAAGTTTTGGCAGACCCTTAACTCTTTCCTTTTTCGCTAGGTGACTCAAACCCTTGTAGTGCAAGTGTCCATATCTCATGTGCCACAATTTTGTTTCCTCTGCGGATACTACGCTGTTTGCTTCATCTTTTGATGTCTCAACAGAATTTGCTTCAGATGAATTTGGTTTTCTTGAGCTAACTCCTAGCTGGTACAGGCCATTTCCTTTCTGTCTCACCCCTTGCGCTACAATGTGTTTGTTTCGGATATTATCGAGGACTAGGCATTTTCTGTTGGTAAACACGATCACATGACCTTTGTCTGCTAATGAACCCACAGAAACCAAATTGCGTTTCAGGGAAGGCACATACATAACATTGGTCATCTTTATTTCTCCGCAATCTGATTTGACATTTACTTCACCATTTCCACTCACTGCATGACGTTCTCCGTCTGCAGTGGTAACAGTTCTCCTTCCTACAGGTGAAATTACCAACCCAAGGTGCTCTCTCGCACCTGTAACATGTCGAGACGCTCCCGAGTCCATGTACCATTTGCTGCTTGTATCCAGGCTCTCTTGGAACTCTGTGAAGGCTACTTCTAGTTCTGTTTGTTCTGATTCTATGATGGTCTCAGAGACTTCTTCTACCAGATTTACTGAAGATGTCGACTGGCCATACCTGTGCCAACATTCTCTAGCAAGGTGTCCAGTTTTTCCGCAAACCCAACAGGTTTCTTGGTGAAGAGCTCCTCGATTTTGGCTGGTCGTCCTTTTTCCTCGATGGACTACCCCACGTCCTCCGAAGTCGATTCCTCGTCCTTGAGTTGTCCCTCCGAATGATGGGCTCATTTGACGTCCTTTGTAGGCAAATCCCATCTTCCCTCGTATGAATCTGCCTCGTCCCCTTGTGTTTCCCAGGTTCAGGTTGTTTTTGAAGGAGACCGCGAGAGCCTCGTCTTCATCTCCCAGGAGTTTGTTTCGGTGCTGGATCCTGACATCCTGTGATACTCGGTTATGAGTTTGGAGCACACGACGTCGAATGTTGGGAAGACTGGAGCGTAAGTCAGGCTTGGAATCACGAATTCGTAGCTTCTGGGCAGGCCATTCAGCACTATCTGCACTAGGGTTTTATCTACAACAGGGTCCCCTAGAGCTGCCAGTTTGTTCTTCAACTCCCTTGCCTTTCTGAGATACTCTTCCATCAATCCTCCTTCTACCATTCTTAGTGAGTGCAAGTGACTTTGATACATCAGCAAGTTTGATGCATCTTGTGAATGGTATGTCTATCTAAGAGCTTCCCATGCTTCCGCTGGATCTTCATATTCTACTATCAGATCTACAACATCGTCTCTCACTGATGCTATGATTGCCGCCATTGCACCTGCTTTCATCTCATTGAGTGCATTCAGGTTTTCTACTTTGATTCCGCCTATCATTGTTGGAAACACAAGTGGTACAATCTTGTTTTCTGTGATTGCCCACCATTTCTCTCTCCGAAATATTGCTCTCATTCTGAGGCACCATCTAGTTTGTTGGTTTCACCAACAGAGATGTTTCTTACTTCTGTCATGGTGGCTACCTACTGACCTTCTTGTCAATTCATGCTTTTCTATACTATGCATTCTTACAGCATATTGCATGTATCTCTATTCGCTACAGGAGCTCGCTCTGATACCATGTTGTTTCAAAGCTGCATTGTTTCTTCGATCACAACAAGAGAGGGAGTTTTAGTTTCCTTCTGCTGTACTTATACCTAAGTCCAAAAACCTAACTTAACCTAACTTAACCTAAGTGAAGCTTAGAGAGATCCGGGTGACTCAGCAGCTAGCTGACGTCAAGGATGAGGTCCCATCAAGATGAGAAGGGGATGAAGAAGGAGTTAGATGGGGAGTGATGAGCGCAGTTGTGCTTCCAACAATATTGACGGTGCTACAGAGTTTATGTGTGAGCTAGGGGCCAATGGGACCCCGGGGTCCCGCCATATGGTTCAGATGCCAACATGTAACCAGTTGGACTTGGAAACACTAGGATCTTGACCGATTATGTGCAAAACTCTTCCTGGATACCTGTACCAGGCCCAGCTTTCACCAGGAAAGGAACATTCACAGATCCTGCAACATGGCCTGCAGCATATTGAAGTATGCCCTTGGCGAAGAACTTTGGCAGTACTACTTAAGCACGATGAAATTCATGTTGTGTGATATTTGAGAACCATGAAGAAATGTTATGTGGCTTCATGTTTCTCCATATTATGAACTGTTTTCAGTTTCCTTTGTCTACATCAACAGTTTCATTTTGTCTACATGTTCAAATATTATGCAGTCTATATGCCCTTGGATGCAAATACAAACGTCATATTTTGATCATCAATGTTAAACACTATATTCGTTAAATTGAGACTTTTTGGGCATTTTGAGACATTCACATAAATAAGAACAAGGATAAATGGAACACATATTGGAGAAAGTTGTAAGATGCGAACACTTTGAAGCGGGTGTTCATACCAAGAACCCCATTAATAACTCATATTTGTGATGGTTTAGGGTGGGCAATCCAAACCTGAGACCAAATTGAAAGGGAAATCTCAAAACATTCATATTATTGCACACAAAATATGAGAGCTTGTATGAATATGGTTTAGGTAGGGCAATCCAAACCTGAGACCATATTGAACGGGTAATCTCAAAACATTCATATTATTGCACACAAAATATGAGAGCTTGTATGAATATGGTTTAGGTAGGGCAATCCAAACCGTAGACCATATTGAACAGGTAATCCCATAACACTTATATTATTGCAAATACCATATACAATGTATGGCATGAGAAACTGAATAGCATACTAATGGCACAAATCCATTGGATAGTGCGGCCTAAAATCATCCCGCCTACATGCAATGTCTACGCCCTACGATGGCCTATCTAGGCTGGGAGACCGCATCTTTTTCTTTTGCCGCCGCTTGTTTAGCTCGCATCGCCTCAACATTTCTGAGAATCTCTGGCCCACGACTATAGCCGAGTTTTGGATGCGGGCCCACCATAACACATTTTGGATTCTGTCGACCGCCCGAATTATAAGACGAGGAATTCGAATACGACGACGTAGACTGTCCGGCATATCGGCGCATGGCGTAGTGACGCTCCAGCTCAATGGACACATTGGCCCGCGGAGGTTTGGGGAGTTCAATGGACGCAACCTGGAAGTCATCGAAGCAAACCCAAAAAAACACGGGTTAGTTTGAGGAGAAAGACCCAAACATATATATATTGCACGCCCACTTAAGGCAGATGGATTGTAATGTATTGTGGACAATCACCTTGGCAGTAGGGGCACTCGCGACCGAGTTGGATAGGACGGGGAAAGCGTCGTGCAAAGGGACATGCAGGGGTCCACTCTTTGCAGGCCGAGCGCCCATCATCAGTCGCCGTTGGGGTGCAACGGCGCCGCCGGGGCAAGAGGGGGACGTCCGCACGCAGCCGCGCTTTGTGCCCTTGAGTGGCGACGGAGACGGAGACTGCCGGAACATTTGCTTGGGCGGGGGGCTATCGACGACGCCGGCGTCAATAGGCTCCTTGGAGTAGTCAATGGTTGAAGCGGCGTCGTAAACGGTCTCATACAAGAAGCTCCCCAAGTTTGAGTCACTGACGATGTCAATCGAGGGCTCCAAACGCTGGCGCCAAAATGGAAACAAAACAAAACCCAAGGGAAGAGGTAGAGATAGAGCGCGTGAAAATCAAGATACATATGAAGCATATATTACACATAGTGGGCGCCCACACACACACACACACACACACACACACACCCCAAACACACGTACTCTCTCAAATGAGCTTGTTAAATTTTGCGTGAGAGAACAACTCTCTGTACAAATGGTCTCGTGGATCCAAGTATCTCTCGCCTATGGGATTATTCCTAACAAAATGGTTTACGGGTAGCCCGCTACTGCAGAGCGTCTGCAGGTACTTTACAAGGTCTAACAAAAATCGGTCCCGGACCTTCTCGATCGTCCACGTAGGGCAAACAATGAAGTTGGCCGTCGGGTTCAATAAGTTCTTCGAAGCGCTGTTGTCCACCATGAGTGTGTTCTCGCGGGCGGGACGGACGTCGTAGGGGACGCCTATCAAGGATGGACGCTGGTCCCAAAAAATCGGCTTCAAGACCTTGAGAAATTGGTTGGACGCGGGGTTGTTTGGTTTTTTGACGACTTTGCCGTCCGGTGTGTACAATATTCTACATGCTTCCTGTGCTAAGACCAAGCAGGGGGCTCCATGCCCTTGAAGATGAACTCCATGACCGCATTGGTGTTCTCGGCCGTCATGGAGCTCCACACGACCACCCACCATTTTTTTTGGGCGATCAGCAGGAAGCGCCGAAGCCACGGGCAGAGGTGCACTAGCTTGGTGTTTATGTGCGTGGGCGGCCCGTCATAGTTCGCGTCCTCGGGCTTGCACCGTGGGGACCCTGGGACAATGGACGCACTGGACGAGGACCCCGTTAAGGTCTAACACCAGGAATCGTTCCTTCCGCAGCGCGGGCAGGGCGGGCAGAACCGGGGGCACCGCCGCGCTGTCTTCTCCACTCCTGGGAGAAGAGCGTTGAGGAGCCGCTACGCTACGCTCCGAGCCCTGCGGAGACGATCGAGAGAAAACGGGGGGCGACTTATGTCATGCTATGTCCAAACGAAGAATTAAGGAAACTTTTGTATTCGGTGCATACACAAAACCATTTGATTCATTGGCGGGGGGGGCAACAAGGGATACAAGGGATACAAGAGCATTCAAGATACATTCAAACACAAGATACAAATATATGGGAGTAAACAATGGTGATTTTATATTATACAATGCTCCATGTACATTTTGATATTGGGGGAGAGCCGCGTTGAACGATGCGTTCAAACTAGCCTAAGTCTACATCTAACAAAATTTGAATGACAAGCCGCCGTGATGAGGACTTCGTCGCAAGCCGGGGTGGGGGGGGCCAAACGGATGGTCGTGGGGGTGACGAAAGGGGGCGAGTGCGGGCATGGGGTGGGGCGAAGAAGGGGGGGACGTGTGGGTCAGTTCCTCCTAGCTAGGGGACACGACCAAGGCAAGAAGACAAACACCCAGGGAGTTTGGGTCAAGCGACCCACACTGAGTGGGGTCAGTGCATTACCTCGCCTTGGTCGTGCTTTGACGCCGTTGATGCCGCCAACGCGTGCGCTGCCCCACTTGTGTCACCACCGCCTGCTCCGGCGACGTTAGCAGCAACCTGCTCCTGCAAAGGCTGACTGTCAAGCCTTTGTCCCAACCCAACCTCCGCATGCGCATCATGCATTGGTTCATCGACTGGGTTAGGAATAGAGGTATCACCAGGCCCTTGCGGGCCTTCAACATCTAGCATGGGCTCGTCCACCGGGGTCGTCGCTGAGACGGGGTTTGGGTCGGCCGACCCAAACCCTCCGGCTTCGCCAGGCTCTCTGGGTGGCGGTGCAAGGGCGGCAGTGTTTGGGTCGGACAACCCAAACATGCGGGGGTCGTCCTGCTGGTGGTGTGGGGGCACGAGGATGGGAGGTCGAAGTGGTGGGGGTGCCAAGGGGCTGGAAGCTCCGGGGACGTGCCAAAGGCTGGGGTCGTCCACCTGCTAGACGGGCGCATACGGGCCGGCTTGCGGATGCAGCATATGGCCGAAGCTGAAGGACTGCTGCGGTGCCGGCGGCGGGTTGATATTCTGGGGAGGGAAGCCGGCGGGCAAGTGCGGAAATGCACTCGGGGGAGCCATCACCAACCCTTGCGCCAACATGCCCTGAATCACTTGCATGATCAGGTCCGCGTTAGACGGAGGTTGGGCCGTCGCCCTTTGCCGCTCCTGCTCCAACAGGAGAGCCCTCAACTCCACGACTTCGTTGCGGACCGAGGGTTCCTCGGCGGCAGCCTTCTCCAGCCGGACGCGCTGCTCCTCGTCCCTCCGCATCTTTTCATTAGCCACCTCCACAGTGAGGACTTCGGGTTTCACCATCACCATGCCGGCAAACGTTGTGGGGGAGGGGGATCCGACCTGAGCCGTTTGGCGAGCTCCATGTCGTCCTCGTCCTCGCTACTAATGGCGATGGTCTCTTCCACCGCGTACTCGTTGTAGAGCTTTTTCCCCTTCAGCCTCCTCCTCTCCCTGAACGCGGCGGTCGCGTCCCTGGAGTACATGTCCCTCGCATCGTCCACAGTGAGGATGGGCACCGGCTTACTTTGCGGAGTTGCCACCCGCATAGCCTTCTTTCGTTGGGGGCTTCAGATTCCTGCGTGAACCCCGTTGCCCCTTCCTCGATCTCGCCCTCCACCTTGGGGTCCTCTTCTTCCTCTTCTTCCTCCTCTTCCGCTTCATACCTGGCCCCCGTGACGAGGTTCCAGGATGCAATTCCACCGGAGGTTCGGGAATTGCGACGAGGGCCTGAATAACGAACTCCTCCGGGTTGGTCCGCCTCGCCCTATCCAAAGGGTTTTCGCCCCCTTCAACAATCTCCTCGGCGTAGCTTCCGGGGATCCAATCGAGGATGTCCATTTTTCTCGCCAACGCTTTCTGCGTTCTGTAGAACAGAACATCGGCGTCATCTATGTACAAATAGATGGCCAACGCCAACATCTGCACATTCCCAGATCACTTGCATTAGATTTACGAACATGACAATACACCAAATCACAAGAAAAAAAACAAAAACATCGACATCCATCTTACAAAAACACTGCCTAGTTTGGGTCGAGCGACCCAAACTAGGCATTGCCTAGTCTGGGTAGAGCAACCCAATCTACACAATGCCTGGTTTGGGTCGCTCGACCCAAACTAGGCAGTGTGTAGTTTGGGTTGCTCGACCCAGACTAGGCAGTGTGTAGTTTAGGTCGCTTGATCCAGACTACACAATGCTACCCAAACTAGGCATTGCCTAGTCTGGGTAGAGCAACCCAACCTACACAATGCCCAGTTTGGGTCGCTCGACCCAAAGTAGGTAGTGTGTAGTTTGGGTCGCTCGACCCAAACTAGGCAGTGTGTAGTCTGGGTCGAGCGACCCTAACTACACACTGCCTAGTCTAGGTAGAGCAACCCAACCTACACAATCCCTAGTTTGGGTCGCTCGACCCAAAGTAGGCAGTGTGTAGTTTGGGTTGCTCGACCCAGACTGGGCAGTGTGTAGTTAGGGTCGCTCGACCCCAAACTGTCAACAATCTATTTAAAGCTACTTACCATAGCAGAAAAAATTGGTTTGGAGCCCCCGAAGACGTTGAAGATGCAGTCCCCTCTCTTCGTGAGGGTCCTCATCATCCGCAGGTAGAACTCCATCCGCAACTCATCCGCGGGGTAGTTGGCGTACTTCGCCTCGTCGTACAAGCTCCTGCTGGTACCCAACCTTTCTGGGACTTGGAAATTTTTTTCCATCCGGCCTATGGGATGGTTTGGCACCTTCAGCAGCTCAGCTTTGTACACGAAGTACAAGCACAGCACGTTGACGACCTTCGTCTTCTTGTCTTTCAATGTGCTGTACGCCCCCTCCGCCGGTGCAGCAACGTAGTGCGATTTCGAGACGGCGTACTCTGGCTGCAATTTCCGCACGATCCCGTACACCTGCTCCGCCCTCCTGTCCTCGACAATCCACAACCAGATTTCGACCTCCCGGAATTTGGGGCTGTTGTAGTCCACGAACTTTGACAGGAATGGCTCGTAAAACGGGGTGCTCATTGTCCCCTCGAATGAGCTTCCAGGGATGTTCCTGAAGTCTATCATTCCGAAGGGGAAGCGGTCCCCGGCTTTCGTCCTGATGGCCTTCCTGGCATCAGACCCCGGCCAGCCTTGGATCTTGAGAGGGTCGAGGGTGACCAAGTTGAAATACGCATCGCCCTCGAAACTGACGATCTGCTTCTCCTTTACGAAGTTGGAGAAGGCACGCGCGGAGTGCTCGAGAAGCGCCCGGTTCTTCCCCCCCTTCACGAGCTTCGACCTGAGGAAGTCGTCTCTCGCCTCCCTCATGAGTGCCGCCATGGACGCACTGGTGAACTTATACTCGGCTTTGAAGGCCCTCCAGTGCGCCTCGTGGACCTCTCCATCCACAATGAGCTTCTTCTCAGGAACTAGCTTGTGCAGCTCCTGGACGATGGTCGTCTTCTTCTTCCTGTTCTCCGTCCATTCCTTCATGAAGGGACGAAGCATTTGGGCTTGGTGAAGACGATCTTCGGGTGGACCCAGCATCTCTTCGTCGTCGGCGCCACGTGCAGGATGTGTGATGTCACCTTTCCCATCTCTGTCTCCGAAAACCCTTGAAGACTTCTGAAAAACTCCCTCACCAGAGGCTTCATTTGCTTGAAGAGCGGAGTCTGGTTGTAGAGAATGCCGGTATCGGGGTCGATGAGGTCCCCCGTCTCGTGTTTTTTGAAAACACTCTTCCACCTTGCCCACAAGGAGTCGGACGCTGTGATTAAATAAATTTCTCCTCTTAGCTCGTTGTATTTCTTCTGCTTATGGCTAGCGTTGTCAATCGAGGAGAATTTATTAATCATCTGGTATTTGAAGTCCTGTACATCAAGTAAACAACACACGTTAGACAACACATCATGAAACAACAAATCCAAGAGCAGTTTGGGTCGATCGACCCAAACTATAAAAACACTATATTCGTTAATTGGAGACTTTTGAAAGTCTCAAAATAAAATACGCCCATAGTTTGGGATGCCAATACTGTGAGCATATGGAACATTGGGAACATCGGGAACTTGACGGTTTACAACTCCGCACGCAAAGAATATTCTCATCGCCAAAAATAGTAAGTTTTTAAATCATAATCAAAACATGAACTATAAGTGGAAAATAACAATCGAATCCCAAAAACTAATGCTTTTATGTCATTATAAAGTTTAGGGTGCGCATCCCATATATAAGGGTCTCATGGATTTGGATGGCACATCCCAAATGTGAGTATAAATTTGAATGTAGCCGCAATCCCACCAAGTCTACAAAGTGCCCCTATTTTCCACATTAATTCCAACCCCTGTTAGGTTTCCCCATCTCCATCTTCCGCTTCATATCCATTATCGGCATCATTTTCCGCGGTTGCAATACGTGCCAAGTTGTCTTTGGCAAAATCTATATGTTTTTGGGGGATGGTCATGGTTTCCGATTTGGAACCCTTGCGCGGCTTCCAAGCACAAAGGATGGTATCCGTGTTTATCCAAACCGGTCCGTACGCAGAGTCCACTGTCCACTTGAAACCTTTTTTGGTGTCCCAACCTAAATAAGTGCGGAGCACGTTCTGGTCTTTGGTGCTCGGACGGCAATATTCCACTTCAATTTGGCGAAAGTTGGGGCTAGTTCGAAAAAATTGGGTGAAGACAATGCTTTCACCAACCATATTGGCTTCGGGTGTTCCTCATCTCCTGCTCGTACGAGCACCATATAACCTTCATGGCAATCAACACCCACACGAAACGAAGGAGCCGGACGATTGCGCGCAGGGCCAACGTAATGCTCGTCCATTGCGAACTCTTCACGGACGTCTCCATTGCTAAAGAACATGGCATCGGACTCCATAACTGTCAAACGACTTTGTGGCCAAAATCCTTGTGTCAAAGTCGTACGGGTGTCGACACCAACGGTCATCAAGGCTGAGCGAATGCGATCCCAATACGCGATCAACGGTTCATGAGTATCCCTAACACGTCTGGTGATATCTTCCTCACACAACTCTTTCCAATACTCAATGAATCCGGATATGCCTTTGATGATTTCCGGCCCATTCCTCATGGGGTCGGGTTTGCACGGCTTTGGATCCCCATCCGGGAGCAAACATTTCCCATCCTTGTCTTGATGCCACACGAGTATACCATCCTCCGGGCCCCAATTAGGGGATGTGCACAAAAGCTTGAACTGCATGGCGGGGACACCATCATCCCTCATATAGAAACGGAATTGTTGTGCTTTGGTATGTCCCACCAAACGGTCCACTCCCTTCAACATGTATGGCTTGATGAAGGCCTTGAAATTTGGTATTTCTTCAATCATGTGCGGGATCACCGGCACATTGTCCAAATCCATGTATGATTTCATGAGAAGTGGTATGGTGGGAAAATCCTCTTCATGCAACTTCATGCTCCAACGGCCAAATGAGGCATCAATATCGTCGTGCGTGTGCCCCACCATCAAGAAAGACACAAACACCTCTTTGAAGATGCCTTTTGTCACGAGCATCGACCAAAAACAAAACACGTATCAACATTTGTTGTCTTTAGCACAATTATCAAGTTGAACGTGGAGAGTTGGAGGCAAGGGTTTTGCAATAATGGGTTCTCCGGGTGGTTCCGGCAATGAAGACATACAAACCTCCTTCCCTTGTAGCACTGCCTCATAAAGGGGTGTCGTTCCACAACCATCGAAAAGGGCACGGGAAGAGTGTACCGGTGGCTTTTCGAGATCGCGCAATAGTTTTGCAATTGAACCGACCGTGTGGTTGGCATCGCCAGGATAAAAATCCAAACCATAATGGGCATATTTGACATCCACATGTCCATGGGCGATCATACCTAAGAAAAACAAACGATGCGTGAACAACAAAAATATGAAAAAACTACAAAGCGGATGGATGAAGTTGGACATTTGGAAAACACAACCAATGCAAATTGGATGTGTTTTCCAACACACATGTGGGATTCTATACAAACCTGTGATAGCTACGGGCAACTTGAAGAGACCATCCGTGGCCTTTATTTTGCGTGCATAACAAGGGCATGCGGTCTTCGCATGGTCCATTTTATCATGGATGATTGTTAGAACCTCCGCGGGCCTCATTATGGATAGTGCACGGTTCTTGTAGTAATCTTGACGGTGTGCCTCCTGGTTGTTGACATGCTCAATGTATTTTCTCTGGTGTCTTGTATGTGATTCAGTGCCTATAGGGTGGGCATCTCGAAGACCTTTGTATTTCTCACACGCCGTACACCTGGCGAACTTGTCCCCAGGTCTCTTCAAAATGTATTCCGCAAACTGTTGGTTTTTAATTACACTCAACTTGGACAATGAAATAGGCCCACATCCCGCTGTGCGACCCACTTCATTTATGTCCGTTAAGATGTTCTTCCATTTTGTGCCCGTGGGTAACACCATTTGCACAACTTTCTCCCCTGATGACAATGTCCTCGTCTTGTGGGGCATTGCATCGGCCAATGGCACTATGATGGTGGAGAGTGTTGCGGATGCTTGGAGTGTCGCCTCCCTAGGTTTCTTTGTGCCAGAGTTGCCATGAAATCGAGAGTGGCGACCCAACAAATAATACTTCCGAAACCTATAAAAGTCAGCCTTGGAGACCCCGTGAATGATATACCATGCTGTGCAACACACTTCCACATTCTCAAGGGTCACCACCTTATGGCCATGGGTATCAATGTGCAAATTTCTGTGGACCTCGAGTTTCTTAGCCGACCGCATACGAAAATCCGCAAGCCACAACTCTTGACGAAGAGACCTAATTTTTTCGCGAGGAAAAAATTGGCAACATTTCCTCTCACAACAGTCCTTTGCGGACACAAGGCGGATAGAATCGTCTCCCAATATGGAATCCCGCCGTCGCTCCTTATCTCCGCGAGACACGCGACTAGAATCATACCTGCGTAGACCTTTGCGAGGACGCATTGTGGCCAACAAAGCAGACTGCGTCTGTTTATGTCGCCGGCCATGATTCCACAAGCTTACCCCGTCATGGAGAACTTGACGAAGGGGCCATCGACGCAAGGAGAATCTCCACGTCAAAGGGACCTCAGACGGAAGCAAAGTGTTCAAGATGCACACGCCGACATCGTCGAGACCAAGGGGGTGGGCATCAACACATTCACGGGGATCAGAGTTCCTGCATATGCCGTCTGCCACTGGGACACCAAGCTCGTTAAGTAGAACAACATCAAGTCCCACCCATTGCTCCCTCCCGAAACCGGTACACAATGGAATGTCATCATGGTCATCCCCGGAATGATGAGATTGGTCATGCACTTCGAAAGATCCATCGGAGGTTGTATCCACAGACACACCCACCACGTTTGTTCCGTCAACATTGACTGCCGACGGGGAAGAGAGTTCACATTCACTATCCGAGGATGATGCATTTGTCGACAACTCAAAGGCAATATCTCCCACATCCATTGCCATCCCACCTAAAAAACAACCATGGAATGACCAACCACACAACCGATGAAATGCATACAAAAGCGGACACACTATCTGTATATATACACGGCCCGATATACACACAATATCTGCGTATATATATGGCCCGAAATACAGAAACAAGTATTGGGGTACCATTGGAGGACCTCATACATAAACAAGTACGGATTTCCCGAAACAATATGAGTATGGCCTGGGATATACGAAAGGCCGTTCGTATACCTTCCCACAGATATCTTAGGGTATACTTACGAAAGGCCGTACCTTGGTCCCAGGCCGTACTGCCTATGCCAACTAAAAGATGGACTCGCAATTGTGGTATTTACGTAAGTCCGTAAACGGTTGCTATCGTTTGTGCATGGGGAAAATGGATACGTATGGGAAATACAAACAACCGTTCGTAATTCTTTACATAGCATATTTACGAACGCCCGCTCGTAATACACGAGGCCATATTGTGCGTCTGAATAGATGTATGGACATTTATGGATGTGGTTGGATGCCTATGCCATAATCCCAGGATATCTTCACGAACACAATTTAGTATACCCGACCATCCCAAGTGTTTTTGGGGCATATGGATGTGTGTACGACATACGAACGCCCGTTCGTAAATACTTGGAATAGCATATTTACGAACGACCGTTCGTAAACCTACCTTGCCATACAGTGCATGCAAAGATGTATATGAATAGACGTGGCTGGATGCATAGACCACTCAGGTGGGATTTACGAACGCACGTTCGTAAACTCGACAAACATAAGTGTATTCGAGGAAAATGCATGCCTGTGACATACGGAAATCCGTTCCAAAATCGCGGGAATATCATTTTTACGAACGCCCGTTCGTATATATCGATGCCATAATGTGTGCATAGATGTGTATCTGTATGGATGTTCCTGGATGCATACACCATACTCTGTGGTATTTACGAACGCACGTTCGTAAACCACCATCATGTGTATATGGGGAAAATGGATGCGTGCGCTATTTACGAACGTCCGTTCGTCAATATTTGTAATAGCATATTTACGAACGACCGTTCGTAAACCCACGATGCCATGCTGTGGATGCCTAGATGTATGTATGATGTGGAAGGAAGCATAGACCACCCAGGTGGTATTTACGAACGCACGTTCGTAAAAGTCGACAAACCCGAGAATATTTGGGGAAATGCATGCGTGCGCGACACACGACATATTTGGAATATCATATATACGAACGTGCGTTCGTATATATCGATGCCATGGTGTATGTCTGCATACATGTATGTATATGTATGGATGTTGCTGGATGCATAAACCATACTCTCAGGTGGTATTTACGAACGGACGTTCGTAAACTCGACCATCCTGTTCATATGGGGCAAATGGATGCGTGTGCAACGTACGAACGTCCAATCGTGAATATTTGGAATAGCATATTTACGAACGCACGTTCGTATATCTCGATGTTATTCTATTTGTGTGCATGGATGCATGTATATGTCAATGTTGCTAGGAGCATATACCACACTCATGTGGTATTTACGAACGCACGTTCGTAAATTCTCGTCAAATCCTCTGAACAATTACCACAAATGCGTTGACTCCAACTTTACGAACGAGCGTTCGTAAAGTTCCGGTATTTGCGGCGGTATAATCGGGGTTTGTATACTACTGTACCTGGGAGGTGTACTGTGGACGCACAGGATGATGGCTTCAGCGCGCTCCGCTGGATCTGTGCAGCGCACACTGGGCCTCTGCCGCGAAAAAGAGCTCTCAAGTGGGGGGAGGAACTCTAAGTACTTCTCTAGGGTGGTTCAAAATCCCTTGGATGCTCTTTAAAAAGCGGATTCCCGCCGCTCACTCTGACCTAATATGCCATTCTATCTATGCGCGTCATACATGACGCTATGTATGGAACATGTATGGCATGCACGCAACATATTGAAATATGTACATGGGTCTCACACCTTTGGTTTTACCAAGGTCTAATGAATCAATATATATATGTACTAAAATAGGTAAATAGAATTTAAACGTGCGGTTGTTTAACATAGAATAAATGATTTGCGACCAAGGTGTGAATTCCAAGTTTTTTAGCAATTATTCATACCTAGTATATTATGTTAGCAAGGTCTAAGTGATATATATATATATATATATATATATACATATATATTATATGCATATATATACATATATATACACACACACATTGAGGTGATCCCCCTCCCCACCTGACTTGAGGTAAGCCTAAAAGTTGGTTTAGGGAAACACAACCCTCACACCATCCACACTAGTATATAGTGCCCAGCCTAGTTGGTGGTATTAGGGTTTATTGCTGTTTTTTAGGGTGTTTTAGAGTTGAATCATTTTGGAGCTTCGAAGCTCCCATTTCATTCCAGAAATGAGTTTGCAACGTGCTGGAAAGCGAAAGGGGGAAGCTCCGCGTCTGAATGATCATCAACGTATGGAAATCATAGCAATGTTTGACAAACCCAAGCCACCCTCGATGCGAAGTATTGCTCCAGAATATGGAGTCGATGAGAAAGGCATTTGGGGATGGGACAAAAACTATCCAACATTCATTGTTGGGTAGATAAAACAACGCCCATGTGTGAAAGCTACTTAACTAAAACCTAAACCCTAAACCACTATCACCGAGGGAGCTTTACCCGGTTTTTGGGAAACTTAAGACTTCGGTCATTTGGTGAAGTCACAAGGGGGCATAAGAGTGGGTCAAAATCGGTTGTGGAAGCCCCTAACATTGTAGGTATCATGTGATTCACATAAAAACATGCCTTTAATATGCTCCCCCCAATCTCAAATTGGGTCCTTTATGAAGCTAATAATTATTTGAGGAACCATTGAACAACTTGAAAGATATTTCTTTTTTGAAAACACTATATTCCAAAACACTATATGAACATCCTTTATGAGTTCACTATGAGGTACTAGGGGGATGCGGGAAAACAAATTCATGTATTTATACTAAGCTCTTCAAATTAATGAATTCTAACCATACCAGGTATAATCACACTAATTGCGTGTTTTGCATCCTACGAGAAGTCAATTCATAGCTAAAATTGTTCGTTTAAACTTAAGACATGCATGTTCTAATAAGATGAAGTATGGATTGTGTGATCAAGATGCACTCAACACTATTAAGGTGAACGAGGGAGAATTTCTAACTCCACTATAATTGACCACAAACAAAGTTGTATCATGAAATCCAATTTTGAATCTTGAAATGACAAACGGCACGATTCTCAATAGTTGCTATTAACCGAATGAAGCAATAATTCCAAATCCTAGCAACATCAGTACACCAGTTGGACATGCCCGCGGACGATCACATGTCCACATATCTTAAAGGTTGGTGAAATTTAAAGATTTAGGGATGTAGGGTTTAGGGTTTGGGGTTAGGGTTTAGGGTTCCTGAACGGCTTAGCGTGAAAGGTAGTTATTACAATAGATTACACAAACAATATTCACTAAATTAATCATATCGCACGTACTTATTTTATGTATAATGCACATTTCATGTTGGCAAAACATCTGACTTCATGGCTCAAATGCACTGGTTCAAGTTCAATTTAAAGTTCATTACACTATACAAATGTTAGTGGAAGTTGACACCCAATTGAATGAATTGAGGACCTCTTGGAATTTGAATTTTTCTTCCACCACTTGTAATAAAATGGACACCCATCTCAAATTGGGTCCTTTATGAAGTAATCAATAATTTGTGGAACCATTGCACAACTTGAAAGATATTTCAAGTTTGGAAACACTATATTTCAAAAGACCATATTATGCACATCCTTACTGATGGATTCATCATCGATTCCACCCTAAATGACATGGATTGTTCGCTACGAATTTATACTCCCTATGGGTATGGTTTAGGTTTAATGAGCCAACCCCGCCACTTATTTGGGCCACTTACTAGGGCCACTTACTAGGACTTAATTCATTTTTTCAGGCAATATATTATCTTAAAAAATTAAATATCATACATATGTAGCATGTTATCATGGACAACACATCCATGCCCTCATATGCAACAAAACAAACAACTTCTTTTTAGGCACCATTTTCAAAAGAATTCATTTAAAGGTTGAAAAGTGCGTTTGAAACACAAAATTTTAGATGCAGTTTCACAAAACATGGCATAACTTGTGAGGTGTTTGAAGTTATGTTGCCCTTGACCAAGTTGTTAATACAACATTGTCAAAATTTCAATACAAATTATGAAGATTTAGATTGCCTTAAGCACGTTTGAAATTTTTAATAAGCAGCTGTCAACAGCTAATTAAGATTGTTGTAAGCACCAAAATAAATTAGTTATAGAATACTCACATGAAATAAAACTAATTAGATATTGAATATATGATATAGACAAACTTTTGGCGAAGAAAAAATGTGAATTGCTAATCATTTCATTTTGTAATGTAATTTCAAAGTCAAGGTGGTACAATTTTTAAGGACTGTCAACACGTCCTTTGGCTCATTAAACCGGAACTGCACCCCTATATACTTGAAGTTTACAAAGGAACCAAATGTATAGGTGCTTAAATGGAATGCGGCAAAAGAAATTGTTGTATTTATATTAAGCTCTTCAAACTAATGTGAAACGCCTCCACTACATATACATATTACAAAGCATGAATTAAACATGCCTATATTACTTATACATCCAACTTTCATTTTCATGCGAGAGAGTCATTGAACGTTTGTCCATCCTAACAATAATGGACATGGTAGTCATGTATGACTACCTCCATAATATGGCAACAATTCATGTCACAAAGTTGAATGAAACCAACACATTTGAGTGTTAAAACACAACACATCCCCCTACCCCCATCCCATCCCATCCCCCCACCCCCTTCGCATCCCCCCCCCATCCCCCCATCCCCCCATCCCAGCCCATCCCATCCCCCCAGCCCATCCCGTCCCATCCCCCCACACCCATCCCATTCAATCCCCCCACCCCATCCCACCCCATCCCCCATACCCCATCCAAACCCTGCCCAGTGGGAGGCGGCCATGTGGCGGCGGTGGGGAAACCCTAGCGGCGCCGGCTACCTCCCTGCGCCCCTTCCTCTACTCTCCTCATTGTCAGTTGCAGCAGAGAGAGGAGCGGAGCGCCGAGCAGATGCGGAGCGAAGCTCTTGCCATTTTTAGTTATACATCTTTGATAATAGTTTTGTCGGCGCTAGTGTGTTGAATTGCAAGTTTCCCTTGAGAGTTGGGATATTGGCAGTAGCTAGCTTGGGAGTTGCAAGCTTCGGAGTTGCTAGCATTAGGGTAGCAAGGTTGAGAGCTACAAGCTTGACAATTGCACGCTTGGGAGTTGCACGCACATCAGAGTAGTTGCTAGGGTTTGTACATAACGTGCGAGGGCTTCAGTGTGTGGGAGGATTGAGTGGTGCGAGGATTGAGTGGTGCGAGGATTGAGTGGATGACCTGAGTTTTCATTTGTGAGCTTTTCTGGTTTTTTGAGTAAGGGAAGAAGAGCAGATTTTGTGAGTACAGTAAGGGAGGAAAAACATTGTGAGCAGAGTAAACCTTCTGAACTCATTTGCCTCACATTCTGATATTTGTTCATTGTTGAATTCCATGTGTTGCCAGAGCTGAATGTGTTTTGTATGCATGTGTTCTTCATTTTGGTTTCTCCCTGACATTCTGAAACTCACTTATGTGTTGATTCAATTTTTTTCTTCAATTTCTATCATTCTGGCCAAGCATTGCAAAAAACATTGCAAGGATTCCTGAAACACAGATCCATGTCTGTGTGAAACATATACGTATATGTATTTATACGTATACGTACGGATCCAACATAATATTATACATAAAATACAGGCACCCAGTTACGAACGCACGTTCGTAAAGTCCAAACCATCGCATGACATATTAATAATTTTAAAAAGGAAATGGACACCCAGTTACGAACGGGCGTTCGTAAACGTCTGCATGACACCAGAAGGCTACATATTTACGAACGTGCGTTTGTAACTATATGCAACAGACAAAAGAAGCTGAATGCCAACCAACAATATTTGGAGACTAAACAATATGAACATACACATTATATTGCAGCCTTTACAAAATATTTTAGTTTGTAAGAATGAACAAAAACAATTACGAACGTCTTTACGAACGCTCGTTCGTAAATGTGATCGCATTACACAATACACCTACTTACGAACGGCCGTTCGTAAATAATCTACACCTCAAGAATTTCAATGCGATTACATTCTGATTTCACAGTTCCAACATACAACTGCATACCATGTCCACGATGTTACGAGTACATAGTTTCGCGGCTGTTACGAACGAACGTTCGTAAAAACGATCCTAACCTTGTTTCGTATCATGCAGATGGCGAGAACAAGTAGAAACCCCATCGAAATGTTCGCAGTGCCGGCGGATAGCCTGCCGGCAACCGTGAAGGACATAAACGGCAACGATAGCTATGTCCCCAAGGACAACTTCATGGGAGAATGGACGGCCATACCAACTAAACTCGAAGACGGCCTTTTTGCGCTGCGATTCACTTACGAGCTGCAGACGAGGCCAGACCAGCCAGAACAATGGGTGCAAATGAAGTCGTGGGAGATAGAGTCCATAGAGGCCCAAGGAGATTTTGTTATTCTGGATATGAAATACAAAAATGACCACATAAATCTCCTCCTACATTACTTGTTACACTCCTTCTCCTACGTATACGCATGCCTGAATGTTGGACCAGATGCAAAGCACTTCAACCTGGATGGCTTCTTCACAAAGTACGTCCTCAGCCAATTCTGGACTGCAAGGAAATTGACCGCACTGGCGTTGAACATCTCCAAATACAACAGTGCGATGGCTGAGGCAAACAAAAAGAAGAAGAGTCCAAGAAAACCATCTCCCTCAGGGGCAGGAGGTTCAAGAAGCGCACCTAAGCCGGTGCCCTCCGCGAGCAGGCTGACCCAGGGGACCAGCAGACAGTCCACGCCATCCAAGAGGTCCAGGGACGACATGGAGAAGTCTGGAGTCACTGAGGCCCTTGAAGTGAGCTCGCCGCCAGTGATGCCTACCCCTTTGAAAAAGGGAGAGACCCCAGATGCTGTGAAGGCTACCAGGATCCTACGCGACTTCAATAACTATTCCAAGGATTGCTGGCCCATGGGACGCCACTTCACATTCAACGTGGACTGCTTCAAGTGCGAGAAATCTCCTAACAAGTGGGTGGTTAGGTCTCGCGAAAGCGGGGGTGTGAAGTGGCAGATAAATAATCTCATGAACAACGTAAAGTGGGATAGGCAGACTGTCTGTGTCATGCCTAAGGGATTGACTTCTCGTCCCTCGGAGAAGGACTGGCCTCGAATCCAGAATGGAGAGTTTTGGATTATAGACGGTCAGCACAGCTTGGAGGCGTCGCAAATCATCCTCAAGGATGATAACTTCCAGCACGAGCTCAAGGCGAAACTTCGGTACTGGAAGGCATTCCTGGTGTGGTCGGACGACTGGGACAAGCTCAGAAAAATATCGACGTTTCTCAATTCGGGGAACAAGATCAAGGCGTTTGAGGCGTCCTGGGCTGCCAATATAGTGGCTGCAAGAGACGTCTGGGTCGCACACGGGTGCCCTCCAAAGGAGAGGGAGAACGCAAAGATCCAGTCGCCACAATGGAAGGTGGGTTTACGAACGAGCGTTCGTATATTTCATACACTTTCATTATGTGCTTTAGTATTTCAATTTACGAACGTGCGTTCGTATGTAATGGAAAACACTGACACCCTTGATGTGCATTGCAGGCGTTCTGTGATGCGATGGTGGACAAATTCTCCTCCATCGACATGAAGTCCACAACAACCAAATCAGTCCTGGAGCTCAAGGGCGAGCTCCGACTGATATGCTGCAACAACGACACATGGGAGTTGTGGACCCATTTCTTCGACGCCCACAGCTCGGGTGATTTGGTCAACCCCGACACTGAGGAAATATACAGCGTCGACAAGAGCGCCGAGGCCCCTCCACTGCTGAGGGAGTTTTTCAGGCCACTGCAAGGGCTGACAGAGTCAGAGTTGCAACGATGCGCAGTACACCTTCTTGGGAACACGGTGGGAAGGACCATCCCCTACCCCAAGATATTTTTGAAGAGGCCGAAGCACAAGCCCGGGACATACTCCGTAAAGGAGTGGTGCGACCACATGAAACTGAAGACGGGCGCGATGCGGGAGTTAAATGGGCTCATGCCAGAGAGGGAGCTCTTCCACGCCGACGGCGAAGTCAACTGGGCCAAGTGGAAAGAGTTCAAGGTGCTGTACAACATCAACGGTGCCTCAATGCGTAGTCTGGTTAGGGAGCATGCCTCCGTTTTGAAGCTCAAGGGGAACAAACGCTCGAAGAAGTCCGAGACTGAACCCCAGGAGCTGCAGAAATACATCTCCTTCTTGGAGAGGAAGAGGAGCGCCAAGTTTGACGGCTTAGCGCGATTTTGCCTGATAACCACAGGGATGGAGAGGACAACATTCTCCAAATGGGATGGCACCATCAGCAGGGCTGAGGTGAGGGAGGACCGGAGGGGTTGTCCCTTTGCAATCATAGATTTTCGGGGGATCCCTGGTGCATCAAGGCAGGGGGCGAAGGGGGTCCCCTTTTACAACCCCTTCATGGCGAAGTTCATGGAGTACAAATCGCCAGCCATGAGGGAACCACACGTATGGTTGTGGGTTGTTGAACAGGACAAGGTCTCCGTGGTGACCGAGCTTTACGAGGAGACAATAAAGTTCGAATACAACATCTTCCACAGCACATACGTGCCTGCAAAGACTGAAGGGATAGTGGCCATCAACGAGGCCAGGGGGAGCAAGCAGGTGGGAGCTGTGAGTCTCATCTTCCTGATGTACAAGTCGGTTAGGAATGGGCGCGCACCCATCAAGGCGAACAACACGTTCAAGAAAATCTACACCGTCGCTCACCCCCCTCCCAAAGATCTCTTCCAAGAAACGTTGTACACTGTCTTCCCGGCCCTTGAACTCAGGATGGAGTTCTACATCTCTGTTTTGCAGAGTTTGGCAATGCATGACGAGACCGTGTACAACGTTTGTGGAGGCAGCAAATTTATGTACGCTGCCATGGTAAGCCATCCCAACTTTTACGAACGCTCGTTCGTAAACATTGTATGTTGCCTTTTTCAAACATCTTCAACATTCAATATCATATTATGTGTTCGTTTATTATTTTACATCAATCTTTACGCTGATATTTACGAACGCGCGTTCGTATATGTCTGACCAATTTCTTTCCGTGTCTCAGATGCTGGGATTGTGCGTCAACTCTTACGTTGACGCCATCGACGAAGAGGAGTACAAGGTCCATCGATCGAAGGCGTCGATGATGGACCTGGGTGATATGGCTGTGCCAAGGCTCGACATCAGCATGTCCGTTGACGAGAACATGCCCGACTTGGAGTTGGAGGACGAAGACCCTGTCCTCCCCGTCGAAAGGGATACAGATGCACATACCCTCAGCATCCCCCCTCTGAGAATGTTGGCGCCAGCGGGAATTCCATCCGAGCCGCAGGGGACTCCGGGTGGCTATACGGGGTCATCGGCGGGCACCACCCAAGACGTCCTCCCCGCGCGAACATCTGGCGCGGAACCGTTCGGCACGCAGGAATGCTACGATGTGAGCGGTGAGCGGTGAGCGGTGAGCAGATCTCGTGAGCAGAAAATCGAAATTTAAAACTCCATTTAACGAAAGTTAGGACCCCTATGACCGTGGATTTTGCACATATTTCAAGTTTAATTTTGGAATTATGAGACCGATATTTATGGAGTGCCTAATTTTTAGGACCAAAAGTTTCTAAAAATTACCAACGAGGCCCTATGGCCGTGGGAAAATTCAGTGTGGTTGAGAAGATGGTGGACCTATGGGAAGAGGCCTCGGATCCGAGGCCTCTTAGTTGTGGGTAGGTTATGCTTGAAAATCAAAATGTTATGTATATTTGAGTTGGCTACTTGTCTTTGCATTTGGCCATTTCTTGTATGTTCTAGCATGAGGAGGACCTATAGGAAGAGGCCTCGGAACCGAGGCCTCTTAGTTGTGGGTAGGTTATGCTTGAAAATCAAAATGTTATGTATATTTGAGTTGGCTACTTGTCTTTGCATTTGGCCATTTCTTGTATGTTCTAGCATGAGGAAGAGGTTTGGAAAGAGGCCTCGGATCCGAGGCCTCTTTTTTGTGGGTAGGATATGCTTGAGAAATCAAAATGTTATGTGCATTTGGTTTGGCTACTTGTCTTTAGATTGTATACTAGTTGACGACCACAAAAGTGTAGTGTTATTTGAGAACAACAACAAGATGCATTCAACAAGAAAATTGGAATATTGAAAACCACACCACACTTTATAAATCCAAATACCAATCAATCAAACCAAAAATCAATCAACAATGACGTTGTCACTACTAGATTCCCTACTTCCAAAGATACTCCCCTCATGGCCGCCCTCATCTGAAGAGGAATCTAAGGTATGGCATTCATTATCCACCTCTGCAAGAACATCGAAGAAGTCTAAGGCACGGGGGTCATAACGTGGAGACGGGGTACTAGCTTTGCTAGGAGAAGGTTGTGCCGCTAGTACCATCGCCATATCATGGGCATAGATTGGCAAAGAGAATCCCTTGGTAGGCGTACCAAACACATCCGCTCCAAGGCCAAGTCTGAAAACAAGCATGAAAATTGTAAGAAAAAGGATGGAAAATGTAAAAGCTAAGTGGACAAGGAAAAGAAGCAACTTAGAAGGTCATCATACTCACTTACTGCGAGGACTCTGGCCTCGATCGCTTCAAGGCCGGCGGCCTCTTCTGCGTGCCTTGTGAAGCCTGCGTGGAAGCAACAACAATGGATGGAGCCTTCACCGCATGCTTAATACTCTTAAGTGGCTTAAGGACACGGTTGAAGGTGTCCTCGTCCTCCTCAAGAGCAACGATATGGCGCCCAAGCTGCCTGCATGCATGGATAGAAGTCCCTGTTGCGGAGGAAATGTTAGCAAAGGAAAAAAAAAAAAAAAAACTTAGAAATTGAAAACTTGGATATGATGGCAAGTGAAGTAGGACATACCAACGCCCGCATTAACGTCCACCACAACCTGTCCAATGTCCGTAGTGGCCATTATCAAGGAGGACATGAAAGAAATATCTTTCTCCCGGGGACCACGCCAAGCTTTGGAGCCGTCCATGAGAGGAGTTACGGTATAATTCATAATCGCATCATCCATATCGAGCTCAATACCAAGAGCCTTGAGCTCATTGGCATCGCGAAGGCGGAATGACGAGTGCCGGGGCCGCTTATCAAGGTCGGATCCAATTGTTTTGGTGGCACGAACAAGTAAGACAACCTGGAAGAGGTTGGTGGTCTTGTCCACATGTTTAGCTGAATGAAGGCGAAGACGGTTGACTCCCAGCCACTCCTTAAAGATCGTGAACCCAAAAGCAGCGAAGTGGTCTTGAATGCTCTCCTTGAAGTCACCATTGTCATCTGCATGAAAGAGGAGGAGAGCTCCATCGTCATGCAGGATCTCATCCGCAAAATCGAAGAGCTCACCTAGAAAATCGGTATCCAATGCATTCCAGGAAGGTACACTATAGGAACGATCGGAGACATTGGGTACAGGCAGGTTCTCCGGGATGTCGGCAATGACAAGATCAGCCATGCCCACATCTGACCTCGCAACGCCTAGAGCTCTCCGCGGATAGGAGGGTGGAAGAGAAAGAATGAAGTTGGAAACCTCCTGAAAATGACGACGTTGATGAAGGATAGAGGCATTCAAGATGCATTCTAAAACAACGGGAGGACGCCTAGCAGATGAAAGAATGGGCGGAGGAGGTGGCCTGGATAGAGTAGGAACTTCACTAAGAGATGGAGTAGATGCAACTGCCGCCTCAGGTGAAGCAGGGGGAGGGGGATCATCCTCCACAGTCGTGAGCTTCCTCGCGCGCTTCTTGAGTGATGATTCGTCTTGAGTTGCACGCTTCCTCCTCTTGGACTTCTCTGTGTTGGCCTCATCGACAGTCGCAACAACCTCATCCGCCTCCGGAAGTTGACTGTCAAGGAGAACAACCTCATCGCTTTGAGCAGGAGGCAGGGAAGGCTCTCCACCGGAGAGCCGAACCTTCAACTCCGCCTCTTCATCCGGTTGCCACGTCCTCTTACATTCCAAGTACCAACAACACTCGCGGAGATGCGGGAGGGAGAAGTTGCGCTTTTGAGCCGGGGAAAATATGAAGGTAGGTGAAGAGGAATCAGCCCATGCATCAAGAAACGGAGGGAGCTTCTTCAAAGCCTTCTTCTTGAAGAGCTCGTGCTTGATGTACCTTGACAACGAAGGAGCGAGGCCAATTAGCAACTTAGAAAACAAATGGTTTGAAATAAATGAGGTGAACACAAGATTTTCCAACTAACGTACCCAGGGCCCTCCCTTTGGAGCTCTCCCACTAGCACCTTAACCTGAAATTCAAAAATTAAAACCATACAAGCCCTCACCTCAGCCCCAGCCCATAATCAAAATCAAATATATTTCAACAAAAAGACAACCTCTAAGGCCCCTTAAGCCCTCTCCCACAAGCCCATTAGCTAGAAATTAAAAAAAAAACCCATCCCAGCCCTCACGTCAGCCCTCACCTCAGCCCAAATTGAAGCAAAAAAAAGAACTTGAGAGGTCCCCAAGGTGGCTACCCTGGGGCTGTCGGATCCGACAGAGGCCCAGGGCCCTCCCTTTGGAGCTCTCCCACTAGCACCTTAACCTGAAATTCAAAAATTAAAACCATACAAGCCCTCACATCAGCCCCAGCCCATAATCAAAATCAAATATATTTCAACAAAAAGACAACCTCTAAGGCCCCTTAAGCCCTCTCCCACAAGCACATTAGCTAGAAATTTTATAAAAAAACCCATCCCAGCCCTCACGTCAGCCCTCACCTCAGCCCAAATTGAAGCAAAAAAAAAAACTTGAGAGGTCCCCAAGGTGGCTACCCTGGGGCTGTCGGATCCGACAGAGGCCCAGGGCCCTCCCTTTGGAGCTCTCCCACTAGCACCTTAACCTGAAATTCAAAAATTAAAACCATACAAGCCCTCACCTCAGCCCCAGCCCATAATCAAAATCAAATATATTTCAACAAAAAGACAACCTCTAAGGCCCCTTAAGCCCTCTCCCACAAGCACATTAGCTAGAAATTTTATAAAAAAACCCATCCCAGCCCTCACGTCAGCCCTCACCTCAGCCCAAATTGAAGCAAAAAAAAAAACTTGAGAGGTCCCCAAGGTGGCTACCCTGGGGCTGTCGGATCCGACAGAGGCCCAGGGCCCTCCCTTTGGAGCTCTCCCACTAGCACCTTAACCTGAAATTCAAAAATTAAAACCATACAAGCCCTCACATCAGCCCCAGCCCATAATCAAAATCAAATATATTTCAACGAAAAGACAACCTCTAAGGCCCCTTAAGCCCTCTCCCACAAGCCCATTAGCTAGAAATTTTATAAAAAAACCCATCCCAGCCCTCACGTCAGCCCTCACCTCAGCCCAAATTGAAGCAAAAAAAAGAACTTGAGAGGTCCCCAAGGTGGCTACCCTGGGGCTGTCGGATCCGACAGAGGCCCAGGGCCCTCCCTTTGGAGCTCTCCCACTAGCACCTTAACCTGAAATTCAAAAATTAAAACCATACAAGCCCTCACCTCAGCCCCAGCCCATAATCAGAATCAAATATATTTCAACAAAAAGACAACCTCTAAGGCCCCTTAAGCCCTCTCCCACAAGCACATTAGCTAGAAATCAAAAAAAAAAACCATCCCAGCCCTCACGTCAGCCCTCACCTCAGCCCAAATTGAAGCAAAAAAAAAAACTTGAGAGGTCCCCAAGGTGGCTACTCTGGGGCTATCGGATCCGACAGAGGCCCAGGGCCCTCCCTTTGGAGCTCTCCCACTAGCACCTTAACCTGAAATTCAAAAATTAAAACCATACAAGCCCTCACATCAGCCCCAGCCCATAATCAAAATCAAATATATTTCAACGAAAAGACAACCTCTAAGCCCCCCTTCAAACCTCTCTCATTAGCCCCCTAACCAGAAATTTCACAATATACAACCATACAAGCCCTCACATCATCCCCAGCCCATAATCAAAATCAAATATATTTCAACAAAAAGACAACCTCTAAGGCCCCTTAAGCCCTCTCCCACAAGCACATTAGCTAGAAATTTTTAAAAAAACCCATCCCAGCCCTCACGTCAGCCCTCACCTCAGCCCAAATTGAAGCAAAAAAAAAAACTTGAGAGGTCCCCAAGGTGGCTACCCTTGGGCTGTCGGATCCGACAGAGGCCAAGGGCCCTCCCTTTGGAGCTCTACCACTTGCACCCTAAACAGAAAATTCATAAAATCCAACCATACTAGCCCTCACTTCAGCCCTGTCCGAAAGCAAAGTCAAATGGATGTCAACTATAGCCAACCTCTAAGCCCCCCTTTGGAGCTCTCAAACTAGCACCCTAACCACATATCACATTCAAATCTTATTCAAGCACATTATACCACTCTACTTAAAAACAAAATAAAACCTCTCAGACCTCACTTCAGACTGCTCTCAAAGGCACCCTCAAATTAAATTTATACCATATAATAAACATTTGCGAGGTTCTTTAGTGGGCTCTCCACGGTCTGTCGGATCCGACAGAGCCCCAGGGCACTCAGTTCGGACCTCTGTAAGGAGGACCCCAAAATAGGCTCAAAAATTACCTCTTATACCGCACTTGAAAACTCTCACAGGACGACCCCCATATCAGATTACCACAAAATGAATCTTTTAGACCTCACCTCAGACCTCTCCACTGGGCTACCACTGCCCTTCCCTCGAGTCTCTCCCCCTCTCCAACTCGTGGCTGCAACCCTGAGCACAGAGTGAAATCCTCGTATGCGGAGGAAAACCCTAGTTCTGAGATTTGTTGTAATGCGAAGAACGATGGTAGGTTAATGCTGCGGCAGTCTTGTTCCCTTCCCCTTCCGACGGTGTCATTGTGACCACCCTTTGGATGGTCAGTGCTTCGACATGCCCGCACTTGCTGCCTTCGCTAGCTCACGATGACTACCCCTAATTTCTAGTGCATATATGTTTTCATCCACTTGAGGTTCATACCTGGGTCTCGCAAATTCTCGATAGATCATGTGATTTTGGGAACTCCACTTGTCTGGTCGTACCCACTCCAACTCCCTTCCTAGCAATGTCTTCACCACTCTGAGTCTGGCTTCTCCGTGTACGAGACCTTGACCGTGTGCGGTCTGGGGAGAATTCCAATGCCTTCACTGTGCTGTTTAAGTTATCATATGGTTGTTTTGGCTGTCTCATCCTAGATGCCCTTATTTGCTTCATGTTTGAGAAAAGTGCCTTCCTCCTCCTCTTCGCCTTTGGTTTCACTAACTCTAGCGGCGAAGACCCTGTCATGTAACTGACCCGACTTCACAAATTCTACACTACCCTCCTTTGTGACCATCTCCCTATCAATGTATGTGTCTCGCCTGGGTCCCTACACTTATATTCCATCCCATAACCTCCTTCACATAATCTCGATGTATGGTGATTACAGTCTAGTTGCTATAAACATATACGGAATCATAAAAAGGAACACTTATAGAATGAACACCGATGTTTAATAACATGTATTGAAATCATCCAGGTAAGATCTAAATTTAAGGAGCATCATGCTTTATAAAAATAATGAATGATAGTACACATGACAATACATATTTCAAACTAAACTAAATGAAATAAATAATCTGTATAGCCATAAATTGACGATCCTCTTCCAACTAAACTAGCCTATTCTGGCTTAAAGGTGAATGCTCTACCCTTGCCCACTAATAAAGAAACACTTTCCTTTAGGGTGTCCCTTACATCCACTAAATGGTTCACGTGGTCTGGTGTATTAATAAGTTCGCGAGTCGGCATCCAACCTCATTGTTTGGTTTTGATATATCTGGTTTGGATTGGCATATGATGATGACTAACTTAAGTAAATGCTGCAGTGCATTTTCAATTCTTATTCACATTGCTATAATGAATCGGCTTATTATTCCCCTACTAATCCAAGTCCCCGCCGTCTTTCACAGATCCCATCTTGCCATGGCCTTCTAATCACAACACTATATACACCGCCCCACTTTGTGCTAATCCTTAAGTCCATTGCCCATTTGGCCACTCCCTTCTGTGTACTCGCATTTACATTCCTTCTACAATGGCCACCATCCGAGCACTGCACCATTCCATCCCCCTTATGATCCCTCTTGGAGATGATGGTCTAGCCAAAGTCGCGGAGTCGTTCCTTAGTCCGAGGTTTAGATTCCACCCAGATTCAATTCATGTCGAGGAAGAGGTCTTTGATGACAACGGTGACTTGAGTCACACTGTCCTTCAGATGTCCTTTCGCATTGACGATGGTAGGGTTTGGTTCTTGCTCCCTGCAAAGTACAAGGCCATAGGCGTCACCGAGTCGGAGATGGCCACCACTACTGTGTTGCTAACACCAGGCGTGTCCCTCACCTCCACCACTCAGGCTCCTCTTCTGGCGACGGTCAAAAAGGAGCCCGGCATCCAAGAGGTTACCTTGCTCAGTGATGATTCTGATGATGATGTGCCACTTGCCTCTGACTTTGCCTCACTTACCCCACCTCCATCGCGGGATCAGCCCTTCATCAATCCTCTCAGGATTCAACACTCGCCTACTGTAAGTCAACCATCTACTTCCAGACCCCCAGTTCACCCAGGTGTGTCTATAGATCGTCCCTGTGTTGTCCACCACTTGAAGTTGCTTGCAACCCGACCAGGGTCCAAGAACATCCTCAAGAGTATTGATTATGAAGCTGTTAGGCATGAGAAGGTTGAGTTCCTCCCTTCTGTTTTTGACGGCGACGTCATCTTTGAGTTCCCTCCTCTGGGAGCTGATGCTCCCCATTCCCATGCTAGACTCATGTTCGGAATGGACAAGCGTTTCGACGGTCATGCTTGGTGTAGGACAAAGACGTCTAATATTACCAATGATCTCGGCTTGACCTTCCGGTTTTCATGTTGTGTTGGCCATCTCCGTTGTAATAACGAGGGCTGTGATTACCTCAACCGCCCCAATCGGGCCACTGACGTCAACGAGACCGAATGGGAAGGCTGTACCGCCTCACCCTTCTCCGCAGGAGCTGATCCCCCAGCTGGGTCATCTCTCGTTTGTAAGGTCTGTAAGACACCACCCTACTGTCTTGATACTTGCCAAGCTAAGATGTATTATGTTCTTGGCAAAGGTGACATGACCCGTGCATGCATCCATATGGGTCATCACCATCACCCCGTTTCGCAAGGTGTCTGTAGAGAGTCTAAGGTCGAAATTCATGATCTCATTGGTAGAGAAGTTGAGAGGACTCCCACCGCCACCAACTCTGCGATTGCCTTGGCTGCAAGTAAAGAGTTCCTGGCCAAGTATCTTCTACGCACGGGATCTGATCCCAATAAAGTTATGGACCTGGAGTCCATGAAGTTTGTCATGGACAGGTACCAACACCTCAGCACCCCGAGTATTCGAAACACAGTCACTTCCTTCAAGCGCATTGGGCGAGGGGGGATCATTGATAGCATCACTGGACTGAGAGGTCATAGCAGTTGGCCCTATGTGCAAGAAAACAAATTCCCAGGCCAAGGAAAGCTGTTGGAGAAAGTCTATGTGTTCAAGATGTCCGAGGTGGGCCCTGGGTCTGGAGTTGACCTTGTCAGGAGAATGCAACCACACGGTGATTTGCAGGATGCTTGGGTCATGTTTGACCATGTCAAACGTGTCAAGGGGTGGACAACCATGGCTTGCCATGTCTATGACTCGGCTACTGCCGGGTTATGACTATTGCAGTATGTGATATGCAGTCTGAGGATGTCACGGCGCAGAGCCTTCTTTGGCATGGGCTCAATGAAGTTATGCACAGACATGGCATTGCTAAAGTTAACTTCAAAGGGTTCATGGCGGACAGTGCACAAGCCAATTGGAATGCAGTTAGGATTATCTATGGCAGTGGTGATCCCAAGGTTCCTATGGAGTCTCGCGAGAGGACATGTCTATTGCATTGGACAGTGTCTATGGAACGCCACACCGCCACCCACATCAAGCCCGACCTCCAACAGCAACACAAGTTGTTATGCAAGCAGTACAAGGATGCCAAGACTCCCGAGCAGTCCGAGTCCCGTTATCTTGCCATCCGGGCATGGTGGCTTTCCTCTGGAGCTGCATCCGAGGAAGGAATCAAGGACCTTGATACATGGCTTGCATTCTGGCACTTTCGTTACCGTCAATGGGGTGGTTTCATGCAACTAGTGAGTACCCACCCACTTTCTATTTCGCTTTTTGGTGTCAACTTTTTTTTTGGTTTTTTTTTTGGTTTTTTTGGTTTTTTTTTTGGTGTCAGTTTAGGCTTTTGGCTTGTTTTTGTGCAAAGCGTACTCACTACATTTTATTTACTTCTCTCAGAATTTCACAGATTCTGAGTTGGCAGAGATGCCATCTTGCAACCTCTCCGAGACAGTCCATAACAAATGGCTTCAGCAGTCTGGAAACCGTGGCTCTGATCTGTATGTTGCGACCGTGGATGATTTCGTGAGGGCGTTCATGCAATGTACGAACTACTACGCCTACTTGAAGGGTGATCGCTCTGGTACTGGCCCAGGAAAAGAAGAACTCCGCCTTCGTGCTGCACAACGATCCGGTGACGCCAAGAGAATTGTTGCAGCCCTCGAGCACATGCCTGGAGCAGAGCATTGGTGCACCCGCAAACCCCAACTCGAAGGAGAGGAGGTCTTTGGCACCACAAAGCGCAAACTTGATATGCCCCCTGGTTCTGATCAAGATTCACATAGACCCGACAAGGTCAGCTTCTCTCATCCACGAGTGAGCACTAGGTCAACCAAGGCACGCACTGATTCCGCCACACCATCAGACCTGCCCCTCACACAATCCCCCGAGAAATCGATTCCACAACGGGTCACCCACGTCAATAACATTCAGGAGACCCACTGCGATGTCTCCAAGTGGCACATTTCTAGACTGCCCAAGACTTCCGCCAAGGCCTGCTTCGCCATGCAAGCTCGCACAAAGACCAAGTGCACCCAGAAGATCGTTCGGCATGGTAAAAGTACTCTAGCTCCTACGTACACCGGCTACATGCGCGACTACAAGAAGAACAAGGACTTCTTGACACAGTTCTTCTTCTGCAACGATGATATTGAGAGATGTGTCAAAGGCACTAGGAGGAAGTGGGTGCAGCACCGTCCGGATGTCCCGGACGTCTGGCCTGTCCTCACTGGGACAAACCTCACTCTCCAGGAGGTTCTGGCCCTTGAAGAAGGGGGATTCCAACTTCAGCAGCGTCAAGATGTGTCACCCAGAAGACTCTTCGGCGACTCCTCCAATGTTGCTTCATCCATGGCCGAATTCCCTACCCCGGCCCAAGCCGATCAATACCCTACGCTGAGGTTTGGAAAAAAAATCCGGCGCAGTAACAACGGACCATGCATCCAACAACGCAACAAGTGGGAGTCAGCCCTCAACGTCGGCGGTCAAATCACCTCCGTCACAATGATACCTCACCCAGAGATCGGGTGCATCATTTTGTTCCAGTCCCGAAAGAAGGCTAAGGTTGAAGAGTACCGTATCACTATCAGCACCTTTCCGTCGTGCACGTGCCGGATTTCGTGGAGATGTCAGCAAGAGCACTTGGGAAGCGGCGCCCTTGGATGAACTGCAAGCACTTGTACTTCATCTTCCGCGTGACCTGCAACTTGGATCAATACCAAGACACTTTCATCCATGCTCCGAGCCTTAGTTTCAATGAAGTGAAGCACCTCCTCGAAAGTGGCATCATGAAGCATGTGGGACCTTAGCGTGGATACCTATGGGAGCTAGGCTGCCCCCCCTTATTTATAAGTTGTCGCTAAGTATTATTGCGTTGAGTATACTATAGTATGAGTGCACGTTTTCCGAAAATATCGCTGATATATCAGACCTATCATTATCTACATGATGTGAATTGTATTCATTTTTAAATATCTATAAAGGTTTCTAAATATTTATGGGTCTCTCCTTCCAACAGTAGTTTTAGATGTTATTGAATGGTACGAGTTTTGCTACTTTGCTTGAATGCTTGAATGCTTGAATTTTTTGACTTAGAATTTTCTCTTACGTTGTGACCATAGCCTATGATTAACCGGCTCTCACCATAATATGGACAGTCAAAAGTTCCCTGGTTTAAGTAAATCATGTCAACTAGTCTCTCTGAAAGGTACCCTAAAACCAAGTCTCTGTCCTGAAAGCCCTCAAAATTTGCACGGAAATAGGTCCATCATTTTTACTAAAAAAAGAGGTCCCACGATTTTTTCTATTTATATTTTCTATATTTGGAAATTTTATTACTATAATTGTAAAGCGTTGACTTTTTTTTGCTCACCGTGAGCAGATTTTCTGCTCACCGCTCACCGCTCGCGTCCCACCGCTCACACGGTAGCGTCGTTGGTTCGGCACGCCTGGAGGTTGTTCGACGTCGGTATCCCCCCGACCCAAGCTGGTGGTGCCCAAAATGGAGGATCTCGATGTCCTCGATCAACGCTCCCGCCCGTCCTTGGACCACTTCCGCAACACGCGTTGGAGGATGAAGAAGACCCCGTATGTGGAGTTGCCGGAGGGCGCCATCATCGATGTCTCCGATGAGGACGAGGGGGACATGGACATCATGGTCGAGCTGGGGGTGGAGTTCGACAAGAACAAGCGGGTGAAGGAGGAGGCGCTCTCCGTCGCCGAGCTCAACGCCAAGCTCGAGCAGAAGATGAAGGAGGACATGGCGGCTGCTGCAGCAGAGAATGCGCGGAAGATGTCTGTCATCCAGGAGGAGCTGAGGGCCTCCAACGCGAAGACGGATGCCATTCTAGAGATGCTGAGCAGGATGCAGAGCTTTGCGGCGTCTCCACAGCCATCCTACCCCTTCCCTCTGGGATACCCATCCGGCCAATACCCCCCACATCTCCCTTATGCTGGAGGACCGTCCTTCCCGGCTCCACCCCACCCGACACCGGTGGGGACTCCTCCACTCCCGCCGGCCACCACCATCACCCACGATGCCGTCGCGGCGGCCATCCAGGAGGGCGAGGATTTACGAACGCTCGTTCGTGAGTCTTCAGGTCTGGCAGTCCTCACCCCTCCCCCGTCAAGGGTAGGACTGCCTTCAGACACGGACACGGCCCCTTCCACCGTCGTCCCCAGGGTTGTAGATAGACAGGGCGATGAAACTGCGCGACACACTGACATGGTCATTGTGAGGGACACGCAGGGGAGCCCGAATGACACGGCAGGTGCACAAAGAATGGATGTCGAGGACAGCCCGGAACGTCAGCCCTCCGCATACATGGAGGATGTCGACATGGATGCATTAGACCTGGGTGGCGACGACCACGGTGCGGAGACCATCCAGCAGACCCAGGCGTCCCAGGCGGAGCGGGCGGACGATGTCATGGAGACGGAGGCGTCTGCGGCGGTGGTTACGAACGAGCGTTCGTTAATCGCTGAGGAGGGAGCGGCTCCTCGGTCCAGCACCGGTGCCCCTCCCCCCGATGACGAGGTAACTCATCTCTGAGAATACGAACGCTCGTTCGTAACACTCCTAACCGCCTGTGTTGTTTTTTTGGCGCATTCTCTACATCGACACCCCAACCTGCGCGAGATTTTTTTGCGTGCTCCTGTAGGCCGATAGATTTTGTAGATCACGGCATCATGTTGCCTTAGGAACCTGTGTGATAAACTATCACCCGAGACAAATTGTACATATTGAGCTAATTAATATATAAGCAAATGAGTTTTCGATCCCAAACTTTGCATCGACTCGTATTTATTGTGGTGTGTATGTTCATGTTCTTTCATTTTGATCCTGGTAGTGCCCATTCGTTCACGAACGGGCGTTCGTAAAAAGGTGCGACCCCGTGTCCACATCCTTCACGAACGACCGCTCGTGAATGTTCATCAAGCCGCGCTCACGAACGAGCGTTCGTAAATGATGCGCCTTGCCACTGTCGGCCTTCATTCACGAACGAGCGTTCGTGAATGTACCCTTCCACATTTTCCTTGCACTGCTATTATCGCTCTTCGTCCTTGAACCCTCCTAATGCATCTTCATGTTTGTCTTCATCATCTTCATAATCACTTCACTGGATCATAGTATTGAACTAGTCGAATTGTTAATCACAGGACCTCCCGGAGATAGGTCGCAACCCCTCGACCAGTGGACTTGAGACCCGACAGAAACCGTTCCTAGTTTTTGACCTCAACGGGGTGTTGTGTCACACCAAACACATCCCCAGGGTCCCCACGCGTCCCTTCCGTCATCCCGACGAGAAAGACTACGACGGCGAGCTCGACACCCTCATAAACCGCAAGGCTGTCCGCGCCCGTCCCGGCGTGCGAGACTTCCTTCGAGAGGTGCTCGGCTTAGCTCACGTCGTCGTGTGGAGCTCTATGGTCTTGGAGAACACGGAGCCCATCGTCGACTTCCTCTTCCGTGACCTCCCCAGCCCTTGCCTCGTCCTCGGCCAAGAGGCATGCGATGAACTTCTCGACGAGAAGGGATTTCCGGTTCCCAAGTTCGGCGGTCGAGGCGGAGGGCAACAATTCCTCAAGGTCCTCGGGTCCAGACTGTGGCGCGGCATCCCCCCGCTCGAGGGGGTACCCCACGGGTGGTGGCCAACTGCGGAGAGCACCCTCCTCATCGACGACAGCCCCACCAAGAGCGTTCTCAACCCCCCGGGCAACGTCATCTTCCCCGACCCTTGGACCGGCGATATGAAGGACACATTTTTGTTAGATAGGCTAGCACCTTACCTTAGAAGGCTTGTGCTCCACACCGGGAGCGTCCCAGATTTTGTTAGGTCCAACCCCATCGGCAACGCGGCATTAAGCCCCCGCGATAATGTATATAGGAGCATCGTTCGGCTCGCAAAATTTAATAAATTGATTTGAGAAACCTCCTTGCATGTGTTTGTGTCCTTGTGTTTCACATATCTAATGCTTTATTCCATGTTTGGATGTCTTTTTTTGTTGCCCATAATTTGCCCATCTATGTGACACCCCTGTCCTCGACGGCCCTCCCCGTCCCCCCTCGTCCCCTAGCTCCCCTTCCCGCGGCGTGACGGATTTCCAAATCCCATCCCTCTACCATTTCTCGGCGGTGGACGCAGCCTCGGCCGTGGATTACTCCCCGGACGTCGGCATCGACGACGGCGTTGTGAACAGCCCGCCCCCCAAAGTTGCCGCCCGCGCGTATGCCCCGTCGCCCTCTCCCCTCTCCAAGGGGAAGCGAACGCTCGTTCGCTTAGGGCGTGTGTCGCCATCGAGCAACGACGGCGTCGCTCGTCGTGGCCCGAGCCGACGTCTCCGCATGGAAGCTCCCCGGTGCGACCCCTCCCCCGCCGACTCCGCTCCTCCTCCCGTAAAGTCATCCGCCATCGTTGGCCCTCCATGCCTTCGTTCCCCCCCGTCATCCAACAATGCCGCATTTCAATCGGCTCCGGACGCTCCCGTCGACGGCCTCCCGGTGCCCATTGTGCCCCGCACCGACGTCCCCAAATCCAAGGTGCCCTTCTTCTTCCCCTCCCCCTTTTTCACCGTTGCTTTCCTTATCTTGGATCTGCGTGCCGGGAACTTTACAAACGCCCATCCCAAACCGCCCTCATTATTTTCCCCACTCCATTCTTATTTTTTTTCCCATGGCGTTGTTTCGCAGGTCGCTCCCCGCTCGCTTGGTGGCCGGCCCTCCTCAACTTGTTCATTGGATAGGCACGCCCTCAAGGCCGCATCGTCCGAGTCCGATCGTTGGTCGGCCCTCCGAAGAAGTGCAAGGCTTTCCCTCTCGCAAACGCCCTCGTATTCCACTTACAATACCACTTCGTACAATTTGGGAGCGCGTCCGGATATTTGGAAGAACGACACATATTCCGGGCCAGTCTACAAAAATGGCTACAGCCGCGGGCCGGAGATTTTCAGGGCCATGGAGGCCGCCAAAAACAAGGATTTGGCCACGGAAAAAAGGTAGTGGGACGTACAAGTGTGACTAGAAATGTCTACTTGGTCCCTAAATGCATGTAGGGGTAGAACGTAGTGCTTGGTTATTTATTCTATTTGAAGGTCTTCAAGACGTTGATGGTATTTCCATTATATTTGTATTTCAAACCCATTTAATATATTCAATTTCCAATCATTCTCCGCATCTTCCCTTCCATTGGCAACAATTTCTCATATCATACGCAAATGTTGTCATGTATGCTTTACATTTTTTCTCACTTTGATGCATTTATGTCTAATAATTGTTCCCAAATTTATCAATATGGGATTCTGATGTTCTCATTACTGGTCCAAATTTGAAAAGCACGTTCTTGAATAGTCTCAAAATCATCAAAAAGTCTCCGATTAACGAATATAGTGTTTAAACCTGACGAAGACAATAAAACAATGCAAGAGTTTGGGTCGATCGACCCAAACTATAAAATTGACGAAGACATAACACAGTGCAACAGTTTGGGTCGATCGACCCAAACATACTCACCTCCCATTTCGGGTTCTTGTCTTTTGCGTTCTCCCTTTCCTTGGGAGGCCTGCCATAGAACTCCCACACCTCCCTCGAGGCCATGATATTCCTAATCCAGGATGCCTGATAGGCCCTCTTCTTGTTCCCCATGTTGAAGAACCGGGAGATGTCGCTGAGTACCGTCTCGTTCTCAGACCACACCACCAACGCCTTCTAGACCTTTAGCTTCTCCTTCTGTTGGTGGGGGTCGTCCCACTCAGTCACCAGCTGGATTTTTTTGGAGGCCTCCACACTGTGCTGGCCGTCAATCAGCCAGAAATCACCTTTTGAAATTGCCGGCCACATATCAGGCGTCGGCATTTTCTTGAGCCCTTGGGGCATGACGACAATCGTCTGCCTGTCGTCCTTGAACTGCCCGCCCAAGATCTGAGCGACCATCCAGTCGACGTAGGCATCCTCCTTGGCTCGGACACACTTCTCGGGTGGCGCAAGGTGGCACTGGGCAATGTTGACGTCGAACTTAAAGTCCATGCCCATGAAGAAGCAGTGGAGGCATTTCGTCTCGAAATTGTCGTTGATTTTTTGTATCTCCACTGCATCCACCTCTTGGCCAGGCTTTGGCATCCGCAGCTCTACGGAAACTGGCTCGTCAGTCATCACTGACGACTCTCTTCCCCTCTTGGACGGGGTCATCTGCTGGCTTGTGGATGGCGTTGGCGTCTCGCTGTCAGCCGGCGTTGAGGTAGTGCTAGTCCTTCTAAAGTCTGCAGGGACCGCCCGCGGCTTCCTCACAGTTTGGGGTCTGGAGGACCCTGCGCCTTCTTCTGTCGTGGCCTTCCGCCTCAGAGGCTGCTGCGTTTTCGGCTTGCTTTGCATCGCTTTGTTTAGAACGGTGATAGCATGTTTCAATTTTGTGAACCTGCTAGCAACCTTCGTGTTCGAAACACTGCCATCAATGAATATGGCCTCTGGTTTTATAGTTTCCGGTTCAACGCAGGTCTCCTTGGCGTACTTGGGGTCGAAAGGCTCGAAGAATTGGTGCATGAACATGTGGACGTTCTGCACTGCGGAGTTCTCGATAATGACGTCCACGTGGTCCCTGAGAGCTTGGACGGACGCAACCTCCCATCCCGTCAGCGTTGCCCATGTGTGCTGCTCAGAAGTCCCTACTTTCACCACGAACAACAACTTGAACTGCGAGGCCTTCACAACCTGAACGGACCACGCAAGAACGACCCCATCCTTGGGCATGTATGAGTCGTCCTACAGAGTTTCATACTCCTGCCATAGGTCGTCTGACGCGAGCGTGAACCACCTTTCTCCAGGTCTCTTCTTGGGGGCCATCTGTAAGTCCAGAAACGAAACTGTTAGTTTCGGTCGATCGACCCAAAGTATTCCAAAGTGCTTTGAACATATGTTGGAATGGGAGAAATGTATTTTATTGGCCATCATGAATGCCAGGTTTGGGTCGATCGACCCAAACCTTGAACCCTTGATGGCGCGTGTTCTTAATGTACTGAAATAGACCTATGATGGTTCCTCGTTAGAGAGTCTGTTGCTATTGGTATAGTATATTTGTATATTCATGAGTCAATCAATTTCCATTGAATTTTATATTATGGTCATGATTAAATATGAATTTTTGTTACCATTGACAACAGGACAAATCCTTTTGTTTGGATTCTTTTTATGTGGCCATCATTTTGTTTGGGTTTTGGGTGGTCGATAGAACGAAATGGATGGTTTTGTTTGGGTCGATCGACCCAAACAAGAGGCTGGGTTTGGTTTGGGTGTAGGGTTTAATCAATATGCTTTGTTTGGGTCGAGCAACCCAAACAAGACGCTGGGTTTGGTTTGGGTGTAAGGGTTAATCAATATGCTTTGTTGGGTCGAGCGACCCAAACAAGAGGCTGGGTTTGGTTTGTGTTTGGGGTTTCAACAATATGCTATGTTTGGGTCGAACGACCCAAACTAGGTGTGAAGTTTGGGTCGAGCGACCCAAACCAGAGTCTGCATTAAATTGCCGCTAATGAATAGCGGGTTAGAGGGCCGGGGCCGGGCTCAGGCGGGCAGGAGGACGGGCGGCCAAGAGAAGGCGCCGGCCCTCCTATGTCCCGCCCCTAGGGGCAAGGACGGCCATGTCCCTAGGGCGGCAGGTGTCAACACCACAAGCCTCGCGGGCAACCACCTTAACCAAGGAGGTTTGGACACTTGGCAGGGTTTTTGCCCGCGAGGCTTCTGGGCCGTTGATGGGCCCGGGGCGCTCCCATGGCCCGGATTGGTTCCATGGCGACCCTTTCCCTCTCTCCTTTTCTCCCCTCCTCGCTCTCTTTTTCTCTTCCTCCGCGCCAAGCGACGCTCTTGGAAACGCCGCCGCCGCTTTCCATACCTCCGCGCCAAGCGCTTGCTGTCGCACCTTATTCTCTTGTCTTGGACGCGCCGCTTCCCGCGAAGCGCCGCCTTCCTTCTTCTCTCTCATTCATTCCTCTCCACCTCTCTGATGCTTCTCCTCTTTTTTTCTGGTTCTATTCTGATTCTCTCTTCTTGTTCTAGAGTGCACGCATTGAGTGAGTTCGGTTTGGGTTTGTTGTGTAGAACTATTTTCTTGTTGTAGAGTGACATGCAGTGAGTGACATCAGAGTGTTTTTGTTGTTTTGAAGTGTGATTCTGTTGTAAAGTTCATGCATGGAGTGATTTCAGGTTGTTATTATAAGTGAGCACATTCAGGTGTGATAGCGAGGTAGAGTTCTTTCAAATTAGGCTTATTCTTGCAAGAATCAGGGTGTTTGTGAGCTCACATTATTGAGTGCTTGTGAGATTCATTGTGTTTCTGAGGTGTTTTCCAGGGAGGAAAACTTAGTGTTGAGTTTTAGTGATATCATAGAGTTTCTGGTTTCTGGTTACAAGAAACAGATTGTGAGAGCAGCTTGAAAGACGAACTTCTTGTAGAGTTTGCAAGACAAGGTACACTCTTTCACTTTGCATAATGTGGTTCAGTTCCTTTAGGGTCCTGTTTCATATACAATGCATAAGCATTGTATATGTTGCGTGCAAACATTAAACATGCCTTGGGAAACAAAATAGTTTCGGGAGACGACCCAAACACCAATGCTAAACCCCATACAACATTGATAACATTCATAAGTCAAAACGCTACATAGACTAAGGTATTACACAAAATTAACACCATCGCCAACTCTGATTTTAATGCTGTTGAATTGAATGGTCACCCGTTGGAATTGCTAGCATCGTAGAATGTAGCCATTATTTGTTTTGGTATTTCAATAATGTAGTCGTATGGAATCATATGAGAGTGTTACAAAGCCTAAGAGGACTAATTCATAATTATATTGCAATCCTCAAAGGCAATTGCACGGTGCACTAATATAAATATGGTAACCATTCACATGGTTAAGGGGTTAGGGTTATGTATTGTAATTTCTATGATGGTTGTTGGTAGAGGACAAGGCTCTAGTCTACAATGGATATCCTAACAAGTAGCATTAGAGTGAACATTAATATATGCACTTAGAAGTTGACATTTGAAGTACATGGGAGAAACACAATGATTACAAATGTATCTACTGCAACCCTATGGAGTTCAACATCATATGAAGCCATTTAAACATTCAGTTTGATGTTTGATGATGCCTCCAACCTAAACCCTAAACCCTAAACACCAAAAACCATAAATGAATGGCACATAGTGTCAGCCATAAACCCCCACCCTTATGCGTCTGTAGTCCGGGTGGGAGCCCATGACTCACATGAACTTCACTGGCCTTAGTAATCAGTTGTAACTTATATCCATTCTAATTGGTGAATCAATGTATTTAACACCTCCTCCTTTATTAACTCAAACTCAAGTGTTTACAAACACTAGAGTATCACACTCACACAAATCAAAGAAAACTTCAAGTTCAAGGTTGTAGGCTAAATAATATCAACCTAGAGATCTAATGATGTAATGCCTCTCACTGAGGTTCATTACTTGATCACAATACACATAGCATATTACCACACTTATCACTAAGCTTACTCCAACCCCGTCATTCAACCTTCATAGGATTCATGAACCCTTTGCTAACATTCCTATTATTTCCTTCTAAGAGCTTTGTGCCTTCATCTACCTAGTGAGGGAGAGAGAGAGAAGTAGTCCTAATTGCAAGAGTGAGAGAGTGAGAGTGAGCCTCCTCCCTTCCCTTCGGGGGACTACCCCCTTCCATCACCAAGCCTTACCGGCCGTAGATCTAACCATACATCTAACGGGTGGAATTGCCGGCCGTCATACTCTAGCCGTCATCCCTAAAATCCCTAGATCCAACGGCCTTGGTCTTTCATCCACTTGATCCGACGGTCTTCATCGGACTACCTCCTTCCATTACCAAATCTTACCGGCCGTAGATCTAACCATACATCTAACGGTTGGAATTGCCGGCCGTCATACTCTAGCCGTCATCCCTAAAATCCCTAGATCCAACGGTCTTGGTCTTCCATCCACTTGATCAAATGGTCTTCATCCGTCCGGCTTCATCCGCTTAGCATCATCCACCGTTCGTTGCCATCCTTCATTCGTTTGTCTTCATCCTCCGTTCGTTGCCATCCTAATGTCCTTCGCAAGTATCTTGACTTCTTCATACGAATTACTTAACTTAAATATAATTTGACTCACTAACCTCCTTTCTAATTAACCCGCGAACCTTCATAAACCGTGAGCGGTTAGGTGAATATAAGTAAAATGCTTCTAAAAAATGAAAAGTAATTGAGAAGGTTCTACTTACACATATGTAGTAACTTCTTCTCCGTATCCGCCTACAGACTATTCCTGCTTTTACCACTAGCTCATCTTGGGATAGCACCAGTCAATGGAACCAACCGGATTCGAACCCGGGTCGGTCTAGACCTTAATCCAGTCTCTTACACACAACTCGCATCCACAGGCGGATGTGCCAAAATCCAGTGACTATCTATATAGGTTAACAAACCCCGTTTACTAAGCTTAAGCCTTTAAGCCTAGGAACCCCATTAACCCACCTCTAAATAACTCTAATAATTCCTAGTAGCATTTAAGTACTAACACCCTAGCTTCAACTTAATTCAACTAATAACTAAGAACACAACTTGTTTTTATGTTTTTGAATATTTGAACACAACTAAAAGTCCGAGTTTTGTTAATCCTTGCGATTAAGAACACATGTGGGCACCATATTGGGCTCACACATAGGTCAAATGACAGGGCCTTGGTGCTTGTAGTTATCATTACAAATGTATATTGTCATCACAACATCCTAATTCACGAACGTGAAAGATGGTTGTGTGGTGTTTCACAAATGAACGCACTAAAGGAAACAAATGATATTGTGCTCACAATTAGGTGATACAATATTAAGCTATAACCTTGTCACCTGGTAAGAAGAGTATAAGAACTAGATTATAATGGATAGGATCTTGTTCATGTTAATATGTTATTTGGAATGGTTAAAGATTATATATTAATCTAAGGTATATTTCATGTTGTGAATGATATGAGGACATACATTTTGTACTTTGCATGTTTTGCTCATACACATTGCTAGAGTTCAAGGGACTTCATGATAGGTTCAAACATCCTTGAAAGAGTGAACTAACAAATGTCTTTTGTAGTTTATGGTTCCATTAATGACTTCCACATAGGCTAGTTAGTGTCACCCTTGCATGCTTGAGGCAGTGTTTTTTCTTTCAAAACAAATGCATCTATAAAGTGGCTCTTGCCTCACATAGTGGCTAGCTTTTGAGGCGTCTCAAGTGAGGTGAAGGGAACTCCATGTGGCGATGTGGGATGACCATGCATATTCTAAAATGCAACAACATGATGTGCCACATATATGTATGTGGCTATGCATAATTTCTTGGGGAGTGTATATGTGGCTATGTTATGACAAGTTGGAGGTGGCATGTGGTCCCCACTTCATAGATTATTGATGTTTATGTGGCGAACACATTGCAATGAACATATAATTTTGGTTACATGTAGGAGTCCGACACGGGCTACACTGGCCGCCTCCGGTTATAATATTTGGCTATTTGATTTTATTGGGGGGAGGGAATGGGCTTCCATGCCCCACCATTATTGGATTCTCTGGCTACATTATTGGTCATTAGGGCATTAATTATTGGCTACCGCCTCCCCTTTCTTCTCTTCATTAGGCTATCAACCTCAATCAACATCCACTTTTTTGGCTACCAACCCTCTTTAATTTTTTTTCATGCCTTTAACAATTTAGCTTGGGACTCCCCGTGCTTAGCAAGAAGCCGCCGCGTAGCCAAATTCAAAATCACTGGGTTGAGGATGGAGCAATGTTGTGTGCACACAACATAAACAACATATGTTCTTTTAATTAGCGCAAATTGAAAGTTCGCCAAATTATTCAACTTTGTCATGGCATCAATTCCTTGTTTTCAAAATATAAGTCCTCATGTGAGAGGTTAAATAATTGCATTAACTATTATATTTAGTGACTTTTAGTATATGAAGTTTTATAATACTGGCACATCTTTTGTCAATATATTGTTTGAAATATACCATGATAATGCTTGACTGCAAGTATAGTAAAACCCTTTGGATATAATCTTACATATTGTCATAGGGTTATTGGTATTTAGTGTATGCGTTCATAGTTAGTGTGTCAAACTCTATATATCCTATTTAGTTATATCTAGTTAATGAAAGTGTTGTAGTGTCACTACAATGAATATGATATTTACACTAAATATGATAGTTAGTGTTTGATACACTTAATACGAACGCATACACTTCCTATTTCTAACCCTATGAAAGTAAGTAACATTAAATGTAAACTCAAACACTAAATATCAACTATGGTGATATCTGGAAGTTGCATTTAGGGATTTAGTATTAGGAAGGATGTGAAAAAAAAATACAACAATGATAAAAGGAGAAAGGAGATGGCAATAGGGAAGGTGCTGGTGCATTCATGTCTAACACTAATTATGAAAGAGTTCAAAATTAGTGTTGACCAAGATAGGGTGGTAACAACTTTAAATATATGTCAATTAGTCATTTGATGGTTGGGGCAACGAAGAGCCAAGCTAAATATGCATTGTCTATTATTGACATGAAGCGGGAAATTGAGTAAGAAGGTTTGAACTAGCATCCAAACGAGACCAGGCGGGAAAGGCATCCAAAGAGGATGCCCAAAGCGGAGGCGGGTAGTATAAAGGGCCAAACCTCCCAAATGTTGGTTCTTTTCTTCATCTCCCAATCCTAAGATTGCTGCAAGCTCTCTCAGTTGGAGCTGTAATACACGGTTTGTGTATGCTTCCGTTCATGAGCAGCTAATTACAGTAAGCATCTACGAGTTCAATTGTCCCAAACATGTTATATTAAGATTAAAAGGGAATATTCCCGCATAAATAGGCGGATTTTGCGGACGATTTGGGTCGGCCGACCCAAACATATCCCCACATTGTGGGTGGGCTCTCGATGACCCATAAACCCATCTTTCGCCACCAAGGTTTGGGTCGGTCGATCCAAACCTATCCCCACATTGTGGGCAGGGTTCTAGATGACCATGATCCCATCCCGCCAACAAGGTTTGGGTCGCTCGACCCAAACCTATCCCCACAGTGTGGGCAGGGTTCAGGATGACCATGATCCCATCCTGCCAACAAGGTTTGGGTCGCTCGACCCAAACCCATCCCCACAGTCTGGGCATGGTTCTAGATGACCATGATTCCATCCTGCCAACAAGGTTTGGGTCGCTCGACCCAAACCCATCCCCACAGTGTGGGTGCTCTCTGTGATGAGCCTAAACTCATCTTTCGCCAACAAGGTTTGGGTTGCTCGACTCAGTGTGGGGGCTCTCTGTTATGAGCCTAAACCCATCCTGCGTAAACAAGGTTTGGGTCGCTCGACCCAAACCCATCCCCACATTGTGGATGGGCTCTGGATGACCATGAACCCATCCTGCCACAAGGTTTGGGTCGCTTGACCCAAAGCCATCCCCACAGTGTGGATGGGCTCTGGATGGCAGTGTGTCCACTGGACAACCCAAACCCTTACAAACCCAATGGCATAGCAGTCATATGAACATGTATGAGCACTGAGTATTTGCAATTCGGATTATATAAGATGGTTTTTGTATTCTTCGATTGGAACCTACAATTTTTGTGATTTTTTTGACAAGGTTCAATGTTCATGTGTGTAGGCACAATGGATGGGTTTAGTGAAAGAGGGGATTGGTCATCTGAAGACATGGCGACTTGGCCATCTGCATCTGAGGATGAGCTAGACATTGTCGGGGAGGCTACTATGGATGACAGTCCAGATGAAGATCATTTGGATTTACCTTCGCCTTCCGTACCGCATTGTCCCATTGGTGAATGTTCGGGACTTTCAAGGGCTTCGTGGGTGAATTTGGAGGTGGTACTCGTTAATGATAGTGGAGTTGCTGTGGCGGATGGTATTTGTCGTAACACCCATCCACAAGATTGCATTGATGAGAACCCACTTGGCACAGAGGACGTTGGAGTTGTCATATTGGAGTCACTCATTCATTCCGAGGTGGATCCCACTCATAGGTTCTCCCTCCGCAGGTGGCCATTGAGGAATGTCACGATTGATGGAGTTAGCTTGCGTGACCATGAGCGACAATACATGCAAAACCAAATGGAGCTCCAAGCAAACATTCGGCCCCGCAAAGGCTTGCGTAAGTACGAGACATTGGCACGTCCTACTCTGTCTGCAACTGATTGTAAACGTCAAAGGTTGCTCGACGAGGAGTCCATTAGAGAAGTTGCCACAAAGGATTGTTGTGTGCATCGTTGTTGCCAATTGTTTCCAAGGGATAAATTGAAGGCCATCCGTGAAGAAATGTGGCTTGGAGATTTCTGTCTAAGATCCACACAAAAACTTGATGTCCATAGGGCGATACATGTGAATGGGACGGGTCGCAAAGTCATCACCATTGAAAGCATAGACGTGTGTTGTAAGGCATGGTACACCATTCACGGTGTGTCAAAAACGGACTTTTATAGACAAGCTGCTTATGCCAAGGAAGGCCGCCGGTCTCGTCACCATGGGAACGTGGGTTTAAAAAAACCCAGGGAAGCAACAAGGCAAGCAATGGCCATTCTGGCGACCATCATCGTCCCGCTTGCCGATGCAATGCCACACAAAACACGCACACTCACAACCGGCGAAAAGGTTGTGGAGAAAGTTCTTCCCACAGGCACAAAATGGAAAGACATATTGTTGGACGTGAATGCAGTTGGCGAGAAGGTCGGTTTGGAGCCAATTTCATTGTCAAAATTGAGTGCAATCAAGAAAGCAAACTTTAGCGAATACATTATAAAAAGACGAAGGGACAAATTTGCCCGGTGCTCTACTTGCGAGAAGTTGAAGTGCCTTCGGGATGCACACACGATGGGTACCGAGTCATATGCTGCACATCAATTGAACTATTTCAAGCATGTAAACATGCAAGAAGCACACCGTAATGATTACTACACAAATAGAGCTTTGTCCATCTCCAGGCCCTTGGAGGTTCTTACGGTCATCCATGACAAAATGGACCATGCCAAAATAGCCTCCCCATGTTTTGCAAATTGAATCAAGGCCACGGATGGATTTTTTAAGCTGTCTGTATCGGTTACAGGTGAATTTGGAAACAATGTCATCGCATACCCTAAATGTTGTGGTGTTTTATTACGTGATGTGCTTGAGAACATGGATTCACTCAAATTGGTTTATTTATTCATAGATACTAATCACATTGGGTTGGCATTGCAGGAATGATTGCACATGGACATGGGGATATCAAGTTTGCTCAGTATGCTCTTGATTTGTATCCAGCGGATTCAAACCACACGATAGGGTCATTCACAAGGCTTTTACGTGATTTGGAGAAACCGCCGGCCTATTCTTCAGGATTGTTATTTGAAAATACGGGTTCAACACCTTTATATGAAGCGGTGTTGGATGGAAAAGATGTATGCTTGCATTCGTTGCCAGAGCCACCCAGTGAACCCGTGATTGCCAAGAAGTTGCCCCCCACTTTGCGTGTGCAATTGGACAATTGTGCCAAGGACAATAAAAGTAGATATGTATTTGCATATTGGTCGTTGTTGGTTGCGAAAGGCATTTTCAATGAGGTTTTTGTGTCCTTCCTATTGGTAGGCTACACGCACGATGATATTGATGCATCTTTTGGGCGGTGGAGCATGAAGTTGTGGGAGGAGGATTTTCCAACAATCCCGCTATTGATGAAGTCGTACATGGATTTGAAGAACGTTTCCGTCATCCCCCATATGATTGAGGAGGTGCCAGACTTTAAAGCATTTATAGAACCTTATATTCGAAGTGGAGCTCACCGATTGATCGGACATACGAAGGCATAACAATTCCGCTTCTACATGCGTGACGATGGTGTACCCGCCATGCAATACAAGTTGTTGTGCACGACACAAGACTGGAGCCCACCGGAAGGTCTCCTTGTGTGGCGCGTGGATGCGGATGCAAAGACGATGTTACCGGATGGAGAGCCCAGGCCTTGCAAGCCAATACCCATGAAGAATTTGGAGGATATTTTAAAAGGTATATCAGGCTTCATACAATATTGGGAGAGTTTGAAGATAGCGGATGTCGGTGGATCATGTTGGCATCGTTACGGGAGTTGGATACATTATTGGACACGTGTTCGTGCCGCCTTGGCAGACCTACACCAAGATAGCCCTCATACTTTGAGGCACGGGTTTTGGCCACAAACTCGTGTCGATGTACAAGCTTCGGAAGCTTGCCTTTTGGAAAATGAAGAGGTTCGTGAGGAGTTTGATGTGGACGACCATTACGTTGGGCCTGCTAGTCAACGTCCCCCACCTTCTTTCCGCATTGCGGTGGATTGTCATGAAGGTTATATGCTCATTTTGCGTCCTGGAGATGAGACATATGCGAAGCCAGTGTGGGTGGCAAGAGCTTTGTCTAAACCAAATTTTGCAACTTCCAGCCCTCATTTTCGACAAATACAAGTGGAGTACTACCGACCGACAGCACAGAACAAAGATGTGATTCGGCATTATACATGCTGGGATACAAACCATAATTTTCGGTGGAAGGTGGATTCTGGGCACGGTCCGTCTTGGGTGGATACAGATTCCATATTCATAGCATGGAAACCACGGAAAAATCATAGTGGATCAGTGTCAATCCCTCAAAAGTACATAACTTTTGCAAAAGACAACCTTGCTCGGATCGCACAAGAAGCAACCCACGTTTAATGAGAAAGTTGGTAGGATTGTGTTAGCATGATTATAGTTTCATATGTAATTCTAGCAATATATATCACTCATATGTGTGCTCTTCAAAATTGGGGTAGAGTTTGGGTTGAACTTACGAATGCTATATTGTTTGGGGATGGATGAATATCCATTTACTATATTTCAAAACAAATGTGAAGTTCATCTTATTATTAAGTTTGGGACTAAATTGTCGATTGAAGAAATATGCATTTCTTACATGCACTTTGTATGTTACAATGTCTATATTTTATTGACCATGCTAATAATAGAAATCATTTTATATGTTTTTTGGGTGAATTTTGTTTGGAGTGCTCTACCCAATGTGTTTTTGTTGATGAAGTTGGTGTCGAGTGCTCTACCATATGTGCTTATGTCCGCACATCATAGATTTGGGATATTAGAACATATAATATATTTGAGATTGTTGACAATATAGTTTCGGGCATCTTCATGTTGTTTGATCCATATATTAATTTGAGACTAGAGAAAGTCTCAATTTAACGAATATAGTGTTTGTTCAGTATGAGTATATTTTATTTCTTGTCGTTGACATAATATAATGTATATAGGAAGGTCTCAAACACATGAATATGTAAAATAGGATTTGTGAACTTGGTGAAGCCCGTATAAATTGCGTATATGGCGCTATATTAGAGTTATCCTTAAAGTTTGTCAAAAAGTCATGGTTTGGTAGGGAGTTTTGACACACTTTTGACATTTTATTCTTATTGAGAAGTGTTCAAGTGGTGTCGGAACCCCCAATTTTAGTGGAATGAAGGGGAGGCATTTGACTTTGGCCAAAAGACGGCTATATAGAAGTGAACTCCTTCTCAAACTTTTCGAGAACACCATTTTAGGTGCCTTCAAAGGTTTGCCATGGATTTTTTTGATTCATTTCAAATTCGTTTTTTTAATAGCCGTCTTATGGGCAAAGCCAAGTGCCTCCCATTCATTCCACTAAAATTCAGGGTTCTGACAGCACTTGAACACTTCTTGATCATTATAAATTGTCAAAAGTGAGCCCTTGAAACTCCCTCCCAAACCATGGGTTTTTGAGAGACTTTAAGGATAACTCTATTTGAGACCCCACATCCTTTAAGGGTTAAGCTCTTTCAGTGGAGCCCTTTCAGTGACGATCATGGTTAACAGACTACAAGTTAACACGCTTGCGCTACATTTCCTCCATCAGAGTGTGGCGGAGTTGTGAATGGCTGTGCAAGTTCCAGAGGAAGTTGTTCGATTGGTATACTTTTCACTCTAGTGTTGATGTAATTGATCACCTCCGAGAGCTGCTGCGGTTCATTACTTTGGGCGCTATAAATACTGTAGCAGAGTCACTACACTGTGTGTCTGCTGGCTTCAGGTGATGAAGCCAAATTAAGTGGAGAAAGACGCCTTAATTCGAGGCTCTTGACTCCATTTCTGTGCGTCTTGTTATTTTCTCCAATTACATTGGACAGGCTGCAAGGCATTTTTGCTGAAAGGCTAGTCGTCCATCACAGTAGTGATGAATTATTTCATTGAGAGGTTTCTAAATTATCGCAAAAGGGGCACGGAGGAGATCAGCACCTGCTCTCTCGCTCACAATTCAACTTTGATTCAAGTGAGCCTTCTGTTAAATCCTAGTGTCTACACATGCCAAGACATAATGAGGCAAGACATAAATACCTAACTAAGTACACTTGGATTATAGAAGCTTTCAATGGAATGAATTTATTACTTGGGAAATAATCCCTTCAAATAGCACATCAATGGATGTGACTTTACAAGTCTTATTGGCTTATAAACGATCACGCTCCTTCTACATAGTCTTTGATTCTCAAAGGGTTGATCCGTGTCGATAGACACGTACTTGTATAATTATGTATATGTAGACTTAACTGTATATGTATAGTATTATGTAGCCTAAGTGATACACTACATTTCTACACTTTCTCTGTTAAGTCTACTTTTAATCACAAACTATGAGCAAGAGTGTTTGTCGGTGCATACAAATGTGTAGCTTAGTATATGCTTCCACTATATTGATTCAACCTTTGTCTGTCTAGCTGGCTACTTGTTGCTTTCGCGCTAGAGAGAGCAGAGCTACACTGTGTGGCTAGCTGGTCAAGCAAGAAGTAAATAAAGACGCCATAGAGGCTCTTGAATCCACTCTTCTGGGTCATGTAATTTTCTCCAATCACAACTGGGTGTAATGTTGATCTTCTTGAGTGCAAGATAGGGGAGCATTAATCGAAGGGACGTCGAGTAGGTTTCACGCTTGGGTGTCCATAGAGCTTCATGCTTGTTTTTGTCTGCGATGAAGTTTGTGAATGCTTACCAGGACGTGGTTAATCTTTTGCTAATCAGGATTCGAAATTGTTGTACACCTTGGATTGTTATCGAAGTAGGAAAATCCAGCAAATGTTCAGAGATTCTCACACTAACTAAACAGCAAAGGTGAGGTTGTACATCCTGTGTGCTACTTGCTTTGTTTCGTTCCATCTAAGAGCAAATAGGCTTGCAAAAAGTAGCACAAGCCTACCATGCATGGATGGATAACGATGTGCTGCATGTCGATTCGTCCTCTTTTAATTAGCTCTGTTAGTAGAATGTGATTTCATTCAATAAATCCATGCACATTCTGCTAAAATTGGCCTCCTCCTATTTTCTCGTATCTTTCATTGGACGGATTTTGTATTTGTTTGGCGACACAGAGACCTAAAGCAACCGGAGAGATGGCGCCCGCGGCAGTCAGAGGTGTGTTGGTAGAGTCACCAGGAGCTACCACAGTCCTTGGTGCCACTAGAGTCGCAATCAAAGTTTGCCACCCCAATGGTGTTGAACTCCATTGGCTTCACCATAATAGCCCTGCGGCCGGATCCACCGCAATGGTATAAATGGCAAGGTAATCGAGATCATTCCATGGAGACGCAACTCCAAGTCCACCTTGCTCCTTCAACATGACTATCAAGATGTGGTTGGTCAGTGTATTTTTTTTGGTCTAGTTCATGTATCATAAATATATCAACTCTAGACAAGGGCGCAAGAAGTACGTGTTTGCACCTATGCTAATGCTATGCTATGCACCTATGCTATGCACCTATGCACCTATGCACCTATGCTATGCTATGCTATGCTATGCTATGCACCTATGCTATGCTATGCTATGCACCTATGCTATGCTATGCTATGCACCTATGCACCTATGCTATGCTATGCACCTATGCACCTATGCTGTCCTATGCTATGCTATGCACCTATGCTATGCTATGCTATGCTATGCTATGCTATGCTATGCACTTATGCTATGCTATGCTATGCTATGCTATGCTATGCACCTATGCTATGCTATGCTATGCTATGCACCTATGCTATGCTATGCTATGCTATGCTATGCACCTATGCTATGCTATGCTATGCTATGCACCTATGCTATGCTATGCTATGCTATGCTATGCACCTATGCTATGCACCTATGCACCTATGCACCTATGCTATGCTATGCACCTATGCTATGCACCTATGCACCTATGCTATGCACCTCGTATACTCGAAGCCTTAGGTCCCCTTTACACTAGAGAGGTTCAAGAGAAGAGCCTTCTCATTGGCCGAGAGCCTCTTACACATCATTGGTCACTCGACTCCACAATCCACTTGAGCTTTTAACTTTTTACCATGCTTGTTAAATCTTAGACTCTACTCTTGCCAATACATAATGTAATGAAACCTAATTAGATATTCTTGCAAAAGGCAAACTTTCAATAGGATAATGCTTTATTACATAGGGAACAATCCCTTTGAATAGCACATCAATGGATGTGTCTTTACAAGTCTTATTGGCTCATAATAGGTCACACTCCTTCTACATAGTCTTTGACCCTTGAGGGGTTGATCTATGTCAATAGTCACGTACATGTAAATTTATTTGTATGCGTATTTGTAGTCTATATTATACACTACATTTCTATACTCACCCTATAGTTTATAATTTAGCTATTCACTAGTCCCCCTTTGTACTTGTAACTCCAAGCTTAAGTTTAGAGTCACTTTTTGTAAAGAAATCTACATATTGGTCTTTTGTGCTACAATGTTTAATTTCCACATCTCCACTAAGCACTTTTACGCGTACAAAGTGATGATGAATTTCGTTCTAGCATGGAATTTAGGGTTTTGAGTTAAAGCGATACAACTTTGGTTGTCACAAAAAATGGTAGTTGGTTTAACTTGGTGAAAACCAATATCCTTACAAAGTTGTTGAATCCATATAGCTTCCTTCGTTGCATTTGTGGAAGCCATGTATTCCGCCTCCGTACTTGAAAGGGCCACCATTGGTTGTTTTTTACTATTCCAACTTCTGCCCCCTTGGCCTAGTAAAAAACAATACCCGGTTGTATCACTATATTCGGTAATCGGAGACTTTTTCATGATTTCGAGACTATTTAAGAACGAGGGTTTCAAATAGAGAACAAGAAAAACACAAAAATATATTCTATGCGACTTAATAAAGTGATTTGCATGGACAACACTAACCAATTTTGCACAAATACATGTCATCACAATAGGAAATTGAACTAGATATTAAACCATTTGCATTTATTTTGAGACTTCCCAAAGTCTCTAATTAACGAATATAGTGATTTGTTGATTTACAGCCATCTACTTCACCCCCCCAATCGGAATCACAATACCCGACCACTTGAGTATTCTCCATTTGTGTTTGGTCCATAATGTACTCCATGAGTAATAGTACCACGTAGGTATCTCATAATTTGTTTGACACCCGGGTCCTCTAAATATTGGCTTATGGTTCCAACCGCAAAGGCGATATCCGGCTAGGTACAAATCATGGCGTATACTACACATCTCACCACTCTTCGATATGAAATGTTGGCCATGAATTGCTTTTCTTTGAGTATTTGGAGACACATGTCTCTTGATAGTTTTACATTGGCCTTCATGGGTGTAAATGAAGTTTTACAATTCTGCATATTAAACCTCTCAAGTATATTTTCTATTTATTTTTGTTGACTCAAATAGATGGTTCTATTTTCTCTATAATTGCGTATGACTTGTAAACCTAGGCAATAGTGCACTTCACCAAAATCTTTCATTTCACATTGTTGAGATAAGACCTTTTTAGTGTGCTTCAACAAATCTATATTGTTACTAATTAGAATTTAGAATGGCATCGGTTACATATCAAGCCAAGATGACATATGATTCTCCCTCCCTCTTTATGTGGACGTTGCTATCGGCATGATTTTGGATAAATTTTTGAACTTGGGTAAGGGAGGAATTTATCTTTTTGTGCCATGCCCGTTGAGATTGTCTAAGACCGTATAAGCCTTTAGCTAATAAACATACAAGATATACATTACCCTCAATGACATACCCTTCCAGTTGGTTCATAAAGATAATTTCTATCAAATTCTCCATTAAGGAAGGCCGTGATGACATCCATTTGGCGGATTTCTAAATTAAGTATGGCTGCTATAGCAAAAATTATGTGAAGGGTAGTAATTTTGACCATAGGTGAAAAAGTATCATGGTAGTCTACCCCTTTAACTTGAGAATATTAACCTTTTGCTACAGGTCTAGCCTTATAGTGGTCAATTTCTCCATTAGCTTTATATTTGATTTTAAAGACCCACTTAGAACCAACCGTTTTACGGCAGGGAGGTAATTGAGTAAGGGTCCATGTTTTATTTTTGAGTAAAGTTTGATACTCGGCATCCATGGCCTTTTGCCATTCATGGACATTAGGACCACTTAATGCCTCTTTGATGGTTTGGGGTTTTGCACCTTGCGTAAAATGTAACTCTTCGGTGAAGTCCAAAGAGTCGATCAATCTTTGAGATGGGCGCCATTCTGTTGTGGGTCATCGTAATGATGAGGTTGATGTCCGATGGTCATCATGCGGAACTTCTTCGGGATCAGAGAATTCCGTTTCGGAATTGTAATATTCTAAATTATCAGAATCCGAGTCCTGATTTATAATGGGTGTTTGAGGAGGGCAACCCCTATGTTAGGGGCATTTTGTTGTGGTTGGCCATGTGGGGGTTTTTGGCCACCTTGCTTTATAGTTTGGCCTTCATCCGACAATAAAGGTTGTATCAATGAACGTATTATTACTCGGTGGTTGTGCTCCTTCTTGGTTTTAAGTGTCGTCATAAACTGCTACATTACGACTAATGATGACATATTTTGTGTTAAGGTTGTACAAACGATATCCCTTAACATTCTCATTATATCCAATAAGGATGCACTCAAGGGTTTCTGAGTCTAATTTCTTCCTCTTTTCCTTTGGGATATGAGAATATACTTTACTCCCAAAAACACGTAGGTGGGCTACACTTGGTTTTCCACCCGACCATACTTCTTCAGGGGTTTTATTTTCAAGGGCAGAGGTAAGTAATCGATTTTGTAGGTATACGGTAGTGGACACGGCTTCGGCCCAAAATATATTGGGTAGTTTAGCACTTGTTAACATACTACGCACACATTCCATTATGGTGCGAATTTTATGCTCCACTACACCATTTTGTTCATGGGTATAAGGAATAGTTGTTTGGTGAACTATGCCACTGTCTAAACAAAAAAAAATTAAATGCTCCAAACATGTACTGTTAGTCCTTAGCATTTTTATTTCTTTTCATGTTTGTAGCTCCACCATTGTTTTGTAAGACTTAAAAGCCTCTAAAACTTCCCCTTTAATCTTTAAAAATGTGACCACACATTCTTGGGAGAAGTCATCTATAAATGTGACAAAATATTTTGCACCCCCGTGAGAAAATGTTTGAATGGGACCACATATGTCGGAATGAACTATTTCTAATAGTTTTGCAGCTCGCCGCCCTCCCCATTTAGGAAATTTCTTCCGACTTTGTTTTCCCTCTAAACAACTAGTACATAATGGAATTTCAAAAATTGGGGATTTTATTTGAAGTCCGTCCGTGTACTAATATGTCTTCATACATTCTTTTTAGCTTATGTAAACTAGGATGACCCATCCTTCAGTGCCATAACTTTACATTGGTAGAATTTAAGTCACTTACGACATTAGACAAGCTATGATTGTGGGTATGGGAGGTCCCTAGTTCATATAGGTTACCTTCCCTTCTTCCCGAGGTGATTAATGTTTTACCCTCGTGGTCCTTTATAAAGCATGAGTCCATTGTGGACTCTACTCGGTAGCCCTCATCCGTAACTCTAATAATGGAAATTAAACTCTCCTTTAAAACCGGTATATGTAGGACATTCTCAATTGTCCTAGCTTCTCCACTATCTAGTGTAATCATAATAGTCCCTCGTCCTTCAATATCATGACTTTGAGTTGTCCCCCAAGTAAACTCGATCCTTTGTTAAGTTCTTGGTGTAGGACACAAACCACTCAAAGTGTGGCATCATGTGTTGAGTTGCTCCGGAATCGAGGTACCACTTGTCACTCAATGTGTCTTCAACGCCAAGGCCACCGTAAATAGTTTAGTGTTTAAAACACTATTGGCTTGGTGACCGGATTATGCTTTTCCCTCTTGAAGGCAAATCCTACAATCTTTGATGAGGTGGTTGGCCTTGCCACAATGGAACCAATTTCCCTTCTTTTTTAAGTGAAGGGTTTTGTTAGTAGTCACAAATTTCCTCTTCAGAAATTTCAAATTTCCCTTAAATGGTTTTTTGTTAGAGTATAAGGCTTGAGGTTTGTCGTCAATATCTCTCCCTTTGCATTTCCTCTTTGTTTCCTCTTGTAACAAGAGACTTGTAACACCTTCTAGTGTTAAATGGGCTTGACCACTTATGGAAACTACTAATCCTTCATAGGATTCGGGCAAAGAGCCCAAAAGTCCAATGGCACTATCACTATCACTTATATTGGTTCCCGTACTTGCTAAATTATCAATTAGAGTACAAAATGTGTTTACATGATTTGCTATTGTATCTTCCTCCGACATTTTTAATGCATACAATTGTTTATTGTAGTACATTTTTGTTTGAGCATGAGAAGTTTCATATATATTCATTAGCGTATCCTTAACTTCTTTTGATATTTTGCATTTATTAACATGTGAAAGTTGAGCATCTTTCAAAGCAAGTAATATGTTTGCTCTCGCCTTGCTATCTTTCTTATTCCATGTTGGTTGATTTGTCAGAGTTGTTGGTCGTACTTCTGAGCCGTCCGCATGTCCAAACAAATCATTGTCCAACAACACCATCTCCATCCGAATTTTCCATGTATGAAAATTCACGCCATCAAATTGATCGATTTGGCGTACATCCATAGATGAGGATGCCATGATGTTCTACCTTTGTAGGATGGGATAAGTGAGAGCATTACAAACATGCAATAATCATGCGCTTTTTTTACGATCACGCTCTGATACCATGTTAAATCCTAGACTCTACTCTTGCCAATACATAATGTAATGAAACCTAATCATCTACTTAGATATTCTTGCACGAGGCAAACTTTCAATAGGATAATGCTTTATTACATAGGGAACAATCCCTTTAAATAGCACATCAATGGATGTGTCTTTACAAGTCTTATTGGCTCATAAAAGGTCACACTCCTTCTACATAGCCTTTGGCCCTTGAGGGGTTGATCCGTGTCAATAGACACATACATGTGCATTTATTTGTATGCGTATTTGTAGCCTATATTATACACTACATTTCTACAAGGGCAATTTTGAGATTTTTTTTCATTTTTTTTACTTTCTCCCCCTTCTTCTTCCCTTCTTTCCTCTTAACTACAATAGCATTTGGCCACGAAACCAATTTTTTTAATAATAATTAATTAAATGACATTTCTCTATCATGGTCCCTTGACATTTGCAACGAGAACCTCTTTTGCCTCTCTCACCACAAAAACCGTTGGACTATGACAATGGATAATGTAGGCCTAAATATAAACCTTTTGGGGACCCCAAGTTCCATGGTGTCACCAAAAATCCTCCACCCTTCGATTTCGTCCTAGCCCGAGTGGAAAAGTTTATAATGACATGTAGAGACTTCTCTCTTTGTAACCCAATATATAATTCCAATCTACCCTTGGAATATACACAACTTGATTAACACCACACTATGTAGTTTTATATTCCTTAATGTCGGGCAAGGTTATATCCTTAGCCTTTTCTAATGTCCACCCGGCCGCTTTGGCCACGCATGCCTTCAAAGATATCCCTCTTGTGAATCGAGTCCTTGCCGTCGACTCCACACTACTACATGAGTTCTCGCTTATTTATTCTGTGCTATTACATGTCATCGTGGTTGATTCCGTATTGGTACATGACACTTCGCTCGTGGATTCCATGAGCACATAGGCTTTAAATACAAGTATTAAAAAATACTTATATACTTATCCTTGCCCTTCCTTCTCTAAGTTCTTCTTGATGTAAATCTCTATCAATGTCTTCCTACTAAACTTCAGAATAGTATAACTCCCAACCAACTTATGTTCTTCAAGTGAAATTTGGTACACTTGTTAAGTACCTTATCAAAAATCTCCACACCAAATTTTGGCACAAACAGAGTTCATATGCAAAAGTTATGCATGAAATTCTAACTCTAACTACTTAGTATGAATGCTGTGATAAAGCATCCGGTCATTAAAACTCTAATAACTTCCAACTCCTACGTCCAATCAATCTAAAATTTTGACATAAGATAGATATATAAGTTCAGAAGGTAGTGTCAAATTTTGGTATCCATATCTATAACCCTCTAAGAGATACATATTTTCAAACCTTGCTGCTTTGTTCCTAGACACCCTCCCCTTCAACTTTTAATAACTCTTTCATCCCAATGACTGAAGCTCTCAAATTTTTACCACAACTCCCATACTTTATAATAAATAATCCCTCAAATTTTCATACCCATTGAACACTCTGATCATCCATAATTGACAAATCTCTCACTATAAAGTTCTGCTCAAGTTCATAACTAATAAAACACTACAAGTAATGCACCTAGTACAATCTAGTCACTCTAAATTCCACAAGTTTAAACAAGTTTGAACTCTCTCACTTCAATATGAATCTCAATGCAACAAGTTGAAGTTTACAATCAAACTCCAAATTCCTTAAATCCAATCTACTTCTAACAAGAGGTCAATCCCTCTTCAAGGCTAAATAGCCTTGGCTCTTCTCCTAAGAACTAAGCACACACATGTGCTCCTATCTTGCTTCCCACACACCCACACTTATAACCCGTGGGGTGCTTAAGGAGCACGAAGGAAAGAGATGATGAGTGAGGGAAGAATGAGGGATTAAATAGTGAATTGAAAGGGAGAGAGGGCATGAGGTAATGATAGGGTGAGAGGATTAGAGCCTCCAATCACAACCCCTTAACCTTCTCCTTCAAGGTAGGGACTCATCCCATCCACAAGGCTCACGATAAGCCCTCGAACTCTCCTCCTACTTTGTAGGCTCTCATCTTATCTCCTAAGCCTTCCTCCCTCAATTGATCAACAAAGATCCTAATTCAAACATTTAACTAACCTTGGCTTTCTACCTACCACACTTTACCAAGGTATGTCCTCATACTACTTAAATCCACTCCACACAAGCCTAATGCTTCAAACTTAGCTTTCTTCAAGCTTCACTCTTTTTATATTTTTGTGAATAATCATAAATCAATAAAATACTACTTGTAATGTTTTACAAGTGTTAACAACACATGTGGGCATCAATTTGGGCTCACATTATTGGCGACCATCTGGGACCGCCTCCTAGAATGTCTTGCTTGAAGTCAAGTGTCTTCATGTGTGGAATTGCTTGCACCTACTTCTGGCCGTTCGTGTCGGGAAGCTTTGTCCATTGAGTGTCTCCAATTGTACCGAGTTGTTAGGAAAGATATCCGCCACAATGTAAGGACCTAACCAAACCGCATCAAATTTGCCCGGAAAATCATTTTTCTTCCCATCTTGGAGCATAACCAACATTCCTCGTTCTAATGCCCTCTTCTTGTGACGCTTGTCAAAGATAACCTTCCTTCGCCTTTGAATTGCTTCCATGTGTTGAGCGGCCCTCCGCCTCTTCTCATCCAACTCCTCTAGATCCCCGAGCCTATTTCTCAAAGACTCATTGTCGTTGAGGCGTATCCCTATTGCAACCCTCAATGACTCCACCTCAAATTCAATAGGGAGTGTAGCCTCAATACCGTAAACCAAAGAAAACGGAGTAGCTTGTGTTGTCACTTTGTAAGTCGTCCGATAAGCCCACAAAGCCGCGTTTAACTTGACGTCCCAATCTCTCTTTGAGTCGATGACCGTCTTGCGTAAAATGCCCACTAGAATCCCGTTCACCCGCTCCGTTTGACCATTAGTTTGAGGGTGATAGGGAGTAGTCTTCCTATGGTCGATCTTAAACCTCTGAGTCATCTCTGAAATGAGGTCATTAAGAAAATGTGTACCTCTATCACTAACTAGAATCTTTGGGACTCCAAACCTAGTAATGATATTTTCATACATGAATGTGGCGGCATGTGCGGCCGTGTCGGTTTTTACCGCCTTGGCTTCCGCCCATTTAGTCAAGTACTCGGTAGCTACAACAATGTATGCCATCCCTCTCGAAGAGTGGGGATGGACCTCCCCTACATAATCTATTCCCCATTTCTCAAAGGGAACTAGTGGTAATGAAATGTGCAATGGCATTTCCATCCTAAGGTCATTTCGAGCGTACCTTTGGCAAGCATCACACCTTCTAACATAGTCGTGTGAATCCTGAAACAATGTAGGCCAAAAGTAACCTGCTCTAAGGATTTTCTGGCCGGTAAGTTGACCAGAAAAATGCCCTCCACAAGCACTATCATGACAAGCCTCTAGAATATCCGGAACCTCTACTTGCGATACACATCTTCTCAAGATGGTGTCCGCTCCTCTTCTGAACAATCTATTGCCTATCACTGCAAAGTGCCTACTATTGACTCTAACCTTTCTTTTCTCCTCTTTCGTCCATTCGGTTGGTAATTGTTGAGTGGTCAAGAACTCTACAATTCCGGCATACCAATCCGGTGTGGACGTGACTACAAACAATCTATCATCCATGAGGCTATCATCTATTGGCGTGGTGCCCATCTCCTCCGACAATCTAGACAAGTGGTCGGCTTGTAAATGCATGCGGCCCGGTTTATATTCCACCGTGTAATCAAACTCTTCGAGTAACAAGACCCACCTAGCCAACCTTCCACTCAACTCCGGCTTGTTGACCAAATATTTAATGGCCATGTGATCCACAAAAAAAAACACTACCGGATTACAAATAAGATAGTGCCTAAACTTCTTGACCGAAAATACCATGGCTAGACACTCTCTCTCCGTAGTGGAGTAATTCCTCTCCGCGGAAGTCAATTGCTTACTAGCATAAGCTACGGGTAGATCCTTCCCCTTCTCTCCCGTGGATTGACACAAGGCACTACCCACCGGTACGTTGCTAGTATCACAATACACATGAAAAGGCTTTTCCCAATCCGGGGGCCTTAAGACATGATAAGTGCTCAATTTGGACCTTAACTCAACAAAGGCCTTTTGGCACTCATCCGTCCAAACAAATCTAACATCCTTCTTGAGCAAATGAGTGATAGGGACCGCTATCTTTGCAAAATCCGGAATCAACTCTCTATACCACCCCACATGTCCTAGCAACTTAGAGATCCCCTTGGCATTTTTCGGAGTTTCCAACTCATCAATGACCGCGATCTTGTCCGGATCCGGTTCTCTCCCCTTTTCACTCACAACATAACCCAACAAAACTCCCCTTTGTACCCCTAAAAATGTCTTGTCCGGGTTTAATGCCAACCGCATTTGCCTACACCTAACCAAGGCCTCCCTCACACAATGCACATGCTCTTTAGTACTAGATTGGGTACTAAAATCATCAATATAAACCGTCATGGACTTGAAGAGCAAGTCGCTAAAGATATACATGACTAGTCGTTGGAATGTTGCCAGTGCGTTGCATAAACCAAATGGCATCACCACCCATATGAAAGTCCCCCAAGGTGTCGTAAATGCCGTCTTGTGCAAATCCGCAAGCGCTATGGCTACTTGGTTGTAGCCGGCGTATCCATCCATAAATGTGTACCTCTCATGACCCCCTACCTCCTCTAACAACAAGGTAATGAACGGCAAAGGAAAGTGATCCTTTTGCGTACAATCATTGAGCTTCCTATAGTCTACACAAACTCTAAGCTTCCCATTTTTCTTTTTCACTAACACCATAGAAGAAACCCAATCCGTAATCTCTACCGGCTTTATAAACCCAGCCTGCAACAACCTCTCTAATTCCGCCTTGACCAATAATTGCAATCTAGGGTTCATCCTTCTCTCTTTTTGTCTTACCGGTTTTGAGCCCGGAACTAACGGAATACGATGCTCAACCATCTTTCTAGGAATCCCCTTGAGCTCATCGTATGACCAAGCAAAAGTATCACTAAACTCATCTATCAAATCACTATACTCCTTCATCTCCTTCTCATCGAGTTTAGAGCCCATCTTCATTGGTCTAACTTTCCCATCCTTCATTTTGACATCCACAAACTTCCAATCCTCTTCGACCACTCGTGTTTGCTCCTCGGTATCTCTATACCAATCGTTGGGTACATTAGGGTAGTCCTTGACATCATGACCCACGATAATGCCCGTAGAAGTAGTTTTAAAATGCAAAGCGGGCTCTAACTTTGAGAGTTCTAACATGGCCTCCCAGGGTTGTCTATCCCGCCGTTGTGACGGTGTCGTGCCGTCACGACGTGTCGTGTCGTGACGGACCCCTCCGTCACGACACAATAGGGTCCACGTAGGGTCAACATAGGGGGAGCCGACTAGGGTGGGTAAAATACTTACCTTCTTGCCAAGGTGGCGTCCTATGTGGCAGAAAACGTCGACGTGGATGTGCATATTTCCCCTGCCACATAGACCATTTTGCCATTGTGTTTATCATTGTGTTAAAATCAAAGTAATAAAATATTACTAAGGAGGGTGTGGGGCGGACGGGGGCGGACGGGTGGGGCGGACGGGGAAGGGGGGTGGTGCGGACGGGGGTGGAGCGGACGGGAGAGGGGGGGGGGTGGGGCGGACGGAGGAGGGGAGGGGCGGACGGAGGAGGGGGATGGAGCGGACGGGGGAGGGGGGTGGAGCGGACGGGAGAGGGGGGGGGTGGGGCGGACGGACGGGGGTGGAGCGGACGGACGGGGGGGTGGAGCGGACGGGGGAGGGGGGGTGGGGCGGACGGACGGGGTTGGAGCGGACGGACGGGGGGGTGGAGCGGACGGGGGAGGGGGGGTGGGGCGGACGGACGGGGGTGGAGCGGACGGGAGAGGGGGGGGGTGGGGCGTCCCACCCGTCCCACCCGTCCGCCCCGCGTTCCCTCCCGTCCGCTACCCTCCGTCCGCCACACGTTCCCCACCGTCCGCTCCTCGTTCCCTCCCGTCCGCCCCACGTTCCTCTCCCGTCCGCACGCGTTCCCTCACGTCCGCTCCACGTTCCCTCCGTCCGCCACACGTTCCCCGTCGTCCGTACCCCGTTCCCATCCTGTCCGCACCCGTTCCCTCCCGTCCGCCCCGCGTTCCCCCCGTCCGCCCCGCGTTCCCTCCGTCCGCTCGGAGTTCCCCTACGTCCGCTCCGCGTTCCCTCCCGTCCGCTTTCCGATCCCTTCCGTCCGCCCGCGTTCCCTATCGAGTTCCCTTCACGTCCGCTCCACGTTCCCTCCGTCCGCCACGTTCCCTCCGTCCGCCCGTTCCCCTCCCGTCCGCGCCTCGTTCCCTCCCGTCCGCCCGAGTTCCCTATCGCGTTCCCCACCCGTCTGCTCCTCGTTCCCTCCGTCCGCCCCCACGTTCCCTCCGTCCGCCCCCTAGTTCCCGCCCGTCCGCCCCCACGTTCCCTCCGTCCGCCCCCTAGTTCCCGCCCGTCCGCCCCCACGTTCCCTCCGTCCGCCCCCTAGTTCCCGCCCGTCCGCCCCTAGTTCCCACGTTCCCCATACGTCGTTTTCGTACCCTAAACCCTAATTCCGACCGGGATCCCATAATGATTGGGCTCCTCGTTGCCTATATAAAGCCGTGAGGCTTTAGTTCCTACCACTTTCCTCTCCTCCCACCACATAGGGACCCGAGACCTTGTTGCGTCCCAAAGGACAGCATCACCGCGCGGGTCTCAAGGGGTTTGGGAGGGCAGGGCAAATTGTGGGGGAACCCTCGCAATTTTTTTTTCAGATTCACTCGCTCCCGTGATTTTTATCACGAGAGATTTTCACACTCACTTATTCACGTTATTTTTATCACGACTCATTTTCAGATTCACTCACTCACGTGATTTTTATCACGATGGAGGGGGAGGGCATTGCTCCTTACGAGAACGAGGATTTGAGGGTGCACCGTGCTTGGCTCGTAGGCAATGCATCGGCGAATACTGCCGAGGGTACGGGAAGCGATCCTGGAAGTGGAAGTACTGCAGCACGTCCACCACGTCCAGATCCCTTTCAGTTTGACGAAGAGTTCTTGGCTGTTGGTCATTCGGGAGGCAACCAAACACGGGGAAGCCGTGGAACACGTGGGAGTCGGGGAAACAGTGGACATAGAGGGAGAACTGGAAGGGGACCAAGCTCAGGCAGTTCCACAGAAATACATGCACCGGCTCGTTCGGAGAACGTGCCACCACAATCTCCGACACGGCGGACATCAAGACCGGAGAGCCCTGCACGTGATGTACCTCAGGGTTCGGAGCAGACTGAAAGACGGGGATTAAAACGCCCAGCAGTTTCGGAAGGGACGGAGGACGGGTCCGCGGCATCGGGTTCGCAATCAAAGAAAAGGAAACATAGAGGCAAACGCGACCCGCGGACCGATGAGGCTCGAAATCATTGCAGGATCGTGTTGTTGGATTGGTTTAGAAGTAACAGCATGGTTTATTTGGAGAAAAAATACCTCAATGATGGTACAAAGGGTTTAGAGTTGGCGAGGAACGAGTTGATGCTTATTCTCACGGAAGCCACGTCTGGACCGGAGTTTGAGGAAGCTAGGGGCATGAGCGATTGGAACACATGGATTGAAAAACAAGCTGTGGAAGCAATCTACAATCCAACGATGTCATATGAGGCTATGCATCCTGGAGAGGGAAGTAGTGGTGGGAGGAGGTCCGAGCTGTACATTAAGCTAGAGAATTGGAAAAGAGGCGTAATAGCAGCAAAAGGCACATCCGCCCGCAACCTTCCCGTTTTTATTGACAGGCAGCTGGCAGACAACATTGCCACTCAGGGCCGGCAGGGTGTCATATGGTTGCCTAGGAATGTGGAGATCAAACCCTTGGATAGGGAAATCTTCCAAGGGACCTTCGGAGTGGTGCGGAGAGTCACAATTCATGGAGCATCATTCATCCCTAACTGGATAGAGTGGGCTGGGAAGACCATGAAGGCCACGAATAGTCTGGAGAACCGAAAGGAGCGTTCGGTTGAAGCATTGGCATGCCCAGTAGATCATCCTGGGATAATCAAGCTACAATACCTCCACCCGAAAACATACGAATCCTATTCGATGTGGTGGAATGGAGGCTCCTTGAAGAACATGAGGGTCTATGACCACCAAGTTCCGGAAACCCACGAGCGCACAATCCTTCAAATGCCTGGGGCAGACTTTGAAGCACGGAAACGGTTGGTTGTATATCGAAGGCATCGAGCTTATTTGGCATGGGCTCTAATGTGCATTGTGGATGTAGTGCACAAGCATGACGTGTTGCACAATGACCTTAATCCCAACAATGTCATGCTGCATTTCCCACAAGACCGTGAGAACACGGTTTTCATTGGTGTGTGTGATTGGGGGATGGCATCATGGGGAGATGAAGACGCACCCTCCAACTATGGAAAAGAATCAGTGGATGAGATGAACAAGCACCGCATAAAATACAACTGTGCTGGTCCAGAATTATTCCATGTACGAGGGCAGCGTGGAACATCTACCTCTCCGGTGAGGATGGCTCGGAAACATAGGCACACGTTTCTCTCGGAGTCCTTCTCAGTGGGTGCTTTGGCAAAGAAGATTTATGCCAGGGATTCGACTTCCTCGTTGTTTCAGCTAAACAGTGATCCAAATGGCTTGAAGATGCGGTTTGAGATAGCATTGGATGCATTGACGAAGCCCAATCCAGCGGAAAGGTCAACCATCACACACGTAGTGAACATGTTGAAGTCGCCTCCATACAACATGGTTAACCCGACAATGTGCTTCCGTGACACTGCAAAATAGTTTTTTTTTGTTTTCTTTGCAGCAATTTTGGATCATACCAATTTTGTAACCGTTGGAGATGTAAATAAAGCCATCATTTTTTCATACACAACTTGTATATTGTATGAGATTTATGGATCTTAGTGCAATGTTCATACTCCATGAGGATTTTTGCTTCATAATCGAGAAGAAGTCTATGGGAGACTAACCAAGGTTCTCGCCTCTCGTGAGGCCACATCATTCTTTCACATCGTTGTTATCACATCCATGTGCTAAGTTCAAGTTAACTATAGTTGTTCGTGATATGTCTTGCCAAAATGCAATTACCTATATTTATTCTAATTTTGGTATGCCACAAAATGTAGTCAACTATAGTTATATCTAGTTAACTAAAGTTGAGCACAATGTTGCAATAGTTATATCGGTTGTACACGTGATCCTAAACATCTCTAAATGTTTTTTCTTGTACTCCACACATATTACACACATACTTCACAATTGCTTATATTTATATTTATATAATTCACAATCACTTTTTTTTGGAAGTTTGGACATAGTCTCGGTTTTTTGGCTCTCAAAAATTCATATGAAGTCCAAAAAATGAGTTCTTGGTATCCATGGATAGGTAATGAAGTCCTCTACAAGAATATGCAATAAAAGTCCTCTACATAATAGTCCCCCCATCCACATAATAAAGTACACTAAAATAGCAATAATCAACTAAGGGTGAACGTAAAGTGGTTAAAAAAATTTCTCTTGGAACTGAGAAGTGGATGCATAGTTTCATATTGCTTTGTGCTTGTTTATCTCAACAGAAACTGTTCGGTTGGTGAATTAAAAATAAATAAATAAATCATAGAAGTGGTACAACATATTATACAAGTCATAACTTTATTATTGCGACAACGTTACAAATGCCCTTTATTAATCATATACATGAACAAACGATGCAAACTATAATATTCCACTTCATTCCGTCATCCCAACCTCGTAGATGCTCCTGGCTTCCGGCGAGGCTCCATTTTTGGAAGAGGATTCGGCTGAAGTAAATCAAAATAGCTAATCGTTCGGTCTTTCATCCGTTCCTTCAATGGTAGCCGATGAGGCGACAATCCTCTCCTCTTCTTACGAATAGACATAGTCTTTGAAGATTCCCCCGCTACCTTGACTATTTCAATGTCGATTGAAGTCTCCTCCACATCCACATCCACATCCACATCCACATCCACATCCCCGGGCTTCTCCAAAATATCCGCACACAAATCAATTAGATCATTTAGATCTCCACCCACGCATTGTGTGTGGTCCTTCTCCACCGCATCGATCTCAAAGTTGTCTGCATATCGTCGTTGTTCCTCCACCGCCCTCATCCTCCAAGCTTGTGTAGATTGTGAGAAGGGAGTCATGACATACTCATCACGAAATCGATCCCTAGCACTTCTCTCATCTCTCTCACGCTCGGGTGTTGCATTGAATGGAATATGGGGATCGTCTAAATTGTGTATCTCCTCATCGCATTCTACACCCTCAAACATGACTCTCCCCTTTCCCATCCTATCCATGATACTCTACCTTCGTTATATGTATGAGTCTCAATGATCTACTTATATATTGACCTCTAAGGACTTGATGACCATGACCAATAATTGATGTAATCCAATATGTAGAGGATCCAATTCTCGTTAGTAAGATAAAGTCAACGCAATCGGAATAAAAATAAAGTTGGTTAGGTTAAAAATGTACACTTTTGAAAAAATCTTCCGACATCCGCATCGGAAACCTCTTTGATACCTCTTTGAACTTTCCATATTTGATTAGTTATCCACTCATTCAACAAATCACCAATTTGTGCTTCAATCATAGTGGTTCATATGGTTTCATAACCGATGTCACCCATCCGAATGCACTTTCCTTCAATAAATCATTAATTTGTGCTTCAACCTTAGTGGTTCATATGGTTTCATAACCGATGTCACCCATCCGAATGCACTTTCCTTCAATAAATCATTAATTTGTGCTTCAACCTTAGTGGTTCATATGGTTTCATAACCGATGTCACCCATCCGAATGCACTTTCCTTCAATAAATCATTAATTTGTGCTTCAACCTTAGTGGTTCATATGGTTTCATAACCGATGTCACCCATCCGAATGCACTTTCCTTCAATAAATCATTAATTTGTGCTTCAACCTTAGTGGTTCATAAACCCTAAACCCTAAACCCCTAAACCCTAAACCCTACGTCATTCCAAATTACTACCACATATGTGCCATTGATTTGTTCTCACACTCATGTAGAAGTGTTTCCATACATGGTTTGAGGGTTTAGGTTCCTAGCTTTCCAACGAACCCACCTGCTTTTTTTTTCGATGCTTACATTTTTTTCATTATAATAATCAATCATTGACAAGATCTTGGCCGTTAGATTGGAGGGGTTATTTTGAGCAAGTAATAAAGTGGCATGCTCCTTTGAGTTTGGACTTTTGGGCTTGGCCTTTGGAGGCTTCACACTATGCCCAACTAAGGCTACCCTTACTATATTTTATTGGCTATTTAGGGTTCATTTCTTTGGACTCTCAACAAAGTTGGGCCGCTCAATCGCACTTTGATCCACTCCCGAGGGTTAACATTTATAGATGGTGACTATAGTGTCCGTTTTTTGGCTCTAAAAAATTCATATGAAGTCCAATTCATATGTGGTCGCAATTCTACGCTGTTCCCCTGCCGCCCCGTTCCCTCCCGTCCGCTCCGCGTTCCCCACCCGTCCGCTAATCGTTCCATCTTTCATCCGTTCCCCCCCGTCCGGTCCACGTTCCCCACCCGTCCGCCCCGTTCCCCTCCCGTCCGCGCCACGTTCCCTCCGTCCGCTCCTCGTTCCCCACCGTCTGCTCCTCGTTCCCATCCGTCCGCTCAGCGTTCCCCACCCGTCCGCCCCGCGTTCCATCCGTCCGCTCCTCGTTCCCCACCGTCCGCTCCTCGTTCCCACCCGTCAGCTCAGCGTTCCCCACCCGTCCGCCCCGCGTTCCCTCCCGTCCGCGAACATGGAGCGGACGGGAGGGGAACAGGGGGCGGACGGGGGGGAACGCTGGGGGCGGACGGGAGGGAACGGGTGCGGACGGGGGGGAACGCTGGGGGCGGACGGGAGGGAACGGGTGCGGACGGGGGGGGACTCTGGGGCGGACGGGCGGGAACGGGTGCGAACGGGTGCGAACGGGTGCGAACGGGTGCGAACGGGTGCGAACGGGTGCGAACGGGTGCGAACGGGTGCGAACGGGTGCGAACGGGTGCGAACGGGTGGGGACGCGGGAGCGGATGGAGGGGCGGACGGGGGTATATAAGTGGAGGGGACCACTTACATACCTTACTCCACTCCTTCTGGGCGCCCAGACAACCCTCCTCTAACACAGAGTGCGGGGTAGCGGGGCTCTCGGAGGAGTTAAGGATCCCTTTTTTGGGATCCTTTTACACTACTTTTGGCAGGTTGTGGCAGGTTTTGGCAGATCCACGTGGCCGTTATTTGGCATATTCCTTGTGACGCGCCCAATCAACTGGCCTCTGCGTGAGCGCCGGTAGCGGGGTGCTCGAAGGGTGTGCCGAATAGTCGAACTTTAATTTTTAGGGACATTTTTGAACTAATTCCACAGCAACACTATTTTGAAGTGTATGCTTGGATATTTTGTAGCACTATTATGAAGTGCAATTAGTATTTTAAAAAGTAGAGTTCTAGATTAGAATTAGGAACTCCAATTTGGGTGGAATTAGAATTAGAAACTCCAATTTTCAGACATGGCAAGTGGAGGAACTGGAGACATGGCAAGTGCAAGTGGAGGATCTAGTTCTGGGTGTTCCAGAGGACATGGACGCAAGGCCGCTGATTTGGAGTGGAATGTTTACGATGATCCCTCCCAAAAAGCCAGGGTAGGTTGGGAGAATGTACCACAACCGTGGTCAGCGAAGACTGCAATGCAGTACGTGGGCTTCCCTCACTTTGATCGGTTGTGGCCAAGACATTGTCACGAGCGACATTGCAAGGCCGTCAATGCGAGCTATACGCAGCTTGAAGACGTGGAGGCAAAATGGATATTCCTAACGATACTTAGAAGTATCTCCAATTTGGATAGATGGCCCAAGAGTGCAATTCCAAAGTCGGTGGCGTGTATGATGTATGCGGAGCACGTGTTGCGAGTTAGGGTGGATTGGTCAAGTTTGGGTGCTCTGCATGATCAAAAATTTGGGGGTATTGGAATTGCATTCACTAAATGCACAGTTCCGGATATTCCATACACTCCCGTTCCGGAGTGGTTCAGGAAGAATCCTAAACTAGTGGATGAGCCTGGGGCACCAATTCCAGAAGGTCGGGAACCAAAAAAACCACTTACTCGCAAACGACCAGCCAATGACGTGGAGATGGCCATCGAGGAGGCGTTTGAGCATATGGATGAGGAGGGCATGTAGGTAAATGTCGATGTGGTTAACGAGCTGGTTAACCAGGTGGTTAACGAGGCCCTAAACGAGGTAAACCCTCGTCAACTTGGTGCGGACATGATGGAGAGCAGAATGGAGGCATTGCGCCAGCAACATGCCGAGGAAATTCGTGAGTATAAAGCAAGGATTCTCGAGCTGGAAAATCGACTTGCAACACTTACGATGGGGGAGGCTGGCAGTTCAAGTAGTACACCAATTAACATCCAGTCTTTGGAAGCAGATAGGGATACAGCTTTACAGGAGGCCATGATTGCAAAGTCACAAGCAGTGGACGTATGTACGAGGAATGAAGTAATGCAAGGAAAGATGGAGGCTTTGCAAAAGGAGGTGGTGGACATGCAACAACAACTTCAAGTGGTCAATGAAGTGGTTGTCGATCACGAATCCAAGATTGGCACACTGGAGGAGCAGAATGCAAGGTTGAGGAAATTTCTATCGGATGCGATCGTGGAGCGAACCAATATGAGGACAGGGACATTGCTTTCTATGGCCAAGGCTCGTCAATATGAAGCTGAATTTGAAAGCATCCAGCGAGAATGGAACCGCAATCATAGATTGCGGAACTTGATGCTCACGTCATGGCCAGATCAAGAACATATGTACCCTAGTAGGTGGGATGATGAGGATGACTTGAAATTGCCTAACGGGAGCTTGGATTGGCGGCAACTGATCGACTCCGATCACCATTGGGATGTGACTCAAGTGCATGAATATCCATACAGCATGAGGGGTGAGTTGTTATGGCCGGGTCCACATCCAATGGTCTTCGACGGATCCGTGTGTGGGATTTGCGGCAGTCCATTTGGCCCAGAGGGATGCTTTCAAGTTGGATCGTGTGGGGGCCAATTCCATCCACAATGTCTGATAGTGACAATGATCAGGAGACGGCAATGTCCCCATTGCAGATCACCCTTCCACCCTCGTTTGTACCTCCAATTTGGCCTTCGGGATTACATGCCTAAGGACTGGGTGGTAAGGCCAACGGACTATCCCTTCAACCTTTGCGAGTTTGATGGGACTTCTGTTGAGTAGAATTGGTTATTCAATCGTGCAACGGTTGAACTTTGGAACGATAACAAAGATGGCGAATGGACACAAAATCCACGTCAAATTTTGTATGTTGCAGACGAGTTGTTTCCCAACAAGCCCCCAAACCATGGCATGAAAAGATTTTTGTACCAAACTTTTGGTTGGCATTGGGATGCGACAACCATGCAATTACGGAGAGGCATTCAAACTCCTTTTTACAATGCAAGTGGTGAACTATCAATATCGGAGCATGAGTTGGAAGAAGATGCACATGAGATGCCCATGGAACGGGATTCCCATTTTGAAGCGCACTTAGAGCAGTCGTACCACAAACACAGAACGCAGTTGGAGGCAGTTGAAGCACTCTTGAATAGAGTTACGGATGATGCGGTATTGAGATGGCTAAATGGGGGGCCTAGACCACGTACTGCCACTCCACTGTCTCCTGGAAGTCGTCCATATCTCACCCGTGAAACCACGCGAATGATGGAAGCCGGGGAATCATCACGAGCACGACGAGGATCTACTTCAGCTGCAATAGACCTCGATTCAGATTCGGATTAGGCATTTTTGTAGCATGTTTAGAAAGTTGTATAGGAACGGAGGAAGACTTTGTACACATTGAACATATTTCATGTTCAAAGAATATATAATATAAAGAGGAGTTACCGACAAGTTGTCATTTCTAAGATCGTGTAAAAGATAGCATATGGATGTCACATGTTTTAATGTTATTCGAAACTTTTAAAAACTCACTTGAATATTTGTAATTCATATGATAGTCTAACCAAAAGTACTATTGACTACATAGTCAATATTGAATACCACATAAAGATATAATTATATAAATATGCAATAAATCATTTTAAAAAACATGCAATAAATAATTTTATTACTATAATAAAATGATACAACTTCGAACGTAACGTTCGCTTTGTGGTCTAAATGTCTTACCGAAGGCCCTAAGGTTGTAACTTGTATCAATTTTGACGGAAGTAATAAATTATGGGAGTACGTGGGAGCACCGAAAGAACACATTTGTGCAAAACCATTACGTTCGAATCCGTACTGTAGGATCATTTGCTTCGACACATCTTGGGTCCTCTTCAGACTCGTCTGTGCTGAAATCATCATCTGTGAGCCCAAAAGGGTGCCCACATTTAGTCTTAGACCCTTGAAACGTTAGTTGATGCACTTTGAAGTAGCATGTTACTTCACAAAAATATAAAAAGTGAAATGTTAGTCTTAGAAGTACCATGTTGTAAGAGGCTAGGATATGAGTTGTTATTGTGTTTTTACCTTCGGAAGGATTTGAGTGAATGAGGATAGGTAAGGAGAACTTGGATTGAGTAGTTAGTGAGTAGGCTAGTACAAATGGATGGAGACAACCAAAGTGACTCAAGAGGCAAGTGCATTCGAATTGGGATGAATGGAGGATCACATGGAGCGCACAAGTGGACCACCTCATCATGGCCACTTAATGGGGAAGGTCCAAGGAAGAATGCAAGGTGGAGGATAAGCAAATTCTCAAAGCACCAATCAAATCACGAGTTAAGCATCGTGGTTTGAATTAAGTGGTGAGCAACGATTTGGGAAAGTAAGGGGAGAAAGTTATGGCGGCGGAAAGCGAAGGAGGCTAAGTTTGGGTTGAAGCATCCCAAGTTTGGTAAAGTGTGGTAGGTAGAAAGCCAAGGCTAGTTAAATGTTCGAATTAGGATCCTTGTTGATCATTTGAGGGAGGAAGGCTTAGAAGATAGGATTGGCGCCTACTAAGTAGGAGGAAATCTCAAGGGCTTATCGTGAGCCTTGAGGGTGCTCACCCCCTCAAGCTTACTATATAATCCCTCATTCTTCCCTCACTCATCCTCTCTTTTCTTCTTGCTCCCTTGGCACCTCATGTGGTGTGAGTGTGGGTGTGTGTGGAGCAAGAAAGGTGCACGTGGGGGTGCAAGGTTTCAAGGTGGAGAGCTAAGGCCAACTAGTCTTGAAGTTAGCTTTATCTTGTGTAGATGGAGTATTTGATTTGAGGCATTTAGAAATAAGTGCTTAGCTCATGTTATTTAGATTTATAGTGTTTAGATTTATGTTAGATTAAGGCACTTAGTTTTGTGTTTAGTAATTGGCCGAAGGCAGGAGCAGTTGGTTTAAGTTGTTAAGCTGGGGTTAAGTGTTGTCAGACTGAAAGGTTGCTAAAACCGGTCTGCAAGGTATGCTGAGGCAGCTGGAATCGGTTCTGCCAAGGGGGCAGCTGGGCTTATATGGGCTGGGTTAGTTTAAAGCTGCTAGTACTAGTTCACGGTGTTGGGTCAGTCTCTACAGTGCTGGGTTAATACAGCTGCTGGAAGCCTGGGAGGTATTCAGTGTGGTTACTAGTTAGCCTACAGCTGAGAATAGTTAATTGGCAGCTCAATGGGATTATTCGCAGCTGCTGGGTGTTAAGGCTAAATGCAGTTAGCCTAGGTTTAGTCGCAGCTGTTGGGGGATTGAGGCTAAATGCATACAGACCACAGCCCCTAATTAGCAGCAGCTGGGTGGGCTAAGCATGGTGAACGCAGAGCTGGACTAAGGGCTACTTCACACACGAGACTGAAAGCCGTGACCATTTCACTTCAAGCACTCTCATTGGTAGAAAAGGTGGAGCCGGCCCAAGTTCGCTTCACACTATGCTTGAGGAACCAACAGATGGCCCAAGGTTGGTGAAGGCTGCCGGTTCGAAGTCCATCAGAGCTGGGCTAAGTTTGGTGACGACTGCTGGTTTAAAACCCAGCAGAGTTGGGTTAAGGTTGGCGAAAGATTAGGGGCATAAATATTGGGGTTAGGTAGGAGCTAGGTTAGAGATTAGGTAGGTAGTTAAGTTAGGATTTATGAAGATAGGAGGGTTAGTGTTAGAACCACATTAGGAAAATCTTATGTTGGTTGGTGGTATTAGGGAGTGAGCTTGGGAGTTAATTTGGAGAGTATTTGTGGTAGAAGATGTCATAACATTAATGAGAGAAATAAGTGTTTTTTAACACTTGTATTCTTATCATGGAGTGAATTGAAGTGCTAACAGTGATGGGAAGCACCAAGGCAAGTTGTTAGCTCCACACAAGTGAAGTGGCATTGTGTCAAAAATTGGTAACTAGTGCACTGAAGACTTCCGAGCCTCATGGAATCAACAAGCCATAGCTTCAACGAGGTCACGAGCACTAGTATAGAGTCAACGGCACGGACTCCATTTAGGAGAGGGATATCCTTAAGGGCTTGTGTAGCTAAAGCGGCCGGATGGACGTTAGAAGCAAACAAAGACAACATAGCACCCGAGCATAAGGAGGTTAAAATAACATAGTCAACTTGTGCATTCTCCACACACGTATGAAATCGTACATTGAGTTGTTAAAAGTGAAATTCCAGTTAAATCCAAGACCACTTGAAGGGTGAACCTTGCACTATGGACTCATCCAAGTCCAAATCCAATACCGCGGAGGAATGTGAGCCCAAACCCACTACTCGGACTACGGACGCTTAAGGGTGGGGGGTTTGGCCTCACATAATTGGTGCGTCCGCCGGGAGCGAAGCGGAAGGTAGTTACAAGACTTGGAGGCGACTAGGAGACTTGGAGGCAACTAGGAAAAATTGGAGACACAAACTTGAGAGAAGGGAAGGAGCACCCGAAACTCGGTAAGTATTCTCTCTTTGGGTTACATTTGAATTCATTGTATTTCAACTATTCCTTGGAATGAATTGCATTGTCAATTACGCAAATTCATTTTTGAGGAAGGAGCGCGGCGAAGGTACGTCCTCAACCTTTTTGGGGATTTGCTAAGAACTTAAAAGGAACCTATAACCGAGTAGCTCATTAAAACATTAGAGGGTAAATTCACCTTAGGACATTGAACTTTGACACTCACCTCGGGGTGAGTCTCAAAGTTTTGGGAGTTGTCATTTCATGCTCTAGATTAAATTAATATTTCACAAAGTTTATGGTGTTGTTACATTGAGTCACGATTGAGGGGAGTGCTAACTCACAGGGGGATGCGATTGCTCAAGGTATGTTTATTTCTTCAAAGTGAACTCATTAACTAATTAAGGAATGCCTTTTGTACTCGTGATTGTTGTTATCCGTTGTAGAGGGTAATTCCCGAATTGTGGATGGTGTGAGAAGTTGAAGGGTGAAGCCTCGACTTTTAACATAATCTACTCGGAAGGTCACCCCCTCACAATCGGTATTGTGGTGAGTGTTGATTTGCGGGAAGGTGCGGAGGTGATGCTCCGACTTAACCAAAAAATTAACATGAACATGCCTATCCCCTATTGGGATTCTTTCACCTAAGTGGGCTTGCAGGTTCTTTTCCTCACCTCCTAAAAAAATTATAACCACACCAAGACAAGTGAAAATATTAAGAGGGGAATTGCTAGGATGATGTGTGGTCAAGTGAGGGTCGATCGATTCTTATGGAATGCAAGGTAGGACTCGCTCACAAAAACCAAGTTTGATAGTAGGACTAGAGAAATCTACTCGAAAGAGGCGGTCCTCTAAAATCAGTGATAGATTAGAACAAGATAATGTTAAAATAGAGAGTTGTTTGAACGTCGAACCTAGGACTAGGTCAATTCTAGACACCTTAGAACTTGGAGCTCAACTTGAAGAGGAGATCACTCCCTCCAAATTGAGTGGTGAAACTTCTTCGGAAAATTACACACTTAGAGAAGAATTCCCGGTAGAAGTTGATAGGGGATTGTTGAATAGTTCACCGGTCACCATGGCCGAGGAACGGGGGATGGATCCACCACCCATACCCCCAATTCCGCCCATACCTCCTATACCTCCAATAGACCCATTGGTTAGGCCAAGAGGCCTACCAATTGTGGTTCCACAAAATTTAGCGGCGATGAATATGCCATCTCATCTCCCTAAATTTTATGGGACCAAGGATGAGGACCCCTCTCGGCACATGGAACGGTATATCGAACGGTTGGCTAGCTTCCTCATAACCGACCCGGGTTATTGGTTAGTGTGGTTTCCTACCACTCTAGAGGGGGAAGCCTATGAATGGTATCGGGATCATGCCGAGGGACATTTTAGGGGATGGGAACAATTACAAAGGGAGTTTCTTAACGAATTTAGGCCGGAAGTGGGTCAAAGTACCGCATTAAGGGCATTGTCGTCATTGAAGCAAGGAAGGGAGGAAGAAATTTCGGCTTACATTAGGAGGTTTGATTTAGTGTGCACTAGATTTGTGGGTACCATGCTCAACGACGACACGCTAAAGCAATTTTTCATTCAAGGGTTTTTTAAGTCCGGAACTATTAGGGGTGTTCTAGAAAGGAATCCCTTGACCTTGGCGGATGCCAAGCGTGCGGCTAGAGATATTGAAAACTTGGATAAAGATCACGAAAGGCTATGGAGAAGGGAGGATGAATTGATCCCACAATTCATCCCCATACGCCCTAGGGTGGTAGCGGTAGAACCCGCTAAGTATGAGAACCAAATTCCATATGCCATTGTGGACACCGGCCCCCGACCTTTAGCGGTTAGGGAACCGGCACCTCTTTTGGCACTACCGGCCCCTAGAACGGATCCACACTTGGAGGAGGTTGAGAGAAGACTAGGTGCTAGCCAACTAGGATTCCAAGAGGCTATGATAAAACAAATGCAAAGCCTCACGGATCAAATGTCATTAATGATCCGGAGTCAACAACCGGGGCCTCCACCCCCGGTTGAGTCGGGTAGGCATTCTTCCGGATTATGGTGTGTCCAATGTGGCCAACCGGGCCACACGCGTCAATTTTGTAGAAGTGGACAAAACCGTGACCAAAGAGGAAACGGTAACCCACCTCAACAAAATCAACGAGGTCAAGCGCCACCTCACTATGGAAATGGAAGCAATAGAGGACCACAACCTAGAGGGCAAGGTGGCCAAAATTTAGAGAAGAAGGAATTTCATCCCTTTTGTGGAAGGTGGCACGCTCAAGGACAATGTTGGTCCGAAGGTCAAGAGTTTAATTGTAGCAATTGTGGAGGAAGTCATCCCTCGGATACGTGTCGCCAACCGGACAAAATAATTAATGTCCCTTACCCGGTGGCTAATCCACAACAACAAGCAAGGGATAATATGCGAGGTGCTAGGCCACAAGGAGTACCGGCCAATGAACTTAGGCCACCTAACTTATACTATGACCATAGTAATGCTAGGCAAACTTTTCATCCACCGGCGGGCTTGCAAACTACAACCGGTTACATTCCAATACAAAATAGACAAGGAGTTCCACCTAATGGTAGTAACGGGAGACAAGCGCCTCCAACGGATCCGGGACCATCTAACTCCCAAGATGTTAGGTTCATGGATGGAGTGTTGGAGGCCACATGTGATGACATGCTTCCTCTCCCAACGAGAATTGGAGAGGAGCAAAGTCAATGGCCTCCTCACACCAATGCTATTACATATGAGTTAGTGAAGGGTAAGGGTGTGGTTGAAGAAGCACCTGCACTAGCGGTAACTACTAGGGCTAGGAGAGGGGATGCCCCGTTGGAGGTAGGAATAGGAGAGCAAGGAAATTACTCTTCGGATGAAGAGATTAATCTCTCCGAGTTGGATAGGGTAGCTAGAAGAGCTACTAAGGATGTGGAGAGGGAAAATATAATTTTACAAGATAGGGAGAGGACTAATGCGGTACATGACTTGGATAATAGCGATGTGGGTGAATGGGAAGGACCGGGGGTTCCCGTAGACGAATTCGACGTAGTGGGTAATTCTAAGGTGGAAAGATCTACCGGGTACGACTTGTGGGCGGACCTTAGTACACTCAAGGCGGATATTACTTTCGGCCAACTATTGGAAATTTCACCCACGGCAAGGAAAACATTAAAGGAGGGAATGCCGGTACACAAGAGGATGAGGAAGGTGAAAGCTAAAATAGCCGCTAGGATCCAATCACAAGGTGGAAGAGACGTGAAAGCTATAGAAATAGAAGTTGTTATAGTAGATAATGTGGTTCCTAATGTGCTAGTCGACGGAGGGAGTAGTCTAAATATACTACCGGAGGATACTATGAAAAAATTGGGACTTGGACTCACGGGGCCTTCACCTTTGGTCATAAATATGGCAAATCAAAGTTCGACTACGCCTTTGGGGATGATCAAGGATTGTAGAATGACTACGGGAGGCGAGGAGTACTTGGTCACCTTCCATGTCATTAAAATGCACTCCAACAAGGACACCTTCCCCATTTTGCTAGGTAGGCCTTGGTTGCGGATGGCGAATGCTATGGTCAATTGGGGTGGACCTAAACCATCCATCACTTATGGTCCGGAGGGTAATAGGGTCATAGTGTCCATTGGTTCATTAGAAGGATGGATGAAGAAGGAGATGTATTTGCCATTGGAGAAGGAAATTGATGACTTAAACGAGAATGAGATTGGCAAGGCATTGGTGGGAGTCGTCCATCCCGAAGGTCAAAGGGTTGTTATAGATTCGGGCTCGGGAAGTCTAGGTCCTAATTTTTACAATTATGGGGATAATGGGGATTATGCCCAATGGCTAAGGGAGTACCCCGAGTCCGAGGTTGATGTAATGGTTACATTTCACCAAGTAGGCTTAGGGAGTGAATTTCCTAGTGTTAGTTTAGGAGAGGGCTCATTGTTGGAGCCATGTGAGGTGCTCACCGAGGAAGAGTGGGTTAGCGGTGGGTTAACACCTTGGGTAGATGACGTGGAAGAGGGTGAGGTTAGTTTAATTCATGTAGATGGGACTCAAGAGGAGGATGTGATTATTGAGTCATCGAAATTGGAGGAGCCTTTACATTTCAAGACCACGTCTACGGGGATAGTTGTAGGTCAAGATGTGAAAGATTACCCCAATGTGCCTTCCGATTGGTATCGGAACAAAGAGGAACAAGCACATGTGTCGGAAGCGGATTGGCGGTACGTGGATGTGAAATTAAAGAATGGAAAAACCCGACAAATGAAGATGGGTTCCAAATTGGGGGAGAAAGAGGTTAGGGAGTATAGCAATTTGGTGGATGAGTTTAGTGATACTTTTGCATGGTCCTACGATGAGCTTAAGGGAATTCCTAGGGAAATGGTAGAGCACCGGATTCCTTTAATTCCGGGGGCGAGGCCAATTAGACAAAAGGAGAGGAGGATGAATCCTCAATTGCAATTGTTGGTGAAAGCGGAATTGGAAAGGTTATTGAAGGCCGGGTTTATCAAGCCGGTGGAAATCACGGATTGGGTTTCTCCTATGGTCTTAGTAAAGAAAAAAAATGGGAAATTAAGGGTTTGTGTCGACTATAGGAAATTGAATTCGTGCACACAAAAGGATCACTTCCCCTTACCTTTTATCACCTTGTTGCTTGAGGAGGTTGGAGGTCATTCGCGATATACCTTTATGGATGGGTATGCGGGTTATAATCAAATTTCCATAGCCCTCCAAGATATCCATAAAACGGCTTTTACTACACCTTGGGGTACTTTTGTGTGGGTAGTGATGCCATTTGGGTTATGTAATGCCCCGGCTACTTTCCAACGATTAGTAATGTATATCTTCACCGACTTGTTGTTCAAATCCATGACCGTCTTTGTGGACGATTTTAGCACACAAAGTAATGTGGACGATCACCTACATTGTGTTAGGGAGGCATTGGTTAGGTGTAGGAAGATGAGGTTAGCATTGAACCCGGATAAGACATTTTTGGGAGTGAATAAGGGAGTGTTGTTGGGTTATGTTGTTAGTGAGAAAGGTAGAGAACCCGATCCGGATAAGATTGCGGCCATAAGCGACTTGGCAACTCCAACCAATTCCAAGGGGATCTCTAAGTTGTTAGGACATGTGGGATGGTACCGGGAACTTATTCCTAATTTTTCAAAGATAGCGGTGCCCATTACCCATTTGCTCAAAAAGGATGTCAAATTCGAGTGGACGGATGCTTGTCAAAAAGCCTTTGAGGAATTGCGGGATAGGTTGAGCACCTATCCGGTGTTGATACCACCCAATTGGGGTAAACCTTTTCACGTCTATTGTGATGCTAGTAATGTGGCAATAGGGAGTGCGCTTTGTCAAGCAACGGGAGAAAAAAAGAAGGATCAACCTATAGCTTATGCGAGTAAGCAATTGACCCCCGCCGAAAGAAACTACTCTACAACGGAGAGGGAGTGCCTAGCCATGGTGTTTTCCGTTAAAAAGTTTAGGCATTACCTCATGTGCAACCCGGTTGTATTTTTTGTTGACCACATGGCTATCAAGTATCTAGTTAACAAGGCGGAGTTAAGTGGTAGGTTAGCTAGGTGGGTTTTGTTATTAGAAGAATTCGACTACACGGTGGAATATAAACCGGGTCGTATGCATTTACAAGCGGACCACTTGTCTAGGTTGTCGGAGGAGATAGGAAAAAATCCGGTAAATGATATGTTAGTAGATGATAGCCTCTTTGTGGTCACTTCTACACCGGAGTGGTATGCGGGCATAGTGGAATTTCTAACAACCCACAAGTTGCCCAAAGAGTGGACAAAAGAAGAGAGAAGGAAGGTGAGGGTAAATAGTAGGCAATTCGTTGTAGTGGGCCATAGGTTGTTTAGAAGGGGGTCCGATGGTATTTTACGACGATGCGTGTCAAAAACGGAGGTTGAAGCGATTTTAATCGCTTGCCACGATAGCGCTTGCGGCGGTCACTTCTCGGGTCAACTCACCGGGCAAAAAATACTTAGAGCGGGCTACTTTTGGCCTACACTATTTAAGGACGCCCATGACTATGTAAGGAAATGCGACGCTTGCCAACGGTATGCCCGAAACGACCTTAGAATGGAGATGCCTTTACATGTATCATTACCCTTAATTCCTTTCGAAAAATGGGGCATCGACTATGTGGGTGAGGTCCATCCCCAATCTTCAAAAGGAATGAAATATATTGTGGTGGCAACCGAGTACCTCACCAAGTGGGCGGAAGCCAAAGCGGTGAAGACCGACACGGCGGAACACGCGGCAACATTTATGTACGAAAACATAATTTCGCGGTTCGGGGTGCCGAAGATCCTAGTAAGCGATAGGGGTACTCACTTTTTGAATGACTTGATTCGAGAGATGACAGAGAAATTTAAAATTGATCACCGGAAGACTACACCCTACCACCCACAAACCAATAGACAAACGGAAAGGGTTAACGGAATTTTGGTGAGTATACTACGCAAGACGGTTATAGACTCGAAGCGGGATTGGGATACGAAACTAACGGCGGCACTTTGGGCATATCGTACAACCTATAAGGTAACTACGCGTGCTACACCATTTTCCTTAGTCTATGGTCTTGAAGCGACACTACCAATCGAATATGAAGTCGAGTCACTTAGGGTGGCCGTGAGTACGAGACTTACCGAAAGTCAATCCTTACAAAATCGACTAACCGATTTGGAAGCACTTGACGAAGGGAGGAGAATGGCGGCTCAACATATTGAGGCAATCCAAAGAAGGAGAAAGATTACTTTCGACAAACGACATAAGAGAAGGGCCCTAACACCGGGAATGATGGTCATGATTCAAGACGCACGAAAGCTTGAATTTCCGGCGAAATTCGATGCGGTATGGTTAGGACCTTACCTTGTCTATGAGGTCTTTCCTAATAATTCAATTCAATTGGAAACGTTGAATGGTGAGCTCTTTCCTACCCGTACATCGGGAAGTAGGTGTAAGGAGTACCGAGCTTGACTAGGCAACTTACCCTTGGAGCAAGAGATGTTTGGATTCATCCCCCGATGGTCGCCAATTATGTGAGCCCAAAAGGGTGCCCACATTTAGTCTTAGACCCTTGAAACGTTAGTTGATGCACTTTGAAGTAGCATGTTACTTCACAAAAATATAAAAAGTGAAATGTTAGTCTTAGAAGTACCATGTTGTAAGAGGCTAGGATATGAGTTGTTATTGTGTTTTTACCTTCGGAAGGATTTGAGTGAATGAGGATAGGTAAGGAGAACTTGGATTGAGTAGTTAGTGAGTAGGCTAGTACAAATGGATGGAGACAACCAAAGTGACTCAAGAGGCAAGTGCATTCGAATTGGGATGAATGGAGGATCACATGGAGCGCACAAGTGGACCACCTCATCATGGCCACTTAATGGGGAAGGTCCAAGGAAGAATGCAAGGTGGAGGATAAGCAAATTCTCAAAGCACCAATCAAATCACGAGTTAAGCATCGTGGTTTGAATTAAGTGGTGAGCAACGATTTGGGAAAGTAAGGGGAGAAAGTTATGGCGGCGGAAAGCGAAGGAGGCTAAGTTTGGGTTGAAGCATCCCAAGTTTGGTAAAGTGTGGTAGGTAGAAAGCCAAGGCTAGTTAAATGTTCGAATTAGGATCCTTGTTGATCATTTGAGGGAGGAAGGCTTAGAAGATAGGATTGGCGCCTACTAAGTAGGAGGAAATCTCAAGGGCTTATCGTGAGCCTTGAGGGTGCTCACCCCCTCAAGCTTACTATATAATCCCTCATTCTTCCCTCACTCATCCTCTCTTTTCTTCTTGCTCCCTTGGCACCTCATGTGGTGTGAGTGTGGGTGTGTGTGGAGCAAGAAAGGTGCACGTGGGGGTGCAAGGTTTCAAGGTGGAGAGCTAAGGCCAACTAGTCTTGAAGTTAGCTTTATCTTGTGTAGATGGAGTATTTGATTTGAGGCATTTAGAAATAAGTGCTTAGCTCATGTTATTTAGATTTATAGTGTTTAGATTTATGTTAGATTAAGGCACTTAGTTTTGTGTTTAGTAATTGGCCGAAGGCAGGAGCAGTTGGTTTAAGTTGTTAAGCTGGGGTTAAGTGTTGTCAGACTGAAAGGTTGCTAAAACCGGTCTGCAAGGTATGCTGAGGCAGCTGGAATCGGTTCTGCCAAGGGGGCAGCTGGGCTTATATGGGCTGGGTTAGTTTAAAGCTGCTAGTACTAGTTCACGGTGTTGGGTCAGTCTCTACAGTGCTGGGTTAATACAGCTGCTGGAAGCCTGGGAGGTATTCAGTGTGGTTACTAGTTAGCCTACAGCTGAGAATAGTTAATTGGCAGCTCAATGGGATTATTCGCAGCTGCTGGGTGTTAAGGCTAAATGCAGTTAGCCTAGGTTTAGTCGCAGCTGTTGGGGGATTGAGGCTAAATGCATACAGACCACAGCCCCTAATTAGCAGCAGCTGGGTGGGCTAAGCATGGTGAACGCAGAGCTGGACTAAGGGCTACTTCACACACGAGACTGAAAGCCGTGACCATTTCACTTCAAGCACTCTCATTGGTAGAAAAGGTGGAGCCGGCCCAAGTTCGCTTCACACTATGCTTGAGGAACCAACAGATGGCCCAAGGTTGGTGAAGGCTGCCGGTTCGAAGTCCATCAGAGCTGGGCTAAGTTTGGTGACGACTGCTGGTTTAAAACCCAGCAGAGTTGGGTTAAGGTTGGCGAAAGATTAGGGGCATAAATATTGGGGTTAGGTAGGAGCTAGGTTAGAGATTAGGTAGGTAGTTAAGTTAGGATTTATGAAGATAGGAGGGTTAGTGTTAGAACCACATTAGGAAAATCTTATGTTGGTTGGTGGTATTAGGGAGTGAGCTTGGGAGTTAATTTGGAGAGTATTTGTGGTAGAAGATGTCATAACATTAATGAGAGAAATAAGTGTTTTTTAACACTTGTATTCTTATCATGGAGTGAATTGAAGTGCTAACAGTGATGGGAAGCACCAAGGCAAGTTGTTAGCTCCACACAAGTGAAGTGGCATTGTGTCAAAAATTGGTAACTAGTGCACTGAAGACTTCCGAGCCTCATGGAATCAACAAGCCATAGCTTCAACGAGGTCACGAGCACTAGTATAGAGTCAACGGCACGGACTCCATTTAGGAGAGGGATATCCTTAAGGGCTTGTGTAGCTAAAGCGGCCGGATGGACGTTAGAAGCAAACAAAGACAACATAGCACCCGAGCATAAGGAGGTTAAAATAACATAGTCAACTTGTGCATTCTCCACACACGTATGAAATCGTACATTGAGTTGTTAAAAGTGAAATTCCAGTTAAATCCAAGACCACTTGAAGGGTGAACCTTGCACTATGGACTCATCCAAGTCCAAATCCAATACCGCGGAGGAATGTGAGCCCAAACCCACTACTCGGACTACGGACGCTTAAGGGTGGGGGGTTTGGCCTCACATCATCCGTTTTGGGAGTCGCGCTTCGAAGATGCAACTCTCGGTCACGTTGTGAGAAAATTATCCTCTTGGTCGGCCGGGAGCCATCTGCATCCTGTATGCCATTTTCATCTAGATGTGGTCTACCCTCATCTTCATTGTAGTCTTCAGCAGTAAACGGAAGCGATCGTCCCTGATACCTCTTCCTAGTACGTTTGACACCTCTCGTAGTTCTCTGGCGCCCTCCACCCGTACCACGACTTGAGTGCACTTCATCTCTACTTCCATCTATAAAAGCATCCCCCGTTGTACTTCCGCCTCCAACTCCAAGACCACCTCTTCCATTGGATTGACTGTGTGGAAGTGAAACAGACGCGGGTGGAATTGCAATTGGTATGTTCTCAACAACATGTCGTCGTACAGAAGGACGACGTGGCGCCTCTATAGTAACATTTCTTGAAACATTGTGCATAGCAACCAAAGTAGCACCCACCGCAGTTGCACGTGAAACACCCAATCTAGAAGTATTGGCAATACTTCGAGTGAGAGGACGATGTTGACCTTGTGCATGCAATTGCACCGTAGAGGTGGATGCAATCCTTTGAAGAGCACGGAATCGAGTTGTAGGCATTTCAGGAACATTGGGCGTTGGATCTTCTATACGATGGTTGGATATGAGGGAGGCATCCATGGATTCAGAATGTACTCGGGTTGGAAGTGGATCATGTTGAACGTGCGTTGGCTCATTTACGGGTAGTACATTGTCGCCTTCACCAAATGAAAGAGAATCGCTCCGATGTTGCAAGGAATCTACTTCAATTCCCACATTCTCACTGGCCCCCATAGCAACATTATGGTCAGATGGAAACCCTTCTCCAGTGTGGAGAGTTTCAACATGCGGTCTTCCAATAGACCCCTCATGATCGTCATGCATTCCGTCGTTATGTTGGGGGACATCCGGTTCATCAAACTCAAACACCCCAAGGTTTCCATCACTACCATTGCCATCCTCATCTTCTGAACCATGATTCTCGGAATCGAGGTCATCCAAATCAAAGTCGATGTCATCAACATTGTTGTCTTCATCATTTCCAGCCCTATCAGTTGGATCCACGTCATCTTCGTTGTCATCTTCTTCGTCAAGGTCATCGTCAGAATGGACCTCATTCAATTCGTACCATTGAGCAGGTCTTGGGCCCCTCCGATGTCGAATGAGCCTACTATTGGTATATATGTAGACGAGGTCCTCAGCACGACTATGCTTCAAGCGATTGCGACTCTTGTTGTGAACGTATGAGTACATGCTCCAATTGCGTTCACATGCGGATGCGGAACATACTTGTGCAAGGATACGTCTTGCTATTGTTTGGAGGGCTTTAGCTCCACCTCCCATTGCATCCCACCATTCATGGAGAGATGCGGCATGCACGCTCGGGTCAGTAGAATCAGCAAAAGGCCCTCGATTTTCAAGAAAATCTTGGTACTGGTGGAGGATTTGGACATAAGTGTCCTCATCTTGAGCAAGCCTGCGAAGAACTCGATTTAGGATTGTCCTCGAATTGTCATCCTCATGGAGTGGGGCCCAACCACGTAGAAGCGGATTTAACATCGCTCCAGCCCAGTGTAGATCATTCAACATCAACCTCCATCTATTTTGAAACGTTACCATAGCATTTGCAGCAAGCTCAGGGCTTAAGCGAAATGGAGGTTTACTGAATCCACGAATATGGGTTTGTAAATCATGCATGACCCTCCAAGCCATTCCCATTGCAGGCGCCTTGCCATCAAATACACGAAGAGCTTTAACAACCGGGATCACCATATACAAGAAATTTTCGCACGTGTTCCAGAATCCATCAGAACGTATAAAGCTTCGCACAACAGAGCCCTTCATGTAAGAGGTGCCAGATCTCCTCCTCATATCACGCATTAGAGTGATCCAATCCTCATCAACCACCATTCTTTCCAAAGCATTGCGTACTTGGAGAAGACGTTCAATCATGATGAAGTTCGTAGCAAAACGGGTCTCTACAGGTAGGCGGAGTGAGAGATTTGGTGACAACCTCCGGAATATAGCTTGAGAAACATGATGGTTTTTAACAAATACACAAATATGGCGGGATTTTTTTACCAATTTTTTCACCCATTCCTCCTTCCCCCAATCTTCTAAGAGGAGATCTAGGCAATGTGCAGCACATCCTTGAAAATATAGATCGGGATTTGCTCGAATCAAGTCGCGAGCAGCGGAGGCCATAACTGGGGCATTGTCGGTGCAAACTTGGACCACATTATGTCGACCAACCTTTTCCACAAATGGTTGAATTTGAGCAACAACGTAGACATGATCCTTGTGATTTCCCGTGGTGTCAATGGTACCCAAGAAAACGTCTCCCTTTGTGCCACATTGAAGAACGTTTAGGAGAGGTCGGTTTTGCACGTTGTCCCATCCATCACAACATATTGTAACACCGTATTTTTCAACGGAATTCCCCAGCTTCTCCTTCACTTGCCTATCTAGGTCAACCTTTATATCAGTTAACAACTTCGTACGGATGGCATTGTACGATGGTGGTGTGTAGGCTGGCATTCGATGACGGGCAGTTTCACGCACAGCATGAACAAATGCAGGATGTCTCACAATGTTGAAAGGAATGTTAGCTTCATAAAAAGCCGTTGCCCATGCTCTATCGAGGAGTTGTTTTGTTGACACATTGAACCCCTCCGTTATGTTGAGTTGACGTAGTTCACGAGGAGGAGTGCCATATATCACAACATCAGAATGTTGAGTGGTTTGGGACATAAGCAAAGGCTTTGTTTCACTAATTACGGAGCCCGCTATAATAGGCTCCAAAGGTACAATATCTGCCACCAGAGAGTCCTCATTTACAATGCCTACATGTAAGGGCACAATGCCTCCGCAATGTTCAAACAAGGCCCTAATATGCGGGGGTACCATCCTACATGTGGAAACATCAGAAGCACCCCCTACATGAGGTCTATAACCAAGGTGGGCCAACATTCTATCTCCTCGGTAAGATATGACGAACGGGCAAAACCTACATTTAACCTGCCTTTGTGATTTACCGGGAACCCTCCCCTTATCCTCGTACCAATGATCCCATGCATCGTTTCGGCGTGGCATGACTTCAACAAAACCTGCAAATACAAACAAGTTAGAGCAAGTCACTTTGATCGCATACTAGGTCCTGTTCAAGAGTGCCACGAGGGCAACCCTAATTCACAGACACTAGATTGGACAAAGTATACTCTGCATTCGGGTCTCACGCATTCAATCCTCACTCCTCAAAGGAGAATCAAAAGACTTGAGACACACTATGTCAGTGGAGGCAAAAATGGCACCTTGCACCCTCAATTTATAGTGTTCGAATCGGACGGGGGAGCGGACGGGGGGGGGGGGGGGCGGACGGGGGAGCGGACGGGGGGGGCGGACGGTGGAGCGGACGGGTGAGCGGACGGAGGTGGGGGGAGCGGACGGGGGAGCAAACGGGGGGGCGGACGGGGGGGCGGACGGGGGAGCGGACGGAGGGGGGGGGAGCGGACGGGGGGGGGGCGGATGTGAGGCCAAACCCCCCACCCTTAAGCGTCCGTAGTCCGAGTAGTGGGTTTGGGCTCACATTCCTCCGCGGTATTGGATTTGGACTTGGATGAGTCCATAGTGCAAGGTTCACCCTTCAAGTGGTCTTGGATTTAACTTTGGTCTTTGCTTCCTTTGTCTTGCCATCGCGAGAGTGCTCCACATTCTCCATTAATTTGTGCACGTGGTTTATTTTTAAAGAGAGGATGCAAGTGTTAAAAAACACTATTCTCTATAGTCAATCTCAAATACATTTACTTGTGAAAGCCACACATAACACTAACTAGCATAATGTAACTAACTACTTGTCTATGAGCTAATTAAGTAGGCTATCTACTAAGCTCCTTCATGAACCCATCTCTTTACTTTCTAATTACATAAACCTAGCTCCTTCATAAACCCAGCTCCTTCATAAACCCAGCTTCTTAGCTTCTAACTAAACAAACCCAGCTCCTTCATAAACCCAGCTCCTTCATGAACCCAGCTCCTTAGCTTCTAACTAAACAAACCCAGGTCCTTCATAAACCCAGCTCTTTACTTTCTAACTAAACAAACCCAGCTCCTTCATAAACCCAGCTCCTTCATGAACCCACAACTTTGTAGTTGTAATCCCCAACTACCTCACTAATTATTCAAGCCCTCAACTAATCTTCCTACCTAATTTTCCTAATTCTACTAACAACCCCTTTCTAATCACACAATTCTTCTCTAATCCTAAAATCCTAAAATCCTAGAGAGGAGAGGGGGAGAGAGAATTTCCTAACTTCACTAAGACTAACTAATCCACACAAGTATATTTTTGCACTCATCACAACCTCAAGTGCTCAACTCTTAAACATGGAACTTGCAACCACGTATATTCAAAACATGAACTTTAAGTACCACAAATTGGAATCATGAATTAACTTTAAAATCCTTCACGTCAACACTAATTCTACCAAGAGGTCAAGCCCTCTTCAAGGCTAACAAGCCTTGGCTCTCAAACTAAAAACTAAGCACACACATGTGCTCCAATATGGCTTCCCACACCCACACTTATAACTCGTGGGGTGCCTTGGAGCACAAAGGAAAGAGAGGATGAGTGAGGGAAGAATGAGGGATTATATAGTAAGCTTGAGGGGGTGAGCACCCTCAAGGCTCACGATAAGCCCTTGAGATTTCCTCCTACTTAGTAGGCGCCAATCCTATTTTCTAAGCCTTCCTCCCTCAAATGATCAACAAGGATCCTAATTCGAACATTTAACTAGCCTTGGCTTTCTACCTACCACACTTTACCAAACTTGGGATGCTTCAACCCAAACTTAGCCTCCTTCGCTTTCCGCCGCCATAACTTTCTCCCCTTACTTTCCCAAATCGTTGCTCACCACTTAATTCAAACCACGATGCTTAACTCGTGATTTGATTGGTGCTTTGAGAATTTGCTTATCCTCCACCTTGCATTCTTCCTTGGACCTTCCCCATTAAGTGGCCATGATGAGGTGGTCCACTTGTGCGCTCCATGTGATCCTCCATTCATCCCAATTCGAATGCACTTGCCTCTTGAGTCACTTTGGTTGTCTCCATCCATTTGTACTAGCCTACTCACTAACTACTCAATCCAAGTTCTCCTTACCTATCCTCATTCACTCAAATCCTTCCGAAGGTAAAAACACAATAACAACTCACATCCTAGCCTCTTACAACATGGTACTTCTAAGACTAACATTTCACTCTTTTTATATTTTTGTGAAGTAACATGCTACTTCAAAGTGCATCAACTAACGTTTCAAGGGTCTAAGACTAAATGTGGGCACCCTTTTGGGCTCACAGCGGACGGGGGAGCGGACGGGTTGGGAGCGGGGCGGGGGACGTGGGCAGACGGAGGTTGGGAACGGGAGCGGACGGGGTTTGGGTACAGGAGCGGACGGGGTGGAACGGGGATTGGGAACGAGGGCGGACGGGTGGGAACGGGGATTGGGAACGGGGGCGGACGGGGGGGCGGACGGGCGCTAGTAGAATTTTCCCCACTTTCCCTTTACTTTGCTGACATGTCGTCACACGTGGACAATGTAAATCCTACGTGTCCGAAATTGGGTAATGTAATTACACAAAAAAATCGGTAAAATTCAAGTCCGGCAGGATAAAGACAGCATCCGGCATAATCCGGCATAATGTCGTGACGGATACGTGTCGTGACGGCACGACATTATGCCGGGATAAGCCTCCGTCACGACACAATAGACAACCCTGATAATCACTTATAATGCATTTTAGTCCAATCTCGAGTGATATAATTTGTTTTAATGTAGGAAACTCATGTAGCTTTCTAACAAGGAATCCAAAAATGTAATTATATATAGAAAATGAATATTCCTTGAAGCATATAATTGCATCAAAAGCCTACTTATATGAGTTTTTTATTACATAGACCAAAGGCCAAACTGCCCAAACTTTTTGGGTTTTTTAATCAAATTTAATTTTTATTATTATAAATAAAACATTGCCAAATGACTTCTAATTTTAATTGGAGGCAACTTCTTGTGTGGATCTTCTTAAAATATGCATAGGCAACTTATTGGTCTAACTATTGGGATAGAAGACTGTTGATTTGTGTTAGGATATGGTTGAGGTATGTGTGCTCATTTATTTATTTATTTATTTATTTTTAATGCAACCCAACTTTTTCTACATCTCATTTTATTTAATTTGGTCTTCACCCAATTTTTTGGTCCTTTTGTTTTTGTATAATTTGGTATAATTTTACAAAAGTCATCCTCTAAGCCGTTTTAATGCCAATGCCCCCTACGTATAATATGGGAGTTGTGTACCTGGGTTAAAACCGTGACCATCAAGACTTGGTATTTGGAAAGGGTCTATAGGATGTGCAACAAAATTGGCAACATGTGGATTGAGTATTAATAACTAATTGACCTCTAGAACTAGCCTTCTAATATGAAAATAAGGTTATGTTGGTATCAAATAAGAATGGGTCAATGTGGACCTATGATTTGACAAATCATTTGATGGTAGAGTTAGAAACCACTGTTGCATTGGCTACAATGACTTATACTATAGAAACAAATTTATATGAGTTACATCCAATGAATTAACGAGTGTTCGTTGATTTCATCAATGATAAATATTAAATGTGTCTTGCTAAGAATATTTAAGCTATATTTTCCATATGATATTTCCGGCGTATACATATGATTGGGGTCTATATGATTTATTTATTTCTCACTTGTTTATGTATTTAAGGGGATTTCCTAGCTACATATTGTACATGTATCATTTTTAAGAAGGGGAAACTCTTGTATATTAGGGATATTGATTTCAAGGTCATGCACATACGTAGTTCTTGGTTCTAACAATGAGTGCATCCCCTGTGGCGGAAGGCTTCACATGGACCAATAGGCAAGTGGCTGTGATAAAGGGTGGACAACAAGGATGATATGGGTTTGCCAGGCCATACCAAAGCACATAGTAAGGCATCTAGGTAGGGATAGGGATAATTCACCCACAATATTGGCCTTCTAGCCTAGATATAGGGATGGGTGGGACCACCCTTGAGGTTGGCACCCCGTGTATACAACTCCCATATTATACGCAAGGGGCATCAACTTTAAAATGGCTTAGAGGACAAATTTTGTAATAAATTATATTAAATTATATTAAAAAAAAGACCAAAAAGTTGGGTGAGTACCAAATTAAATAAAATGAGATGTAGAAAAAATTGGATTGTATGTTTATTAAAAAAATCTCCGCAACGTATATAAAAAATCCAAACTCCTATTTTTTTAACCTTGTAGAGCGTCTAAGAAGGATGTTAGAAGTAGATGTCGGTATAGTATTCACAAATACTAGAGGGCCCTTTGGAGGTCTCCCTCTTTTGAAAGGAATTGCAGCAATTACAGGTGTAGCATATTCCTTCTCCCTACCTCTACCCCCACTACATGAGCCTCTATGCTTCATCTTACAATCCATGTGTTTGTCTAAGACATCAAAATCCTCTATAGCCAATGTGTAGACATCATTATCTACATCAAAGACTATTGAAACAATGCATACAACACTCTTCAAGCCAATAAAGTCATATTTGGCTTTTTCACAACTTCCATATGTGTATTCCAATCCTGCAATGTGCTTGTATCACTATATTCGTTAATTTGGGACTTTTTCGGCATTTTGAGACAGTTCCAAATATAAGAACATGGATAAAATCACACAAATATTGGAGAATGTTGTAAGATGCAAATACTTTGAAGCGGGTGTTCATATCAAGAACCCAATTAAGAACTCATATCAAGATGGTTTAGGTAGGACGACCCAAACATTAGACCATGTTGTTGTGGTCCATATATTAATTTGAGACAAGAGAAAGTCTCAAATTAACGAATATAGTGATTTGTAGTACTTTGGCAATATATTGTTTTTCTCACCAGAAAGATAAACACTTCAAGCGTAATCCACCTGGATTCCACTTTCTTCAACAACCTTGACTATTTTCTGCACCCTTCCAATGTGCCATACCAACTTTCCCTTATCCTTATTAAACAAGAATCTCACATTATCAAATAATCTCATATGCATTTGATCATCATCATACACATAAGCATATAGATGTGTGCTCTAATATCTCATACGCCTCAACATGTCCAAAGGTAACTTCTCAAGGAAGTGTATATTTAGCTCATAAATTAACCTCATTTTATACACTTGACCTTTACATGGTACTTCAATTGTAGAGGAGTGTTTCAAGATACTCTTTGAGCTCACACTCAAAATTGTACCATATATATTATTACTTTGTTCTACATATAACAAAATTGATTGCAAAACTACTATGGCTTCCCTAAAAAGTCCATCATCAACAAATATGATTGTTAGTTTTCTCTATATAATTTTTATGTATATTATTAGCTAATGATTCATGACTAAAGAAGTGGGACAAGAGTCAATTCATTTCTCTGATGTTTGAAATATTTTTTTCATGGAAATTCTTTCAGTCTTATTTTGCATTGACAATATTCTCATGCCATACTTTCTTAAGGTTTTCATTAGTCACCGAGACATAATCATACAAATTAGCACTTGTCACTTAGGCATTTCATAACTACTATATATTCCTCTTCCTTCATGATTCAATAGTAATATTCCATCATTAGAATATTTAATCTATTCACTTCTACCAATGTAAGAACATCTTTCTATAGCTTCTCCAACAAAAAATGTATGTTAGTTTTTCACTTGTTGTCTAAGGAGAGAATAAAATCCTCACAACAATCCTCACCAATGTTACTTTAACGGCTATGGCAAATGGGGGTAGTTATTTTTCAACATTCTAACATAATAAACAACAACATGACAAGCTATGCGGCAATCAGTGCAAATCTCTTTACTCATCCAATTGCTCCCAATGTTATAACCATGTCTTTTTATGGAGGATGTACTCCATCCCATAATAAAACATATGCGTAACAAATAATGGAAGCATTACTCTCTCATACATTATTCCATGTCCATAAAAAATCTCTAAGAATGCCCATAATACTTCTAAGTAAATAATCGTACCCAACACACATTCCTTCATGAAGGCCCTATTTACAACTACTCCAACATGTAATTTCTCCAAACATGCTCTAACTCAAGGAAATGAAATATGTTGTACAACATGGTAATTTTGTTTATATCTTCATCCAACAAACCATGCTCATGGGTGCAAGCATAGTAAAGTGGACCAAAAAAGTGCTCCGGTATATGAAAGCCATGATTTTCTTGGTCAAACGCCTATAAGTAGTAGCAAAATGTTGTTTAAAATAGATTATTTTCATGATGACCTCTATTGTTAAGTTAGGTACTCAAATATAGAATATCAATATGAGATCTTCAAAACCTATCATCAAAAGTGACGCATAAAAGCAACTGACTAAATATAGTTTTGAACGTAAATTTCATGACCTTAAATATTTTGAACTTGGAATTTCTTTTCATATTCCTTGAATTCATTATAAACTTGAGGTCATCGTAAAAAAATTTCAAAAATTCATCAATTTAATGTAATGTAATTGTATTTTAAACAAGTTTTTGACAATTATCTTTTCAATGACACCCACTTGCACCATCACTTGCACCGTCTTCTAAAATACATATACGTTGTTTGAAATTGTTTTTTGTGAACATAAATTGCTTGGCTTTGTAGATTCATATGTTTTCTTAATGTTTATGAATTTTTATTTCATAAAATTCAAAGTTAGTATATTGTTTTGGATCACTTTCACTTAAACCTGAGCAAAGATCAAGAGCTGTCCACTTTACCGTGCTTGCACCCTCATCTCTAATAAACAACTCAATGACCAATTGCTAATTAATGAATTATAAAGTAACAAATGCCTGTAATAGACATTAATCCAACCTTCCTTAAAAATCTATACCTTGGATTTTGTTTTATTGGAAGATAGCAAAAACCTAACTACATGTAGCTAATAGGGCAATTAGCTTCCTCATTAAGGTAGAAAAATCCATCTCCAATAACTTAAGCAAATTCACATAAGTGTGGTACATGTGTGATAATGGAGTGATTTTTCATAGGTTTGGAAATTGAAATCACAACGTTTAGCCAAAAATCACAATTTATTTTGAAATATTGATATCACAATAAATCTCCAAAGGCAATCTCTCCCAACCTATATTCACATGATATGCGACTTATTTCTAATAATTGATACAAAAACTTAAGTATAGTTAGTGTCATTTTCAAGGAACCCAAACCTATGTTGTTTAAACTTACTTTTTCCATTACGCTGTCAAATTCCTCAACAACTAAGTTTATGCCAGTCCTCTCTACCTATTTCCATCACTCCAAATTACAGAATGTCGGCTACAGGCATGGAACTTCACGGTTTCAGGGGACTCTGTGTATTATGATTGGGGCGGTCATCGGAAATGGGTTTGTCTACCTTAGGCTCATTCAACTCAGACAATGAAGCTAAGGTAGAAATGCCCAAAACGGTTAACCACCCTCTACCCGTGCACTAGACCGCCGTCATAATAGTGAAGTGCCATTTCTGAAACCAATCATGGCGAGGCGGCAACTTCAATGCATGTGCACTTAGTGTAGCCAATGGGAGTCAAGTTTGATGTACTCATGATGTAACCGGTTTAGGTGATGTTCTGTATGGAAATGCGGATTACCGTGTTCAGTGTAGAGAGAATCTAGTGAACGAGTAGGGGGTTTGACAACTTTCCACTTTGAAAAATTGTAGCATTTTTTTACAGGGCAAAAAATATGAAACAACTTGCATTCTTCATGAATCCTTCTCGTCTATCTTGGAAAATTATCTCATGATTGTAAGACCATATCTTCAATGCGAATCACCTTATTTTCACGGGTTATGGTATTTCTACCTTACTTATGCTCATACGACTAGGGATTCTCCGTTCACCGTAACTTTGCGCCCATTGAATTACCGACAGGACTGAACTCATTCATGAGTGGTATCTTCATCTACAGATTCTACACAGTTGTCTGTGAGGTGCTTTCATCCTTCCACCACACTTGTATATTAATGTCAAGCTTTTTCAGTGACGATCATGGTCGACATATTTCAAGTTTGCACGCTCACGCTGCTTTTCCTCCATCACAGTGTTGCGGAGTTGTGAATTGAGAGGCTTCAGGGCGGAAGTGGCGAGAGTGCCGCTTCGGGTAACAATTTAACTCTGGTTGCAGTGGCGCTTTTCGTTCGTGAGAAACTCGCTCTATCGGTATGATTTACACTCTGGTTTTGAAGTTGATCACCTTTCGAGAGCTGCTGTTCGTTGCTTTCTGGCGCTAGAGATAGCAGAGTTGCTGCACTATGTGTCTGGCTGCAGGTATGGCAAGAAATGGAGAAAGACGCCCTAATGCGAGGCTCTTTAATCCATTCCTCTTGTGTCTGTTGAAGTCGATCACCTTCGAGAGTTTCTTCACAGGATTTGCTGTTTGTTGCTCTGGGCGCTAGAGATAGCAGAGTCGCTACACTGTGTGTCTGGCTCAAGGTGAAGCCGACATGGAGAAAGACGCCTTACTTCGAGGACCTTCAATTTATTTCTGTCGTTCCTTGTAATATTTTCTCCAATCACGTTGCACATCCCGAAAGACATATGTGCTGAAAGGCTAGATTCCCAACACAGTGTTGCGGATTTTTTGAGTAAGAGACTTCTTATTGCAAAAAGGGCGCAGAAGTGGCACGAAGATCAGCGCCTGCTTTCAGTTAGAATTGATTGCAGCGCATTTCGCTCCAGAGTGATTTTTTCTGTTGGGATGATTAGCTTATAATTCTGAAGTTGATCACCTTTGAGAGTTTCTGTCCGTTGCTTTTGGCGTTAGAGATAGCAGAGTCGCTATACTGCTTGTCTGGCTGCAGGTTCAGAAGCCAGAAGTGGAGGAAGACGCCTAAATTTAAGGCTCTTGACTTCTTTTCTGTATGTCGTGCAATACTCTCTAATCGCATTGCATAAGTGGAAAGGCATATGTGCTGAAGCCCGAAAGGCTAGTTTTTCCTCTACAGTGTTGCGAGTTTGTAAATTGAGAGGCTTCTCATTGCAAAAGGGACGCGGAAGCGGAACTTCATTTCGTTCCGGAGAGATTTATTTCGTCGTATGATCACACTTTAGTTCTGAGATTCACCAGCTTCATGAGTTCGTTACAAGACTTGCTGTTGGTTGCTTTTCGCGCTAGAGATCGATAGCAGAGCTACACTGTGTGTCTGACTGGTAAAGCACTAAACGGAGAAAGAAGCCTTCGACGCTCTTGAATTCATTCTTCTGTGTCTTGTAATTTTCTCAGTCACGTTGCATGTGGTGAGTCATATTTAGCCCAGCCCGGTGGCTCTCCATGGCTGTTACGATTTTACTGGCCTTGGAGAAAATTTCGATCGTTCCGTCTAAGCTTGCAGATATTCCTAGTATTGTTTGCATCAGGCACAAATAAGTGGAGTATTCAGCATGCAGAAAACCTTCAGGCTGATTCTAGTGAACCTTTTCGGCTAAATCTTCTTTGATCACAAATTATGAGCAGGAGTGTCTGTAGGTACGTACAGACGAGCGGCTTAGTACATGCGTCCACTAAATTGATTCAGTCTTTGTCTGGCTGGTGAAACAAAGCAGTGGAGGAAGAAGCCTTTCACGCTCTTGAATCCATTCTTCTGTGTCTTGTAATCTTCTCCAGCTATGTGATTTAAATGAATCTTTTCTACTAAGGCTTCTTATAGTCACAAATGATCAAGATACACAGATGTAGCAGTAAATTGTTGATCTTCTTGACATCTGGTGCATCATAACTCATAAGTCGGGACATCGAGTACGTTTGACGCTCGAGTGTCCTGCGCGTGTCAGCTTTGGGCTCCATGCTTGTTTCTATCTGAGATGTAGTTTGTGATGCTAACCCGTGGTACTGTTGCTAACCAGGACTCGAAATTCGGGTGAACTTTGAGTTCTTGTCGAAGAAGAAAATATCAAGATTGTTCAGAGATTCTCACAGCAACAAAGACAGCAAAGGTGAGGTAGCACATACCGTGTTCTACTTGCTTTTAATTCTTTTCGTTACATCTGAGACCAGATATGCATGCGAAAAGTTGCGCAACGCTACCATACAAGACTGGGAAACGATGTCCTGCAAGTCGATCCGTCCTCTTAAATAAGCATTGTCAGTGAGATTATTCATTTCCCTGCTCATTCGGTTCATTGCCGTGCCCTTCGCAACACTTGCCTCTTGATGATAAATAAATCCATGTAATGCTCTCCTAAAACGTGCCTTCTCCTATTTCCTCGTCTCTGCTGTGCGATGCATTCATGTTAGTTAGAGAGAGAGAGAGAGAGAGAGAGAGAGAGAGAGAGAGAGAGAGAGAGAGAAGTCACCCACTTTAGATTTAGAGGAGTCACATAAGTACTTGATCTTGCTGTCACCACGAGGTTTCTTAAAGCCTTTTGGTGATTGAGCTAACATAAACTCTTTGAATTCCAACAATTTATCTTTAAGCCCATATACTAACTTGTCCACTGGACATTTTGTGATTGTTTGGCGACACAGATGGTTCAAGCAGCTGCAGCTGCCGCCGCGATACTAACAGCCACAGGTCTGGCAGTCAAAGCTGTCACCCCACTGGTACTAAATTTTTTCGGATTCACTTCAGCAGGCCCCGCGGCTGGCTCTTTTGCAGCGGCCTCGATGGCAAGGTAATTGACATCGAACCAGGGTAGAGTATCAAGTATCGTTTAAATATTTTGTGATGTAGACTGTTCTAGATTCATACTTGATTGTAAGTGTATATCATTTTCTGGTCTATTTTCGTGATTATATCAACTCTAAACAAGAACACAAGTAGTGCATGTCATCCACCCGTGACAATGAATGAGCCTCATATACGAAGCCCTTTACACTAGAGAGGTTGAAAAGAGGAACCTCCTCATTGGCTGAGAGCCTCTTACACATACTTGTTCACTCAACTCCACTTTACGCAGCTTACAACTTAGATGAACACCCAATCTTTATGGACAAGCTTTGGGTCCAAAACCTAAGCTTCCTCAACGGAGGTTGTTTAGGAATGTGGAGAGTTCGAGCCCTTGTATTGTGGCCCCAAGCCCTCAGGCATTCTTTGGCTTAGTTCCTTGTTTATGAACATTCCCCTCTTGACATATTTCACTTTGAGCATGGCCACTTGGCACTTGCTCAAACTAGTCCAGCTCTTAATTGTTTGAACTTTGAATGAGCAAATCCAAGTATGAGACCCCAACACACTCCCAAAAACTGCTACACTGTTTCGTCTCATTAGTGTGGGTATACCATTCGGAGTTACGTGTGGCTATAACTTTTTACTGACATTATCGGCTTTCACCAAGTTATATCATATTCTTTGGTGTGCATACTAACTACACTAAATGTGATATTTAGTGTTATGGCATTTAATGTCACTATGGTAACTGATTGTATGACACTTCTTATGAATAAGTGAACAGTTATATTGTCATGGATGATAGATGAGTTCATCCATTGGCCAAAACCCCACCTTCTCTTATCAGCAACTTGTGATGAAATATTGTCATGGATGATTGAAATTTGGATGGAAAATCACTTGGTCAGTGACAGTAATTGCAACACTGTAAATCTAATGTCCCCCCAAAAAAAATTCAAGGAATGGCAAATAATGTTGGGTTAACATTTAGTGTTGGTGACACTATACCATGGTTTACAATTAGTATTGAGCAAGACAATTAGAATTGGTGACACTAAATATCATACGGAGTGCACTTTTGTTATTGGGGTAGAAAATGATACTCAGTAAAAATTTATAGCAACACGTAACTCTGAATGGTAACCCACACTAATCAGACAAAATAGTGTAGTTGGAGATATCAATTTGATCTCCGGTGTATAGGGACCTTATTGTTGCAGCAGCTGCAATTTCCACTAAGTTCTAGATAATCTTCTACAATTGCAAGACACCGGTTCAAAATTGTTGCATTGTGTTGCAGTATGGGCAGCGCAGGGGTTGCCGCGGGGTCGTTATATGCAGCTTGCCAAAGTGCAGCAATGGGAGGCGGTGAGCTATTTGGTCTGTCAGGTCTTCTTGCAATTGCAGGAATTGCAGCAATTCTAGCTGTCACGTTGTTGTGAGCTCTTTCATGGGAGCATGATACCAGCTCAGAGACAAATAAACCCAGATGCAGATTTAAAAGATTTAGATCTGTGAACAATGGAATCTTTTGAGGTTTTTCTATGTGCATAGGAATTATCCATGCATAAGTCTTGTTGAGATTTTCCCCCCTTGAATTCAATGTGGAATGCAGACGATCCAATATTTGAGGGTTTTTTTGTGCAAAGAAATTTCTCCATGAATGTAGCCAATGTGGGACCCATGTTGAGGCTTGTTAAGATTTCTGCTCTCGAATTCAAGAATCCTCTCCGTACATGAGAACCCTCGTGTTGGGAATTGGTTATTAGGGCACACTTCTGTGTGCCAGCCAAATTGGAAAAACCACGAAACATTAAAATTTTGAATCTGGAGAATAAGAATCGGCGGTCAACGTAAATGTGTCATGTGTTTACTTTGGTTCATGGTGATGGTATGTGCTTCTCTATTCCTCTCAAATGCCACTCCTAGGCAATAATCCAACTCTCCGATATCACTCATCTCAAATTCTTTTTCGAGCTCCGATTTGAGTCATTTCAATTGGGTTACATTTGTTTGTCAATATGATCAAATCGTCTACGTAGAGTTTTGTCACCAACAAATATTCACCCGTTTGTTTGACATACAAAAAATGATCCACTTGGCTCTTACAAAGCCTTCGTTGATGAAGAATAAGTCGATACCGTGGTATCATGTTCTCAGCGATTACTTGAGCCTATATAAAATTTTCTTAAGTTTACACATAAGATGTTTCTTTCCTTCTTATACAAACCCTTCTTATACAAACCCCTCTGGTTGATCTATGTAGATCTCCACCTCCAAGACTCCATTCAAAAACGTTGTCTTTACGTCCATTTGGTGGACCTCCCAATCCATGGTCGCTTCTATTGCGAGAATGCATCTAATGGAGATGAATTTGGTCACGGGGACAAAGATCGTGTACAAGCTAACCTTTAAGTATCTTAGAGGCCTAGACTGGACCTCCCCAAGTACAAAAACATGGATTGGAAGTTCATACTTTCATTTTTAGCTAATATTGTCAAAAGTGACCCCATATCTAAAGTCAACTTATTCTTCAAGTGTAGTATTTGAATATGTTAAACACTTTGATGTTATAGAAGATTAAAGTTCATATATGCAGTATATATGCCCTTGGATGCAAATACAAACATCATGTTTTGATCATCAATGTTTAGTATGAGTATAGTTTATTTCTTGTCATTGACATAATACAATGTATATAAGAAGGTCTCAACCACATGAATATGTAAAATAGGATTTGTGAACTTGGTGAAGCCCATATAAATTGCGTATATGGCCGTATATTAGAGTTATCCTTAAAGTTTGTCAAAGTCATGGTTTGGTAGGGAGTTTTGACCCACTTTTGACATTTTATTCTGATTAAGAAGTGTTCAAGTGGTGTCGGAACCCCCAATTTTAGTGGAATGAAGGGGAGGCATTTGACTTTGGCCAAAAGACGGCTATATAGAAGTGAACTCCTTCTCAAACTTTTCGAGAACACCATTTTAGGTGCCTTCAAAGGTTTGCCATGGATTTTTTTAATTCATTTCAAATTCGTTATTTTAATAGCCGTCTTATGGGCAAAGTCAAGCGCCTCCCATTCATTTCACTAAAATTCAGGGTTCTAACACCACTTAAACACTTCTTGATCATTATAAAATGTCAAAAGTGAGTCATTGCAACTCCCTCCCAAACCATGGGTTTTTGAGAGACTTTAAGGATGACTCTATTTGAGACCCCACGTTCTTTAAGGGTTAAGCTCTTTCAGTGGAGCCCTTTCAGTGACGATCATGGTTAACAGACTCCAAAGTTAACACGCTTGCGCTACATTCCCTCCATCAGAGTGTGGCGGAGTTGTGAATGGAGAGGCCTCAGGAGGAGAGCGCCGGCTTCGGATAACCATCCCACTCTATCTAGTTGCAGCTACGCAAGTTCCAGAGAAAGTTGTTCTATCGGTATACTTTACACTCTGGTGTTGAAGTAATTGATCACCTCCGAGAGCTGCTGCGGTTCGTTACTTTTGGCGCTAGAAATACAGTAGCAGAGTCGCTACACTGTGTGTCTGCTGGCTTCAGGTGATGAAGCCAAATTAAGTGGAGAAAGACGCCTTAATTCGAGGCTCCCGACTCCATTTCTGTGCGTCTTGTTATTTTCTCCAATTACGTTGGACAGGCTGCAAGGCATTTGTGCTGAAAGGCTAGTTGTCCATCACAGTAGTGATGAATTATTTCATTGAGAGGTTTCTAAATTATCGCAAAAGGGGCACGGAAGTGGCACGGCGGAGACCAGCGCCTGCTCTCGCTCACAATTTAACTTTGATTTAAGTGAGCCTTCTCTGCTAAGTCTTCTTTTAATCACAAACTACGAGCAGGAGTGTTTGTCGGTGCATACAGATGTGTAGCTTAGTACATGCTTCTACTATATTGATTCAGTCTTTGTCTGTCTGGCTGGCTGTTTGTTGCTTTCGCTCTAGAGAGAACAGAGCTACACTGTGTGGCTAGCTGGTGAATGAAGAAGTAAATAAAGAAGCCGTGGATTCTCTTGAATCCACTCTTCTGTGTCGTGTAATTGTCTCCAGTTACGACCGGGTGAAATGTTGATCTTCTCGAGTGCAGCATAGGGGAGCATAAATCGAAGGGACGTCGAATAGGTTTCACGCTTGGGTGTCCTGCGCTGGTCACCATAGAGCTTCATGCTTGTTTCTGTCTGCGATGAAGTTTGTGAATGCTTACCGGGCCGTGGTTAATCTCTTGCTAATCAGGATTCGAAATTGCTGTACACCTTGGATTGTTATCGAAGTAGGAAAATCCAGCAAATGTTCAGAGATACTCACATTAACTAAACAGCAAAGGTGAGGGCGTACATCCTGTGTGCTACTTGCTTTGTTTCGTTCCATCTGAGAGCAAATAGGCTTGCAAAAAGTAGCGCAAGCCTACCATGCATGGATGGATAACGATGTGCTGCATGTCGATTCGTCCTCTTTAATTAGCTCTGTCAGTAGAATGTGATTTCATTCAAAAAACCATGTGCATTCTCCTAAAATTGGCCTCCTCCTATTTTCTCGTATCTTTCACTGGACGGATTTTGTATTTGTTTGGCGACACAGAGACCTAAAGCAACCGGAGAGATGGCGCCCGCGGCAGTCAGAGGTGTGTTGGTAGAGTTACCAGTAGCTGCCACAGTCCTTGGTGCCACTGGAGTTGCAATCAAAGTTGCCACCCGAGTGGTGTTGAACTCCATTGGCTTCACTGCAATAGGCCCCGCGGCCGGATCCACCAGAGCGGTATGGATGGCAAGGTAATCGAGATCATTCCATGGAGACACAACTCTAAGTCCACCTTGCTCCTTCAACATGACTATCAAGACGTGGTTGGTCAGTGTATATTTTCTGATCTAGTTCATGTATCATAAATATATCAACTCTAAACAAGGGGGCAAGGAGTACGTGTTTGCACCTGTGCTCATGCATGAGCCTCGTATACTCGAAGCCTTAGGTCCCCTTTACACTAGAGAGGTTGAAGAGAGGAGCCTTCTCATTGGCCGAGAGCCTCTTACACATCATTGGTCACTCAAATCCACATTCCACTTGAGCTTTCAACATTTTACCAGGCTTACAATGCTTTTTTCCCACTCGCACATGTAGGACATCCGACTTTCTTGGTCGTCCAATGTTTCAAAAAGTAGCCTCGCATGTGCGAATGCAAAAAGTTATTGAGACGTCCGACATTCGGGTAAAGTATTTCAGTAGAAAGTCATGACTTACACACAAAGATTAGAAACCAATAAAGATGTCACCAATCACAACCAGGGATTTGTGATGAGGAAGATAACTTGGTCTTTCCTCTTATTTTGTTTGAGAGTCGTGGAACATTTCAACGACCATATAGAACTCCGTGATCGGTCATTGAACGTTCTCAGTCATCCGACACTAGAGTGCACGAAAAGATGGCTCCCCAACTTGCGGGGGGGTCCGAGACATCCCGAAACGTCACAAATTCGCCATGTGCGAGTGGGCTATTAGGATGAACTGTCTAACAAGGTTCTAGTGTTTTTTGACAAGCTCTTGGTCAAAGCCTTAAGCTACCTCATGGAGGTTGGTTGCATAGGAATGTGGATAGTTCAAGCACTCATTTTGTGCTTAAGTTCTCAAGCACTCTTTGGTTTGTTCCTTTGTATATTAACATGCGCCCCTTGATATCTCATTTTGAGCATGGTCATTCTGCACTTGCTCAAACTACTCAAACTCTCAATAGTTTGAGCCTTGGATGAAAGCTTGCCAAATTGGAAGTATGAGACTCCCAAAAAACTGCAAGTTGGAGCCCTCCACTCGAGCCCCTCCACTCCACTCCAGTGTATACAGGGCCTTAATGTACGAGTTACATTTGTTTACCAAGTCCTAGGTATCTTTCTACATTTACAAGCCACCAAATCATAATTGTTGCATTGCATTGCATCATGGTACGCAGCGGGCCAGGACGCAGCCATGGGGATTAGTACTGCGCCGTTTGGGTTGCCAGCTCTAATTGGCATTGAAGCCATTCCAGCTACTGTGTACTTAGCTTTGAGGTATTTCATACGTCGAAGATGAGCAATCGTATTGATTAAAATGATGCCAGCTCAAAGAATATCAATTCAGAGATGCAGCTACAAAATGCTTGATTCTTGGAACTTCATAGTAGACCGACCTCCAAGTTTCTATGTGCACCCTCCATGGTGCCCTCCCTCATTCCATGCACTTACTGCAAATGATGACATCTTTGAAGTTTTTCTTTGTACATATTTTTTCTTTCTCCATGCAGAGGGTCAATATTGTTGAGTCTTGCTGTCAAGGATGCGATCTCTGAAAGATTTTTTTGCGCAAAGGAAATCCTCAATGTATTCGGTCAACATGTGGGTCATTGTTAAGTCTTTGTGAGATTTTCTGCCCTCAAATGCTCAAATAACAAAATACGAGAAGATCCCATCCAAAGCTTCGCCACCATCAGCGAAGTCCAATTGTTGTTGTGAGAACAACTGGCACACATAACAACTCTATGTAAGACAGCATTGAGCACATGAACCTTACGCCATTCGAATATTCATGTTCTTGGGTAAGTAACACTAAAAGCAGATACTTGAAGTGACTGACAAATCGTTTTCCTAAACACATGCATGTCATAACATCACTCAGCCATTCAGATATGTTCTCTTTCTAATCATCCAGTAGACCCGTGTGATACTGCAAGAGGTGTGCTAAGATTCAGTCTGAAGTTGTGGAAAGTGATCAAATCCCGGCTCTTTTATTCCAGGACAATCAGAGAACAGAAGGGATTTGGGAAAGCTCAACTTCAACCAAGATATCGACATGCATGGTGATTGGTAACAGATTCTTGTAGTGTAAAATCGTAACCATGGGTGACTCAAATAACGTAGCTTGAAAAAAGCATCTTCCTACTTCTTAGATTTATCAGACAAAAAAAAAGTCTTCAAATATGTGAATGTACAGACCAGGTAAAAATTGCCCGCTTCAGCTTGTACAACGGGTACCTATATCAGATACATTTCACTTTGGGATTTTGAAACTACTGCTAATCAAGTGGGGGAAATTATCCCACTTCCTAAAAACCTGTACAAGGAATGCTGCACTCGAGAGTATCAAAAACCGACTACACATCGTGGTATGGACAAATTCGGTATCTGATATCATTCTTAAGCTTGGGGGAATTTGACAGGAAGTCCACTCTCCTTCCAGGCGAGGTAGCCTCCTCCCATGTCTGTCACACCTGTGAAACTCTGCACAACAAACACCCTCACACTTGAGCCACAATCAAAGAGTGCATACTCAGCAAGCAATTTGACACTGGAATAGCAATTCCTAACCTGAACCAAAGCACTGGGAGCATAATACAGAAATCAGGTCCAGAAAGGATCAAGTCAAGTGACTCACAAATATGCTTGAGTGAAGAAAGAAAAAAAAACAAACCATTGGAAGGCATATATGTACATTATTGTGAAACAGTATTGCAACACTAATATAAAGACCTCTCAAAGAAACATATAGTAGATGAATAATGTAGAGTGACATACTGCAGCACGAAGTTCAGCTGCAGCCATCATAGAACGACGCCCACTCTGACATCCCTGTAGATTCAATGCAACCTTTGCATGTCAATATTCACCTCATAGCCAGAGCTTTAAGACACCATGGAACTTTCTAATAATGGCACACATATCCAGGTTCATCTAATGTTTCAGCGCCTTAAGAATCTCCTGAGATTATTCAGCAGCCATGTTCATTGGCATCATGGTAATACTAAAGAAGGATACAAAGAAACTCCACCTCAAGAGCAGTACTAACAGAAGAATGTGTCCTGGCAACTAGACACCCTGAGAATCAGTGTAAGAACTTCGATTTTATAATCAGAGAGAGTGGGTACCAAAATTTAAATAAGACCTACCACAACAATCTCATCATCCTTGCTGAACATTGCCTCCACCTGCTCCAAAAATTTGAGATTCTTGCTCATGCCTACAACAACGAGAAAAATTAAAGCTCTTCTCATCAATAAAATAGACATTTGCATTCTCAAAATGTTATACAGTTGCCCACTCTTATCTAATTCATCAAGTCAATCTAGTCCCCAACTTCAGTCCTTTTCATTCACCCAATGATTCAACCTAACTCTGAACCCCTATACTTGCACCCAAAAGCACTTAACCAGATCAAAGGAATCTTCTTTCTCTTCCTGATGAAGTCTTGGAAATACAGGTTTTGTGTATCTTGAAAGTGCTCTACCGATTGTGAGCAAACAAGAACATTTATGAACCAGCACCATTCAGTTGTGAACAAGAACACTTACTGCCAAAAAGTAGAGATTGTCATTCTTTAGAACCTCTATAGGATTGTTTGAGAAATTCGAATACATACCAGGTCCGGCTTTCACAAGGTAAGGAATGTTCACAGATCCTTCAACATGGCCTGCAGAATATTCTTCTTGAGTCCTGCTCAATCACAAATGGTATTAGGTGTAGTCCATTATGCAGAATACTGCATTTAGGTCTGCAATTCAGTACATTCTCAAGGGTCAAGAGAATGCAGCAAGACTTTGACCATGATAAGATACCAGCTATAGTAACTATAGAAGACTCCACTAACAATGCATGTCACATATGTTATAAAAACCACAAGTTCTGCACTGATCTTAGCTTCCATACTTTCTGAGGTTACCAGAAAATTATGCATTCATATCTATGCACTACTCCATTTCAAAATTCCACTTGAGAAAGGAACATAAACCTGACATCCAAGCAGTGGTGACCGGCATTGATAAGTTCATGAGCAACCTGCACTGGCACACTCCGTAATGTGGGGGGCTCTGCCTGACGTGCTCGGACTACCAATCTGCAACCCAACAACCATTATCTCTTAGTATATCATGATACCCTGCTGTATATTCTCGCAACAAAAACTTAGAAACATCAGACAAAACACATGCATCAAATTTCTGTCCAAACTTTGAATCGTTGCATAGAATGATCTTGAACACAAGGTGTCTGCAATTGTAGAGAGGGCAATAGCCAGTGCAGTGGCCAAAACCACTTGAAGAAATGAAGGTTACAAAACCTCAATAAATGCTTGGATATGACTATCAAGTTCTTAAATGAAAAACAGAAGTTGCAGATATATAGGTTTAACAATTGAGTTGCTGCAAATTGATCTATAGACACCATACAACACATAAGACCGATTGTGATGAACATTGTCAAACCTAGAACGTGAGAGTAGCGGTCAGAGACACATTATAAGGATTCAAGTTTGAGCAACTCGTAGAAACATTATGAAGTAGATAGCGAAACAAAAATTTGCCTGGCCAAAACCGCCAATACAATCAAAAATACTCCAGCAACGAATGCATATTGACATCCCAACCACCATCCCCGAGAGGTCAGCTTTCCCCTGTGACAAGATCCACATTAAACATTCCTTGCAGGAACTTGGAAGTTACAAACGCACTCTTACAGAAAAAAATAAGCCTCCACGTCTTGTCGTCTTCAAGAGAGACGATTTCAGCCTTTACGACAGTAAGTCCTTGCAATATAATAGATTTCTATGGTACATTGCCTTCCGAAGAGCAGAACTACTGCTGCCAATTGTTACTAATATGCACAACTCTATCGAAAGTTCCCCTCATAGCTTTGCTCATCATTCACTGCTCTACCAGAACTCTACATAAAACCAGATCCTCAGTCGGGTCCTCAACATAAGACCAGGAATTCTAGAAGGAAGTTCGGATGATGAAATACTCTACAAAATTATAAGTGAACGTATTCCAAATGACATGTCAGTGTCAGTGTCCTTAGGAACATATAATACGTGACAGACAGGCATTCATGTTGGACAGGATAGTTCATTTTCCAGAATATCGTGCCCCCTGTTTGCAAGCAGTGGCTACAATAATTCTAAAAAGACATGCAGCGATCCATCCTGCGCAATACTCCAGACTGAACTATCCGTATCCACTTTATGCAAGACGCATACTGTAATCGCGTATGCTCGATTCATAGCACCCAAAGATTGCTCCAAAAGAGAACCATGGAATCCTTCAATGAAGATTCCTCTGAACACGCAATTGAGAAGAACCGGGTGGAGGAACACACATAGTACATTCCACTGTAACCAGATGAACGAGCCTCACCTTGAGAATCTGTTGAGTCTTTGACATGTCGCATGTACGGACGACTTCTTCAAGGTATCGTTCGTGTTCCTCCGCAAAGAGGCTGAGCAAGGTCCAGCTCTGCAAGACAAACCGTCGGCGCAGCCAGCACCCTGAGAAGATACCTCGTTCTGGAAGCCTGCGGGGGCTGTCGAGACGACAGCACTGGCGCTCAAAACAGCCATACTTCCTCACTTCTTTCCGCGATAAAATTCAAATATCCTTCGAAGATATCAATCTGTGACAAGAAAATAAAATCAGCAGGTATAATTGCAAAGATTCGGGGAAAATGATATTATATCATTTTCCTACTTCCATCTCCGAAGCATCAACCGCCCTGTCTACCGGGAAAGAAGATCCAAAACTAATTACACTATCAGAGGCCTCTTCAAAAGCTTACAAGATTACAAGCCAACGCAATACCTGCTGCGTTCGCTCTTTCGCTCGCTAGAAAATGTCAAGAACATTCCCTTGCGTCCAAAATGACCGGTGACCTCGTTTCCTCGAACAACAAATTACCAAAACAGCATATCAAGAAGGCACTCTCTCGCCCGCTACTGACCTCACAAGAATTATCTCAAATCGAAGCTCAAGAAACCCTCCGGATTGCACAAGCAGCAGTCCCGTGGCCACCACTGGCTCCAAACCTGCAATATTCGAGCAAAATGCGTCCAAAAGCTCTAAAAACTCCTTCCAGACTCCACAGACCACAGTTTCCCTCGAAGCTTGTCGTCAATCGAGGCGCTCGGCGTCAGGATAACAGGAGAGATATCAGATCAAACGATTACAGACACGCAACAGTGGCATCAATTGTTAAGTTCTTCACCGCAAGGAAGGGATGGAGAAAGGAAGAGGACTCCGAAAGCTTGGCATGGCTATGGCGTTAACCATGGTAAAGTGTAGAACTAACTATAGTTAGGTAGTCTAGCAGGTAGGTAGGTAAAGGTTCGATGAGGCGGTAGGAAACCCTGGCGCTCTTATCCACGTGTAGGTACCTAGTGGATAAAGAAGGCGGTAGTAGGTAGTAGGTACATAGTTGACCCATCCATGTCAGCAGAGCCAGAGAATGACGGTGCAAAGGTAAGACAAATAGGCAATAAAAAGCACATAACATTAGGCCACTTTACACACGAGCCCAAGAGCCGTGACCATGAAATTGTGAGAGCCCAAAAGAAAGTGTCCAAAGGCCGTCCCAAGACACCTCCAAAATCATGCAGCGTGGTCACGGACCCTCAAGTGTAGTGTGAAGTCATATATGACATGGCCCTCAATCAAATGCTATTCCAATGAATTTTTATTCATGCGGATCCCCACACATGATAAAATAGAATAAATCAACGGTTGTGAGCATTATGAATGCCATGGTCTCCCGGTTTTGTGTTAGGCCTACCTCCAAGAGGTGGTTGTTGAAAATAGTCCAGGTGACCAAGAAACATGATCCATTGGATGCCATGTAGGAATCCATGTAGACTTTACATCCATCTTGCATTCACATACTCTGTTGGTCCCTCAAGCGTAGTGTGAAGCGAACTTGGACCGGCTCCGCCTTTTCCACCAATGAGAATGCTTGAAGTGTAATGGTCACGGGCTCTCAGTCTCGTGTGTGAAGTGGCCCTTAGTCAGCAAGGCTTGGCATTAGTCATAACATTAGTTAGCAAAGCACATAACATTAGCCAGCAGGGCAATAAAAAGCATGTAACATTATTCAACATTACATTTGGGCTTCTATGCCCAAATATAACCCATGGTAAGTCTTACTTGGAGTGTTGGAGTAACTTGCATTGGGAAATTCACTCAAAACCTGCACGGGGGAATATAAGATCATAAGTCCAGCTACAGCCAGTACACTAAATAGGTTATTTAGTGTTTCATTCTATTTAGTGTTGTTACCACCCTACCCTGCTCAACACTAATTTTCAATCCCTTGACAATTAGTGTTAGACATAAATGTGCCACTACCTTCTTTACTACCATCTCCCTTATTATATCATTTTTTCATATCCTTACTAACACTAAATTCAAACATGTAACCTCCACATATTACCATAGTTGATATTTAATGTTTGATATTACATTTGATGTTACTTACTTTCATAGGGTTATTGATATTTAGTGTATGCATTCGTATTTAGTGTATCAAACACTAAATATCCTATTTAGTGTAGTGCTTGACCATTTAACTCATGGGCAACCCTCAAAACCTGCACAGGGGAATATAAGATCATGAGTCCAGTGCACTAAATAGGATATTTAGTGTTGTTACCACCCTACCATGCTCAACACTAATTTTCAATTCCTTGATAATTAGTGTTAGACATAAATGTGCCGCTACCTTCCCTACTGCCACCTCCCTTATTATATCCTTTTTTCACATCCTTACTAACACTAAATTCAAACATGTAACCTCCACATATTATCATAGTTGATATTTAGTGTTTGAGTTTGCATTTAATGTCACTTACTTTCATAGGGTTGTTGACATTTAGTGTGTGCGTTCGTATTTAGTGTACCAAACACTAAATATCCTATTTAGTGCTTTGACCATTTAACTTGTGGGCAAATCCTATGCCAACAATCACCTAGACATAAGCCTCACAATCATCCTAGTCAACTTTGCCCATGTGCGTCGGCATGTTGGGTTGACACCAGTGTTCAAAGATTGAAGCCCTCATATGAGTTTCACTTTGACGGGCTTCCAAATTGCAGCCCTTCAACTGAAGGGTTGGTTCAAATCCAAGATGTCAATCCAAGAATATATAAATGAAATACAAAAACTCATATTAAACTTGGGCATGAATCATATGGTACATGTTTCCAATACAATGTGGAGAATTAAGAATCAACCATCTAACTCCACTTCTTGTAGTGACAATGCCCTACGCTTTGTTGGTTCTTGTGGCAAGCATATTATATTGAGGACTTCAAGTGGCATCTTCATTTTCAATTCGGGGTTGCATTTCGAAGGGTTGTTTTGAGAGAGGTATATTTTGAAGGGCCAAATCACATTTGAAGGGCATTGAAGACTTCAATCTTGAACACTAGTTGACACTATCACACTATGCAGGGTAAATCGCATAGATGCGGGCATGTTGATTCCTTGGCCCACCCAAGTGTGCCACCCATCTTACTAATGTTATGCAAGGTGGGGTTCACTACTCTAAATGTTGTAGTTAGTGTCATATGGTGATTTATGTCACTTGTGGTATTTTTTCTAATGACACCTCTTGTGAAGTAGTTTACATGTATTGTCATCCCAACTTTAAACTAGGATTTAAGCATATTTAAATTTATGCATAAATTTTGGACAATTCCAACTCCAATATGATGTACACTTGATCACAAAACACCACAAATGTGACAGTTGGCAAACATGGAATACAATTATTCGAAGTTGTGGTTGTTGTGTTGTTGCTTTTGTTGTTGTCGTTTGAAGTTTTTGTCCCCACAAGTGCACATCCCTAATTAATTTTTAGACAAGTGGTTTGTCCAAATATACTTGAATGTTAATAGTTACTTTTAGGTCACCCAAATGCAAATTATTAAAACAATGTTTGGTATATTTTGAATCTTAAAATTTGTAATGAAATTTTGCCACAGATGATTGAATCTTGGATGAAAAATCACTTAGTAAGTGACAGTAATTGCAACGTTGTAGATCTATAAAGCCCAAGCATTTTTACAAGGGATGACACATAATGTTAGGTTCATATTTAGTGTTGGTGGCACTACACGGGCCATTTACAATCAGTATTAAGCAAGACAAATAGGTTTGGCGAAACTAAATACACTCTAAATTCTGTAATAGCATGTTTGTGGCAACCAAAGCGCACGTGATGTTGAGGAGTTGTGTAGTGTTAACATGGATGCATGATGAAAAAGAGGACTACACATTTTTTTGCATTTAGTGTTGTGTGGCATTTAATGTTGTTACTATTCATTTACCTGCAACATTCTTGACCAACCACTTGACAAATAGTGTTCAAGTAGTGGTGGTAGAGATGGTGGTGGTGCAACCATGCGGCAACAAAACACAAAACATAAAAAAATATTATAACACTAATTGTGGAGATGTAAACATTAAGGGCGTCACTGGCATTTAGTGTTGTGGTTCGTAATTACTGTTAACAACACTAAATGCAAAAAACAGTGTAGTGTAGCATGTAACACCATCGACAACACAAAGTCAACATTGCAATAAATGGCAATAATTACAATGATGACAACATGATGTTGGCGAAAACGAGTTTGGTACCCAATGGACCGATATGGAATGTCCCTCTTTCAAGCCTCCGCATTGTTTCCAATCATGCACCCTAAACTTACCGAACAAGGAAAGTTTTGCATGCGAAACAACCAACTCCCTACTAAAACTCCGGTTGGGTTAAAGGATAACTCTAATGCTTCCTCAAAGAACTTAAAATGAATCATATGTTGGAACAATTGGTATCATTAGGTCATTGGCATTTTCATTATTACGAAATGTGTATAGGCATGACCAAGTTTGTTATTGTGAAGGAGTTGTTGCATAAGTTAGTGACCGTAACTATCATCCATCCAAACCCTAAAAGCAAGTTCATGGTTTTGTCATCTCAACTACATTGATATGTGCAATTAGGATGCCCGCAACCTATTTACCCATGCAAAATTACCTTGGGGTAAAAACCAAGGCATAAACACTTATAGCTTTGCTTATTCATAAAAATAGCGACCACGATAAAAATAAAATAGCGAATTCATGGGCCAAAGCATGGTAAAGTGAACAAAAGTTGTACCTGTCAATTTATAGGGGCATGTAGCCACATTTCCTAGTTATATAACTCAAAACAATAATAATGATTCATATTAAGGTTGCTAATAAGTAGATCATGATGTTTTCAAAAATATTTTTGCATTCACATCCAGAGAAGTAGATTCTAAAGTTTGTAAAGTATACTCCCACAATTGTCGGTTTTCAAAAAGCGGAAGTGAAGTAGACCTTAAGAAAATGTATTTTAGTTCAAAATTTGTGGAGCACTAACATACAATATGATATTGTCAAATACTTTAATTATACACAAAATCATAACAACTTTTGAAATAAGTAGGTTTTAGCTCAAACCCATCACTTAGTTTAGGATCTACTGCATATGAATCTCCATTACACTAACAAGGCACAAAATTTGTGCTATATTTGGTTCAATCCCATTGGAGGCCTCCACGGACTCATAACAACGTTTTGTATAATATTGAGCATGCTTCCCTTACTATATATGAAGAATGTATCACAGTTGAAGGACGTACCACTTTTCTTGTCCAATTTACCATGCTTTGGTCCTCATGTATTTTGTTACTATGATCGTAAAAACTCAAAACAGTGTGGAATGTTGATAAAATTAGCATGGGGCAACCTAATTGGAGATATCAGTGTAGGTTTTATTAGATTGATTTGATTCTTTGAAATGAAATTCAATGTTTGATCACCTTTCTTACATAATGTCCTAGCCATGGTTCATGAAAACCTCAGTGCATGTTGAGAAGCAACACTCGTGTCCAATACCCTAACATCTTGTTTAGTGTTCTCCACACTATTCAACATCAACCCACATTAATTGCCTCACAATTTTATGGGTTGCAATTGGAGAGGGTGTAATACGACACTTGGTGCTACATCTTCATGCATTATGGCCAAACCCAAGTACTTAGGCATGCACTAAAGGCAAGCACATCTAACGTAGAGTAGAACAAGTGGAGCTTTCTCATTGGACCTACCCTTTCCCTTCCATGCTGACTTGGAAAGCATTGTCATGTGCCTTCTTTCCTGGTTGACTATCAACCTTTATCACCAAGGGTGAATGTTCAAAGTATAACCTCTAAATTGGGGTAAAAAAATTCCAACTTAATTTAGTGAGCTTGTTTAGTAATGAAACAATAACCCACCAACCTATATGGGTTATGTTTTAGTTTATACCTCATTGGTAGGTGTTAAGAAGCCAATCCCAATTGGTGATTTACCACTATTGTTTCATAACTTATGACAACTTATTATAAATCACATTAGCATAACATTATTCAGATCCATAACAGTGTTATGTGGGACTGACAATATTTCACAAAATATTTCCAATGAAATATTCAATATGAATGTGAGGAATATTTGAAAATATTTTGTGGAACATTGTTAGTCCCACATACTGTAATATTGTTATGGATTTGAATAATGTTATGTAGAAGTGTACAACGACTACATATGACTATTAAGCAGCCCTATGTTGCACCCTTGCTAAATTTTGAGAGCCTAGAATTAAGAGAAGGTCTTTGCCAAGCCAAGCCAAGGTCTGGTGAAGACATTTGAATGATATCTACATGGTTGGTACATTCACGGTATTCAATGTCACTTACTAAATGGAATTACGCAATGCTCTAACTTCTTACTATAGATTTCATTTTTTTTCCAACAAAGGTTAGATAGGTTGTATGGACATTATACAATACGTGTAAAGAACATTACTTGGTAAAAAACCTACATTTGTAGCAAAATATTAGCATTGCGTAACTCCGAATAGTAATTGACACTAAATACCATAAACGGTGTAGTTGCTAGGCCACCTCACCCTGTGGGTATGCTTACTGTGAATGAGGGACCATGGAGAGCCAACTCGAAAATGAAGTAACACCATAATTCACATTGATGGCAACATCAGAGTTGTCATTCAAGCTAGTAGACCTTGACTCTACATCCACAATTGTTGGTGTCATGGCCTTGCTTTTGCTACAATACTCAACCTAAGTACACCAAAAAAGGATGCATCTTACAAATAATAGGATGACAATGCAACATTGATTCCTTTGCCCACATACCATTGGGGCAACGTTGAGTAGTGTTATCTACTAAGTTATGCATATTCAATATTATATTCTTATTTAAAACTTATAGCCTTTCTATTTTATTATCAATAAGTAAGTTTTGTTCCTAAATATTTGCAGACATAAGCTTTCATTCATGTTATCTCTAGTTTGAAGCATGTACCAACCTCCGACTTGGTAATCATGGCAGCCATGTTAGGGGGTCTAGTAAAAATCTTCTCCCTATAGGGGGTATATGGTTGAATCATCCCAACTTAATTCAATGACATCATTAATTCATGATCTTTGATGGTATTTGTGGGATCCTTTCTTCTATAGAACGAAATGACTAAACTAGCAAGTATTCCCAATGTTTTCACCTCCATCCTACATAGTTCCCTTCATGTAATGTAATTGCACCTTTATGTAAATTTGATGTTGTTTGTATCTTCAATGCATTTTGGAAAGACTACATAGTGATAGCATATGTGACCATGCATTTGTCATTCCAAAAATGGGTTGAATGTTGATAGTGACATGTGTGAGCAAACAATGCAAAAGATGGCCCATGGCATTATTTCATATGCAAAGGTGCAAAATGTTGGAACAACACACAATGCCACATACCCATACTTAAATATGCCGGCCTTAACATAAAGGAGTACGTTGCATACTCCTTTATTTGAGTGGTATATGACAAAGTGCTAAAAACATACACCAAAAAGGCACGTGTTACAATGAGATTGAACTATTGTGGTGAAAATAAGAACATCAATCATAAGATCAATAGTCAACATGTGTGATTGCCTAAAAAGAAGAATAAACTAACCTTCACTTTAACTTCTTCCAACTTTTCCATCTCAACTCCGAATTTGACACTTAAAATGACAACCTTCATGTTTCGCAATTGCTAACCGGGTGAGGCAACCAAAAGTGCATGTGAAGTTGGAAGTGTCCCGTATAGGCCCGTGTACTTGAGTACCATGATCCATACATGAATTGTGTGAGTACTTTTGCTCTCGGCATTTTGTTATCTTACGGCATCTTCTTTTTGCCACGGCACTTGAGATCGCTATCCCCACACTTCAGTTGCAACTGCAGGTGCGGACAAGCATAGGCCATGCCCTTATTAGCATGGTATTGCCAAGTGTTGAAAGTTTAGCACTTGGACCACACTTCTTGGTAGTGGCCTACCTACTCTTGGGTATGGCCGAAGGTCAAGAGGCCATCAATTTCCACCGATCATATTGCAAGAAACCAAGAATTCGGCCTCTCCACCCTTCACACTAGAGGCCAAAGTCCAAAGGCCATCACAATTTAAAATGCCTACATTGAAGTACGTTTTGACCAAGGTGACGGACTCTCGAAAGAAGTTTGGGTCGGACGGGAATGGAAACCCAAACTATGATCGAAAGGCTGTCGATTTTTTTCATAAAAAAAAATCAAACATTGACAAGATCTTGGTTGTTAGATTGGAGGGGTTGTTTTGGGCAAGGAATAAAGTGGGATGCTCCTTCTTCCTTTGGACTTTGGGATTGGCCTTTGGAGGCTTCACGCTATGGCCGTCCAAGTCGAGAGGCTGTGGGAGTTCATGGCCAAAGGTTTGGACTTTGGGCTTGGCCTTTGGAGGCTTCTTACTGTGCCCGGCCGAAGGCTCCAAATCCTATATTTTATTGGTTGTTTTCAGCCCATTTCTTTGGACTCCTAACAAAGTTTGGCCATTCAATCCCACGGCCTCTCGACTTGGACGGCCATAGTGTGAAGCGACTCTTGATTAATAATGGGTCACCTCATATTGTGACAAGTTTTTTATGTAGCATTCAACAACCTAGTAAACTACATGGTGATTCAAACTTTTAAGGAAGAGAAATATAACCTCAAAAATAGGTCTCACATGCACAAATACTACACTAAATATTGTATTTAGTGTCAATTAATATTTGGAATTATGCCATGCTATATCTATTTATTTTATATCTCATATTTCACCAATGAACATCAAATTGGTTGTTTGGACATTATAAAACATTCACAAACTTTATTTGGTAAAAAATGACATCAACAGGAAAAAAAACATAGCATTGTGTAACTCTAAATCGTAAGTGACACTAAATTATCATATTTTGCAAAGTTTGGAAACATTTGCCTTTTCACACTTACCCATTTTGATCTTGTGTTGCATGACTGAATTCATTGAACTCTAAATCATGAGATTCTAAAAATTGGAGAATAAATCCACGAAACATGAAGACTTTGGACAAAGTTTGAGTAATAAAACTATGTCACCATGGAAACATACAATCAATAATATGGCAATTTTGGATCCACACCAACATGAATATAGAAATCGTTTTTTTATCTCACTAAAACTAAAACCACTTTTTGGGTTCGTTTTGGATGCAAGTGAGGGAGTCCATTCACTTAAGGCGATGGGGAAAAACTTCATGTCTGAATATAGGCAACAATGAGATGTTGACTAATGAGGTGCCGACTAATGAGATGTTGGCTAATGAGAGGCCATTGACTATGCTCAACATTCATGCATTTGCACTTGCAATTGAAGTCCAACGAATATTTTTGCATAAAATAATTAACATCTAATTTTAATGAATATAAACCATATTTTAAGGGGATTGTTAAATCAATCACGTAGTTTGTTAAAACAACCATAGAGATGCGTCGAATGGCCACATGACCTATCAAAGTTTGATTTTTCATAGGACACATGAAGAAGAGCAAGGTGTCAACTATGTGTTATAATCGATAAACTTGACCAACTAAATAAATTAAACAACTTATCCAATGCTTATGTATGCATCTATGTGGTCATTTAACCAATGTGTGGTCAATATAAAAATCCCTTATTATAATAGTGTCTTGAGCAACCCTTTTTAAAGGCTAAAAAGGGCCAAATAGCGAAACAATTTGGGGACCATGAAAAACATGTGTTAAAATATTATAGTTTGCATAGTGGCAAGGGCCATCATAACTTTGGCCTCCACATATCTAAAGCCACAAAGCTCCATGAATGCAACCCTCCACTAACCTAGAGGCCATGCCCGTCTTCTCTCAGTTGTTTTCCTCCACTACATGTAGCTAGTGACGGGACACCCATGTCGACGGATTTTAGTCCCATCGCCACTTGTGAGATCTCCCACATCCATTTCCCCCCTCCCTCAGCTCTTCATTGCCATAGTAGTCACAAATTGCTGGTCCGCCATTGCCTTTGGTAGCAACCTTGTGTTTGGTTTCATCACCCAAGATGAATGTGCATTGGTTGCTAGTACTTAGTGGTGGTAATTGCAGTGACCAATGACCGGTCTCTTTGTTGATGACTCCCTAGTTCCAACTTGCTAAGTTTCCGTTCCTTGATGGGGAGTTTGTACTTGCACACTTCACTATAGTGGGAGTGGTGAGCACCTGTCTTGTGGCGGTCATGATTGAAGTTGTTGGGATTTGTGTGATTGTGGGGGATGGATTCAACGGTTGATACCATGGTTGCACACACATGCCTTGGCCAAACATGGAAGCTCAAACCCTCCCCCGTTTATGTTTTATCTTGTGTCTATTTTGTTGTGATTTGTGGTTGTTCTTATGAATGTTATTGGCATAGCGTGGGATGTGGTTGAATGTGAGGTGAATCTCATTTTCTTGGTAATTTGCTTCCTCCACAATCTAGTCCTCTTGGTAAACTGCTCTCTTGGTAATTTGGTCCTCAATTTAGTCCTATGGTAAACTACTCTCTTGGTAATTTGGTTCTCTTGGTAATTGTGCAACCAACTCTCCCTCCATGATTGACCTTAAATGTGAATCTTGAATCTGTGTCAATCACAAACATGTCAAAGGGGGCTAAGTTAAAGCGTTGCACTGCCCTCAAACTATACTTCATAAGCTCAAGAAATGCATGCGATCTAGGGCCTTTGGATTTGCCCTCTTTTTGCAAGTATGTTCGCTTCGCTTGTGAGTCAGGCAAGATTTCCAAACTTGAGTGCTCCTCCATCCCCACGCAAATGCCACTACATATAGCCAATGTGTGAAAACTATGAAGTTGTTTTCATCAATATATACTAAATAAACATGTTTGTCATAGCCACATATGCAACAATCTACAATTGCCTAAAACCAACCAATCGATATTCAAAATACTCCAAAAAAAGGTTGATCTTCAAGCTCAAAAGTTGGGACTTCGCCTCCGTGTTGGGACTTCCTAAATGAGCGAGACTTGGGACCCCATGTGAAGCGGCCCTTAATAAATATAAAGTCAACATGAGGGCTCCTACCCGCCTCCCATTGGCCACGACGCCTTACCACTTAATGATGCGGGTCGAAGTGAATGAGGTCAGAGGATCAAATCCCTTCCTCGTCGGATTGTAGGATAGACGCCAAGCTCGAACTCAACTGGGCCTACACAGGCTGACATCTCATACTTATCTGCTTTTCTCTTCACCGGCAGTCATCCACCTGTCGCAATGTAAATGGATGCTCCCAGCACATCCAGTAACTTCTGTACTTTGGGATTTCGTTTCATGACATCTACCACAGGGGTTGCAGTAAGGGCCGCTTCACACTATGGTCGTCCAAGTCAAGAGGCCGTGGGATTGAATGGCCATACTTTGTTGAGTGCAAAGAAATGGGCTGAAGATAGCCAATAAAATATAGGAATTGGAGCCTTCAGCCGGGCATATTGTGAAGCCTCCAAAGGCCAAGCCCAAAGTCCAAAGGAAGCATAGCATTCCACTTTATTCGCAGCCCAAAATAGTTCCTCCAATATAACGGCCAAGATCTTGTAAGTTTTTGATTTTTTTTTTATGGAAAAAAATCGACGGCCTCTCGACAATTTTCTTTGAAAGTTCCACATAAAGAAAGAAACTAAGCTACTGATACGTATTCTTTGCTATTTTCCATCATCTCATGGGACTCATGTTTTAGTCAATCAAAACAAATCTTACCTATCAAGACATTTTGTTCCCCAAAATTTAGCATATCTCCAAAACGTCATGACAGGTGCTGGTTTTTCTAAGTTCATAAATTGTACACGGTAACCAAGCCAGACTTATACCATACCTACAAATTCAATACAGGATCACGGTTCTCAGAGCCAAGAAAATCAAGGACTATTATGTTTAAAACACCTTCCAGGCTGAGAAAGTTCTACTCTTTTACAATTGTTTCTTGACTACCTACTAGACGCAAATGTCCAATTCACGTATGCATCACCTTCACAATTGATCAGTGCACACCTGAGCTTGTTGTGTAGCTGAATGGTACCAATCTTCTACAATCAAAAGAAAACAGATACATGCACAACAGGTGACAACACACAATGGTTATTTCTGCCCTGAATGCTGGAGAAAATACACATAGGTATGTTCTTTATCTGGGCCGTCTAGTAGAAGTAACTGGTGGAGTCCACTGGAGCTTAGTCGCATCAATTGACCAATTTGGTTGTGAGCTGCCACTCTGTAGGTTCAGAAAGCAAAAGGTCAGTGCCCCATGGTCTTCTCATTCAGAAGATGCTGAAGAGATGAACCTCTTATATCACCATTTTTTATCACTTGTACATATATCTTATACAGTAAGATAGGTATTTGGACAGTAAGAGACCATCTAAGGTAGTTGCACCGTTTTGCTTTCAGTTACTATGTTACTACTGCAGGAGCAACTCTTTCAAAGTGCCTTGATTACAAAATTGCAAGTAAGCGTGAACAATAGGAGAAGAGCTGCAAAACACAACCAGACAATCTATCAGCAGGTTGAAGTGGCAATACCTTGAGGTGCTCATCGATGATTTTGTTTGACACAGATATAATGTGCTGACCTTTCCAGTATCTGATTCAGAAGGAAAAATGATAACGATCAGAATAACATCCAGAATAAGAAATTTTCAATAGCATCAGAAGGGAAACAAAATAAGGAGATACCCCTACACAAAGTGTTATCAAGAAAAAATTGAGGAAATCTCTGTTCAGACACATGTCTCTAGCAAAGTGAGGCAGCAGTTCCAGAAGGTCATACACAGAAAAATTAGGAACCTGCAGGACAAAATTCTATACAGATATTTCAGAATTCCTAATGATGGAATTGATGGTAGGTGTTATGTAAGGTAACTGGTTTGCAGATGAAGCAAATATAAATACCTGATAAGATTCAAAGACTGCAAGGTTTGAATGATGTCCTCACTTCGAATAGATGTCATACTTGTGAGATCCTGAACCACACCCACCCAATCAATACTTTTGATTACATTCTGGATAGAAATGACAGCTTAAGAGGCCTTAAATTTGGATGCAAGGCAAATACAACTGCACAATAGGACATCTCCAATCTTTAACAACTTACCTTAATTGAGAGATTACCATGGTGATCTCGAAGAATCTCCAGCAATACACGAGTCCAGTAACTTCTGAAACTCACCTGTAATTCATAAAATGCCAATGCCTCCATGAAACATGTTTACAAGATGAAATTCAGCAGCTATCCCTAATATAAATTACTAAAATATCATAACATGTCATGCACACCATATGACTGCAAATTTATGTTGATGTCCTCATAAGTAACATCTCTTGAATTGAAGCTTTACAATAAAGTTCAAAGCCCTTAAACAACTACAGACTATATAGATACTGCAGAGCAAGTTACGCGCTATCCACAAAAAACAACTATCGTGAGGAATAGACACTTCAGTTCCTGTCTTCTTCCTATTAGTGCATAGGCAGATCCTGCAAATTTGAATAAACATAGTGAACATATGGAACACTCACTTGACCAAGATCAGACAGCGGACGCTCTGGAGTGCCAACCTTGCCTTCCTTCTTCGATAATTCATAAGCTGCCAGATAGTACATTTCCATAAATCCAGCTAAAGACAAAATAGCAGAAAACTCATCTACAGTTGATGGCATTGATTTGATAGCAGAGTTTAAAGATAAGCATACAAGATGCTTGCACATGTACAGGAGCACAAAGCAGGACTCTCCAAAACGAATCAAGAAACATACCAAATGAAATCAGAAAACGTCCATAGCCTTTGCGTTGAAAGGGAGGTAAGGTCAAAATGCACGCCAGGTTATAGTCTTGTACTGAGAATTTTTCCTGTTGTGCAGTGGTAAAGTCCTATGTTTGTTTAGTAGATCATTGAGGTCTTTGGCACTTCACTGGAATTTCAAAAGGGATATTCAAGTCAACTACTTGACAAAAATAATCATACATCCTTGATTTCTCTCAAAACCTCCTAAACCACAGCAGCAAGGGAGTGTTGAATAAATACACATACTCAAAATAATTTTATTCAGATCAATGTTGATTATGACAAAACCAATCAGTACAAGATCATACCTTGGAAAAATATCCAACAAGATGACATCCAAAAGCATCATTCTCCGTCAATATGTAGAAGAGGAATGAATCCACATCGTAGTAAAGAGTTTTATGGTCCAGAAACAGCTTCGCAAGCAGACACAGATTCTGCTCCAATCCAACAAACTCAGACACCTTTACTTGTTGCATCAAACCTTCTCCCTAAGACATCTAGTTCAACCCTCTTCTAAGTACTACTTGAAGCTACATGATAATAAACTCAGAGAGGTGTGTTATCTCTCAAGTGACAATGGATGGAACACACAATCTCTGGATCGAAAGCAGGGTGCGTGAAAATATGTTTGTGCATACCTGGCAATACATTTTGCTTTTCTTGCCATCCACTTGAAACATAGAGAGCTTCTGCGACCTCCCACTGCCAGTGACCTCGTTTCCACTTATTGTTGGAGAATCCACCAAGATTGGTGGCTCACCCTGTGTGACTGGCTCCATAATAGGTGAAGTAGTTTTGTAAATCTCATCACCTGGAGGTTGTTTCAGCTCACACTTTATCTGTAGGAATATGTGTATATTTTGGATTGAAATGTCTGAGTCAACAATAATGAATTCAGAGTAGAAACTATACTCATACTGAAATCATGAAGCCTTTTCAACCCTCACGCCATTCTCAAGCAGTTAACAAGTCAAGATTCTCACAGCATTTAAGAAGAACACAGAGACAAAGAAGGTGTTAGAAGAACACAAATTTACCTTGTGTCTTTCAACGCTCTTCTTCTTTTTCATGTATTTTAAGCAGAACTCGCAGATGTAGAGCTTGTGTTCATGGGCGTATTCCTCTGGATATGGTGAGTAATACCTGTGCATTACAAACCCAAGAGGGTTCATAACAGTTGATTGTTTGTTATTTAGTTTCAAAATCTCATACTAGTGGAAAGTTTCCAGCTAGGTCCAAAGAACCTAAAATTTCCACTCATAAAGCAAGGAGCTATTAAGTATGAAATGGACAACACCCATGCTAACTAATATTGATAAAACTAACTGTGTTTTTAAGACTTTACAAGGTCCATATAGATCAGCTCAAATCTCATATTCACTTCCTAAGGTTTCTTACATTGGATTGCAAGTCCAGCCATTCTGCCATTACACTGTTTCTTGGCCCATGACCTGTTAACCATATTTGAACTTCAAGTAATGAAAATATCTTCCTTCATGGGAACTCAGTTTGAATTGAAGCAAAGCTGCATACCAGGTATCTATCTCATACTTGCCCAACTCCACAACCTGTCAGACAAATCATGAGTCTCAGCATCTGTAAACTCCTGAAAACCAAAAGGAAATTTGACCATAAAATCATGTAATATAAGCAACATAGTGCAAACTTTTGTGCTTTAAGAAAAGTGCTCCTTCATTCAGAAGAGCAGTGAGATTCCAACAGAAGTGTTTCTGAAAATGCAATCCAGAAACACATTCATGTATAGATACACGCGATAAATGTTTCTATGGCTAGAATTAAATAGTCATTGAAGGATGTGAAGTGATTCACGTGAATGATCATGCATTTAAATGTCCCTCTTTCAATTTACACCTACTGAGTGCAATGGAGACAACCATAATCATTAAGCACTTCCAGGAGGGTTTCATGCAAAGACAAATTTACCTGAATGTTTTTAACTTTTGTTTTCTCCTCGTGTTCCTTCTCCAGAGTTTGGTCAAGTGGTGCAAGCTCCTCCACAGGCTGTTCAGAAAAAACTATCAGAATATATTTTGAACTCAGAATATGCACTCACATGGCTGCATTTTTTAATATCAATCAAACTCATTGAAAACAGAAATGTATGAATGATCTATTCAAATGTTGATTGCAAAGCACCATCACTTAGGTTGATGAGTGGTAACTTCAATTGTGTGTCCAAAAACGTTTAGCCCTCAAGGACCTAGTAATTAAGGGACATAATTTCTTCAATAACCTTCAAAAAATGAGGCTATTTATTTCTAATCATCTTTTAAGGTGTAGGTTGTCAACATTCATATGTTCCACTGACAAAGGAAAAATTGGTCTCAGAGTGATTAAGTATCAATCACATTGAAGCCACAAAATACAAAACTGTGTAAGAAGTTTCTTATACTCAGTTGGAAGACTTTGTTTTCACCTTAGGTATGTTATTGTACTCATCATATCTCCTCTTCAAGTGGCGGGTCAATTTCCGATCTGTAGCACCAGGAGTGTCTTTTTGAGGATCTGCAGCCCCTGGACTAGCCCCTACAGGTGATGCTGGAATAACCAGTGGTGAAAGCTTCTCTGCCATCACTGACTTCAGAGGTGGAACAATTTCAGCCCTCCAATTCTCTACACGAGTACTGGGCAGCCATTCATCTAACCGTTTATTGTCTGCAAGATTATAGTCAAATGATCAGTTTAAGTGTGAAAGGTAGTGTTCAAGATTACATTCTAGAAACTATGATGATTGGGAAGGATCAAGAATAATTTCATCTGTAGGAGTCAATTGAAATATAGGATGGAGCATGCACTTACAATCAACATAATGGACATAGTACTCGATCCCTGCTTTTGATTCTCGCCGATCCACAATTTCCGCAGAATCTGGACACAGAAGAATTCTTGTTGATAATTTTTTCTTACTTGAGAGCCTAGGGGTTACTGAAGGTCAGGCATCCCAGTGCCCAAGAACCTAATCAAGAAAAATGTGACCAAGGAACAATGAACCTGGGTATTGACGTTGACATTTGCTGAATTCTACTCTGTAGAAACAGCCTTCACCATTTCCTCATAGATAGATGTCAATTGCTACAAACAAAGACTATATAACTGGAAAACTACTATGCTCTAATGATGATAAACATCCCTACCTTGAGTGAACACTTACAATATTGCATTTCTACTATCTCTACTGCTGAGAGCATTGTGAGCACTTGAAGATGCACCACGAGCACCAAATTATGTCAGGATTTTAGGCAATCAATACCTTCAGTTGGCAGAATTGACAAATGTAAATGATCCCAAACATGAACAGTCTACAGCAACAACGTTCTGTTATTCCCAGTTCCCATGCACAACTCTGTAATTCAAAGTATTCTCCTTCAACCTTATCTCAAACCCATCATGAGATATTGTTTTATTGGAAACAATGTGACAAGCTCATTGAATAACAGTATGGCAGATGGCTTTACATTGACACTTCGTTGGCTGCACATGAATTGGTACAGAAAATTACAAGAGGCTAAACGATGTGCCCAATTACGCCTTTGTTCACACCATTAAGCCTTGTGTAATCTTCTGGACAAAGTCAATAGTTCATCATTAGTTCCTTCTTTGCTGAGTGATGGATTAGATCCTTCTACATGTCTGTATGTAGGATAAAATAAACCCAATTTCCATATGAATCAGCTCCATTACAGCATTAAAAAACAAGGGCAAATCGCAAGGCAAGAACATACGGAGTAAATTGTCCCAAGTTGACAAACAAGCCACTCGTGCCCCAACTGCATACGATGATGGCTTGTCAGAGTTTTCGTCAGCAGCCATCTCCTCTGCTTTTTCATTCTCACTTGACTTCTCCTGAGAAAAAGAGAGTCATATAGATGACAGATTAATGACAATTCAGGTAGTTTATATATGACTGGAATGTTCGTACATATTTATGCAAGAAATTTTTCAATCTCTCCAGGAACTCATGTCGTCATTTCAGCACAATACACATACACATGGTGTACACACCAAAACAAGGAATAATTACAGAGACAAAGCAACAACCTCCATACAAAAATGCAGAGGTGCTCATCAAAGCTGTCATAAACCACTGGGTGAGATTCTCAGCATAGACTCAAACATTTGCAACAAAAGAACTACACATTGAGGACGTTCAGAGTGTCCAACAATAACCAGCCTCTTTGATGTATTAGTATGGTAAACTTGCATTGCTTCTTCGAATTTACGATGGACAGCTAATCAGAGAAAAACTGGGGCTGCCCTTGCTGCTTTGAATTACCAGCTCTACACAGAGATTAAACAGGTTCTCTAACGTGATATTATCCACCCTCAATAATTTCATTTCTCAAACGAAGAGAGAAGGTGTACAGTAGAGTAGATTTTAGAGTCATGGGACTCTTTCTCTTCAAATTCCAGTAGATGAACCGATAAGACTATGAGTGACCTCTTCCTTGAGATTCCAAAGTTTCTGTAATAGATCAAAAGTGATCAAATCATGTGAACCCTGGCCCGATCAGTCCGCCAAACGAAAAACACGTATTCAAGGACTAAATATGGACAGCAGTGGTGAAATTTGAAGAGTACTCGATGTCAAATAAGAACAACGAGTCACCAAGAAATACTCAACGATCATCTAGAACTGTGCGCTTCAATCCTCAAATTCTTCCTACGAGCTCAATAATCACCACGAGGAGAAAAGGAAAACACTAATACTTGACAAGAAAATAATTATATCCACAGCGCGCAGAAAATGACTTAGGGGAAGAAGAAAAAAAAACCTTACGCCCCTTCTTGCGCGCCATCTTTGAAAGCTCAAGGAAAAGCTCTAGGGCACAACATTGAACAACAATTACGATGCCAGAAGATGACCAGAAGAACGACACATCAGATATCACTAGAATGACACTGCTGCAAAAGCAAGAATGCCCTGCACTTAAGCATTCCGTGATGGACTTACTGCAACCTTCATGGCCACTCCATTAACAAAAATGAGAAAGAAAAAAAGCCAGAGAAACTTGAAATCGTAATGCAGACATGGGGGGCATAATATAATAGAAGCTGGATCAAAAATTGATTCGAATGTCTGCAAATTGAGGAAAAACTTGCCACCTGCTGCTGATGAGGCAGCTCGACAAGCTCAGCGGCAGCGTTAGAGGCAACGGCGACCGCGGCCGTTTGTTCCGGGTGCTCCAAGGCGACCATGGCAGCAGCCTCGTCGTGCGGAGGCATGTCGCCCGTCATCGAAATCATCGATTCATCGCTGCAGCTCGCACATTCAACATTCAAACGCCCGCGCCATTCAAAACCCTCTCCCTCCAAACCCCCAAAAACCCCCAAACCCTAAGTAACATACGCTCTGGGATATCGTATCGTATGTGTATCGTATGTCTGAGTTTCCAGCGTATTTATGACCAGGGGCTTCATCGCAACATTCATTCATCCATTAATAATACATCCTGAAGATTGTAGATTCGTTTAACCCTTAAAGGACGGCAAGGGATTCATGGCTGGGGATTCGTGGCACTCACTAAGGAACATCCATCCAAGATATCGTGGATGAAGTGGCTCCAATAAAAAAAAGCCCCCCTATGGGGTTGAGGGCTGATTCATTTGAATGTGACATCACTAGACTAATTCGGGGCCTTTGACTCTATTTCTGGAATAAAATTGCCTAAAAATAGTCATTTAGATGATTCCTGCGTTTTTTCATCCGCATGGATGATTTTACTTGAGTGCCACGAATTCCCAGCCGGGATTCATGCGTGTCTACGTACAGTATACTCATCCATTGCAAAGGAGAAAATGCATTAAATTATATTATAACCTGGAATGATTAGTTCAAGTTTAGATGGTTTGACCCTGGAAATAGAGTTAGAAACCCCAACTTAGACTACACTTAAGTAGTGTGTTGAGGCAAACATTGAACGAAAATGCTATCATGGATATTATGGGTGAAGCAATGTTGGTGGGTGGGAGGACTATACCTACATTGTTATTTTGAGTTTTGTCAAGTGGCAGTGGCTTGCAGATCCGGTATTCGGAAGGCAGCAAGGGTAATTGCCAGACTAATGATTATTGTTATCTTAATAGGGATTGATTGCCTCTTCACTTACCATTGCCTCAAAGAAATTTGGTAGAGAAGGGGAAAAAATCACCTGCATTGTTATTTTGGGTGTTGCCAAGTGGTAGTGACTTGCAATTCCCATATTCATCAGGCGGTGAGGCTAATTGCCATACTAAGGACTACCATTATCTCAATGAGGATTGATTGCCTCAAATAAAATTGGTAGAGATTGAGGTGTCGAAATCAAAGAATTTGAAGAACGAAATGTGATGATCGTTGAGATGCCAAAGCTCGCCTCAACACACAAACTTATTGAGGTTGTTGTAGGCACAGTGAAATATGTCCAAGGAGGGAGGGAGAGAGTTGACTTTTCAAAACTTTTTTCAAAGCTCAAACTTCCTCTTTACAAAGGTCAAACTCTTCAAACTCGTCCTTGTTGCAATGCAAGGGTGGGTGGGTGGAAATTTTTCCTAGACTCTTTCAATTTCTTTCTCATTGATTTAACTTGTAATAGCTAAATGCTTGCACGATGAAGTATATTTGTTTTCAAATATGATTGAGTATATGCAAGTTGATATATAAGCATATTGTGCATTGGAGAGATCGCATTGCAAGAATGTGTACCTCACTTAGGGTTTCTATCTTCAAATAACCAACAATAAGGGTTTGAGTATGAATGTCTCATACGTTGGAAGTTCAATCAACCACCACTCTCCTTCACTACAAGATATATGTAACAAAACCATAACAACTATGGAGTACTTACTAGGGTACAACTTCCTAGTACTTTAGCCAATAAAATTGTGTAAAAAATCTTGATCACAGTACATCATTGCATGTGTTGAAAGTGTAAAGGGCATGCCTCACATGTGCCCATACAACCAACCAACAACCATTTGAGGATTAATCGCGTACATGAGGTAAATAGCAACAAGACCCAATTGTCATCCATGTCACACACCCATAACATAATTCAAATGCAATGTATTGTTTTGAACTACTTCACTCATGAATGAGTGTTCAAACTCGTTCCTTTCCCAAGATTGGGTTACTCCAAGTAGAATACTCCTCTTGAAATTTTACCCTAACTCCTCCTACATTTAGCACGTATCTATTGCCTCAATAAGTATAAACAATGCGAGTAGTTCCTCTCACTTGCTTGAATGGTAGAAATGAGGCTCTTTTAGGGTTCGGGGTTTATATTGGAGACCTTAACCATGGTAATTTCCCAAAACCCCTATACTTTGACTATGGGTTAGTGACGTGAGTTATGTCATTAACGTTGGTTATGTTACCTTGTTCATCTACTATCATGGTACATTTGTTCCATGGTAAGTGTGATATCCTCCCAATGTGTGTAGATTTATAATCTTTTTGAGCATGAATCCTTTTTATTCAAAAAAGGCAATTGCTGCTAGGTAGATTAAGAGTCTTTTGTTAAATGATTAGAGAGAGAGAGAGAGAGAACATTAGCCCCCCAATTGTGTTGATTATTGAGTGTGTTGCCTCTTGCTCCTAAACTCTCTATATGTTGATTCTAATTGCCACAATCTTCACATACCGTACTCGGCCGTCAGGGTCGGCAAAAATTAAATTAAAAAATAGAAGTTGAAAAAAATCGGAAATTATTGGACAAGAGAGTTGAAAAGAAAAGTTATTCATTGAAGAGCATGCCGAATATTACAAAATTGAGCCAACTTCATGTAGTAGAATCTCAAAATATTGCATACCGTAGCATCATAACTAGTTTGTGCAATTTTTATTTTTATTTTAAAAAACCGGACATTATGAGCCCGAATTTTTTGTTGTTTGCAGAGCAAATTGAATTAACCCCTAAAGAGCTTGTGGCCAAAATCATGACAAACCTAGAGGTTGCAGTGGCGTTTTAGGATCCAAATGTAACACATACAAAGGACCACTAATTGAGATTAGGGCATTCAATTAGGTTAAACACACCAAGGCCGCCACAAAAGGGTGAAAAAAAAGAAATCTTTCATTGTTGTGAACTAGCCTTGTATTAAAGCATTGAATCTTTTACAAATATTTTTTGAAATTGTTGAAATTTTTATTAATTTATTTTTACAATGCCTAACCCACTTTCTCCACTTTAATTAATTATTCGGCATGAGATGTTGACCCTGACGGCCGAGTACGGTATTTTTACTCCCGTTGTCAAATTCTTGTTGAACCGTAGTATAATCTTTAAAGTGTGTGAGTGTGTTGAGAATGTGAAGGTACATGGGATTTTTGTTGAGATTGAACGTTGCCAATTCACTTGGACAATTTTCACTCGTTACTTGTATTCAAGAAGTTGCTCATGTGTGAAATTGAGGCAATTCATAAAGCATGTATTCATTGAGGCAAAGGAATGAGGAAATTTGTTGATGTCATTAAAGGTTGCATGATCACCATTGTTTCATGACTTCTGTTTGTAATCTCTTTCTTAAAATTTATAAGCTAACTTCAAATGCCATGCACTTGTTGATAATAGTTTTTGTGGGTTGTGGCAGTGCAAGTAGAAGTGTCTCCTACCTTCAAGGAATCAATGGTTGCCTACTAAGGAGTCATGACTTTCTGGCTAAAAAATTTCAACCTTAATTCAACATGTTGCAAGTTTGTTGAATTGAGCCACAAGCTTTAAAAAATTATATGCATTTTTTTGGGCGCAAATTGAAAATTCAATTGCCAAAATCAAATAAAATTACATGCGTTGTGAAAGAGGAAGTATTTCATCAAGTTTGTAATATTTGAGACAAAATATTAGGAGCTTCATTGACAATTGAAGGTTGCTTGATCACTTATTTGCATCGTGAATTTTGTTTGAGCCTCATTGTATTCTTAATGTGCTCAATTGTCATTATGCGGTAGTTGCTATAGTTTTTGTATTGGTCCATCCTAAGAAAATCTAAAATGCAACCAACAAACGAGTGGTGTGTTGAGGCATGTTGTTGGTGACGATGACTTTGCCTTACTTGTTACTCGAATTTTTTTGTGAGAAAGTATTTAGTGTTGGTGACGTGTTTGTATGCAAGTTTTTCTTTCCTAAAATATTTACTAAGGGGGTGTGTTGGTGACGTGTTTGTCTTTCCTAAAATATTTGCCAAGGTGTGTGCTATATTAATAGAATGGATTAGTGGCGAACCTTTTTGTAAAAATTGAACTCCTAAGTAAGATGTTATTGCATTGTGCAGCTCTGAATAGTAACGTGCACTAATCGCAATAATCAATGTAATGGTGTTGAATTGGAATGAATCAGCCCTCAATTTTGTAGGGGGGTTTTTTTACTGGAGCCCTTCATCCATGATGGATGAGTTTACATAGACGCCACAAATCCCAAGCCTAAGTTAAAGGATATAGTAGCTCAATGTACAACATATGGTATATATTATACAATTTATATGAGCCTCACCAAGTCTTAAAATCAATGAAAATGGGGGGTTATTATTATTTGACATATCATGTAATGTTAAGACAACTCAAAATATATATTCATATGTGACAATGATGATCATAATGTAAAACGTGTATTTGTATCCAAGGGCATTCATGTTGTGTATCTAAGCCTAACTTTTTAATAGCATTAAGGTATTATTCAAACGATTCAAAACATGCACTTCAAGTATAAGTTCAATTTCAGATAGGGTACCTTTGACATATTTAGTTTAAAAAACAAAGCATGTAGTTCAAATGCATGTTTTAGTTGATGAAGTTGTGCAGGAGAGGCCCAATGTGGGCTAAAAGAGCGGGAAGCTAGGACATGAGTGATGAGTGGTAAGCAGTGACAAATGAGTTGTGAGCAGTAACACGCAAGTGTTGAGCTTCACAATTTCAAATTATCATGGGTATAATGTCTATAATAAAATCTCACACTTTATTTCATATTTTGTTTTGTGATATGGTTCTTCCATTTTAATTTCACTTATGAAACATCCCTATTACCATGGACCATTGAGTATCTTTAGTCCAACGATGAAAACATTGATTGAAAATTTACAATATATTATGGCTATTAAATGCCACATAGAAGCATACAATTGTCATATTGTCACTAAATGGGTTGAGGCCAAAACTACCATGAAAAATGATAAACATGTTGTAGCTAAATTCCTCAAAATGTGTTTTCTATAGATGGTTGCCGAAAAGAATTGATTGGTCATGATAGAGGGACACATTTTGTTGATAATGTAATCAAGGAAACGACTAAAATATATAAAATCAAACATCGTCTTATTTCCTCATGTCATGTCATCCACAAGCTAATGGTCAATCTAGAAAGACTAATGGCATAATGTGAAAAATAAATGCTTCAACTATCCGGGGATCTATTAGTGATTGGGACAATAAGTCACTAGATGCGCTATGACAATATTGTACATATCACTAAGTCACTGCTGAAATTTACCCTTTCCAATTGGGTTATTGTTAAGAGACCATTCTCCCAATTTAAGTGGAGTTACCTTTGCAAATATCCATTGAGGAACATTCAAGAGATGAACATTTATTACATGCCACAATGGAAATGTCAAGAAAAAGTATACATATGATTCAAACTTATTTAATTATGGTCGCTACTCAAAATTGGTGTAAGACTCACTATGGCATCAAACTAATTAAATTATCATTTACATCATATTATTTACTTTTTCTATGTGATAGTTTGAAAATTTCCCAAAAAAATTAACTTCATTGGATGGAAAATCACCAATTGCACGAGGTGGTAAAGAATGACATATATTACATTGCCTTTAATCTTGTCACTATCCTAATTCTCTAGCAAATATAAATCTTAGACTTCTTTAAGCAATAAGGTTATAATATACATTGGAGCATGGGTGATGGTGGCAATGGTGAGTGCATCATCCCAATGTTGCTCACCAGTCCAAGGGAGAAATTGTTGCCACTCTCCATGGTGGGAGGGCGACATGGTGGGCATGGGTGTGTGTAGGCTGGCCCATGACATCAATTTAGATGCACAGATGTAATAGGCTACGATAGTGCAAATCAAATTGATATCATATAATATCACATGTTTAGGTGGGAAGATAGGCCTCTATGTGACAAAATCTTGAGTGAAAACGCTTAAGAAAAAAACAATGTATAAAACAAAGGAAAGAAACAATGTGGTGAGTACGATAAGTTAGAAGGACTCTCACGACATTGAGTGACCAACATTTGGTCAATTGAGAGTTGAAAGTAAAGTGTTACATACAATGTTCCTATTTGGTGCGTAAATGTTCGAGGTCCCCCTTCACTTCGTGATTTAACAAACAAAAAGAAAAGAAAAGGAGATTAAAGCCTATATCTCTTGATTTGACTTCTTTAAGTTACTTGAGTCAACTTGTTCTATATTTTACAAAGGATAAAATTGGCATTATTTCATTTTCTTCAGCAAAAGCAATGACACTTGAGGAGGAAATCATGTCTAGGTTTCATAGAAATGTGAATGCTATGTGTTGAGGATGTGTTTACATTATGAGGGTTCAAGGTCCAAGAAACTTGTCGTCCAAAACATCCCTTCATGAATTTTACTTTCAGACGCAAGATTGGACCCCAAGCATTCGAGTTTGAAAACTCAAATTGGGTGGAGTGGTAATTTGCTTGAGTTGGACTCACAAGATATGATGGGAAAATGGGTCCACATTAGTGCCACTTCGTCTTTTCATACTTTGGATCCGAACCCTAGTGTCAACTCCTTGAGTCTAAATTTTGCTCTTGACCAATAGGATGGGTCGATGTCAAAGATTCTTTGACTTGGAAGGCTAATGTTTCAAATCATGCCACCTAAAACACTCGTCAACCAAGAAACCATGAATAGGGTCATTATTAAACTTGTATAGGATGATGTCACCAACCTAAAATGGTCAATTGTTTCATTAAATTGGTAAATTGAGATAAAAACATGGTATTTATAATTAGATTTGAGTACATCTAGACTCATGCAGGAATTGGACATAATGAAATGATATGTGTGCATTTCTTTCAAGGCGGAACTTTGCTAAAATTGGAAAAAAAATGTTTCTATATGGGGACTACATCTTTTCTTGTAGACGAGTTCCATATACGTTCTAGTTGCGTACCCACTATGTCATTTGTGAGAAATAAACATCCATAATGTTTAGCTCACCATATTACTTCTCAAAGTGTGTATAATTAGACAATTATTAGGGTTTCCACTAGATTTTTCCTAGAATCTCTTTCAAAATAATGTTTTTGAAATATGCATGTCTCAATAATGTAAAAAATTACTCTTATAAGTGTTTAAAAAATTGTGCAAGTCTTTTGTCCATGTTTACTAGAATCTTAGTTGTGTGTCCGTTCCACTTTAGTATTCCTTCCACGAGACAACATCGCTTATAACAAGCCTTACTAGGTGTGCCCATTTACGTTGGAAAATTGTGCAAGTCTTTTGTCCATGTTTACTAGAATCTTAGTTGTGTGTCCGTTCCACTTTAGTATTCCTTCCACGAGACAACATCGCTTAAAACAAGCCTGACTAGGTGTGCCCATTTACGTTGGAAAATTGTGCAAGTCTTTTGTCCATGTTTACTAGAATCTTAGTTGTGTGTCCGTTCCACTTTAGTATTCCTTCCACGAGACAACATCGCTTAAAACAAGCCTGACTAGGTGTGCCCATTTACGTTGGAATATCTTAACATGTGCACGATACTGACGAGATATATGCTATTAAAGCGAAATCAATAATTGTACAAAAAACTTGCATGATTGACATCGATTTGTAACACCAATCAAAAATTGATATTTGGTGGGTATAACCTGATGACATTATCAATATATACACATATTATTATTTTGGTCCATATATACCATTCTAATACCATATTGATATTAATGTAAATTTACTTGTATGTAAAAGGTTCTTGTGTGGTATATAGATGTAAATTGTATCAAAACCAAAAACACTCTCAAACTCCTTTGTCCTACCAATATTAGAAGAAGTGTTTTCCTTGTTGCATATACATGAGGGTTTCATAAGTCAATTTCAATACTAATTTAACATTGGTGCAAACATTCATGCTAAGGTATGACATGGGAATTATGTGGTCACTCTTCTCAATTGGGAACCTATATTTGGGTGGTATATGGCAAGGCTTGTAGTTAAGACCATATACTAAACATACGCATGTAATGGTGAGATTTGGAATATGCGCTCCAAATGTACAATAGGGTCCAAAAATATTTCGAATTTTTGGCCTGGAGTTGAATGAGAATGAAAACTACAAACTTTGAAAACCTCTTGTAGGCTCAAAAATTCATCAATTCACAAACCGTAAATTGTATCAATTGGAAAGATAATAGAGTCTACTTTGACAATATGAAAAATTTGCGTTACAAAAGTAGAAAATGATACATTTAAAAAAACTTATCATAATATAGTTCTACCATCTAGTGCTACCACCTCTTGCTGAAATAACTGCTTGCATTCTATCAAGCATAGTTCTAATCAAAGTTTGGAGTTGCTCCAAAGATATTGTATCCCATGTTGATTGAATGGTTTGTGCCATTTCCTCCTTGTTTTTGGGTCTAGGACGATGTCGTAACAAATCTTTGACAATCTTCCATAAATTTTCTATGGGATTCAAATATGGAGAGTTTGCAGGCCAAATTAGTTTTGCCATACCATGAGTGTGAGCCCAAAAGGGTGCCCACATTTAGTCTTAGACCCTTGAAACGTTAGTTGATGCACTTTGAAGTAGCATGTTACTTCACAAAAATATAAAAAAGAGTGAAATGTTAGTCTTAGAAGTACCATGTTGTAAGAGGCTAGGATGTGAGTTGTTATTGTGTTTTTACCTTCGGAAGGATTTGAGTGAATGAGGATAGGTAAGGAGAACTTGGATTGAGTAGTTAGTGAGTAGGCTAGTACAAATGGATGGAGACAACCAAAGTGACTCAAGAGGCAAGTGCATTCGAATTGGGATGAATGGAGGATCACATGGAGCGCACAAGTGGACCACCTCATCATGGCCACTTAATGGGGAAGGTCCAAGGAAGAATGCAAGGTGGAGGATAAGCAAATTCTCAAAGCACCAATCAAATCACGAGTTAAGCATCGTGGTTTGAATTAAGTGGTGAGCAACGATTTGGGAAAGTAAGGGGAGAAAGTTATGGCGGCGGAAAGCGAAGGAGGCTAAGTTTGGGTTGAAGCATCCCAAGTTTGGTAAAGTGTGGTAGGTAGAAAGCCAAGGCTAGTTAAATGTTCGAATTAGGATCCTTGTTGATCATTTGAGGGAGGAAGGCTTAGAAGATAGGATTGGCGCCTACTAAGTAGGAGGAAATCTCAAGGGCTTATCGTGAGCCTTGAGGGTACTCACCCCCTCAAGTTTACTATATAATCCCTCATTCTTCCCTCACTCATCCTCTCTTTCCTTTGTGCTCCAAGGCACCCCACGAGTTATAAGTGTGGGTGTGGGAAGCCATATTGGAGCACATGTGTGTGCTTAGTTTTTAGTTTGAGAGCCAAGGCTTGTTAGCCTTGAAGAGGGCTTGACCTCTTGGTAGAATTAGTGTTGACGTGAAGGATTTTAAAGTTAATTCATGATTCCAATTTGTGGTACTTAAAGTTCATGTTTTGAATACACGTGGTTGCAAGTTCCATGTTTAAGAGTTGAGCACTTGATGTTGTGATGAGTGCAAAAATATACTTGTGTGGATTAGTTAGTCTTAGTGAAGTTAGGAAATTCTCTCTCCCCCTCTCCTCTCTAGGATTTTAGGATTTTAGGATTAGAGAAGAATTGTGTGATTAGAAAGGGGTTGTTAGTAGAATTAGGAAAATTAGGTAGGAAGATTAGTTAAGGGCTTGAATAATTAGTGAGGTAGTTGGGGATTACAACTACAAAGTTGTGGGTTCATGAAGGAGTTGGGTTTATGAAGGAGCTGGGTTTGTTTAGTTAGAAGCTAAGAAGCTGGGTTTATGAAGGAGCTGGGTTTATGAAGGAGCTGGGTTTATAAAGGAGCTAGGTTTATGTAATTAGAAAGTAAAAAGATGGGTTCATGAAGGAGCTTAGTAGATAGCCTACTTAATTAGCTCATAGACAAGTAGTTAGTTACATTATGCTAGTTAGTGTTATGTGTGGCTTTCACAAGTAAATGTATTTGAGATTGACTATAGAGAATAGTGTTTTTTAACACTTGCATCCTCTCTTTAAAAATAAACCACGTGCACAAATTAATGGAGAATGTGGAGCACTCTCGCGATGGCAAGACAAAGGAAGCAAAGACCAAAGTTAAATCCAAGACCACTTGAAGGGTGAACCTTGCACTATGGACTCATCCAAGTCCAAATCCAATACCGCGGAGGAATGTGAGCCCAAACCCACTACTCGGACTACGGACGCTTAAGGGTGGGGGGTTTGGCCTCACAATGAGCTTGTCTCCATTGCAACGTAAGTGAGCTACGGAGGACTGGAGCACCATCTTCCATAAGTTTCAATTGTTGAGGGTGATCTTGTAAATTATTGTGTCACATTCAATAGGCTTGATAATTCCGACAATGGTTGTCTTCTATCGTCTCTAACATAACATGCCAATGCTCTAGCATCGCGATCACTCAACTTCCAATGCCTACCACATCGGGGTTTCAAAGATTCTACACTCCCTCGGACCTTCCAATTTGTCAAGATAGTAGAAATAGTTGACCATGGAACATTCAATATAGATGCAATGTATGAACTCTTCATTCCACTCTCACGCATTCCCACAATGCGACCCCTTTCTTCATCACTCAAGATTTTGTATGGCATGGTACCTCTCAATGACCCAATGCGCAATCTAAAAATCAATAGATTCAATCACCAACATAACAACAAAGGCAACTCCAATGTTGCTGGCCAAACTACCTCCAAAACAACTTCAAGCCACCAAATCTCATATGTGCAAGCCGATCTTCATTGCAATGACACTCCATGTTGTAATCTTGAACTTTGTAGACTAAACCTTGCAATGAATACAAGCCATCAAAACAACGAGGTGGTGCCACGAGCTCCAAAAGGGAAGTTGCATGTTTGAGCTATTGACAACACAATTTTCTAATTACAACCAAATCTTTAAATTTTTGACATGTGCTCATGATTAAGAGGTGGTGACTAAAGACCACTAATGGCTTCACAAGTTGCAATTGATTTGGTGAAAAAAGAATATATAATGAGGTAGCTACATGCAATTGAATGCAACTAGTTTTGAAGCACAAAACTGGGAGTACATCCAAAATTCGAAATATTTTTGGACCCTATTGTAGATACCTTTCTAGGTTTGCTAGTTAACCCAATTGGGAGGGTCTATGGGACCGTCTAAAGAGAAGATTGATCTTCACTTTGACCTTTCATAGTTGTGAGGCCAAACCCACCATCCTTAAGCGTCCTAGTCCGGGTCATGGGTTTGGAGATCACATGTATAACATAAAAACTTGTAGTAACATAAAAACTTGTAGTAACATGGAATGTACGTTCTACCTTGATGGACTTACAATTTACTTCAAGTCATGACATTTTATTAGTGTGACTCTCTTGTATAGGTACATCCTTGGCTTTCTCAAGAGTCCACCCCACCGCCTTTGTCACGCATGCCCTCAAAGATTTTCCTCTTGCAAACTTGGTCATGGTTGACGATTCTTCACTAGTGCATGACACCTCGCTGAGGCTATGACTTGTTGATTCCATGAGGCACATAAGTCTTTAATACAAGTGTTAAAAAACACTTAAATAACCTATCATCGCCTCCTTTTCCACAAGTCCCTCACAACAACTTCCCAAGTTCACACCTTAATGCAGTTACTAACCCAGCAGCCTCGTCCAAGTACTAAACCAACAAAATTAAGTGTTCCAATCTAATATAAATCCAAACACTATGAATCTAAATATCGCAAGTCTAAATACTATGAGAGTAAATACTATAAGAGTAAGTACTATAAGTCTAAATACTATAATTCCCAACACTAGAAGTCTAATTTCTAGAAGTCTAAATACTAGAGCTATGCACTTGTTTCTAAATGCTTTTAATCTAACACTACATCTAACAATGCCAAGCTAACTTCAAAACTAATTGACCTTGGCTCTTCACCTTGAAACCTTGCACACACACGTGCTCTTCTCTTGCTTCCCACACACCCACACTTATAACACATGGGGTGCCAAGGAGCACAAAGGAAAGAGAGAGTGAATAGGAACACAAGTGAGTGAAGAAGGTGAGAGAGAGAAATATATAGGGGGAGGGAAGGGGTGAGCACCCCTCAAAGGGGTGCCAAAGGAGCACGAAGGAAAGAGAGAGTGAATAGGAACACAAGTGAGTGAAGAAGGTGAGAGAGAGGAATATATAGGGGGAGGGAAGGGGTGAGCACCCCTCAAAGCTCAAGATAAGCCCCTCGATCCTCTCCTACTTTGTAGGCTCTCATTTTATCCTTTAAGCCTTCAACTCTTAAACCAACAACATAGATCCTAATTCAAACGGGGGAGGGAGGGAGAGAGAGAGAGAAGATATATGAGAGAAGAAGGAGAGAAAGAGGATAGGAGAGAAGGGGAGGAGAGGGCATCCAACCACCACCCTTTAAACTTTCTCCTACTTAGTAGGACCTTATCCTATCCACTAACTCCTCACCCTCTAAACCAACAAGAGCATGTTCTAATTCAAACATTTAAATCCAAGGCCCTTCCCCTTGCCTCATCAACACTACTCCTCTAATCAAAACACTCCCTAATGCCACTAATCCTCTACTTAACCACACAAAATGGCTTAAGGCGTAAACCTAAATCCACACTAAGCCTCACTCTTTTTATACTTTTGATTGTTTCAATAACACTCCAATTGCAATTCTAAGTAGATCCTAAACATAAAACAAATATGAGCAACCATTTTGGGCTCATAATAGCTCATGCATCTCAATATTGATTTTGAAATTTAGAATGGAAGTCTTTCTTATTCACAATTGCTAGTTGAATGAGACAATTCCCAAGCCAATCCAACAAATACGAATGTGTTGTGGAGTTGGAGGTGCCCACGATAGGGTTGCATGCCTTATTCGTTGATGGGATCGTGGCTTCTCAATTGCAATTAAATTCCACCAAATATAACAAGTAGAAGTTGCTAAATAATGGTATGAATGTGCACATGCCAAACTTTCCTTGCACTACATGATTTGTGTGATGGTAGTGTTGGTTCTCTTCCACTAGATGGTTACCAAACCAATAAACATGGATTAAAAATCCAACATCACAATAGATCATAAAAACATATAGAGGAAGAGAACTACCTTAATTATGATAATATTGTGGGTCACACTTTCAAGCTTATTTCTATATTGAAAACATTGGGAATAGTAATGGGCGTGCATATTAGTTGCCAATGCAAAACAATTAATATCAAAGGCCACAATCCTAGGCTTAAGTATTTATAATAATTAAAAAAAACATTGCTTGAAAGACTTCCAACCTATGGGATGGAGATGGATATATCATGAAGACATGACAAATATAACTAGTTGAATTGCACTCTATTTTCACACGTGTTGTTGTATAATGTGAGCCATACTACTAGGTAATTTGGGGTAACACACAATACATATGCCACACTAATTGCCATAAGCAACATAGTGGTAAGACCATGTGATCCTCTTAGTGTTAACCCAAGTTTCACAATGCGTTAAAAACCAAACCTCGTGTTTTCAAGCACCTAACCAAGCATGTGGTACTAGAATAACACTTTAAAAATGGAGCTAAACTATGGCACACTTCATAGGTGTGGGAAGTGGAAGATTGTGACGCATATATCAGTGGACTTGGAAGTTGGTGGAAGCATGTGAACACTTTTGATACACTCTCATACTCAAGTGGACATGAGAGGGAGGCGGTGAATGGACATCGCATGTTAGGGTAAAAGACTTTGACGTTCCTTTTCTTTTCTTTCTTGAACACTTTTGATACGAGGAACAACGTTCTCATTGTGTTGGGTGGCTGACACTTTCCAAAAAGTTGAATGATAAAATTAAAGTGTTCTCTCAATAGGAAATGAGAATTGGGCCCTCCTCAACTTAAAGGTTGTTTACATCATGGACCATGAAGTCATCCCTTGCTCCCCTAAACTATGTGATTGGCCGTTGAACTCGTCCCGGATCCGCTTTGGTTTACATCAAAGGATAAAAATGTAAGAGTGACCATGGAACTTTAGGTCCCCAAAAGGTTTATTTGTAGGCCTACATTATCCATTGTCATGGTCCGATGGGTTTTGTGGTGAGAGAGGCAAAAGAGGTTCTCTCATTGCAAAAGTCATGGGACCATGGCATAGAAATGCCGTTGTAGTTTTTTTAATAGTTATAGTTATAGTTATATATAATTTTGGCCAAACGTTACTATGGGCGAGAAGAAAGAAGGGAACAAGAAGGGGAGAAGGTGAAGCATGGAAAACTTCCCAAAACTACCCTTTTCGGACATATAATTTTATTGCCTTGATAACAATATACATAAATTGTTTATAAAATGTGGCCACTTTGTGGATGAATGAACAAATTTGTAAGTTTTTGAAATATGATTTTAGCCCAAGGTAATTTGCACAGGTAATGAGGCAACCTATTTGCAAAGGCACCCTAATTGCACATTTTAGTGTACACATTTTAACGTACATCCTTATTAAGGGCATGCCACACTAAAGGCATCAGGTCATGGCTCTTAAATGATCATGATACCCCGCTTTTTGGACGAGAGCGTAGAGAAGTCCATGGACTATAGCCCAAAATCTTTTGAAAATCACAAGCCTTTATGTAAACCCAACTTCGTGCCACACATTCTGCCAAGCCTAGCTTCAAGAATGGTCCCAAAAAACCCCCTTATAATATTGGCAGACATTATCCGTACTTATTGTGTGGGATTCCATGTAAAAATTTCATCCATTGAAAATGTTAAGGGTTGTAGTCCAAAAGCGCCCTTATGTAAACCTAAAGCAGGGACCCGTGATACTCTCAACCAATGAGAATTCAAGGATTCTCTTGAGCCATGGCCTAATATCTTTAGTGTAAACATGCCCTAAGGTTCAAGCCTTGAGCATAGGCTCCTGGCACTCATCTCTACCTCAACAACATGGGAACCCAAGGGAACTAGTAAGAGAATACTTATGGAATCGAAGCTCACTCATTGGCTGGGAGGGAAACCTAAAAGGGGTGGTACGCTAAAAGGTGTCTAAAGGAAGCTACTTGATTGGTTGAGGGCCACTTCACACATGAGCCAAGAGCCATGACCATGAAATTGAGAGAGCCCGAAAGAATTGTCAAAGGCCGTTCAAGACACTTCCAAAATAATGTAATGTGGTCATGGGCCCTCAACCAAATGCTATTTCAATGAATTTCTATCCATGTGGGGTCCTCACACATGATAAAATATGATAAATCAACAGTTGTAAGAATTTTGGAGTGTCATGGTCTCCCGGTTTTATTGTAGGCCTACCTCCAAGAGGTGGTTTTGGAAATAGTCCAAGTGACCATGAAACATGGTCCATTTGATGCTATGTAGGAATTTATGTAGACTTTACATCCATCTTGCATTCACTTATTGTGTTGGTCCCTTAGGGGTAGTGTGAAGCAGGGTCCGGCAAGAGCCTAAGGCTAATACAAATGTAGCCTACAAAATTTGTGACTTAGCCTATAAAATTTGTGACTTAGCCTATAAAATTTTGAAAGTGTAGGACAAAGAGCCTATGGACAATTTAAAAACATAGGATATCAACCTATGTGATAAAAAACATGTAGGAAATTTTGCCTACAAATTTTTTTAAAGAGAGGATTTTAGCCATTCATCCTTCTTCAAATTGGGAAATTAGTTGGCCTAAGTACATATCTTTAGGCTAATACTCGGGGCTCTTGGGTGGCACATAGGCAGATATCAATAATAGCCCTGACTCCCTCCCCACCGATCTTTACAAATACCACAGCCCAAGCCATGATTCGAGATCCTAGTGGGGCTGATTTAGAAGTTGCTCTGTCTTTTCAAAGGTTGATGCTCAAGCAGTTTGTGATGCATTAGAAAATAGATTTGTTGACAATGATTTTATTGATTGTTTTAAGATTTTGAGCCCTACTAATTTGCCTCAAAGGCAAGCTGGCTTGAGTTCTTATGGAGTTGTGCAGTTGGATTTGCTTCTGAAACAGTATGGAGAAGAAAAGCGTATTGGGGGCACAACATATCCTCCATTGGTAAATGCTGCAGCTTGTAAGCAAGAATTCTTTGCTTTCAAAGTGCAAGGTAGTTGTGAATGGAGTGATCGTACCTTCGAGGATTTGTGGACATCTATAAGTTGGAGTCCTTCTTTGAAACTGAAATTTCCTAACCTACTAACGCTTGCCGACATTGCAAGATGCCAATGTGTTAGTACTGCTACTTGTGAGAGAGCTTTCTCTGTGCAGAATAACATCCAGCAGAAGAATAGGAATCGAATGACAACAACACACTTGGATAGTGTGATGCGGGTGGCGATTGAAGGACCAACCAAAAATTTTGAGTTTATTTTGCAGGAAGCTATATCTTTGTGGAAGGATTCAAGAAAGTTTCGATTCTTGTTTACTAATCCTGAGAAATATCTTGCATGAAGAGTAGAGGTTGAATCAGAAGATGGTGAGGACTTTCACCCTTAAACTCATTTGAATTTTAGCAACCTTTCATAACTTATAATCAACTCTTTAAAAAAGAGTTGGTTAATCCTTGGCCTTCAAACGTGGTGAAGGGCTTAGCAAGGTTCAATTCTCGCCAAGGATACCACTTAGTACTCAAATTTTGAATTTAAAGCCTACAACATTAAAAGATATGAAGGATTTTAACCTACTAAAAATTAGTTTTGAAGGCAATTGGCGGGTAACTTAAAAACTCAAAAGGTTTTCAACTTACAAAAATTTGATATTGTAGGATGCAACCTATGCCATGAGGGAAATAGCCTATGCCCTTTTAAAGAGGTAGGCAATTAACCTTAATAACTTCAAAAACTTTTCGGACGCTGGTGTGAAGTGAACTTGGACCGGCTCTACCCTTTTCCACCAATGAGAGTGCTTGAAGTGCAATGGTCATGTGTCCTCAGTCTTGTGTGTAAAGTGGCCCTAAGAACACAACCAACCCCAACCCTAATCCGAACCCTAAATAGAGAATTGAGAAAAAGGTTGGGGGATTTCAAGGTTGGCTTTTGGAAATTCAAAGAATGCAAGTGATACATCATAGATTGATCTATTCTAACATATGCGAGCTAAAATCTACAAGGCATCAAACTCTCACCTCTTGGGGAAGAAAGCAAGAACAAAATACTATACTAATATGTGCAATTAGGTCGCCTTCACGAATGGGTTGCCTCTTACTCGTGAAAATGACCTTGGGTCAAAATCATATTACAAAAAACTCATAAGTTTGCTTATTGGCTCTACAATCTAACCTCGTTAATACGACACTCGTTTATATGACACCCTCGATACTACGACACATTTTTGCGAGACCAAACTTTTTAGTTCAAAACTCCCTCGTTTATACGACTACGACACTCAATAATGCGACATTTAGATTCTCCGTTTTGTCATATTAAAGAGGTACTTAATGCTAAAATTCCTTTCATCTATGTTATGTACATCTAAAATACATCCATTTTCACTTGGGAACTACTCGGGAATTTCACTTGTCATTGGGAACTTAATGAGAGTGAGGGTTACTAGTGTAGAATGGACATAGTTAGATATAGAGTGGCCTCTTGCCTGGTATGTTGCCTTGTACTCATGGTGATATATCTTAGTGATGCTAAACGTCATGCATCATTGTTGTCTAGTTTCTTATTAGATAACTCTTTATATTTTAGTGTTAATGAAATTATTAGTTTTCAAAAGTTAGTAGAGATTTAGATAAGATGACAATTGCTAACTTGGGGGTAGGCAACACCATAGATCTTTGGACACCTATTTCAAGAGTTCTTGAGAATATTTGTATTTGTTTGGAGTTATAAGTTATTATTTCATACCATCTATATTGCTTAAACTCATTGTATATATATTTTAAAGCTCATATTACTTGTGTTTTTGTATTCCCTCAATAATACGACAAATTTATGCCATTTATCATATTAATGAGAAGACGACACCTTGATAGTAAGATTTTTGTGTTTCCCAAATGTGTCATACTAAAAGAGGGAGAATAGTATCAGTGATCGGGGAGATTTTTTGGCATAATCGGTTGAGATCCTAGTGTTTGCAAGTCCAACCGGTTACATGTTGACATCCTCCGGTTTTCCTTTATTAAATTGGGGTATATTCTATAAATTCCTCTAAAATGATCGGTAATTTTCCCGCAGTCTTGAACTTCAACCGGTTATTTCTCAAACTCAACCGGTTCATTTGTAACTAACTGCCGGTTCTCCCCGATCATTGAATAGTACCATGAAGGAAGAGACCTAGGGTGGTCTATGAAATGAGCCAAAGTTTGGCAACCAACCGGATCCACCCACATATGTGGTGTGATTCTATGGTATTAGTAACTTGCTCTTCAAGTGGAATCCAGTTGTAAGTGAGTGTTGATCTAAAGTGGTCTCTTAAATGAGCCAAAGTTTGGCCTTGGTTGGACATCCGACTAGTATAAGCCACATATAATAATAGGGCAAAACACTCTCGTGACCAACCGCTTGTTCATCCATATAGCAACCATGATCTAAAAACACTTAATGTATTTTGTTATTGTGGTGCTAATAATTCAAAATAATGTGGAATGTCAATAAATTAGCATGGGGCAACCTAACTACACATATTGTTGTAGATTATTACTTCATGGCATATATCAAAAGTGTATTTCAATTGCACTAGATGCTGTGAATTTGGGAGAAGGGTGTCCAACATTTTTTTTTTCCACATTTTGTTTAATATTTATTCCAACCACAAATAGCCAACCCTTGAAGCACTGCAGGGCTTTGATGCATATAAGGGTGACCAACCTGAAGATTGATTGGGCAACTTTTATAGGGGTAGCATGCCTAAAGAGACAGGGTCTAAACATGTTCATCGTCTTTAAGGGCATTTCATGCACCTTCAACTAACATGTTATCCATTTCGTACTTTTGGCTAAATGGGGGCTAAATGTCACCCAATGTGAGATGGGGGTTTGGGGAATGAGAGCGTTAAAATTGGAGAAGGAAACAAATAAGTGTATTGGTCGTTGGTTCATATAATCATATAGAACACATGGAGGAAGCATACTTGCATGTGAACATGACACAAGACGCAAACTGACATATGGATAGTTGCCTAGGACATGTATCGAAGAATGACTCCCAAGTAGGTCATTTGCTGGAACACTTAAATGCTTGAGAAATGGAGGGAGATTGTGTGCATACATACAACACAATAATCTTCAAGAGGTGTTATTCTTTGCACTACAATCACAAGTTTACACTTATAGGTAGGACTTGTAAACTTGACATTTCTATCAATGTGAATGTTCACATCAATCATATAACAATATTTTTCTATCATGTGCCACATTATATTGTTATAAAGCAAAAAAAATTATATGAAATGTTGAATTAAGAGTTCTAGATAAACAAGGGCGGATTAAGACGGAACAAAGAAAGCATGGGTGGGACCAAGTAGACCTTAACCCCTTGTATGTGATAGTGAATATGAACAACGTGAGCAAACATGAACTTTAAGAAGAGATAAAGTTTTGATGGGGTTAACAAGGCTAGCTATTGTTCTTTGGGGAACCACTACATGCAACATGACCATGAGGCAACTCAAGATTGGTTGCATGTGTACAACCCCTAACCTTAAAAGTGGACCTCATCATCTAAAGAGAAACTCGTCCACCGAAATTATGTGCCTTTGATGAAATGAAATTGATTTTAAACTCCGGGAAACCAAAAAGGCTAATGGACTGAAAGCACATTAGGCCGCCTGTAAAAGTACAAGCAATGTGAAACAAGCTTCATAATTGTTCAACCCAAGGCGTGCAATTTGCATAGGAAGATTTATATTTGGATTCGAACCCTCTTTGCATCCAAATTTGGACTCCAAAATGCAATGGACATGGTATGAGCTTGAACCCAAGCAAGGTCATCCTTGTAACGGAGGAAGCATACTCTTTGTCAATGTGTGTCAATTCCAAGTCCAAAGAAAAACACTACATGCATATGCATCATGGGCAACTGACACGTGTCATTGAAGAATTACCATGCATCACTAGAAAATTTATAAACCAACCACAATGTTAGATTTGCATATTTCTTTGAGTGATGTATGTCGATTGCCTAGGACTCGTATGTTGGTAGTGAAAACTTCAAACTCAAGCAGTTTGGTGGTCAAGAGTTAAAAATAAATACGAGAGTTTAGGGATTCAGGTTGAAGCATGTCAAAATGAAAAGTAGCACTTTATGGTCATAGAACTTTGGGTCCCAAAACTCCTTAGTGGACATAATTAAAGCTTAAACTAAGAGGATTTGTTTCTTCAATTGAAAGTGAGAAGATTCTTTAGTCCAATATTCTACTCTTGACAAATATGATTGCTCAATAGTGAATTTTCTTTGGTCGTGGACCCCAAAAGGTTGGTGCCATGGATCTCCATTATCACATGTTTCATAAATGCCATAGCTTATTATACACCGAAGCCTTATTATGACCGAGCCCACCAAACAACCTCTCACTCCATGACTTTCATAAGCGGTTCCCACCTAACTCATCGCTATTGGAGACATGGGAGCCCTTTAAAGTTGGACCCATTAAAGATACTTTGAATAGAGTTCAGTTATTGGTTGGGACCTATCAACCAAGATACGGCAACGTATACAACACATCCCCATCCTCAACATGCTTTGTAAAAGCGACGCCATGGCTCCCTCATCGCCATAGAGCCTTCATATATAGACCACGGTTCAAAGCACTCTTCAACTCCACCACACGGAGCAACTTAAGGTAGATGGGTCTTGAGTGGCTCGTTTTCTTGATCATACCCCTATATTTGATTGGTGTGTAGTTCGGTGCGGATGAAAGAGCAAACACCATAAAGACACATTTAAAAAAGATATTGGACTACATCTTCAAATATTAATAACTATCCTAAATTCAATAGTGAACACAATTGCGAGGACCTATATATCTAGTTAAAAAAGAAAGAAAGACATGCACTTCTAATAATCATGACTAAATCAAGGAAGGTCCGATTTTCAATCCAGTTTTGTATACGTTTCATCGTAGATTTGCTAATGCAACACAAGTTTTGTTGTGTAAATCTAATTGGGTAGAAGTTGGTGAACACGAAGAACAAACCAAATAACACACACATAACTTATAGGCTCCTCACATAGCTCACCGGTCTTTGAGATATGGAAAGTGGCATTATATTGCATGGAATGCAATGGATACATCAAATAGCATCTTGCCTCATGAACTTGTAAGGAAGTTTGAAAGAGGCGTGCTCGTTAGTCTGGGTCCATGCATTGATTGACTCGCATTTAGTGTAGGCTTCTTACACAACCAAAAATCCGATTAAACGTGGCATTCGAATTGGTGTGCCATGTTAAATTGGAACGGTCTTTATGACTTGTGATGCAACACATAGTATCATATGATATCCTCTCTAAGTCGTTGCCACCCAATGAAATTGCAAGAAAATTTATGTATATTGTTGATGATTAGTGTGGACCAAACTAAATAAGATGTTTAGTGTAGCCTTAGAATGCACTAAAAGGTTGATGGGGTTTCAGAGAGGTGTGGCAGGGCACTCCTTCCTCTCCTGGGCTTGCAATGGGATTAAGTGCATTATGCATTATAGTTTAGAAAATAGTATGTAATCTAGGGAATCCGTAAGGGGGGTTTGAAGGAGGCGCGCTCATTGGCCGCGACCCATTCTTGCGTGGCATAGTGCCATCCAACGGGAGCGCGACATGGGGGACGACAGGTAGTTATAGCGTCTCTCCCGATCCCCCTCCGAGTTCAGTCAGTACCTTTTGGCCTTGCTTCTGTCTGGCCTCTTTGCGCTTGCGTATTTCTCAACCTTCTCGTCGATCCAGAGCGCCATTTGGCTGAACATCTCCTCTCTTGCGACCTCATCAACCTGGTCTTGCACTCTACTCTCTTTTTTGCGAACAAACCATTTCAAAAAATCGTCCAGTATTGTTGCTGTAGGCGCCTCGGGGAGTTTTTCTTGCACAACTTGAGGCTGTGGAGGCTTGGCGAAGCAGCGGGCATCGTGGAGTGCTGTGCCGTGGCTTCGATTGAGAGTTTGTTGATTTTGTTTGCTTAAGATTTGCGAGGTCAAGTTTTTTGTTGCCTTTTTGGAGGTTGAGGTGGTGCTTGGGGCTTGTAGACGTGCCTCTTTCGTGGTTGAGTGTGTGTTTGAGGCTTAGGAGGCGAGCATTAAGGTTGTGTTATCTTGGTTGAAGCAAATCTGGCGCGGTTTCTGTAGCTTGTGTGTGTGTGGAGATTCTAGAGGTGAAGGCAGTAAGCGAACTGGATAATAGCTGGTTCTTGCTACTCTGCTTGCTGTGTGTGTATCCCCTGCCGTTACTTACTCGTAAGCAAGTGTTTGAGAACGGGTGAAAAAATCGGCCATAGTTTAGATGGAATTCCCCTCGAAGCAGCGAGACTGGTTGACGGTGCCACTCCCTCCTCCGTGTAATAACAAGAAGCAGCAAAGCCCGTGGGGGGTGAGCTCCTCGTTAGAGTGGCAGGTTCCTACGAGATTTTATCCTCACCGTTATGCAAAGCGTCCACTTCTGCCACGGCGACACAAGCCTCGAAGAAAGAACAAGAAGACGCTTATGAACCGAGGAGTCCCTCGCGCTCCTTACAACACGAGCTCCTACCTAATCAGAGCTGGCAAGCTTGGCATAAACGCGCCATTATTGTCACCTGAAACACCTGTTCTTGCTACACCTGTTATCTCGCCATCTCCGTGGCCTACAAAAAGCCTAGGGAATGGTCAGGTTGCTAACGAGCTTGGCGTCAACGCTTACGGCTCCATGAATGGATGTATCCGTCTCCGAGCCGATGATGACGTGGAGCGTGACTCAGGGCTATCATCTTGTGGAGAGTCTGATACTGAACACTGTGCTCATCCTCATCCTCTTCTTGATTCCGTTCAACAAGTGGAAGAACGAATCGATCACGGCTTGCAACGCTTCGAGATGTTGTTCAATGTAGATGATTCTCCTCTTGGACAGAATGGCTTGGTAGTAGCCGATCAAGAGATGCATATCCAGCACTTGGAGGAAGAGAATTTATGTCTGCAACACCGCCTTTGGGCCATGTCACAAGAGCTTTCTCACCTGCGACGCCGCCTCGGTGACGAGGCCGAGCCGGAGGCTGTCTCTGACGAGAGCCTAGCGACTTAAGATGTGACAGCGCAGCGGGAGTTGGCAAAAAGTTTCATAGAAGTGTGCCTTTTAGGATAAATGTGCAAAGTTTAATAACATCTGATAGAAAGAGTAGCTCTATGTGTAGTAGACATGTCAATTGTCTTGCGATTTGAGAGATAGGAATCATCGACTGAACAACAACGTAGGAGGGAGTTGACGAAAAGTCTCATAGAAGAAGTGTGCCTTTTAGGAAGTATTGTACGAAGTGTAACATATGGTAGGAAGAGTTGCTCTAGCTCTATGTGTAGACATGTCAATTGCCTTGGGAGTTGAAGCGACGTGAATGTGAAAAGTGTGTGTAAGATATTGGAGGAGTGGCTCCAAGACGAGTGGTGTCTTGTTTTTAAAGAAGGCTGATGGGAAAGAGGGGATTATTATTGCAGCTAGAGTGGATTACCAGTGCACGGATGGAAGCACAAGCTTTGGAGACCCCCTCGGGTAGACTCCACGAGCTCGCATCCGCTCTCCATGCCTAATTTGGTCAGTGTCCGTCACTGGTCTATGCAATCATGTAACAAGGCAACATGTGTAGTACATGTGAGATAGGAAACAAGTTACATATTACCTTGGTCCTTTCCCGCTAATGAGAGAGAGGCTTTGTGGTTGTTACACAGGCCTGCGGCTCCAAACCACCTCCCATTCCTTTAAGGCAAGCTGGCCAGGAATTTGCCTGTCAGAGCTGGTTTGGTAAGCATGCTCCCTTGAAAAGGGTAACCTAGCTTCACACTTTTGTGTGGCCTTAAAAGCTAGGCCCTCTTTTTTGGCATCTCATGGAGGGCATTACGATGATGTTGTTGACTCATCAGAGTCAGTTTGTTCTGACAGACGTGTCCAAGTTAAACCTCTATGTAGACCAACTATCAATCTGTACATACATGAACTTTGCAGGTTTTCTTTAGATATGCTATAAATCTTGCTTTAATGTGTAATGTCTTTTTTTGTTTCTCCCCCCAGATGTATGGTCTATGTGTACTTCTATCTTGTATGACATGACATGCATGCATGCATACCTACATGAACGCTCTTACATTAAAATGTTCTTACTTGTTGTTACTGCAAACTTGTATACATGTTTATTCGAGAGTTTCAAAATTTGCGGTTCATGTGTTTGGTTGCAGCTTACAGGATTTCAAACCAAGTGTTTCAAGTGTTATGATCTGGTGCTTCTATGATGGTTATTTCTTGCAATGTCACTGATGTATGTGTTAGAGTTCCGTGTACACATTTTTAATTTTTTAGAATTGGTAGCCAGCACAGCCACATTTCTAACGACAAACCTAAGAGTCTACTTCTCTTTAGAATTCAAGCAAGCACTTGCATCAATGCCATATACTAATTTTGTGCACATTTGCAGGATGCACATCTTTATGCGACATGTTCTCCAACTGCATATTTAATCTGGAAACGGTTTGGGTATCTGAAACTCTTCCTGCGTCCTGAGTAGAGGCATGGGAATCACTATGTATGGGTAAAGATATGCATTGTGTGTGTGTGTGAGAGAGAAAGAGCAGGTTAAGATTTCCGAATTTCAAGTACATCCCAGTCACAATATGAAATGTTGTATAGGTGCTGTCGCATTTCAAGTGCGTGGACATGCTGGTGATTTACACATATGAGGTACTGATCTGTGAAATTGGGTTTCCGTGAATTCAGATTGTTCTACACATCAGTACAAAACAATGTTGAATTTGTGGTACAGATGGAAGGTTGAGGTATTGAGGGTGATTCTTTAATTCTGGGAAGGTGTCCTAGATACCATAGAGCTTCCCCTCTGAGCAATTGTGCTGATTAATTACCCATAAACTTCAATGAATGAAATTTATTACAGTTTCTAACTGAAAGTTGGAGGGAAATGAAGGTTTCTTTTGCTCTTGCTATGTTGGCAGATTGTTTTCCCTTGCATTTCCTCAAGGCACCAAATTCCCAAAAGGCTGGAGTAGATTTTAACAGCTATGCTTTAATGCTCCCTTTACACTAGAGCTCTAGTTTGAGAGTTTGAAATTTCAATTTCCAGGAGATTGATACTTGGATTTGACAAGCTGTCATCAAATGCTCGAACTACTGAGAGCTTGACCAATTCTCAAGCTCTCAATAGGTTGAGCAAGTTTGAAGTGACAATGCTCAAAGAGACCATAGATCCAGGGGGGGAAGTGATACTAGACACAGGAGAATTCGTGACAAGGCAAAGAGTGCTTGAAAACCTATTGGCTTGGGACCAACATTCCTAAGCAATCTTCATGAGGTTAGCTTAGGACAGGCCTCATAAAATTATGCGTTCTATAAATAGACGCCTAAAATGCATAAAATAATTTGAGCGGCGCGCATAAATTAAGAAAAATATTTCAAAGATACCAAGAGGTTGTGTAGTCCGACGTGCAATTTAGGGTTTAGGGTTGGTCATCTACGTTGATCACAACCTTCTATCCCGCCATATAGATGGGAGCGTGTCAACACAATAAAACATGCCACACACAACGCCACACGAAACACACTCTAGTTGTCCAATTTCTAGCATTTTCCAGTCATTTCTTGAAAAATGGTTATTTTTTGCGCCTCGGATGCACGGCGCGCATAAATTAAGCTAATTTATTTAATTTATGCAAACGCCTAATTTTATGAGGCCTGGCTTAGGATTTTGATTGAGAGCTTTGATCGAGAGCTTGTCATTGTCATTCAACATGGGATCCATCAAGTTTTGAGTTTGGAAATATATTCAAGCTCTCAACTTAGTTTAAAGGTCAGTTTAATAACAAACAAAGTTTTTGTGTGGAATGGCGGACAGATAGATCACCCTTGTATAAACAAGGTTGTACTATTTAAAGTCAGATTGACTCATAATTTGGAACCAACTACCATGATTTAGTGTGGTGGGACCCAATTGAATTTGATTAACAACACACTGGGGAGGGGTAAGTTTCTATTGCACCCCTCATGGTAGGTGTCATGAACTGAAATCATGTAAGAACCATGCGGAACAGGTCCCTGTCAATGAAAAGGTGCCTTTTTCACGATCTCTCACCCTCTGCTCCCTAGAGGAAATCCCTACTGTAGAGGGGGCCTGAGTAGAGGAAATTAAGAAAATCGCTACACACTAAGGTTTGTATTTAGTGTCACTAATTCTATTTATCTTGCTCAATACTAATTGTAAACCGCCTGTGTAGCATCACTAGTACTAAATCTAAATGTAACATTGTAAATTTTTTTTGACATTATAGAATTACAATGTTGCAAATATTGTTGCTTATTAAGTGCTTTTTATCCAAATTTCAATCATCCATGATAGTATGTCATTACAAAAATGTTGGGATGCATGATTGGGCAGTGAAATGAACTAAAAATAAATTGGGATAACAATACTTGTAAACTTATTTATAAGAAGTGTCATTAAATAAATTACCAAAATGACATACAATATCATATGACATTAAATACAATCTTTAGTGTGATCAAGTTACGTTTACCTATTGGTGATGTGGAGTGCAGATTCTAAGAGGTTGTTGTCACTCAACTCAACGCTACAAACCGAAACAGTTTTCATGTTCCATAAGTTAGGTATCTTGGAGATACATAATTCTATCCTCTTGCCACATGGTCCTTGTGGTCCATCCTTCACGCGAAGCACCCACTTTAAGTACCCACTTTTGCATGAAGCAATGTCTGGGGAGATTTTTGGGCATAATTGGTCAAGATCCTAGTGCTTTCAAGTCCAACCGGCTACATGTTGTGATCGTTTGGTGTTTCTTTGTTAATTTGAGGCATATTCCATAGACTCTAAAATGATTGGTACACTGAATATTGTATTTAGTGTCATATGGCATTTCATGTCAATGCAGTAACTTTTTTAGTGATGCTTTCTCTGAATAAGTTTACAAGTGCTGTCATCCCCACTTACTTTCAGTTGATTCAAATGCCAATTATTTGAAACAAAGTTTGGTATACTTTGCATCCTAACAAATCTGTGATGAAACATTGTCACGGATGATTGAAATTTAGATGGAAAATCACTTAGTAAGTGACAGTAACAACACTGTACATATATAATTTACAAGGAATGACAAATAATGTTAGGTTGACATTTAGTGTTGGCTACACTACATCGGGGTTTACGATTAGTATTTGAGCAAAACAATTAGAATTGGTGACACTAAATATAAAAATTTAGTGTAGTTTTCCCGAAGCCTTGAACTTGAACCGTTTATTTCTCACACTCAATTGATTCATATGTAGCTAGTGGTTGGTTCTCCCCGTTCATTGGAATGAAGCCACCAAAAGCCCCAAATGAGAATATGAGTCCACAAGCTACCTTCAAGCACCACTCCGAAACTTGAGATTTGGTACCCAAAATTCTCAAACTCCACTACAATCAAAAGGTGGTGCTATTAATCAACACTACATGAGCAAAGAGGCTACAAGGTACAAGCTGAGAGAGCAACAGGATGGCGACCACAGGGGTGGAGAATGGAAAAAGTGGTGACACCACTCACCCCACTCAATTAAACCATCATCAACATGACTCCTTGGATGGGAAGATTGGCTCCATCCACGACTCACAATGCAGCTCATTGGCTACTCCCAATAATGGAGCTTAGTGGCAAGACCCAATTTTAGACGACTCCACTCCACCCATGTGAAGCTAGTTGGCGCCACCTCTTACCCATAAAGAGTGGAGGTGGCACCTTACAATGCAAGAATCCTTTAAACAAAAACATGTGTGTAAACTAATTCACTCACCGTAGCAAAGGGGCTACTAGTAACCGGGAAAAAAAGGTTGATTGATCAAGCTTGGTCCCATAAATGTTCCTTAGGTAAGTCAACATGAAAGCATGGTCAACTATGTTGCAACACGGGAAAAGAAGGGTGGCCTTACACTAGGTACCTAGGATCCAAGACCTAAAGAAACTCCAAAATTGACCGATCTTATTGGTCAATATAACTTTTTGGACCTAAGGCATTTACACTTGGGTCCAAAGTCCGAGGTGTTAAAAAATGAAGTGGCTTTCATTGATCTTCACTCTCTTGTCAAAGTTTGGTAGTTGCACCCAAGAGAATACTCCTTCAAGTTTAAGAAATTGATCTTTGAGCTTGGGTCTAATCTCGAGTTTAAAAGTAAGGTCCATCGTGGAGTGCTTTTGACTCCAAATTTCTTGGACTTGGACCCTAATGTAAACCTACCTTTATTTTCTTCAATCGATTTGACTATGGGATACTGTAGGTTGATAGCCGGTCCGGCACAACTGTGCTGGAAAATTATTCAAAATGCCGAAAGTCAAACCAGCAATTCAAAACAAAAATATCAATTTTTTTTGACATTTTTGTACAACTTTCACGATTCTAGCTAGTTCACAAATATCAATTTAATAGGTATAAGGCATTCACATTAAAAGTATGTTTTAGTATGTAAGTTGTCAGCCATGAACCTCCACCCTTATGCGTCGTAATCCGGGTGGAAGCCCAAGGCTAACGTGTACTAGCTCTAATTCGCTCAACCCTAGGAACTTAGCACTCAGTTGCCCATCATGAATGTCAAACCCACACTTTATTCAAACGATACAGGGTCCAAGTGTTGAGAAACACCCGGTGCCCTTACATTATTTTCACAACAACCTTAAGCCTTACTACTCTTATGCTAAGTCATCTTAACTAATTCATGCCTAGCCAACACTAGGTTGATCCATAGGAAAGGTCCTAATATTTCTATCACAATTTCCACCAAACCCTCGGCTCTAGTTAGCCAGCTCCTACTTGACTTCTTTTGTTGCCGTTAATGGGCCAGCAGCAGTATGCTGGAACTGGGTTGAGTTCGGTGCAGCCGAGGCCCAGCCTCTCAGTCCTCGCCTCCTCGTACAGACCCCCTTGCCACGTGCCCTCACCTCCTTTCCCCAGCTGCTAAGGCTTCTACCTGGGTTCGCAGCACTGTTGCTCCTCGAGCTCGGCCGACCTCCGAAACAGAGTGCCGTCCTCGAACTCCCTTCACTGCACTGATCAGTGAGCTTCACCCTTGCCTCACACCTCGATTCACACACCTGAATGTGGCTCCTTGGTCCAATTAGCATGTTTTGGAGTAATGCCAGACTTTAGAAGGCGAATCCAACCTCATCACGGTAGTGCCGAGATCGATACATTTTCAGAAAACGTTCGGACCCTTCTGATCTTCGGCCATCCTCTCCCAATTCAAGTTCAGCTCCTTAATGTCCTCCTGCTCTCACCCCTACCTAAGATCCTAGACAGCCGGTTGTGAAAATCCTAACCTAACTGTTGGCATTCTTCGAAAACACACAAATCCAGCCGAGCTCTTTCGCTCCCGGCCTCGGCCCCCCTTCCCTGCTGCCATCTTCTCCTTCGTCTAGACATCCAGATCCACACACCTCTCGAGTCCCGAGAATCCAGTGGGGATAGGGCGCTGCCCTTGGCTTCTCCTGGCCTCGACCCATTTTTGGACTCTCACCTACCCTTAAAGGGACACAATAAAAGCCTAAACCCAACACCCTAGGGCCAGCCACTTGCACTTACATGTCCCTAATCCAAACCACACTAACCACTTGTTTTTGGTTTTCTCTTCATTTAAATAACACACAATCACACAACTCAAATTTAACCAAATTAAACTCTTTTTAAAACTCCAATGCATCCTAACTTCTAACTAACCCCAAACTAAAAATGCAAATCCTTGTGTTGAACATTTTTAAGGTTAACTTGAAATGTGGGCACATAATTGGGCTCACATAAGTCCTCGCCATGAGGTGTCCACAATCTATGTGGGATATGTAAACTTGAGAGATGAAGCCCTGATAATTCTCTTGTATGTATTTGTCTGAATCTTTTGTATAACAACTTCAAAATGCACTTTTTGTTGTTGTTGGAGGTGGTAATATGTTTGATTGTCTAAGTTTTCTTAATTTTAGACAACTCCAAAAAGTTTTCTTCTTTGCACAATCAAGCTCCCAAAAGTTGTTCACGACACACTTTCTCTTCAAATCTCCTCACTTTTTGAAAATGCTTTTTTAAATTTATTCATATTTTTTTCAAAAAAAATTCAAATCACAAAGTTATTCTTGGACATAGTAATTTGTTAAGGACATAGACCAAGCTCTTAGTACATAGTCTTGCATTTCAAACTAACCCATACTCGTTGTGATGACTAAGGACGACATGGAATATAATGTGAACTCTTCTATGTACTAACCTACAGTAGATTACTATTATTACATAAGCTTGTGTAGAGTGAGGATTTACCGTATTCCTGAAAATATAAGGTGAGTTAATGTATTTCCGGGAAATTATGTCTATCATTTTCAAAATAATCCGACATTTATTCTTAGAATTATGCTGTGCCAGGCTGGCTATCAACTCACGGTAAGCATCACATGTCCAATTGAAAGAGCAAGACATGAAAAATATTTGAACTTTAGGGTTTTGTAACCTTCTATAATTATTCTCATTTTGTGAATGAGTCCATTTGATCACAATTGTTTCTGGTATTTAATGTCATTTAATGTTTGGAGCCATGCAATGCAAGAAATGATTAGAGCATGACCAACCACTACTGTAGCGTTGGTGGGCATTAGAAAACCCTCCCTATCCGGAATAGCATGACCATGTTGTGACCCATATTTTCAGCCCTTTCATCAACTATCAATACCTCACAATCTTTGACCAAATAAAATCTTAGCTTCAACTATTTCTATGTACAACCTTGTGTATCGTAAGATGTTAGTTTTGGTCATGGGACCCACAATTTATGAAAGTCGTATAAACATGTGGGACATATAACACAAAAATAATGTTACATGTTTTTGCACCCCTTTATGTTTGTGTTTGGTGTACAACGTGTGACCATGCTCTTACTCAAAATGCACAAATAATGATGTGCTCAAACTGCACATTTGTAATTTACTTTTATATTAAGATTTTATAATGAAAAGTCATGGCACTGTGTAATCCCAACTACAATGATTATCCCAATTAGTGTGTATTACTATTCGGAGTTACGCAACGTTAGAAATAGGTAATGAGAATGTAATGTTTTACCAAGAAATGTCATTTATGTTCTATAATGTCCAAACAACCTATTGAACTTTCCTTAATAAAAATCGAACTCCTGAGTAAGACGTTCTTGCACTGCGTAACTCCAAATAGTAAAACACACTAATTGGGATAATCGGTGTAGTAACTTAAGTGACACTAAATACCATAAATAGTGTACATTAGCACACAAGCTAGGTGCCGAGCTGCATAGGGGGCCTATGATTTAGGCCCATCATAATATGTGGACCCAATTCGGATGGAGTCACTCACACAAGACGTGTGCTATCTTTGCTTTCAATTTAGTAGGGTCCCAGTCCTAGTGACACATTGCAATGGCTTGTCCATTTGGGGCCACATGTCCCATGTGGCACACCATTTATGGTATTTAGGGCCAGTTTACACCATGGACCATGAAATCCAGTGCCCGGGAAGTTTTTGGGCATAGTTGGTCAAGATCCTAGTGATTCTATATCCAACTGGTTACATGTTGACATCTTATGGTGTTTTCTTTATTCATTTGAGGTATATTCTATAGATTCCTCTAAAATGATCGGTAATTCTCCTGAAGTCTTCAACTTCAACTGGTTATTTCTCATACTCAACCAGTTCATTTGTAACTAACCGTTGGTTCTCCCCGAGCCCTGATGAAATCGGATCATGGAAGATGGCATTCTCCATGGTCCAATTTCTTAAAAATTAATTTACAAAGCCTTTGGGCCCCTCACTAGAATGTGGACCGAGAGAAATGACCATGCACCAAAAGTGGATGTGCTGATATTTTTAATATATGCCCAAAAAGGGCAGTTTTGAAAAAAATTCAAGTTTGACCATTCTCATGTTTTTTCTTGTCTGCATCTTCTCTTCCCCAAAAAGTATTTCATTAAAAAATCATTATAACAACATTTCTATGCAATGGGCCCTTGCCTTTTTTTTTAATACTAGAGCACCTCTTTTGCCCCTCCCACCGCAGAACCTGTTGGACCATGTCAGTGGATAATGTAGGAATTAAAATATGTCTCTTCGGGACCTCAAACTCCATGGTCACTCCAACACTTTTTCCTTGGTGTAAACTAAAGTGGTCCCATGACGAGTTCAACAACCAATCACGTATTTTATAGGGCCTTGGGACAACTTCATGGTCCATGATGTAAACAACCCCTTAGTGTCACGTACACTATTTGTGAAGGGACTAAACTACATGCCTAGAGGTCTGAAAGTGTCATTTCCGCTAATTGACAATATGATACTATTCATCAACATAAGTGACTTTTTAGAGTGAAAAAAATCTACATAATGACAATTAGAGTAGCACATTGGGATATTTTTGATCATAGTCTTGTGTTTTAGTATGCAGTGGAAATACATTTTTGAGCATACTAATGGCAAGTGTCATTGTATGCACTTTAGTCAACTTGTAGACCATTGTGTAGCACAAGCATGGACCTCATAACATTATTAAACATACTCGTGCCAAGATATTGATAAGCGCACTTGAATGCCAAGTGTCATGAGGTGACACTTACAGTGAAGTTGTTAATCACCAATGTAACCTAGCTAGGGGTGCATTTATTTTTAATTTATTTTAGAATATGCATTTTAAAATACTTAGAAAATTTTGAGGCATTCTTTATGTTTTTAATTATAAATTCACTACTACAGTCAGTCCAGGCCAATAGGGCATATATAGACAGGTGCAACTTTGTCAATCGTTCCATATTACCATATAGCATTAGTACATTCAAACTCAACAATAGTGCCGAAGCCCTGAGCCCTACCACACGAACTGACCAATACCGGAATACGGATTTCGCATCGGGGGACGATCCATGTGTAGTCTTGGATCAGTACTTGGGCGGAGAAGGGCTCGAAGAACTCATCTTGGAAGAGCGGAATGTTTCTGACAATGATTTGCCATAAAGGACCTCATGGATTGATGTCTTCGATGATTTTCAATTAAAAAGACATTAAAAATGTTTTGAAATATTTTTAAATTTATTTTATAATGCTGCCTCTGACCTTCAGAATAAAAAATGCAACGCCAAACCTAGCATATGCCTCAAATAGGGTAAGTGACAATATTACAAATATGACACTAAATACCATTAACTTTGTAGTCCAAATTCGTGAGAAGTTGGGCCTTGCTTTTACAGTAACCTTAACTTAACTTATAAAAGACATCCATGGGTGGAGCATGAGCCAAATTTCCATTTGACATTAGATCCATCATGGATGAAGGGGCTCTAGTAAAAACAAGTCTCATGCAGGGATTAAATTTTTGTGATAGGGAGGGTGAAGTGAAAGAGGGGAGGGTGAACACACCAATTACTATTGTGGAGCCCCATAGATTTCATTTCCTGACCAAATTAACTAGTCAATTGAGGTCAAAATCTTTGAAATATAACAATGGGTTTAAATAACAAATCTATAGGGTTTGGCTAGGTTTAGATGCATTGTTCTTTGAGCTGGCACACACTAGTGTCACCAAAGTAAAAGGTAAAAAATTGACCCACATAGGTTTGTGCTTAATTCATCTCAAGTGGATCCTTGGACTAATTTGGAGCCTTTTGTGCTCATTTAGTTAATCTTCAAAATGAAATCTACATGTTATGATACATTTGACTGCATTTTCACCTCAGGTAATATCGGTGAGGGCCCAATCCAAAGAGGAAGGCATCTCTTGCGGCCATAGAGGCCAAGCACGAGCTACAAGTTGACAAGTTTTTGGTGGACGGAAGAGAGGCTTTGATATCATCAAGTTTGGAATATAACTAAGGTAAGTGGCCTTGAAGTGACACCCCCATGATTTTTGTTGATTTTGGGTTTCTTACCAATTCTAGAAATTTACCCGAGGTTAGCAAATGGGTTGGAACCCCAGGGGGTGGCCTCTTCTTTGGAAACCTAAAGGACATGGGTGACTATGAAATAAACCCCCTTATACATGAGAAATCTAGAGAAAAATAAATGCATACGTACTAACAGTGATCTAGAAAATGGACTCTCGTGTTTATACTAAGCTTTTCAATTCAATGTGATGAATGCATCCACACACAAAATATATATAGGCCTTTATTATGTATATACTCCACTTTTACTTTCCAATGAGAGTCTCTTAATTTATTTTCATCCATAAGATATAACTCATAATAATCTGACCCTAAAACACACGCCATTTGAGTGAAATAAGGTAACTTGCATGAAACTAGGACATTTATCGTCAATGTTGGTCTAAACCTTAGGGTCCCCTTTTGTGCATCTACCTTTACTTCAAGAATAATAATGAAACCTTTTGTTTATGTACATATTAGAGAAAAACAATACCTCTCCCTTATGTATACTATGTACGCTAATACCAACTCTCTTCCATGCCAATGCATCAAAACAATGAATGCACATCAAGACAAAAATAAGTACCCCCGGGTCACATTGCTCAAGTGTGCACAAAACCGCATTCCATTTCTCAAGCATTTATGCATTGCGGTGACAACACTACTTGACGACTGTCTTCCATTCTCTAGCATCTAAGTTGCGGTGACTCACCTACTTGAAAGTCATTTCCCAACCAAGTATCCAAACATGTCATTTAAAAAATGATCCAACAACCGAATTTTCCTTTTCTCCTCTCCTAGTACACCCATTAAAAGTTAAAGAAATCAAAGAACATTGGTCCTTTAACTCAACAAGACTTTTGTTGGGGGTTAGACCCCTCTAATTTTCCACTGGTTGTTTGCATACAATACCAATAAGTCCTTCCTACTCGTGTTACATGCTCACATGCAATTGTTCGAATTTGCATAAGAAGCAATGTATTTCGGTTCATTGAGGGCCTAACTCAAGTTAGCACCACCTGACATGTGAAAACGGAAAATGGGTTTGACCCTCAATGAACCAATATAGAATATTCTTCACTCAAACCTCCACAACATGCACTGAATTTTTTTACCAATTATGGAAGGTGGTGCATGCAAAACAACCGACACCCAACCAAAAGCCATGTTGAAATGTAGAATAACTCTAGTGACCAAACCCAACCAAAAACCATGTTGAAATGTATAATAACTCTAGTGACCAAACCCAACCAAAAACCATGTTGAAATGTATAATAACTCTAGTGACCAAAATGACTGGAAAAAGGAGGTTCCGTTTTCACATGTCAGGTGGTGCTAACTTGAGTTAGGCCCTCAATGAACCAATATAGAATATTCTCCACTCAAACCTCCACAGCATGCACTGAATTTTTTTACCAATTATGGAAGGTGGTGCATGCAAAACAACCGACACCCAACCAAAAGCCATGTTGAAATGTAGAATAACTCTAGTGACCAAACCCAACCAAAAACCATGTTGAAATGTATAATAACTCTAGTGACCAAACCCAACCAAAAACCATGTTGAAATGTATAATAACTCTAGTGACCAAAATGACTGGAAAAAGGAGGTTCCGTTTTCACATGTCAGGTGGTGCTAACTTGAGTTAGGCCCTCAATGAACCAATATAGAATATTCTCCACTCAAACCTCCACAGCATGCACTGAATTTTTTTACCAATTATGGAAGGTGGTGCATCCAAAACAACCGACACCCAACCAAAAGCCATGTTGAAATGTAGAATAACTCTAGTGACCAAACCCAACCAAAAACCATGTTGAAATGTATAATAACTCTAGTGACCAAAATGACTGGAAAAAGGAGGTTCCGTTTTCACATGTCAGGTGGTGCTAACTTGAGTTAGGCCCTCAATGAACCAATATAGAATATTCTTCACTCAAACCTCCACAACATGCACTGAATTTTTTTACCAATTATGGAAGGTGGTGCATGCAAAACAACCGACACCCAACCAAAAGCCATGTTGAAATGTAGAATAACTCTAGTGACCAAACCCAACCAAAAACCATGTTGAAATGTATAATAACTCTAGTGACCAAAATGACTGGAAAAAGGAGGTTCCGTTTTCACATGTCAGGTGGTGCTAACTTGAGTTAGGCCCTCAATGAACCAATATAGAATATTCTTCACTCAAACCTCCACAACATGCACCGAAATTTTTTACCAATTATGGAAGGTGGTGTATGCAAAACAACCGACACCCAACCAAAAGCCATGTTGAAATGTAGAATAACTCTAGTGACCAAACCCAACCAAAAACCATGCTGAAATGTAGAATAACGCTAGTGACCAAAATGACTGGACAAAGGAGGTTTCAACCAACACTAAACAGTGCTTAGGATGACAGGTCCCGGCGAGATTTGAACTCGCGTTACTGGATTCAGAGTCCAATGTCCTGACCACTAGACTACGGGACCAAAGCAGATGTCCTCATCTTCAACCACCAAATGTTTTATTCCTCTAAACATAGATATTGGATAACGTTGCCCTAGGGTAATGCTTCAAGATTCGGACACCAGGACGAGGTTTTGCAAGCTTAGATGTACGCCGTTTTTTTCTTTCCCAGTTTTGTTTTCCTTTCCTTTGCTCATTTGGGATAGGATGTTCATTCAACATGACTTCATTTGCAGCCGGAATGTTTCTCACCTCTGCTAACTATAGTTACTGGCTAACATTGAATAAAATGCTGTGTACGTAAAGGAATGATGTGCACAAGCTATGCGAAAATTGATCCAAAATTGAAGCAGCTGTGATGTGCACAAGCTATGCAAAAATTGATCCAAAATGGAAGCAGCTCTGCAACTGCTACATAACGTTGATGAGCCAAAAATGAACACTGATTGTAAAAGTGGTCAAAATCTTCTAGAATCTAACTTACGAATCCTGTTCTGTTTTTGATGGGAATCTAGGAGTACCAGTTGATAACCGCTTAAGAAAAGTATCCATTCTAGGCGCCCGTACCTTACCTATGAAGCTGAGGACAAGCATGGCACCAATATTGTTGATAGAAGCAACAGAGAAGTTATAGTCCATGGAGAGAGGATTACGTATGGCCCCTCCACAAGGATGACACACTCAAATCAAGAAATGATCCAAATTTCCTTTTGGCCACATCTGTTTCTTCGCCTCACTTCTTTGCAGCATTGCCTCATAGGGTGGTTTATTTTGTTTGGTTGAACCTAACAAGGAAAAGCTAGTTTTCAGTCCACACACTAAGTACCTACAGTTCTCAAAAAAAAATCCTTCACATGCAAATGTGAGGGAAGGGGGAAGGCAATCAAAATGAAGATAAGACGCAAACAATAATTTCTGGCAAGTTTTTGAAGTGGGAAATGTTTGAGGTCCTCAATATGACAACTAACTCTCAGAATCTAGTGCCTAAGGTGGGAAGCAAAGTATTGACCATAATAACACCTTAACATAACTTAGCTCAAGCAGAAATAACCCAACCCGCCCTCCATAACAGCAACCTTCTTTATTACATAGTATGTTTGTGTATGTTATGTAGAAAGTGGATGCAACCCTGTGCATTGAGCAACTTAATTGAGTTTGTTCCAACAGTGACAATTTACAGTGGTTGTTCCATCAACCACCTTGTAAGAATCAGTGCAAAACTTGAGTAAGCTTCTAATCTACAGTAATCTACTATAATGACGCTCTGTCTACTCCAAAAAGCTGTCAGCAATTGTTCCTGGTATTTATGCAATGAGAGTACTTGACCTGATTTACCTCGCAAGTGAAGGTACAACAGAGAGCTGCTGCAGACGATATGATGTGCAAAGACTTTCTGAGAGAGCATTGAAATCGCTGGAGAAAGAGGGTAACCTGGTTTGTCAAATCCACCTTAATTTACACTTCACTTCATCAGATTCTGCATTCAATTGATTCTTGCTACAACATAATCAAGTAGGTTAGGTTCCAAAGGACTCTCCGATCATGACTTTGACAGGGTTTAGGTGCAGAGGATTCCAACACTCATGTATAAAAAACTCTCAAATTAATATTGTAGAAATGTTTATCTAGTTTCAATTTGCAACAACAATGCAGATAGAATTAATTTACAATCAATTTTAGGAAGTAACTGCAAGCTATCATCTGTTCTGTGTTACACATCATATTCCAAGGTTCCAAGGAAATTAGTCCACAAGCCAGTCCAACATGAGAAAAACATGAGTACAAGATGTGTGTACAACACACATATTGATACTAGATACATTTACATTGAAGAAACATCATACATCAAGTAACATAAACATATCACATTTTACTCTAGACATTTGTGTATGCAAGTGAAGAGGATCAGACTCTGCTTTTCAAGGCCCAAGGCTCCCAATCCAGTAAATGAGAGGCCAAACAACTGCTAAAGTAAAGAGTGTTAAGAGTTCCCTCCTGTATCCGAGTCCCAAAAAACTAAGCAGAGGAGGTCACTGGCAGTCTAAAAGAGTGAGGGTTTGAGATGCACCTCCAACATCATACATGCTGATTCTTCACTGCCAAGAGAATAAATCAGACTGACCTCCACTATACTGACTACCCTTGCTTCTAGATTCCAGTCCAACAAGTAGCTGGACAAGCAAAGACGTTCAGAACACCCGTAACAAAAAAAAGACTTGATAGATGTGGCTGAAGCAACTAAATTCTGGTCCAAAAAATGGTGCCGTTTAATGTACAAGCATGTTCAGTACCATAACATCTGAGGACGCAATTTAGCAGACCCACCCACCCGTTTGATGAAGCATAGCATCAATCTCATCCCCATCCTCCATGTCAAGCTGTGAATAATGACAATCATGAAGAATCAAAATGAGCTCCAACCATCATCACTCAAGTGAGAGAAAAATAGTAGGTTCAGATGTTACTTTCCACAGTACCAGCAACTGATATCATTTACTACAAAAGTAAGCAAGTAGGTCAAAGCACGTCAAAAGCAACAGAAGCTGACTACCTACATCATACTTACATCTACGACATTGTACCAAGGAAAGTGCACTAGAACAAAACACAAGCAGAGAACGATCTCACACATTCAAGAACTAGTTAACCCCCTCAGGCCAGGGCTCCCAGCCTGAAAGGATCACTGCACATAACCATTCAGAGGCCATCTCTCCAATCATGGAGGTCTATGGCTTAGATGGAGGGCAGAGGAGGACAAAGCTTATGTTCCAGGTAAGTCAATCCTCGTCCCTAATCTTGGAATGCCACCTCAAGCACCAAATGGTTATGTCATGGTTATTGTGTCAGTGAAAACAAACCTCTGCAAGAATCTGTTCAGCTCGAAGACGTCGGCCGTCGAAGAGAAAAGCTATGGAATGGGGATCCACATACTGGCGATCACAATAAGCATTCATCAGCTTCCGCAAGGTGGCTGTGCTCTTGATTATGAAGAAAACCTCACCTCCATCCTACATCACCCAAATCTCAATTAGCTCTCACTTTGTCGGCATAAACATAGAAACATAACCTACAGGGTTGACAACCTATCGCAACAGACACAAAATCCACTCCAAATAGGTGTGCCAGATTTAGATATTGCTGATTTCAACATCCCAGGCCTCCACTGTTTACTTGGAAATTCAAACCAACAGGTTGTGCATGCATGTTCCAGTAAGATGGAAAAGAGGTCAAGCCACTTGTCATAATTCTAGAGGCACTCTGGAATGTTCTTCCGAAATTTCCATCCAAGTCATTTGAAAAATGGCCATGGTAGCTTTTTTGGAGCGAACGATTTGAGTAAGAACTATCATCTTTACAGGAAGACAAATCACATACTTCTAATGTCCAAGGAAATAAACATTTTAAGAGAATCTCAAAGAACTATGAAGTAACTGTGAAGAAACACACAATAACAAAAGGCAGCGGGAAGGTTGAAATAAATGCCCGAGCTCCACTTCAACTCCTTGAACGAGAAAGAAAGAACACGGCACAATCGATAATTACAATCACAGGAAGGCCGCCATCACAGCAGGATTCACTAACTGTTTCCAAATTGAAGAAACAACAACTTCTACAAACCGTCTAGAAATAAAAAACCAAGGATCGGGGGCTAAATCACTCTATGGCACCAATTAACATTTGAAAATAAACAACAATAAAAAAATTCAAAAGAACTATGAAGAAACCGACAATAAATTTTAACCACGGGGAAGAGCAAAAACAAGTCCGAGCTACACTTCAAGTTTTTGAACAAGGAAGACGGAACACCATCGCAGGCAGACAAACATCAGGATTTATCAACTGTCTACAAAACTAAAAGAAAACAACTTCTTCTACAAACAATCTCCAAATCAAAAAAATACACAAAAAACGAGAATCCTGCGCTAAATCTTTCTACGGCACCTTTGCACATTTGAAAATCAACAATGCAAAAAGCGACTATAGACCTGGGCCTAGTTTGATATGATGTCTGAGCATATAAAAAAACCTCAAAGAACTATGAAGAAACCGACAATAACAAAAAGGCAGGGGGAAGAACCAAAAAAAGGTCCAAGGCTCCACTTCAAGTCCTCGAACGAGGAAGAAAGAACACCTCGAGGGCCGACATAAATCACAATAGGATTTGCCAAATGTCTCCAAATTGAAAGAACGTTGACTTCCTACAAACTATCTCCAAATTCAAAATGACCCAAAAAAAAGCGAGCTCTGAATCCATCTACGGCAGATTTGCACATTTGAGATCCATCACAAAAGATGCGGGGGGGAAGAGAGTAGAAACCAACCTGTCCCTTGACCTTGAGGTTGATATGCTGGCCTGCGCCATCAAGAGGTTTCTTCTCCTCTTCCTGATTCTGCGTGCTCGGGTTGCTGCTATCTTCCACTCCAGCCATCGTGGCGAGCCTCAAATGAACGCTCCCGTCGAGGAGCCTGCGCGAGATGCATGAAAGAGGAACAGAACGCGGGGGAGAGAGAGAGAGACGTTGGCGGTTTGAGGAGGTTGGCGATGGCGATGAAAAGAAAGACATGGAGCTGCAGAGCCACTCCCGGGGAGGGAAGTTCAAAAGTAAACCCTAGGGCTGCTGCTGCTATGGTAGGGGAGAGAGAAGAGAGAGCACTACAACAAAACACGTCTTTTATTCCAACACCCACTTCACTACATGTCTTTTACTACTATGAACAGTGATTGGAGAAATTGTAGAAATCCACCTTTGCTCATTTCATGTCCGAATTAACTTTCCGGTGTCATGGTAGTGAAGTGGGACAACAATTCACTTGGGAACGCACTTGTAACATGTTTGAGAACGTCTAATAGAACGTGCATGACTATGGATAGTGAAGTGGTCAATTTGGATTTGTCAAGTCAAAATGTCATATGTTTTTGGGGTTTCCACTGAATGTGTACAAAAAATGACCCATCTCTTTTTGAATTCATAATGAAATGTACATATTTACACACAATATGACATTCCTACACACTCAACATATTTTAATTTAATCTATCTGAGCATTTCCATCTTCTTGAATTCCAAATTCATCCTCATCTTCATAAGACGGTTCATGCTCATTTGCATTCAAAGCTACAACCACTTTATCGTTGCATAAAACCACAGCCTCATCTAATATTGGATCAGTTGGTGTTGCATCATTCTCTAATGATGGTGGTACCAATCCACAATGCTCTCCAACGTTGCCTAAAGATAGGCATCCTATATCCGGCATAGAATCTTTGCTAGAAACAACTCTTGCTCCCCTTGGCTCTTTCCGTAGAACCACCTTCCATCCATGATTGTTCAAATCATCCGCAAAGAAAACTTGTTCAACATGGAGTGGAAATGCGAAAGACTCCGCTGACAATGGTACCAATCTTTCAAAATTCACTAGGCTAAATCCATAATCATCTCGCTTCATAGTGGCATTATGCCCAACCATGTTTGCCACCACCCAATTACAATACAACACAACCAGTTCATATCGACCATAGTCCACGGCCAATATTTCCTCCACCCATCCCACATACTCCAAGTTTGCCGCCTTCAAGTTCCTGGCATGTACACTTGACCGACAATTTTGGGAGAATGTAGCGGCCACGCCAGAGTCGACTGTTGTCAATGTCCCTTCTGCACTATGCACACGGATATGGTTTCCGGAAGCATACATGGATTGGTATGATGTTGCTTGGCTAGAGGGTGGAAGAGATAAGACCAACACATCTTCATCAATCTCCTCTCCCGTTGCTTTGGCACGTGAAACCTCCGATTTGAACCAACTGTGGAAATGCTCATCTTGGAGATTTTCGGGACAAACAATCCTGCCATTTCGTTTTTTTCTTCGATATTCCTCACGATCCAATTTGCGTTGTGTCATAGTTGCGGTGTGGCGCCTGTAGAATAACACAATTTTGTGATGCCTTTCATGTTTTTAAAGTACACAATCTCTAAGCATACATAAGTGGCATGTATTGGTGACACATGAAGTTTTTTTCATCACTGATCACATTCATTTCCAATATGCATAACATAAAATATGGTTTCATTCTTTGGGTGTGAACTTTCTTTTCACAAATATCAAAACATTGTGCATTAGTGATGAAGTAACTTACTCTCTCCACAACTCTAAGGGAGCCACATTATTCACCACAAATTCATGTATCCAATCGCGTATCCTGGGTATTAGTATCCTTAGTCGCCCAACACCTTCGAGTATTTCGTCGTTCATTGTAGCATCCTCTTTATCATCCCATACCCTGCGACTTGTAATGGTATATGTTTGCATGTACTCCGTGCAAAAGCCAATCGCTTCATCTATGGCATATCCTTTGGCCATACTAGCTTCGGGTCTTGCGCGATTTCGAACATAACCCTTCAATGTCTTCAAATACCTCTCCATAGGATACATCCAACGGGCATGTATGGACCCATAAATATCTAATTCCTCAACCAAATGCACCAAAAGGTGCATCATGACATCAAAAAATGCCGGTGGGAATTTTTTTTCGAGCATGCACAAGGTGATGGCCGTATCCTCTCGTAATTCACTCATTTCCAATGGATTGATGGTTTTAGCGCATAAGCGTTTGAATATGTGGCTTAGACTTATTATACATATACAGACCTCTTTTCTCATGATTGTGCGTACACAAAGGGGCAAGACTTGTTGCATAAAGACATGGTAATCGTGGGATTTCAATCCCTTCAGGCTCCCATCCACGTGAACTCTTTTTCACAATTGGCCAACATAGTGAGTTGGAGTTTTCAACTGCCGCACAACATCCACAAATACCTCCTTCTTCTTTTTTGTGAGCACATACGAAGTTTGTGGCAAAGTCAGGCTTCCTGGTTTTCTCCCCGGTATGGGCCACAAATGCAGCCGTATGTTGGCTTCCTTTAGGTCCATGCGAACCTTAAGTGTATCCTTCTCCCCAAATAGGGTTTTCATGAGACTTTTTGTTATGTTTTTCTCGCAATGCATTACATCCAACGTATTGCGTATAAGAAGGCCATGTTGCTCTCAAAAATATCAGGGTAAGTATACTGCCTGCCAAATACCATATAAAAAAATTTCGCGAAGTGTTACAACCATTGTTGCCCGATATGACTATACCACTACGTATATAAGTATTGGAATATTAACATGACTACAACTACATGTGTTCAATTACTTCTTAAAGTCAAGATCAATTACTTCCAACAGTCATGTTCATTTACTTCTAATAGACATGTATTACTTCTCATAGTCCCGGTCTACATTTACTTTCACAGTAACACAATCAAATTGAACCCTTCGTAACATTCTGATGTTCAAGTAGGGCCCAAAAGACGTGGTCAATAATTCCGGTAATATGAGTTTCCATGGTGCACCTTCCAATATGATAATGCAAAGAACGCATTCTTCCTCTTCACTCCATGCTCGTGGATTAGATCCAGTTTGTCTCCTTCTTTATTTCCGGTCGACTCTACTAACCAATCTTCTCTTTGTTTTGCAAACCGCAAAATATCGCGTGGAAACAATACTTGCGGGGGACCTCAGCGTTCTTCTTCTCCATCAAAGCTACTTTTTAATCGTCTGTATGGATGGTGCATTGTCAAGTAGCGACGATGACCGACATAAACGTTTTTCCCCAAAGACTTGGACCTCCTCGTTGACACATGTGGCCCGCATGGGGGACAACCCCTATACCCCTTCGTAACTTGCCCGGCAAACAATCCATAGGCCGGAAAGTCATGAATGCTCCACATAAGAATCGCTTGAAGCTTGAAATTTGGGTTTGTATTGTGATTATTCTCTACACTTTCATGGGCCTTCCCGAATAACGATCCATCAATTGCCTTCACCCCTTTCCACAGCCTTTGTAGCTTCTCTATGAGTGGTGCTAAGTACACATGTATATTTTCCTCTTTCACATTGTCTTTGCCGGGAATGATTAGGGTTAGCATCACAAAAAATTGCTTGGTAACTAACCATGGTGGCAAATTGTAGTTTAGCAATACTATTGGCCAGGTTGAATGACTCAAAGATTGGTTACAAAAGGAATTGACACCATCCAAAGCTAGTGCCAGACGTAGATTCCTTGGCTCCTTCGCAAACTCCGGCCACCTAGCGTCCACGTGTTTCCATGCCTTAGAATCCACAATTGATCTTACTTTGGTGTCCTTGCTTTTCCCTTCAACATGCCACGTCATAAGCTCAGCTAACCGTTTGCAACGGTACATTCGGAGCAACCGAGGTATAAGAGGAAAATGTCGCAACACTTTCACTGGAATGCTATCAGAATTGGGAATTAACACACCGAGACCCTTTGCGTTGGGGACACTCTTTCGCATCCTTGAATTCATTCCTAAACAAGCGGTGGCCATTCTTGCACGCATGAATAGTGTTGTAGCTCAAACCCAACTTCCTCACCAATTTTTTGGCCTCGTAATGTGATGGAGGGCGATTGTTTTTTTTGGGAGTAGATCATGTTTCAGCAATTTCAACAACTCGTCGACACATGCGTTTGGTATTTCCAAAATGGTGCATATATTAAGGAGCATGAGAACTGCTTGCAACCTTTTGGTGGGGTTGTCCTTGAATAGTGGAGTACTAGCTTCTTTCAATAATTCCTCCATACTCTCAGCATTCTCGTCATTGTCATCTTCACGTACACGTGGTTCTAGATTGGCTAGTTCGTCCTCATCTTTGTGATTTCCATGAAGTTCTTCCTTCATTTCCTCATTGTTTGGTGTGGTATTTGTGCATCTGGGCAAACCATCATGCCTCTTGAAACTCTCATTGACCATCCGAACTACCTCCACTTCCTCATTATTATCCTGCACCGCTTCTGTATTTGTTTCTGGAACCATGTCTCCATCTACTCCTGTTCCCGTATCATTATTTGCTTCTACCGTCATGTAGCTCCCTTGTGTCGCCATACATATGTCATTTTGTATGGGACCATCACACCACTGCCCATCGAAGGCTTCAACCCTCCAATTCATCAATTCCAGCTCCTCATTAGTGTAATTTCTCTTTTGGGGGACAAGTTTTGGGGTTGTCATCTCTTTAAAAAACAATTGAATAGCCACCTTAGCTGCTTCCTCAACAAAAGGTCGTCTTTGTGCCTACACGAATGGAATCAATATTAAATCAAAATTCAATTGCCTCAACTACAAAACAATATAATTCAATGAATGCAAATATATCACTTACCAATATGGATTTCGTAAATGCGGGATCTCGTTTGTAGCGACGAAGATGTTTTCGTATGGTTGCTCTTGACAATACCTTTCCCCCTGCGCACATACTACAAGGGCATCGATACTTTACCAATCTTTTTTTGTCTGCTTCTTTTTCTTCCAAGTTCCATAGCTCCAAGTCCAACATTGCGCGCCTTGATGATCCATCCATTTTGAATCTATATTAAAGCAAATGAAATCTCGTTACTCCAAATGTGACCTTCAATTATGTGATCATAAATGTTGGCATAGTTGCAAAATCAAATTCCTAACAACATCAGGAGCCCCACATTTGTTGTAAGTAGTCCAAAGAACTTCTACTGTGCGTTCCTTTACCTTAAAGTGGACAGCTTTACTTAATGTAGTAATTTTCATTACTTGACATAGTGAACAACAACTGAATGTAGTTGAAAGGGCTAGAAGAGAACATGTGAAAAAAAAGACAAGGCTTGACATGTTGCCAACATGGTAATCTATACAATCTTCCACATAAACTGAGTGTTTGTTAGGTAATCCGGATACCCTAAGAATGGTTCCATTTGAGGCTCAGGGTTTCAATTGGATCTTGGTAAATGGGAGAAGGCTTCATGAATACTTATGACCTAACACATCAAATCTTAGTATATTGGACAAAAGTAGCACAAACAAAATAATCACCCACATTGACTTTGTAGGAAACATCTAATATGGCCAGCGTTAATTTTCTAGCAGAAATTTAGAACGGGTTACAAATACATGTGGCCCACAATACTAGGTCTACTCGGTGTACATTGTATTCTCTAATTAGTGTGGGCTACTACTTGGAATTCCGTGTTGCTATAGCTTTTACTGAGAGTATCCTTTCTGACCCAAATAAAATAAGTAGTTAGTAAGCACACTTAAGGGTATGGTATAACTTAGTTGGTAAAAAAATCCCGGTAAGAAGTTTTAGCAACACGTCACTCCAAATGGTAACCTACACTAATTAGAGAAAACAGTGTACACTAAATATGATATTTAGTGTTTGACTATATTTAGTGTTTTTACCACCCTATCTTGCTCAATACTAATTTTGAATTCTTTGATAATTAGTGTTGGACATAAATGCGCCGCCACCTTCCCTATTGCCACCTCCTTTCTCCTTTTATCATTGTTAAATTATTTTTTCTATATCCTTACTAACACTAAATTTGTGCATGTAACTTCCACATATTACCATAATTGATATTTAGTGTTTGAGTGTACATTTAATGTTACTTACTTTCATAGGGTTAGTGATATTTAGTGTATGCGTTCGTATTTAGTGTATCAAACACTAAATATCATATTTAGTGTAGTTATGGAAGGTGCAGAAAAGTGAAATTGACGCATATCCACCTCAGCAACTTCCTTTTCCAGCTGTATTTGACTTGACAAACAAGGGACCAGAGTTACTATACAACTAAATTAAATACTTAGGCAACCAAAATTACTGAGCTTTTCCGCGATGTAAGCATGTCGGCAAGTATAGAGCTACACCTATTCTCGACCAAAATCACAGAATGAGATGGAACAGATAAAACCTTTGTGAGGCCTTTGTGTTGCTTCACTTGTGTATCGGAATGGCAAGAGCAAATGCATCTCCTGAGTCATGTTTGCGAGGCATAGCTGCAGCTCAATACAAACGGGCCTTGTAGACCAAACCAGAGTGAAGCCACATTTGGAATTCAATCTTTTCCCTCAAGTACCCATGCTTTCACCTTCTCATTCACCCTTAGCCTCCAGGTTGATCCCCAGATGCTCTCAGTGTGTGTGCTCAATTAGTGATTCAAGCTCCTGCAATGAGAACAAAAATGTAACTTGTGGTAGCGTATATTGTAGTCACATGAACTGTTTGGATGAATACGTATCCTCGGTCATCCCATCCATAGTAAGCTTAGGGTTTCAAGAGACTTTCTTTTGCACATGGATGGTGGGTTGAAGGTTGTTCGTTGCCATGGGAGGTTTGCGTGTTGGGTTTTGTGCGGGTGAGCAGAAGATGTGGTGGGTCGACCTTGGTTTGAGTGTTCGACTTGAGGGATTGATAGAAAATTCGTGGGCACGCGTATTGTGACTCTTCGGAGCTGGTAAGTGTTGTCGATTGGAAGCAGAAGTCTCTATCTGTTTTCAATTTTTTGGTTTTTCTTTAGTTTTTGGGAGACACTACTGTTGCTGTTGGAATGAAGCACTTGACCGAGTCGCAGGTGTCGGCGATTGTCGGTACATGCAAATACTGCTTCATAAGGAGCAGAGCTCAAATTCTAGGAATGTGCCTGTGGAAGGGTTCAGGGGAGGTTTTGTGAGCTTGGAATGAAAATGTAGCGCAATTGGTTGTTCGGGTGGGTGGGTTATTCGTGGAAGGAAGAACCACCGAGGTTGGGCCTAGCAGCTTCATGGATTTGTGAAGTGTAGGAATTTTTTTTCAGTACCAGTGGGTGGTTGTTCAGTACTGTTGTTCTATCTTGTTGTCAAACCTTTTGAGAATGCCACCTGCAAGGTGATGTACTGTGTTGGGCAGTTGTTTCATCCTACATAACATTTGTCGGTCATTGTTGGTAAGTTTAGTTTTTCTTCCACAAAATTCCTTCGAAAACCACCTCACACACTCCTCGACATCTTTTCTGTTTTGGGATTGTGGCATATCTTGATCCTTCGCTTCCCCTTAAGCTCCATCTTGTATTATGCTTCACCCTCAATTGTCTGTCTCCCGGGGCTTTTGTTCTTTCCTTCTCATCATGTCTCGGCGGTCGTAGTGGAATGTCCTAAGCTAGTTCGATCAGTAGCTAGTAGTCGATTCTCCCTGTTCATTGGTTTGATGGGATGGTGTATGTGCCAGAGTTGTTGGCCCCTGTACCCTACACAACTCCAGAAGGGGTAGGAGGTGATGATGAACCTCTCTTGATTGAGCGAAATAGCTTGTTTGGCCAATTTTTGCGACGCTGCATCCTTGCATTCAATATTCTTTCATTTGAGGTAATAAATTTGGCTTCAAAATCTGCAAGATAGGACTGTCAATAGCTCAATTTATGCAATTTTTGAGATACACATCTTCTTTATCTGCCCTTTTTATGTACTATACAATGTTCATTTTTGTTATTGAATTCGGTTTCAAATGCTTCTGTGCTTATGTGACTCTACCCACAAATTATCGTGCTATTAAACTGGAAGTTTGGTGGCTGTAATAAGTAAATGTTTGATCACTGAGTTTTGATGAGCTGTTTGTTCACAGTTCCTTGCTCTATATTGTATCCGCAACACTAACATCATTTGTGAAGGTATGAAGCTCTAATTGGGTGGACAGTTTTGTTGCGCTCTTCGTACGCTTGAAGTTGCACCGAACTTGCTTCGACCTCTTCAATATTTGACCCTCCCTACATACAATGGAGAGCTTATGGCATGCGCAATGAATTGTGGGGCGAAACGTGTGATTGAAGAGGAGACCAAATACGAGCGACTGAGGCGCCAAAAAATTGAAGCCAACACCAGAAAGTTGGAATCCTTGGGGTTTCTAGCATTAGCGGCGGCGGTCAAACCGGCAACTAACTTGAAAAGGTAAACTTCCATCCATGTTGGTGTCGTTGTGGTTTTAGTCTACATTAAGAATTGTTGTGACTTAAACTTATCACCGTAATTTGTCCCCTTACCATAGTTCCTTTGTCGCAGCTATCCACAGCCCGAATGCGAATATGATTGGAACCACACAAACACATCACTCCCCATCCCGATTGCGGATCTCGACATCTTAGGGTTTGGTCTTGGCTGCCTCATAAGAGCTCCATATTTTGCACACAATTAGCCCTGTTAGTTTCTATATAGTCTGTTATTTTGTGAATGTATTCATTTACATCTGAACTATAAAGACATCAACAAACCAATGCCAGCTTTAATTCCCTAGTCTTATATGAGGGTGGCTTATGTCAAAAAAATTGGCCTAAACCCTGCAACATGATTGAATCCTCCACCTTTCAGAACAACAATTTATTGAAATTCTATCCTTATTTCTTGAGCCCCCAACTCACATCAAATTATTATGGAGAATAAGTTGATAAAATTACTTAGTAGAATAGCTACATTGTGCGAAGAAGACGTAAAGATATTGTTTGTAGAGGTTTTCCAATTCCCTGCAATCAATACTTCTATGCTAGCAAAAATGCAAGAGTTGCTAGCTAACACATTCGAGGATTCCAGGACAACAATCTCTGATTCCTTTCAGCCACCTAGGAGGAGTTCAAGGTTGTCAACCTTACCATCAATCTCAACGCAAATAGAGGCAAGAGAGTAGCAAGGAAAATGATATGTCCAGTGAGCAACTAGATAAAATTGATAATAATGTAGACTATATCTTAGAATCAGAAACAGAAGAGAAAGAAGAGGAGCACAGAAAACCCCTTGCAGTCCAAACAAAACATGTAAGTAAACTGATTCTCTGGCTGCATATGTCATTTCTATCTTTGCATGCTTTAAGTTGTTGAATTCCATGCATTGAACTCAAACAAAAATTAATAAGTACTGTGAGTATTGTTGTGTGTACTATATGAACTTCTAATAATCAATCAAAGTTGTGCATTGTAATTTTTATCCAATCTGGTAGGATTGTGATTGTAGTCATGTGGAGTCGAACATCACTAAGTATAGTTGTGCACATTACTATGCACGGTTGAACATTACTATGCACAGTTAAACATTACTATGCACAGTTGAATATTACTATGTACAGTTGAATATAACTGAGACTATTTCTTCAATTTTTTTGCAGACACGAAACAATCTAAGAATCTGCTCTCAAAGGAAGAAGAAGATCGCGGTTTAAAAGGGGAACCAAGAGAATTAAGGTACGAGGTCTTTAAAAGTATTCTAGGCCAACAGTTGAAGAGCAAAAGAACTCAAATGAAGATGTATATATTGAAAGGTATGAAAAAACCAGAATCTATCCGTCTGGATCATTAATTGAATATGGTGGAGCACATTCGCGATCCCAAGAAGATTGAGCAGGCCAATGTTATGCGGGAGGCGAGGAAATATGTTAAGAAGATATCAACCTTTGGCCGATCCGAGGATGAGGTGCGAGCTAGGTTGGTAAGTTGTCGTCTATTAGTTGTTTTCATTGAACTACAGTATATGAGGATGTACATTTGTCGGAGATTTTTGCTTACGAGCTACATGCATGCAGGCGTCAGAATTGAACAGAGACCCTCACTATGATGAGATTGAGGTAGAGCTTGTTAAAAATAAGAACACATCGCGGTCGAGAGTTGGCCGTCTAACATCTTTCACTATGTCCAGGGGGGTAAACGATGCTCAATATGAATGCGATTTCGGGATATTTCCACATGTAAGCCGCACGAGCAGTGTAGGACTTGAGGAGGTGAGGGCAGAGGTAAGACAATTAGATGAAAAATTCAACACAATGCAGAGCTCGCTAGATTCGGTGATGGCCAAGCTTGGTATCATGGTGGAAAGAATGGCAAGCACATCTTCACGTGGAGAACACCCTTCCAATGTTGATAAAGAAAAATCAAACTCCCGTAGAAGTGTGTCTCCCCTTGCACGCTCAAAGTCAAAGGAGCCTATAAACAAGGTATTAGACTTTGGCAGTGCAGGAGAAAACCCACCGTAGTGAGCACAGAGATCTTTTCCGGGTCCCAAAAAGCCTCATCAAGGCATGAGGAGCCTGAACATGTATGGAATTTGGTATGATCCATGCGGAAGTATGAGATTCTACAGCTTATGTGTACGTTAACTCATTTTATTGTTTTGTAATTTCAAAGCATGGTCTTTTGGAGTTTAATGTGGTCAATGGAAGTTGTTATGAATAGGTACAAGAAATTTCTAGCGGTGCAATTCAGTCAATTGGAAGGCCATCATCAAACGAAGGTGTGAAGACGCATGAAGGGAATGCAAAAATAGAGAGGGGACCTAAACCCAAGCGAATACGATTGAGTGAAGGCGAAAAATTGACTTCGGAGGCGATGCCAATATTGCAGAAAGGTTACGTTCTCACAAAGGGGGGTTGCATTATTCCGAATGTTTATGCTAAGTTATATTGTTATGCAAACATTACTCCACATAGTAAAGTAGATATCACGACATGAAATAAGACATATATGTCATTGTCGTATTTATTTACTATTAGCAGTCACAGAGACTTACTACGTACAGTTATTGACCTTCCACATTGTTGTCCGCGATTACTAGAAACAATAATGTGGTATCTCTAAAGCTTTGGAGTGTTTAGACATCAGACTTGGATTTAAAGAGCCGTACATTTCTGCAAAAAGTAAAGCATATCAAGAAGCAGGGGTTGAAAATTTTAAAATTAGGGCCCAGCCTACAATCGCTCAATACAAGTCGTTGTTTGAATTTGGTTGAATTTGCTAATATTGGATCAGTTGATAGGAAATCAAAAACTTTCGGCCATGTCTAGTCTTACTGGTATGAAGTGCCTTCGCTACATCAGTTTACAATGCATTAATCAATGTAAGGCTAAAATGGTTGAGTACACATTGTAGAGAAATTGAGGTGTAGCCCATTAAAGAAGGGCTCGAAAAAAATGGAGAAAGAAGGAGACAAAGAAATGGTGGATAAACATCGGGGTGATAAGCCTCCTCTTGCCACGAAGGCTTCAAAGAAGATTCAATGCACGCATAAATTGGTGAGCATTTATTATGGAACGTGCAGTATGAAATAATTGTAAAACACGCAATCCTAAAATAATATATTCCTAACACTAACATGTGGTTGTTGCAATTGTGCAGAATGTGGGGGATGTGGTACAATTGTATGGCTATGAAGAGGGGGATTCCAAGACGACATTCATTGGAAAGGGTGTTATTAAGAATGTAGCAGGTGGGATGTTGCACTCAAAAATGATTGGCATGTTCTACGTTTCTTTGATAATCACGGAGTCATATCAAGACGACTATCCCCCACTTGAACCGCTCAATGGAGACGACCCTCCAGTCACTACAATTGGCAACGCAAAAAGCCATTACATTCTTTGGCCAACTGATTGTCTAAGGTTGTGTGCAGCTGCGTGAGTGTGGAGTGGACTTGTAGACCAATGTTGATTTTTAGACCTATACCCCTATGGAGTTCAATAATTATCATTGCTAGTAGTGAATTCTGAAACATGAATGATATACTATTATATAAATATGATTTGGTTTTTGAATATTGCAACCATGTTTGTGTGACTGCACTTGGTAGATGATTGTTAATTTGTATTATGGATTACAGTGTATCTTGTAAATGAAGGATACTACTTTCTAGAGTGAAGTGACAAAAAAATATACGACTCCACATAGTGATCCTAGTATGACCAGTGGAGATATATTGTGCATGCCATAAACATATGACTATGTTGAGTCAACCTCATGTTACTCGTTATAGTAAACACACTCATTTGCATGCAAAACATGGCACTTCGCAAAGTCATATGAACTTCACTACTAGTAATACATAATAAAGACATACGACAACCACATGACCTTACAACGTAGGCAAAATACCAATGGTTGATGTAAACATTACTCCACATAGTAAAGTAGATATCACGTTGTGGAGTAAGAAATATATGCCATTGTTGTATTTATCTACTATTAGCAGTCACAGACGCTTACTACGTAGAGTTATTGCCTAGTATGACCTGTGGAAATATATTGTGCATGCCATAAACATATGACTATGTTGAGTCAACCTCATGTTACTCGTTATAGTAAACATTACACCAATGGTTGATGTAAACATTACTCCACATGGTAAAGTAAATATCACGACATGAAGTAAGAAATATATGTCATTGTCATATTTATTTACTATTAGCAGTCACAGACGCTTACTACGTATAGTTATTGACCTCCCACATTGTTGTCCGCGCTTACTAGAAGCAGTAATGTGGGAAAATTAATTCAACTAATATAAGTCACATGGAAACATATTTGTTTTAACCATATTGTTAACGTTGACTAGTAATTTGGAATGTATGTATATGCATTACACATGATATAACTTTGTGTAGTGAAGTGCAAACACCATACATGACTGGTGCTAGTGCCATGATTTCACTAGGCTTAGTTATATGGACATGTGTCTTATCTTACTTATATTGACGAGACGTAGTGAAGTAGGACATGACTTTATGAAGTAAAGTACGTGGAGCACCCTAAACTTCATTGCCATTGGGAACGTGTCCATTGGGAACGTCCTGTCCGACATGACTCCGACCATACTTTACTGCTTGTCTGAAGCGACTGGTCGTTTTCCACGGCAGTAAAGTCTGTGTTTTCTCACTTGTAGAAGTTGAAAAACCCAGTTGTAAAAGACGTGTTTTGTTGTAGTGGAGAGAGAGAGTGGCGGGGGAGCTTAAAGCTTAAGCTAACTTAATACTAAACCTCATTGGCATCACCACCCCCTTGCTCTGCTACTTATTCAACATTGTATCCAATTACCTTAGAAAGAGTGTTTAGCCTTCCCAAGCTCACAAATGATGAGTACGATTAGTCTACAAGTTGTTTGGAGCATAGGGATCGTATAGCATTGCTCGGTCCAAAGGGCAAGTAAAAGTGGACTTCGACCGGGGTGTAGTGTTTTTCATGACAAGTACAAATTTTAAATTTTATTTTAAATAAATTTGTGTTGAAATTAGATATTTTTATACATTAATGGTTTCGCGATGCTCCACCCAATCGTTGATGATGATATATGATTTAGGTAGTGGAAAACAAAAACCAAATAATATAAAGAAAAGATGTTTGAGGCCGGAGATAACTTATAGTAGTAGCCCAACCCATGTGCAGATGAGCAATTCAACTCCTCCCCTTCACTTTATCTATTCCTACACTTGCACATATCCCGCCACAACTGCTACCAATGTGAAGAACATGTACAATTCAACCTTAGTGTCAAATTTTGAGTTTGAAATGTATGTGTATAGAACGTGGCCAAAAACGGTGGTTGAAGCTTTAATGATTGAGCACTTCAAAGCTCATCGCAAAGGGCATAAACCGTCTCCAACTTTAGGTCGTGAATGGAATAAAATTTGCTAATTTTGATTTCTTTGGCATGGTCACCTTTAGTTTTTGCTGAGATAACCTATTTGGGTTCTCTCGCCCACAAAAATCGGCTGCCCACCAAACATTATCCATTTCTAGACTTGTAGGATCTCATTTCACTTCTCATTGATACTCTGACATGCTCACCCATGATCACTCTAATTATGGTGACCTTGTGTAAACAAAGTGGCAATGCCACTCGTTTCTCAACCAATGGGAGATTTTTAGAAAAAGGTGGTTGTGGTTATGGTCGCTCGACATTGATTACTCGTGTAAGCAAGCCTTGGTAACGAGGACCGGGAATATTCTCCAAGAATTGTTCTAGCATAGAGCATAAGATATTGGCATTCAAACTTGTACCGATGGTTGAATGTGGATGATTCTAGGAGTTGAGAGGCTTGAGCTAATTCAATACGAACTCATAGGCATCCCCAACTATCGCCACACTACTACTACTTATTCAACATCGTATCCAATTCGGTAGTACCTAACAAAGAGTGTTTGGCCCACCCAAGCTTGCACACGATGAGATCCTTATAATGCATATCACATAACATTACACAATCCAAGGGACAAGTTATGTGGGCCTGGAATATTACTGTAGTACCTTTACCACTTCGGCGCTAATTAAACTATTTTTCGTGGAACCGATTTTTTTGGAAATTATATTTAATTTTTAAATTAATATGGAAGAAATGTTTTTCCTATAAATCTGGGATTGCCGAATCTAAGAACATAAAAAATGTGTTAATTGTTATCCTATAAATAGCCATAGTGGTAAAGGTGCTACGGTATCCAAGAAGTGTTCCAACATAAACCCAAAGGGTACTCACGTTCAAATTCCTATTCAAAGTTCGGCATGGTTTATCACATGAGTCTTGAATGGCTAAGTTAAGCCAACCCCATATTCACGTAGAGAATTTCAACCAATGAATGAACTACCATCACACTACTACTTGTTCAACATTGCATCCAATCACCTTAGAAAGAGTGTTAAGCCTTCCCAAGTTCGCACACGAAGGAATCCAAGAATTGTGTTGCATGGGTATCACATAACATTACTTAGTCCAAGCTTGGTGGGCCCAAAACATTGTTCAAGAGTTGTCCCATCGTAAATCATATGATTGGTAAGTTATAATGTGCACTACTCATTGAGCATTGCATTCAATTAATGTAGAGGGCTCTCTCTATTTCATCTTCATCTATGTTGGTCCAATGTAGTTTCCATGTGAGAAATAAGCAAGTCTTAGCGAATGTGACCATGACATGTGGCAAAATTTGAGGGGAAAACTAACTATTTTGTGTCGGAATAGAGAGGCCTCTACTGTAGCTTAGAAAGAGTGCTTGCCCTCCTCAAGTTCGCACATGATGGATTTCTAAAAAATTGTTGTATACTATAGGTATCACACAACAATACACAAAAAGGTCCGTAATATCGTTCCAACCTTAGGAAGCTTGATCTATCACCACCACCAAACCCATGACCATCCAAATGAATGAGAGGCTCAAGCTTCATTTTGGAACATAAGTAGTGTTGCATTTTTCATTCTACAGGTCGGAGGTGGCATTATAAAATAAAATTCAAAATATTTCAAAACATTTTTAATTTTTTTATTGAAATCATCGAAGACATTAATCCGTGAGGTCCTTTATGACAAATCATTGTCGAAAACATTCCCCTCTTCTAGGATCAGTTCTTCGAGCTCTTCTCCACCCAAGTATCGATCCAAGACTGGGCATGGATCGTCCCCTGACACGAAATCCGTATTCTGGTATTCATCAATTCGTGTGGCAGGGCTTAGGGCTCAGGCATTGCCATTGAGTTTAAATGTACTAATGCTTTATGGTAATATGGAGCAATTGGCGAAGTTCCGTGTGTCTATATTCGCCCTACTGGCTTGGACTATATGTAGTAGTGAATTTCTAATTAAAAACATAAAAAATGCCTCCAAAATTGTCAAGTATTTTTAAATTCATTTTTTAATGTGTATTTAAAAATAAATTAAAAATAAATGCACCCCTAAACATAAGTCTAGGACCTCCAAATATTTGTCTCTCTCTCTCTCTCATAAGTACTCTCATCAACGAGAGACCCTTGGATATCCAAAATGAGGCGCTCCCTTTCATTCTTGTAACCATAGCTTTGGTGTTGGTATTAGGTTGAGTTACCTTATCAATGGGGTTTGCACACAATAGGATCTTAAAATTTTGGTGCACATGTATCACATAATATTGCTCAACACAAGGAGCAATATTAAATTTGGACCTCCCCTGATTTAGTTATTGTTATTGGTGTGTATCCTAAGTTACCATTGATGATGAGGCTAATCAGCAAAGTGTTTCTATATCGATTTTATGGAGATTGGTGACAAGGTTGCAATTGAGATGTAACTCCCTTCACAACGTTCCTTTGCAAGTCAACTCCAAAGAAGAGAGAGAGACCCAACACCGAGTCATCAGTGTGAGCTATTCATACATTGATTATATATATATGTATGTATGTAATCAATGTACATAGACACAACATAATTAGTCTGGAAATTGCAATTTGTTACTTTAAATTTTTAAATTATTACTTGTTGAGTGCCATTTATTATTTGGACAATCCTATAACTCTTCACTATATATATATATATATATATATATATATATATCGTTACCAACAAATATCAAGCATAAATCTAAGTTAAGCTAAGTTGGTTTGGAGACAATAAAAAAATTAACAATTTTAGTTTACTTACATTTTTGGTAAAAGCTTATGCCTCTGCATAACTTCAAGTAGTAGGTGACCTTAAATATTATAAAAATCGTAGTCAAGAAGAATGAAAAAAACCTTTCATTGTGTGATGCTAGAGTGTAGTTTGTCCTTGAAACCTACACAAATAAATGTATTTGTTGTATCACAAGTGTTTCATTAGTGGTACAAACATACGGACTCCCCAACCTCCACATAACAAAGTTGAGCTTAGAGGATGCCAAATTTAGCACCAAGTATTGGACGTTGTTTGGACCATACTATATATATATATAAATGGAGAAGGAAGTTTTCAAATCGGCCATGTGGTAGCACGTGGATTCGCCATTTCACACATATCCTCTCCCAAACCTATGTGTGGCAAATCGTCCATCCCTCCAAAATGAGAAATGGGGTGGTTTCTTAAAAGAATATAATGTGGTTCACACTCCTCACTAAAAAGGAACGCTTTACACGGCATCCCAAGCCCAAGAATCATCCGTCCCAATGCCAAGGCAAGTCCAAGAGTTTGGGAACTAGAAATGTATGTGTACATCAGACTCTCGGATATGAAGTTTAAAGTCCCAAGGCATTGGCCCGATTGTTTCCCTTTTTCTTCTTCTTAATTAACCTCTCTTATCCAACTCTTGTGTGAAGGCCAAAGTCCCAAGTCACATCCCAATGCAAAGTCATGCGACACTTTCTAAACAGACGCTTTGATCCAATGGATAGCAAGGAGATAAGTGCTTTTAAAAGTTGGTGCCAAAAGTGTTGCCAAGTATACATCCATGTCATTTTTGGATATCTTGGGAATTTGTTCCAAAGATCTCGCGTGAAGGTTCTGCAAGATTTCTAGCACTATTACTGGTAGATAATGTCAAGCCTTGGGACTTGGGACGTCACATGACGCGTCCCTAATAGAAAAGCCAGATGTGATTGTCACATAAACTCACAGTTCATTTGTTGACTTAAACTAAGAGGTATGTGGGTGTCACACACCTTAAAATAAATTTTTAGATTCATTTTTATGTTCTCCAACTTCTACCAATTAGATTTACACAAAAAAAACATGTGTTGCATTAGCAAATCTATGTTGCAATATAGAAAAAATTGGACCTCCCATGATTTAGTGACAATTACTAGATGTGCATGTTTGTTGATTCCATACCTGAATACAAAAGTCCTCACTATGTTCATTGTAAAGTAGTTATAAATCTTTGAAACCATAGTTCAATATCTTTTAAACACATGTTCTTTAATCCATACCTAAACCACAAACCATTCAAATATAGGGGTCCAATTGAGAAAAGTAACTGAATAAAAACCCCATACCTTACACTACACAAGTTTTCCATCAAGACTCCAACAAAAAGCACTTGAAACACTGGTGTGTTTTTTTCATATAAACATACCTCTCATTCAATTACTAAGAACACTGGGAATCATTTACAAAAGAAGCAGATTTGACATCTTATAACCTTCATAGACCCTAATAGATTTTCATCAGGTTTGGTGTTTAGTCTGGTTAGGTGAGGTGTACATTTGTATGCAACACTTTCCTGTAACCCAAAAAGGTTGTTGTTCTGGACCAAATCGGAACAACTTTGGCATTATCAGTACTATGTAAATATGAGAATCAAGAATCAATTCTGTTCAATATTTTCCAAAACATGAGTTGCTACAGTGACTGTTGGACTCACATCCCTAGGTGGTCGTCTGCAGACACCTTGAAAAGAACCCCCAAAAAGAACAATCTGAGACATTTATCCCATTGCACATGGCTTGTCAATTAAGATTGTCAAACTACTTTTGAGGCGTACTAGGTGACCTGCAAACTGAACTCTTACATTCCTCAATACGCAGTCCACCTTCTACTAAATGTCTATTTACTTCTATACTGATGATAGTTGTATATGATGCACCACATTCTGGAAGGATCATACTACTCCACAGTAAATTCAGTCAGGCTCATGAATACAAACAAACTTACATTTCTTATCAGAACAGAAGGTTTGCAGAGAAACATCATGCTGTCTACAAGTATGTTCATAGCCAAGTGTGTACCCATCAGGCAGAAAAATTGCCATTGAAAATGATCATATCGAGTGTTGAAAACAAAACACCTTTACTTGAGACAAGTTTGTGTGCGTCCTGTTTCTAGAAGCCTCGTAGCCCACAACCCAGTTAGGAAACGGAACAGCCGCCTGCAGTAAAGAGCATCAACCTATCTTAACCCCAAGAAAACTACGTAGGTGTCACTGTGGCAGTCTAAGAGTGAGTTGAGATGCACCTCTGACCTGTATGATTATCCTTCACCGCCCACAAACTAATAAGACTGTAATCTCCCACATGCTGATTTTCTCAGCTTCCAGGTTTCCAGGTCCAGCAGGAAGCTGGACAAGCAAGACTTTCAAAACATCCATGACACAGATAGGTTTGGTGATAGCATTGATTATGTGCATAACGAATGGGTTTCTCCTCCAAAAAATGGTGCCCGAATAAATGTACAAGATGTTCAGTACCACAGCAACTGAGGGCACAAATCAGCAGGTCCACCCGCCCGTTTGATGGAGCATGGCATCAATCTCATCTCCATCTTCCATATCAAGCTGTGAAGGCAGTAGAAACAACTCAGATAATGTCCAGCCAGTACTTTAGACAACTTCATTTGCAAAGCAAGTTTTATTCACAAAGTGGAACAGCTCAAGTTGAAGAATGAAGCAGGATGGTGGTGATCCTTCCAATTGTCCAACAACACGTCCCCCATCAGAATAATTTCATAACCAAAACTAATGAAGAAACCAGTGTAGCACAAAAATATTGATAGTAACAAGTGGCATCAAGAGATCATTGATGATACATACCTCCTATGTCAAATAAAGTAGAAAAACATTGATATTAGAAAGTGAAATAGCAAACCTCTGCAGGGGTCTGTTCAGCTCGCAGCCGTCGGCCATCAAAGAGGAAAGCAATGGACGATGGATCCACAGACTGGCGATCACAGTAAGCATTCATCAGTTTCCGTAAAGTGGCGGTGCTCTTAATCCGAAAGAAAACCTCGCCTCCATCCTACACCATGCAAAAATCCGTCAGTTCTCATAATCTTGAACCTGGTACATTCATGGCACAGGAGGGCACCTGAGGCAACATCTGCCCCGAGACAGTTCTTGTCTTAGCATGTGACCTAACTGAAGGTAACACTTCCAGAATTTACTAGTTTTCGCCAATAGCCTGGAAATTCACAGCAAGCTCCAGCCAGAATATGCTTTGCACAAGATCATATCCCACCTGTGAAGTATTCTAAAGAACTTCAGAAACTTCTTTCCAGAATTTCATCAGACACTGAAGAAACAGAAAGTCAGCTTCTTTGAATCCATGCTCCGACCCCAGGTGTGCACAAGCAAAATAGAGCTTAATGTCAATGTTATCACTCAGAAAAGAACAGCATGCTCCTACTTTCCTCAAACCATTTGGAAACCACGATAAAAGAAAACTAAAAGGAAGACAAGGCGGTAGGAAAGTAGTACTCCACCAAAGCTAAGAAATTCACAACATGAAGAACACTGTAGAGCCTGGCCACTCTATCTCCCAGCAGCAATCACCTGTGAAGCAGTCTCAAGACCTTCCAGAAACTTCTTTCTAGAAGTTCATCAGACACTGTGAAGAAATGGCAAACCGGCTTCCTACAATCCATGCAGATTACAGCTTGATGCCAATGTTGTCAAAGGATGGCATGATGTTCCTACTGTTCTGGAACAGTTTTCAAACCACGATAAGAGAAAACTAAGGTAAAGAAAAGGCGGGAGGGAAAAGGAAATGGCAAACCGGCGAGTGCACAAGCAGATTACAGCTTAATATCGATGGTATCACTCAGGAAGAAAGAATGGCAGCATGTTCCTACTATTCTGGAACAATTTTCAAGCCACAATAAAGAAAACTAAAGGAAGGAAAGAAAAGAAAAGGCGGCGGGAAAAAGAGTATTAATCCACCCGAGCTAAGAAATTCAAAACCGAAAAGAACAATGTAGAGCCCCAGCCCTAGCCACTCAACCTGTGAAGCATTCTCAAGACCTTCCAGAAACTTCTTTGTAGAATCTCATCAGACACTGCGAAGAAATGGCAAACTTGAGGCTTCCTAGAATCCATGCTCCAAACCCCGAGTGAACAAGCAGATTACAGCTTAATATCGATGTTGTCACTCGGGAAGAAAGAATAGCATCATATTCCTACGGTTCTCGAACAAAATTTCAAACCACGATAAAGAAAAGGCTGCGGGGAAAGAGCGTTATTCCACCCGAGCTAAGAAATTCATGACCGAAAAGAACAATGTAGAGCTTCAGCCCTAGCCACTCTACCTCAACAGCAGCAATCGCCAGACCTCTTTAAAATTCCAAACCAACCTCCTCTGTTACCAGAAGCATCTTAATTGCTTCAGTTCAATCCATCGCTTTCTTCACAAATTTCAAAAGGGAAAATTATAGAGGTAATCGGAGACTAACCTGTCCCTTGACCTTGAGGTTGATATGTTGGCCGGTGCCATCAAGGGGTTTCTTCTCCTCCTCCTGATTCACCGCGGCCGGGTTGCTGGTATCCTCCACCCCAGACATCGCTGCGAGGCTCAAAAGAACACACTTGAGAAGGAAATTTCGGCCGCAACAAAGTGCGGGATGCGCAGGTCCGTGCGCGAGGGAGGTGCTGAAGAAAGTGCGCGAGAAGACGAAAGGAAAGGGAAGATTTTCGAAAGAGAGCGAGAGCGAGGGCGATCACTAGGTCGCCCCGTGAGCGCAAGGGCAGGTGACATCTCCGCCGTTGGAGAGCAAGAGGGGAATCGACGGCCAAGGGCGGGCGTCGGGCAGCTGTTCCAGAACGGGCGGGCAGGGGGACGTAGGGGTTTGTCCAGAGTTTAAGGGGCTAGGGCGAACCGACCCATACATTGGTACCTTACCGGATGTCTAGTGATGTCACATTCGAATGAATCGGCCCTCAACCTCATAGGGGTCTTTTTGTATTGGAGCCACTTCATCCACAATATGTAGGATGGTTGATTTTAAGTGAGTGCCACGAATCCCCAGCCGTTCGCCCTCCCCGGTAAGGTACGGATATATGGGTTGGTTCGCCCCAGCCGGGTTTAAGGTATGTGGGTGTTATTTGGTTCGTTTTTCAAGTTCTCTAGCTTCTACCGCCGTTACATTTACACAACTAAACTCGTGTTGCATTAGCAAATCTACGATGAAACATAATCAAAACCCCAGATTAAAAATTGGGCCTTCCTTAATGTAGTTACAGGTATTGGAAGTGCATGTTTGTGGATTTCTTAACTGGATACATAAATCATCTCAATTGTGTTCATTATTGAGCGTAGAGTGGTTATCAATATTTGAAGATGTAAATCCAATCTTTTTAAAACATGTGTCTTTATGATGTTTGCTTTTTGATCCTCATTGAACCACATATCATTCAAATGTAGGGGTCTGATTAAGAAAATGAGCCACTTAAGATCCATCTACCTCATGGAGAGAGGGAACTATCGTATACGAGTGTACCTCTCATCAATCCAACATAAAACCATACGAGTGTGACCCATGTAGGGTTTGTTGTCAATTCATCTCAAATGACCTTGAGTAGATTGATTCGGAGTCTTTGAAGCTAATTCCAATATCAAATAAACTTTACAAAGTAATCTTTGAGTTGCAAACTATTCAAAGCTTTTATGTTTGATGAATAAGAGGTATGCTTGTATACAATCATTTTGTCTCTTCGGATTTAGGGGTTTAGCTAGGTAACTAAGTTAAGTTAAGTTATTCATGTTATATTATGTTATGTTGAGTTGGGCCATCAAGTGGGAGAGAGGGAATTATTACATGTGAGCATACCTCTCATTTATCCAACATAAAACCCTGAAATAGTATGTAGTTTGGAGGTTATTGTTTAGTTGATTTGACGCCAAAATTAGGTTTACAGACACCGAATTAGTGTAATCCAAGTTATTTGGATGATATGACCACAAACCTATAGGGGGTCAAGTTTTTTTGTTGGATGGATGAGATGTATGTTGGTATGCGGTAATTCCCTCTCTCCCACCAAATGCAACCAAGGGCTTATAGGTGGGGATAAGAGGGGTTTACAAGGGTATCACTTCACAAGCTGATTAGACCATCAACTCGAGTAGCTTTTACTATTATGTTAAGTACTCAAATACAAACTTAAGCTTCAAGTTCTTGCGGGAATTTTTGACTTCCAACACCTTTCCAAGTTCTCATCGTTATGTGTCCACTTTTTTAGAGGGGAAGACTCTTAGAGCACTACATGAATAACGTCATGTAGCGTGACCACATCACATGCCACATTTGGGACATCATTCTCCAACATGACATCATTTTCAAATTTTCCCAAAATACGCTTTGGGTCTGGGCATACTTCAATTGCATATCACAACATGCTATTGTGAGAACCTTGCAGTGATTGTTGTTGTAGACATGATGTGCCAACATAATCCAATCACAAAGGCACTTAACTTGGTCAAACATGATCCACACAATTTCTATGTCTCCTCTACATTGCATGCACTTGACCATATTGACTCCACTTCTAGCATGATCCACGGACATCTTGAACACAAACACCTTATTCTTGGATTGCCTTGAAAATTGATTGTCGTGCACATACTTGAACTCATAATGGTCTTTCAGCACCATGATACTATCCATAGAATCCATCCCGCTATGAATGGAATGCTTTGAACCTGCCACAAAGTTCTTCCAATTAGGGGAGGCCAAGGTGTAGAATTTAACCATTTTATCACCTCCAAGGAAGCTCTAGAAAGGGGTTATCCTCTCATGGGAGAGGGGACTTGAGGATGTAATCAACCATAAATTATTTACTGGCAGCCATAACAATTGTGGAGTTCTTTGCAATTTGGGTTTTAGACACCTCGTTAGCTACACACTGAAAAACAATGTCCAAAGACTCACAACACATTCCAATGGACGCATGGTGGTTGTGGACAACTAGATGGATACATGCACATGACATTCATGAAGATTGTGATTGAATGGATATATTTATTACGTGACAAACTACAATGTAGATGTGAGGGGAAGGACAAACCTTGCATTGGACCCTTGATCTTTTAGGTGGGTCCTAATCAATCATGAATGGAGTGGGTGTAATACCGATCCGCTCAGTATAATTGTGATTTCCACCATTTTGCGACAAATACTTGCACAAGTCATTAGGGCATTGCAAATAACCAATGCATGAAGACCTCCAAAAAGATAAATCGAACTTATTTTGAATGTTTGTTGTTATGGTTATGCACCAAGCATGCATGTCATAAATCTTGTTCATGCCATCCATCGACTTGCCATAAGCATCCGGAATTTCTAGATCTAATGGTGCCAAAATAAAAAGAATACCCCCAACGAAGGCATAAAGGAGGTAATTGACGACCTCTATGACTATGTTATTGAAGTCTATATGTGTGAGATCAAATTTGAATCTTCTACGACACTTGGTGATTTTGAGTGCATCCATTATATGAACATTTGATATGGTTGAAGTAGGATGAATAAGAGGGTTTTGGAGGGTGGATGATGTTCAACCACACTCAAATAAAATGGCTTGTAAGGAGAGGATTCACAAGTTGGTGGATGTGCAAAAGACGCAAAAACAAATGATCGTTGAGACCTAAGTGGAAAAAGAGAATGCCCTGCAAGGTCAAGCACCTCGATGATATCTCAATTTGAACCATTAAGGATCATGACATTTTTAAAACCCAACTCAACTTTAACTTTATGAAGACTAGGGGACTGGAGTGTGGTAGCGATGGATTTGTTTGTCAACAACATTGTGGACACATTCATTTCCAACTCGGACAATCCTATGATTTTGTAAGAGCATGCATCCAATAACCAATAAGAGCCAACATCCTCTTTTGAATTTTGAAACCAAACTATATCACCTAAAACTCTTGTGTCTTCGAATAATTCTTGTTCCACATACATGGTACCAAACAAAAGTCAAATTTCAAATTGAGCAAACTTTCTTAGACCACAACAAAACCATCTACACCCAAGAGGAGGGTAAATGGAATAGATCAGTCTAGGGCTCAAAGGGACTTCATTGAAAGAGAAAACATAAAACAATGACGAATTGGAAGAATGATGAAATGAATTGAAGGAAAACCTAGAATTTAACAATGTAGAAACCTCAAACCATTGACATGATAGTCCCATTATTTAATATAGGGCATTATTATACATGGGCTTTCCAAGGTACCTATGTTGTTTAGCTTAGTTTTATTTATTTATTCGTAGCATTATTTCGGAGGATTTTTGAGATCGTTTCAATTCAATATCTTTCTCATACTTGACAAAAAATTTAGAGTTTATTTGATGCATTCTTGTTCCTTGAGGACTTTCTAACGAAATAAGGCATGCATCATGAATGAATGGTTTGCGAAACTTAAGTTGCTCCATGCAAACAACAAACAAATATTCTTGTTCCCAGCATATCCCTACTAGATTGACTTTCATATGAAAACCAAGGTTGACATTTTCCAAGCCTAAAGAGTTAAGACTGTAGATCACAAAGTAATTGAAAAAGGTGGAGTAAGATAGAACTAGGGTAAAACTACAATCCAAATATAAACAATGAATACTAATAGTAATACTATCAGTTGACCAGAGTTTCTATATTCATGAAAACTGTAGTTTGTGACCCATAGAAGAAGAGGCTTGGAGAATGAAACAACATTTGTTGTGCTCTTATCGTTTTGCTCTATAATTTGTTATGCTTTTATGGTTTGGAGTATAGTTTCTCTCTATAATTTGTGTTGTAGAGTGTTGTTCAATTTGAGGATTTTATTTATTTATTTATTTATTTTGATTGGTTGTTTGGGTTCATATAAAAACCTTAATTTTGAATACTATTCTTTTTGTGTGAAGCATCAAGATGTGCATGGTGAAAAATTTGCAGTTTGTTAGTTTGTTGGTTGCATTGTGCTTTGCTTCAACTCTCAAAGGATTATGGGCAAATTTTGCGGATTTTTATGAACCACTCACAGATTCGCTTCATACTCATGTCGACACGAGTGACACCATGGTCGAGATGACATTCGATAAATCAAATAGTATGTTATCATCTAGAATGTTATGCATGTCTATATACTACCTTTTTTGTTTTGTTAGTTTTTCCTTCTCATCATGATAATTTGGGTTTGTTTTTTTTGGATCTTTTGTTGTTGTTTGTTGTTTGTTTATGTCTTTGCTTTCATTTGTAGGTCTCAATGACACTTGATATGTCAAGAAAGTATAGGAGAAAGCTCTAACAAACATGAATATTATGGTGGAATGCAGTTGGGGAGTTTCGATCACGTGATCTGTATTTCTATGGGCACATTAGTGTAAAATTGAAGTTGTCTTGTGATAATACTTCTGGCACTGTTGCCTCATTTTATGTGAGTTGATTTCTAAAGGCCCAAGCCCATCTTAACAACTTAGTATAGAAGATCTATACCTCTAGTGATGGATTTGATCATATAGATGTCATATTTGTGAAGTCAAGATTTGTTTAAAACATTTAAACTCTCCAAGTGTCTTGGTTCAGAAGGTTATAACGTAAACATGTACGTACGGTATGGATGGGCAAAGGTGGTTGTCTGAACAAAAATCTACTTCTCCATCTTTCAGAGTTAAAACCTCTTCACTACAATTTTGAGGGTCTTTTTATTATACAAAATTTGATGTGGGTGATAATGTCTAAGATATATATAGATATAAATGATAACTTTTAAAGAGCAAACATGAATGAAGAGCCTCTTCGCCTACAAATTGCTATGCATTTTGGGGTGGGTATTGTTTAAAGGACCCGTAATGAAAATACAACATATCAAAGGCGTACTTGACCCTTATTTAGTTACTTTTCTTTATAGGACACCTGTATTTGAGTAGTATGTGGTTAGGTGTGTCTCCAAGGATGAATGTCAAAAAGACATGTGTGGAAATGAGATTTGACTATGTGCTGAAAATATGATAATTGTTCTAAGCTTAGTAGTCAACGTAATTGGGGGGGGGACTTACATGGCAATTTAATGAGCATGAATATCTTCGCTTTGGTAATGAATAAGATATTCACATGAGCTCCAAAAATCATGAGGAAAGTGGATACAACCTCAATTTGGATTGCCAACCATCTTCTAAGGTAGATGGGTTTTAAGTGGCTTGTTTTCTTAATTGGACCCCTGGATTTGATCGATATGTGGTTTGATGAGGATCAAAGAGCAAACATCATAAAGACACATGTTTAAAAGAGATTGGACTACGTCTTCAAAACTTAATAACTACTCTACACTCAATAGTGAACACAGTTGGGAGGACCAATGTATCTAGTTAAGAAATCAACAAACTCACACTTCCGATAACCATAACTAAATTAGGGGAGATCTGATTTTCAATATGGTTATTGTAGATGTTTCATCGTAGATTTGCTAATGCAACACGAGTTTTGTTGCGAATCTAATCGGTAGAAGTTGGAGAACGTGAAAAACGAACCAAACAACACCCACATACCTCATTAATCACGTTGTTTCATATATTGAGAGAAGCGGGCTAGTGCGAAAAAGTAACCATGTAAGGGTTGTTTACCTCAAAGAGCATAGGGGGTTTAGGGTTTTGGGATCTGTCTCATAAAGGAGGTGCGAGCGGATTTCAGTCATCTCATATATATATTTGTGTGGGCCAGTTTGATGAGAAAAGAAGTTCATGAGAGAGGTCCAAGTTTGAGTGTGGCATAGTATGTTCAACCACGACGGTTGCCGAAACATGCATTTCAGAACTTAAACAATTTCAATTGTTGATGCCAGCCAGCAACTTACGCTTGCAGTGGAGTGGTGGATTTGCAGACTGCCTCCACAGGTCCTAATACTCACGAGGAATTCGACTTTGAGTTTCTTGGGAATCGATCCGGCCAACCCTACATCCTACAAACCAACCTCTATGTGAATGGAACAGGCAATAAGGAAGTGCGCATGTACCTCTGGTTCAATCCATGCTTGGACTACCACAAGTACCACATTATATGGAACAAATACATGGTTGTGTAAGTTCATTGCACCTTTGATCTTGTGCAAACTCCTTGCGTGAAGACAGATAGATAGATTGATAGATAGATTGACAGATTGATAGATTGAAGTGTTGGCTTCACGGGGAAGAGAGCATAAATCAAGATTCTCTTTGCTTGCAGGCTTCTGCCACCTTTTGGTGGAGGATTCTGTTCTTTGTGTGAGGACGATAAGAAATCCCATTAGTTTCATAACATTATTTAGACCCATAATAGTGTTCTGTGGGACTGATAGTATTCCAAGGAATATTTTCAATATTTTCACATTCAGTATGAATGTGGGGAATATTCCCTAGAATACTGCCAATCCCACAGAACACTGTCATGGGTCTGAATAATGTTATGTTAGCACTTAGAGTGTCGAAATTGATATTATATTCACACAATATGGAGGTTTTTTTATTACTATTTAGTTACAATAGGTATTATTTTCCGTTCCACATTTTCCAACCAGCTGATGTGTGACATGTGGTGCCCTCACTAAGAAGTCAAATAAGTAGACTTTGTCAAAAAAAAATGATAAGGCATTATAGTTATGTGTAAAGTCTTGGGCTCAAAATCCCGTTGAGTTGGTTCAAATGTGAGTTTTGAGAGCATATTCATAAAGTCATCACCAAAGTTTACTTAAGGATTAGATTAACATGTTCAAAGAGTGGTGTTGGATTGTTAAGAAACAACTTTCTAGTTTGTCATACTAGGAGGGGTGGACCAACCTAGCCTTGCATAGGTCGAACTGGGATCCGAGATGACGGATCCCATGGCTAGACCCAATTTTAGATCTTAAAGTTCTCTCAAAGTTTTTGGGATGACCAAAAGGAGGTCTAAAGAGTTTCACCCAACTTTCAAAATTATGCTCCGACACACAACAAATTGATGAGGCTCTTAAGTAGAAAATGCTCTCTAAGAGACTTCATGCATTCATAACTCTAGTATGGTGACCTAATAATCATATACCCCAATTTCTAAACCAATCCATACCAAAAAAATTTTAGTAAGTTGTTTTGGTGAATCTTGTTTTTGTTAAAACAGGTTTTACGTTGATAAGGTGCCGATTCGCGTGTACATGAACCACATGGACAAGGGGATTGCTTACCCCTCGAAGCCCATGAAGGTGTATGCCTCTTTGTACGCTGGGGACACATGGGCCACCGAGGGTGGCAAAGTCAGGCTCAATTGGAATGACGCCCCATTCAAAGCTTGGTTCACGGGTTTCAACGACTTGGACGCATGCAAGGTGTTGAATGGATCCGACACGGAACGTTGCAAATCAAGTTTTCAATGGTACCAAGGCCCTGCATTCCAAGTTCTCACCCAACACCAAAAAAATCTCCTCAATTGGGTGGCGGACAACTACACTCTCTACGACTATTGCAACCACACAGCTCGATTTGCAAAGACGGGGTTGCCTAGAGAGTGTGCTCCCAATCTCAAACCGTACTAAGTAGGTAGTAAGCTATTTTCATTCAAGTCATTCATATCAGATGCTTTTATCCCTCTTTAATATCTCCTACAAGTGAGTCCTTGTTGAGAAACAAGAGCGATCTCATCACATAATGGTCTTTTGAGGCAGCTTTGTAAGGATTGTGGGTGTTATTCAGTTTGATTATTTTTTGTTCTCCACCTTCTACCAATTAGATTTGCACAAAGAAGATTTGTGCTGCATTAGGAAATGTACAATGAAGCATCACCAAAAATCGGCTTGAAAATCAGACCTCCTCTGTTTGATTATGGTTATCAGAAGTGCATATTTGTTGATTATTTAACTGAGTATAGAGGTCCTCCCAATTGTGGTTGCTACTGAGTGTGGAGTAGTTAATAAAATTCAAAGACATAGTCCAATCTCTTTTAAACATTTGTCTTTATGGTGTCTGTTCGTCGATCCTCACTGAACCCCACACCAATCAAATATAGGTGTGCGATTAAGAAAAGCAACCAAACAACACCTGCATACCTTAGGTCCTTGTTGACAAATAACAGTGATTTCATTACACAATGGTCTTTTGAGACAGTTTCGTAGGTGTTGTTCTTAAAGATCACAAATCTATCATTTTGTGTACAAATATGCAGAATGAAATTTTTGAATCCAACTTCCAATTTGCTCTTCGTTAGTATGCTACCATCATCTCTCACTGATCTCTATCTAAAGGCCACTTTTAAGTAAATATAAAAGTGAATGCATGATTTCCATGTGACTTATAAAGTTTCTGAAGTTATTTGCTTGTGGACCAAGCTTCAAACCTTCACAATCTGAGTCTCCAAAATCTATATCAATAGGTACTAACTGAAACTCTATATTGAAGTTGGGTGCTAAGCAAGTTTATCCAATTGTGGTACACCTAATATTGATGCAATTAAATGGCGCAGCTTTCACTTTGCTCCATAACACATTCAACACAATCTTGAGTTCCTCATGCTCATCAATTTCTCCAACCTCGATATTTAATACAAAGGGCGACAAAAACACCAAATACTCTGTCATGGTGCCTGTGGAGATTGCCATGAGATGGATTCTCGGATATTCCCCACATTCAAACAGTGTTTTGTGGGACTGACAGTGTTCCATGTATTATTCCCCACATTCAAGTGAGGCACCATAACTTCTGCCTATAATTGCTCAACTGAGGTAGTCCTGTTTGAGGTCTGGCAAGGACATCAAAGGACAGACTTGAACTCTTGACTCTAGACAGTGAGATAGCCTTTCTAAAGGGTGATTGAGGAAAGTACATACATAGTCACATACACACTCCAAAGGGCCGCCTATCGTTCTTCTCGACTTGTTTACCACCCTTTTGTGTCTTATTTCCAACACAATCAATAACAACAGAGACACTTATCACCAACCTCAATATATCTAATACAAGGAAGACAAAAGGCACACACATAGTACACACACATTCTCCAAAGGGCTGCTTGTTGTTGTTGTTGGCTTGTTCACCACACTTTTCTGTCCCATGGTCACACAATAAATAACAACAGGGACACTTTTCTCCAACCTCAATATCTAAAACAAGGGAGACAAAAACCCCAAATACTATGTCATGGTGCCTTTGGACTTTGCCATGAGATGGTTATCAAGTGAGGCACCATAACTTCTGCCTATGGTTGCCTGAATTGAGGTAATCAAGTTTGAGGTCTGGCAGGGCCCTTGAAGGACCGACTTGAATACTCTTGACCCTAAATGGTGAGAAAGAAACCATTCTACAGGGTGATGAGGTAGGCACATACATAGTCACATAGCTGGTTGTTATTGTTCTTCTTCTTGACTTGTTCACCACCCTTGTATGCAGAGCTGGTGGCATACCTCCTTGGTAGTAGCCTTCCTGGGCAGCAAACAAATCATGGCAGATCCTTTGAAAACAATTCCCTGGATGTCACAGTTCTTTATCTTTGTCAATGCTCAAAAGCTCAAGCTGCTGTTGAAGAACTGCCTTCTGCAGCTCAGAGGCTATTAGCAAAAGCTCCACCATCTCCATCCCAGCTGCAGTTGAAACATCAATTGGTGCACTTGATGCTTCACTTTCAGTTGACCCCACATCCGATGCTGGAAGAATTTCTTCTTCTTCTGCGGGTGGTGGTGAGCTCACAGGCAGTGAGAAGCCGAGCGCAATTCGCAAGTGATTCGCCTCCATGCTGACTCCATGTAAGGCATCCAGAGCTGCCTGCAGAGGCTTGGCTTCCTGGCTTCGCGAAACATTTGAAGCCTGCAACAACACACATATGAGTTTCTTAGTTTGGAGCCCTAAACCTAGACCTTTTTTTGGTCATTAGTCTTGTCACTGGAAGAAATGTTGATAGAAACTTGCAACTTGAGAAAGCACGTCTTACTTTGACAAGTAACATTCTGAGTCGGTGTGCAGAATTTGTGAGACGTTGCACACTGGCAACTCGTTCTTGAAGTGCTGCGTTCTCCACCCTCAACCTGTACAAAGCCCCAAACATATAATTAAGAATTGCACCCTAAACCCTAAACCCTAAACCCTAAACGCCAGTCACTTGCAATTTGAGCTAATGATTCACACAACATTGATTCAACTCATAACTCAACCTTTCAGTCATTGATTCAATGTTGTAGTTTGATGTGATTGAATCAATGTGAAATCAATATTGATATATGAATTTACAGGTCTGTGATGGAAGTGCAGATAAGCTAATGGATTGACACTGCTCTGAGTAGGGCAGGTGCATACATGCTTATACTTTTACATGCTTATACTTTTACAATGACCAGAGAGGGAAAGAACAAATGTTCCACCTTACTTTGCAAAGTCAACTGGGGCATCCTTTTCGTTGTTCTTGCTTGCATCTGTGCCAACACTTCGCTTTGTAGTATCCAATCCAAGTGTCACTCCAGATGTCTCCATTCCTCGTAACCAGCTTCGGAGATATCCGCTGGTGGTCATCAAAGAGGGTTTGGGTACAATGAGTCGCTTACTTTCGGCTGTGGCAGGAGGTATTTCCTGGGGAGTTTGTGGTGCAATGGAGGAGTCTGACCAGCTAGCAGGAAGCAGACGGCTACCGGCATGCGTACTGCGGTGGAGTTGTAGTCGTCGTATGAGCTCCCTGCATAATAAAATAGCCACGCTGATTACGGTAAACCTTTAAATTCATCGATTTCAACATTGATTTCACATTGACTCATTCCAATCCAACTATAACATTGCATCAATGCCTACCAAACATAGGGTTGCAACTTCCCTATTTTGTTTCTATATTTTATTGTTGAAAGACCTCAAAGCTTAAGTTATGAGTTATTTTCAATGTTGAATAAATCATTAGCTCAATGTTGAATAAATCATTAGCTCAATGTTGATGAGTTAGCACTGAAAATATATTAAACCCTAAGGGCATCTACTGTAACAACACTGGGTCAACATTAAACATTGGTAACTTGCACGTTGAGATGATTGAATTTATCAAGTCCAATGCTTGATCGTGTGTGTGGGGCTATTTCATCACCACCCTATTCATAAGGGCCCTTCTAGACAATTAAGTTTGAATAAACCAAGGGTTGTATTTTTTATATATCATGGTCTCCTGGTTTTGTGTACGACCCACCTCTTTGAGGTGGGCTCGACACAAACCTGGTAGACCACGTAATATTATCCAATTCATGCCATGTAGGACTCCATGTAGGGTTTTTAATGCATTCAAACTTCCTTGGTCCCTTGGGCCCTCGATCTCTAGTGTAAACTGCCCATTAGAATCAAAGCTTTGATAGTGTTGAATTGAAATGAATACTTTACAGTTCAAAGCGATCCAAATCATTCTACATGACCTGGACCTGATTGCTATGACATTCATATAGAGCTTCTTTGAAACAGTGCTGATCTCCTTTTTAAGTAAAAGCTGTCTAAACACATCACGGTAAACATGAGAATGAATGGATTACTGTACTTTTCACGCTCTTCAAGTCGCTGGCAATCCTGCCGTAGCTGTGCAACTTCCATCAAAGCTTTCACTTTTTCATTTGTCACCTACACAAAACATGCTTTAAGGTCAGCAAGGAGACCTGACATATTATTAGTGAAAATAAATAATAAATAATAACTAAATGAACAAATATATATAATCTTATTTTATCAGTCCATCTGGTCAAGCATGTGCATGGTGGTCTTCCTTTAGGTAAGTCCTATTCACTGGTCTCTTTAACACTTTACATGATTTTGATTAAACAAACTCGTACATGTCATAATATGCGGAGAATCTTAGTACCTGAGAGATTTTTTGATTGAGGTCCTTGATCTGACTCTCTAGACCTTGTATAGTTTTGGACTCCAAGTAGTATCGCTCCTCTTGTTGGGATAGCAGTAAAAGAGCTTCCACCTACACAGTTACACCAGAAGTTAGAACACCTTTCATGAGACCAATACATTGAATGATCCCTATATTGCATAGCTATATATGTATTCCTGTAACTCCCGTATATTATCAACAAAAATGCCTGTAAATTACGGGAGTTACAGGGATTTTAGGTTGCAAACATCTAGGCAACTCATAGATGCATAAACTGGAGACGAGTCTTTTCATCCTCACCACAAAAATTTGGACATTAGGCACCAAACACAGGGCTCAAGTACTTATGTTTGCAAGGAAGTGACAAACGAATACAGTGAAAGGCATACTTCTACTGATTTGTAACTAAGCCTTTCTGAAGGGACTCGTCCTACCTTTCCGCTGCACACCCATAACTCTATTCACTAGAAATGACATTTATTGCAATGTCACCATCACCGGGTAGTCTCAAATTTTTTGTGTTGAGATAGAAACACCACTATGAGTTTTGATTATGCCTAGTCACCTTCTCATGCAATGCTTGCGCCAGGACACTTCGGCTCTCGTCATCCATAATTGTTGCACTCTTGCCCATGCTCCTCACCACCGGGAAATGCTCCTCCTAAAATTTACAATTTTTATTATTAAAAGACAGCCACGAAAGCTGCAGGAACCATCAGTTCAATGCACAGGTAAACAATATTTCTTTGCACAGGTGCTCAAAATTGTTGTTGTGCATCACAACAAAGTTGATTGCTTCCAACAAGAAACATAAAGATGGTATGTTATGTAATTATTACATCAGAATTTTACCTATTGTTGCATGATGCAATTATCTAATGATATGTGCATTTTTTTCATATAAACAATTTCATTGTAGTAGAAGAATGTGGCATATATGATAACAAAAATAAGAAAATTATACAATTATTATTGTATTAATAAGGATTTTATTATGTTATTTCAACATTTTATCATTTCTACATGATAATTTGCCTCAGAAGTCTGTGATGTGGTACCTGAACAATTCGTATTTCATTGGTGTCTGCAGTACTGACAGCATCTGCTGTGGTTATAATAATCTCTTGCTCAAATTCTGGCAATGTCGAAACCACAAGAGAAATAGGTGGAGTATGGAAGGCATCGTCACTCTCCAAATGCTCAGATACATTAACCTCTTCATTAAACGCAACACTCTCACTAGTCATTGTTTCCTCTGCTTCAGATAGTGCAGAAGAAGAATTATGTGGACCCAAAATTTCTTCCCTTTCAGGTGGTCCCCTTTCTTCTTCATATTTGTCCACCAATTCAGATTGTGATCCCCTGGCCTTCAACTCCTCTATCATTGCTTCTGCATTAGTAACCATTGTGGCTATCCATTGTCTCTCATCCTCAAGCAGGTTGTCTACTTCGGTGCGAAGATCTTCATGGTCATTTTGGACCTGTAGCAGCTTTTGCAACTGTGAGCTCATGCTCTTCTCCAGCTCCTCCTGCACAAAGTAACCACATGAAGATGGGTCTCTAAATGTTGTGGACATCTAAAGAATTGTGAATGGATATTTCATGTGTGAGAGGATAGTAATTTGTGGACCACATTGAATGTGTGCCATAATGATTTGATTTTAATGTAACTTTTACCTTTCATCCGCAATTACCCTTTAGATGGATAACCCCTTGGCAATTGAATTGAAGGGTAGTCTTAACCCCCAAGCATCTAAGAGGCCCAATTCAGGCCTCTTCATTCACAAAAACGTGTCTTTGAGCTACATACTTCCAATTTTAGCCAATTGTGTAACATGTGACCCTATCTCGAAAAAACTCACCTATCTAAAATTAATTATCTAATATTAACTCTTCTAGTGCACTTTTCAAATTTGTTGAATGCCTTAATGTTATTGAAAATTCGGTTAAAATACACAGCCCAAGTGCCCTTGCATGCAAACACATACTTGGTATTTTGATCATTAATGCCAAAAGTGAATGCATTTGTATTTTCTCCTTGACATGAGATAATGCATTGAATGGAAATACATACCGAGTATTTTGATCATCAATGTCACGTGTGAATGCATTATTATTTTCTCCATGACATGAGATAATGTACAAAATAATGTTTTAAAACTTGGTGAGGCTCATAGAATTTGTGTATGTGGATATATATTGAGCCCCTTAGTCCCTTTAAGGGTTAACTACTCTAAACGCGGTTACCTATCCACCAGAAGTTGGCTGGGTGGGCGGCACCACTTGACGGCGGGTATAATATTTAGCTCAGGAATGCTTACCTGTTGACAGGAGCTCAATAGCAATACCCACCCACAGCAGTAGGAGTGACAAGTTAACGTGGTGAAAGGCATACTGTATAGCACAGAATATACAACTATGTATCCATGATTTTCACATTAGAGTAATCCTCTAACTCAACATGTCTTTTGGTTGGGAGTTGGTTGTTTTTCATACAACATTTTCCATGTTCAGTGAGTTTCAGTGCATGCTTTGAGGTAGTGTGAAGGTTCAAATAAAGAACATTCTATATTGGTTCATTTGAGGGTCAAACTCATTTTGACATGCCAAGAGGTGCTAAAATGAGTTTGGCCCTCAATGAACCAAAACAGGCTGCTCTTCATTCAAATACAAATTTAAACAATTATACGCCACAAGTGGAGATAAATTATTGATATTGTGTGCAAAACAAACAATGGAAAATCATAGGGGACCACCCAACACAAAGTCCCATTGAGTTGAAAGGTTAACTCACTTGATCCAATAAAATTGCCATGCCTTTTCTGGTTAGATTTAGAATAACAAGTGTATCCAACTAGAATTCTGGTGGAAGGTATAGGAGAATACATACCAGCTGAACTTTGTAGGTGGATGCATTTGCTTCTGCTTGCTCTCTCGCATACTGCTCCTGCTTGAGGTAAAAAGATATTTGTAGGTGCTGATTTTACTACTCTCATTGCTGACATTGGAAATAAATAATTTTCATCCTCAAACAGGTGCATACAGACATCAAACACGGATGAATTCATGGAGAAGAGATGGGACCCAAAATGCCACTTGTCTCCCCAAAAGTAATCACTAAGCAATAAAAAATTGTCAACTTTAGGTGAGAGCTGATAGAATCAGGTCGTAAATAAAGGTGCAATAGGTGCAGTGGTACTCTCATTGGAAGATCTGGATTGTTGATAGATATGTAGAGAACTGCCCTAAGAAACTTTAATTAACCCAGTTCTCACATATATGGGTATAGAATCAGGACTAAGACATCAAGTTTAACTTTGTTTGATATTTGAAATGGCACCCATGTTCTCATCATTTTTCATAGTTTCAATAGCAAAGCAAAGCACTGACTCCATCCATATTGTAGCCAGGTAAAAGGGTGTCGGTAGATTTACCTCCTCAAGCTTCATCTGAAGAGATACTGTGGTAGCTTCAACTTCTTGTTTGAGTCCTACCTGCAATATATCTCAGTCAAAATTCATCTTAAATAGAAGTCTAGCAACAAATAAGATTGGATCAACATTTCTTTCTGCAAACATGTCAATTGTAGGTTAAAGAAAAGCACCTTCCATGTCATGGTTAGTAATCTACCTGGAATTCTTATATTAAGTGACTTCACATACAATTGTTGTATAACTGCCCTCAAGGTCCACTTGAGAGGACAGTCAGTTGAACAAAATTCATACAAAAGAGAGTTATCCTTAAAGTCTCTCAGGAACTCATGTTTTGGTAGGGAGTGAAACGCAAAAGTGGGGGGAAATTCCCTATGAGACTTTAAGGATAACTCTGATAACATTGATGTTGACATGATTTATAATTTGACACACCAAAACTTATATATTTTGACATACCAGTTGAACCTCCAACTCTTCAGCTCGAAATTGTTCTTTTCTAGCCAGTAGGTGGTTTTCTTCGGCTCGCACACCAGCATCTTTTAATTCCTGTTGAAGTGCCTCTACAGCTTCTTGGTCAATTCCTCCATACCCCCATTTGGAATCTGACTCTGTAACCAGTGTAGTCGCTTTGTCCAGGACTCCCAAGTCCACAGATTGGTCATCTTTGTTCAGCGTTCCCAGCACACTTTCGCGCAATCCCCAAAACTTTTCTAACACCTAATTCCAAAAGTGCATGTCAGTTGAGGTACACAAAATTATCTAATGCCGCTGAAGCTGTGATCAATACACCAATAAGGAACATGCACTGCACATTCAGGCGAGGAGAATTGATATAAACTAACCTTGTGGAGCAGATCAAGCTGAGACTTGAGAGTCTCCAAATTCTGCTCTGTCTCTATCTTCTCAGCTTCACGATCTTTATACTGTTTTCCTACATCCTCTAACCTGCAGGTAAAGTACAATGACTCATCAAATGACTTGCTCCTAGCACCACATCATTTTTACATGAAAGGAATAGGGGTATTAATTCATTAGGTGGCTTAAACCCAGGGCCTCGACCCAGATTCCATGGGAACACCGAGGTTAACCCGCCTAAGGCCAAAACACTGCTTGGATGCATGACCTTCCTATGCATCCTACCACCTATGGTCCACCCAGTCATAGGCGGGGTATCCAGGTGAACCAGATATTTTCAAGCAACCATGTGGGAACCTAGGGGCTTGACCGTGGGGGAGATAGGTGAGGGCCAGTTTGTCAGCACCCATTCAAGGTATTCACCTTTCAAGGAGGCAGTATTCCTAGGGGGCCCTCTTATTCTCGTGATGCCCGTTTCAGGATTACATATAGACGTAGACCAACTTAAAGATGAAGCAACACTGTAATTTATGCTGGTGGCAACATTGAAGTCATCTTTCTTTCTTTCTCTCTAGCAATTTGTTGCCCTTTAGTAATTCTTAATAACTACCTAAATGTACATAGGTTTACTTAACCTATGTACGTTATTTTAATTAACTACCTTTGCAACATCTCCTTGCACTTTTATGATGCATAATATTGGCAGCGTGCCCTCTCTTTCAGATATCCTAGTCATGGTTTTTCCATATCATATATACCAGTACAATGACGCCATGTAAGTCTAACACCCACCTGTCCAGAAGGTCATGCACCTCTGCAGTCATTGTCCTCTCAATTTCATGCACCCTATCAACCTGTTCCAAAGCACTTTGTCAAAAAATAGGGTATAACAAGCTCATCAAGTTATCTATTCCAAATGGCTGATGTTCATTACTGGTCCTTTCCTTCTACTCCCCAAGCTGTAATGGAATGGGTCACACACCTCCACAACAGCCTTGTCACGCTCAGCAAGAGCGGCGGCCGCTTGATTCTGGTAGAATTTCACTTCCTTCTCCACTTGGTTATTCTGCCAGGAGTGAAATGGTTGGAGGGTCAACCAAAATGCAAATTGAAAGGTATGTGACACTCCATATAAGGTAAGCAGGCCTTAAACGGACAATTTCAGCTCTGCATTCACTTTTTGTAGGATGTGAAACGCGCAATTATTGCAAGATGATTAGCAAATCCAATCATGTCTGTAGCCATTTTCCTCACAATTTTCAGAGCTCATATGAATATCTTATTTATTGTCAAAGTGAAGATTTAAAATTTTCTTTCTTAGTGAAATATCATATAGGTCCTCCCAATTATGTTGACTATTGAGTCTAGAATGGTTAACACATTTTGAGCACTTATTCCAATCCCTTTTGGACACATGTTTGGTGTCCACTCTTAGATACAAACCTAACCATGCACTGCTCAAATATTGGTGTCCACTTAAGATGAGTAACCACATTAAGCCTGCTTACCTTACAGTAACACAATGCACAGGAACAAATAATTTCATAAAATGTTACAAAAAAGAAAGGTCAAGTAGATAACCTTTTCAACAGCCGCCTTAAATGCCTCAGTAAGCCGGTTCTGCAAAGAGAGTCAAATCTTGACATAAGGACATGCTCCAAAATGCTGGCAAAGAATGGACATAAGGTAAGCAGGCCAAATTCAGTTACTTATCTTAATGGGACACCTATATTTGAGTGGTGGGTGGTCAGGTGCAGATCTAAGAATAAATACCAGAAAGACATGTGTTTGAAAGAGGCTGGACTATGTGCTCAAATTTTGTTAGCCATTCTAGGTTCAATAGTCAACATAATTGGGGGGACCTATGTGGCCTTCTTCTAACTCACTGCCAATAAACTTTGAGAATTCATAACAATTCAAGATTAACTCCAAACTTTCTGGGATTGGTCCTGGCTTTTTCATATACATTTATGAACGCAAAGAAATTTCAACCTTGCAAATCTGAGTAGTATAAGGTAGAAAACAACAAAAAGTAACCCAATAAGGCCCATCTACCTTGTAGCAAAATCAGTACACTCTGATAAGGCGAGAGATTAGAAAATACCTTCAATCGATAAGCTTCAGAGAGCTCTTCTTGCAGGTTATGATTTTCTCGGGAGAGAAGGACCACCTTTTCCTTGGATGATTCCAGCTCCTGCTCCAAACCAGCAGCCCTGCTAAAGCCTTTGAGTTGGTCTGACGTGTTTGGGACATGTTCTACCAAACACCCCTAACCCGCAAACCTTACACCAATCAACATCACACACACACACACACACACACACACACGGAAGCCAAAAAATCTCCAACACATGATTCACCACCTTCATCAACATACTACTTGAAACTTAATAAATGAGTTGCGATAGCAGTGATACCACCCAGAAGAATATAAGGTAGAGGGTGCTAAAAGCATCCTTTTGAGCGCAGAGCATAGCTACTGATGTTAGATTGATAACAAATCTTAAAAAAGGAAGAAAAATGTTGCTTGGTAGCAAATGAAAGTACGCCTTCCTTGGATTTTGTATGTAAAAGTTACAAGGTTTCATTGGTAGATTACCCAAAACCAGCACTGGAGCCTGATGTTAAGGTGGTGGACATTCTCGAAAATCAACATTTGCTTATTGTGCAAGATTTTGAGGTGTTGGTTTTAGCACCTTCTACGTTACCGATGATTCAGACACATCAAACCTCAAAATTGTTAAAATTGTGTGTATTGGAATCCCTTATACACGAGCAATGTGATGGAGGGTAGATTTTATTGTGACCATTAAGATGAAAATGTTGCTGTGAATATAAGTTATCCAATACACATGAAACAGATGCTTAACTGTTTGTTTCAATGCAGCCCATTCATTAGAAACCCAGTAATATGGTCAAAGTAGTGGGACATGTGAATTTGCACCACCCAAGAACACCTTAACAAACAAGCAACATATGTCAACTGGAAGTTGAGCATTTCAATTGGAAATTTTGAATAATATTGTAGACAATTTTGGAAATTTATTAGATAGCACTAGGTTACCAGAGGTGAATATGGTTGAGACCAAAATCATGAGCAAACCACAGCAAATAATTTGTTATGCTGGTGAAGTTTCTCAATTATACAAAACCCTAAAAGTTATCAAGAGGTGAAGGTTTGCATGTTTGACCCACCTGCGAGCCTGCATGCGTGTATTGATATCAGTGCTGCCAGCAACTCCGGACTGCTGTAAGCACATCGTCTCAATGTCTTTCTGCAGTTCATCTCTCTCTGAAATAACAAATTAAGGGTGAATTTTTGCACCCCACAAGAAGTTCACCACTTTAAATGGCAGGAACACATTGAATTCACATCAATGTCTTTTCTGCGGTTCAGCTCTCTGAGAGAACAAATTATGGATGAATTCTTGCACCACAAAAGAAGAAGTTCACCATCATCTTTGAGTGGCAAGAATACATTGAATACATCGATGTCTTTTTGCAGTTCATCTCTCTCTGAAACAACAGAATTTGGGTGAAATTCTGCACCTCAAAAAGAAGAAGTTCACCCTCATCTTTAACTGACAGGAATACATTAGAACACATCAATGTCTTTTCTGCAGTTTATCTCTCTCTGAAACAACAGGTTACAGATGAATTTTTGCACCACAAAAGAAGACTACAGGCAAACTTTTGGCACCACAAAAAAAGAAATTCACCCTCATCTTTCAGTGGCAGAAACACATTGAATTTACATTGATATCTCTCTGCAGTTCATCTCTCTCTGAAACAACAGATTACAGGTGAATTCTTGCAACATACAAAAAATGAAGTTCACCGTCATCTTTGAGTGACAAGAATACATTTCAGTTAATCTAAGAACTATCACTATGATTAACAAATAATTTACCCTTCTTGCACAGACAGACAGTCCGTCAGTGTGTGAAAAACCTCTTCATGTATGTATGAAGAAACAACGTATACTCCCAAGAAGAAACTTAAATTCCCAGCCCAAGAGGTCATGAGCATCCAGTGAGACTGTGAGTAGTCAACATTTAGGTCTAAAATCTGACAAAAGAATCATTTACCTTTTTCAAGTTGCACAATGCGGCGCATCAATGCTGCATTGCTACTTGCGACTTCCATGCCTGCCTCCGATGTTGTTACACCATGCGATGTTTTGACGAAGTCTCAAACTGCAAGGAGAGAGAAAAAGGAGAAAGAAAAAAGAAAAAAAGAAAAAAAAAGAGACCAGAAAACAGAGTCAAAACCCTAAATCTTTGGCTTCCAATCTCTTTTAGAAATTTAACATTGGCTCGATGAACTCCAAGAAAATCAAAAACCTGTGATTCCCAACCGAGCATAGTAATGCGATTCAGAACTTCAGATCCTCCTTGCAATTTGAGAGGCACTGCCAACTAATAACTTAAGCTCGGACCCGGCCGGTTGGAATCATCGAGAAGCTTCGAGAATTACATACATTTGTCCCAACATTTTCAGAGCAGCTCACAGAGTGCAGATAATTTCACAGTTGTGTTTTTTCGCCACATTTCAGACCCGCTAAGTTAAGTTTAAAGATGTTGAGACATCCTCGAAACACTTTGCGACGATTTCTTCAAGCGGGGTGCTCGGACGCCATCGCGTGTCGTCAATGAGTAGACCTCGGGCGTCGACAATACGTGGAGAAATGTGCCTCCTCATTTGACAGGTAGGAAGCTTTTCTTGGGCAAGCAAAGCCCTGCGACATCCATTATATTTTGAAGAACTTCGATGTTGACACCTTTCTCGTAATAGGTATTAGGTAATCCATGAGGGGGGAGTGTATCATGGGGAATATAAGGGCCACTTCACACACGAGCCAAGAGCCGTGACCATGAAACTGTGAGAGCCTAAAAGAAAGTGTCTAAAGGCCGTCCCAACACACCTCCAAAATCATGTAGTGTGGTCACGGACCCTCAAGTGTAGTGTGAAGCCATATGTGATCGGCCCCTCAACCAAATGCCATTTCAATGAATTTCTATTCATGCGGGCCCTCTCGCATGATAAAATAGAATAAATCAATGGTTGTGAGTGCTCCAGTGCCATGGTCTCCCAGTTTTGTGTTAGGCCTACCTCCAAGAGGTGGTTTTTGAAAATAGTCCAAGTGACCATGAACAAAATGAACAACTCAATGCCATGTAGGAATCCATGTAGACTTTACACCCATCTTGCATTCACATACTTTGTTGGTCCCTCAAATGTAGTGTAAAGTGAACTTGGACCGGCTCTGCCTTTTCCACCAATGAGAGTGCTTGAAGTGTAATGGTCACGGGCTCTCAATCTCTTGTGTGAAGTGGCCCTAAGCGGTGTGTCTCTCCTACAATTAGCCGTTAATCCTAGGTTGGACTTAGTTTGGAAAGGCATTATAACATTCGTTCTTGGGGGGAGGAAAACATTGATGGAACTTCATTGGAATGGTGATAACTAGCATCAGTCTTGGCGCCTTGTAAAAGGAAGGTGGCGGCAGCGTGCACATAGGGTTGGTTGTATGGGCACGGGCCATTTATTAATTAAAATAAACATGTCTCAGGTGGCAAGATCATGTGGAAGTGGTTGGTCTTACGGTGGTGTAAGGTTCATATCCTTGTAGTTTGTACACTCATTGTTCCAAGAGTCCCAAGCATGGGAAGATTTTGTAGAGGAAGCTTTCTAGGCTTTTTTTGTTTTATGTAAATAAGTTTGCCCATATGTGGGAGCTGAAGTGTGTTTTATGTTGTTGTCTATTAGAAATGTTTATGTTGTTGCATGTTAATTACTAGAACTGCCAACTAAGTGAGAATAAGGACACCACACGAGGTGGTACCCGAGCATAGGTGTTTGTGTTCCCCATAAATGTCACTTTCATTGCCACATGGTGCAAGATAATTGGAAAGAATTGAGTGCGATAAAAGTCACAACCCTCGTCAACTCTCACTCTTTAATAGAACCGTAGATCTCCACAAGTAAGGGTCTCAAATCTCGATCTATTTTGGAAGAGAGGGTCATGTCTAATAACTGATTCACCACACCACACCACACATGTGATTATTTATCTTATACATAATGCAATCCCCCTCATGCATCACTGAACCTAAAAGGCCCAAGGACAAATTTCAACATGTCTGATTTGTAGAAGAAACGTAATGCCCTAACCCAATAAACATAATGCACTATGATACAGGTGGGAGGCAATACACAAAGTAAGGGTTTCCCTCATATTACAAATGGGAATTCACCCTAGGTCTTTACTTATCTATGTTAAAAGTTATGTGTGCACACACAATTGCCATCATTCATTTCTTAAGCATCAAAGCATCATTACAAGCATTCATCCACCCATACATCCATCCCACCCCATGCTTGGGACTCTTGGGAGCCATTTCTTAAGTCCATTCCACCGCATAAGGCATTCCGGGGGAGAACGCTCACCCACCAAACCAATTCGCAGGAAGCCAAGTGTGCACGGTGCGGGAAAAGGAAGGGAAGATCTCTCTTCCTCCAACTTTCCGGGGCACCTCCATCTCGGTCATTCAATCGTCATGCAAGCGTGCATCATTCCGGCGGCATCCGCCCACATTGCCATCACAACATTGCCCCGCCTCACTAATCTCGCCTCCTTTCGCTTTCGAACGGAGCAATTCTGCTCTTCTTCTCCTCTTCCTTTTTCCAGGCAGCTGTTTGGCGCAGATTCTTCATCATCAACAGCGGAGAAGAAGAAGGAGGAGGGGGTCAGGTCGGAGAGGTTCAAAGTGAGGGCAACAGGGACAGGGATAGGGATGGCGGGGTTGGGGAAGTTGAACAAGGAAGAGGAGCTCCAAGTGTACCCGACCGTGGAGGAGCTGAGTGTGAGCTTGGCAGCACATGTGGCGGATGTGTCCGCATCGGCAGTGGAGGCACGGGGTAGGTTCTCTGTGGTTTTGTCAGGGGGTTCACTCATCAAGACGTTGAGGTAAGTGAGTGGCATCATGTTGGGAATGTTGTTATGATTCCTTCCAAGGGATGTTATGCATGTAGGAATTGGAAATAGGAACATGGGTTTTGATGTGGTCATGGTGAACCTTGAATTTGAGGTTTGAAGATCAGGTTACTGCTCCAATTGACAGGTCTTGCGAGCTACTTGCATGGTTTGAAAAGCTACAGATGCAATTGCATCCTTTTGTCACTGGAGTTTTAGGCTGATTGCCTTCCCATTGCATTTTGGAGATTGTTTGCGGGGTAACATTTGGATTGTAGGATAATTACTTGATGGATTGCAATAGGAGATTGTTTGTGTCCCTCTTGCTTGTGCATGTAATCGAAGTTAGAACAGGGGTTTTTATGTGGTCATGGTGTAACTTCGAATTTCAGGTTTGCTCTTCAGGTTACTGCTCCAATTCACAGGTCTTGCTCATTTTGATTCGATCATGTGATGCAACTGTGTAACTTTCATATTTTATAAAGGTCTACAGATTTATTGGATCCATTTTTCAATGGAGTTGTAGGGCTAATTCTTTTCCATTTTCTTTTTGGAGATTGTTTGTGTGCCTACATTTGGATTGTAGGATAGTTACTTGATGGATTAGGAAGCAAGTTAGGGTTCTTCAGGTCCATAAAGGAGATTGAGCAGCCAGAATACCATGCTTTGGTTTCTGGATGGGGATATGTCCTCTTAAGTGACATGGGAAGCTAGTTGTTTGTATAAGCTAATTTACTGCAAATTTGAGAATTTGCAGATCAGATCAGTGTTTCAGTTCACAGGTCTTGCTATATTGATTCACTCATGTGATGCGAGCACTTTTGGTGCATCTGAATTTGCATTAGGTCCTAAGTCAGGGACATGATCAGGGGAGCCGTGCTTAGTCTGAAGATTCTAGAGATTTTGCATTGCATTTTTTTTCACTGGAGTTTTAGGGCTAATTTCCTCTTGATTGCTTTTGTTTCTCCTACTTTAAGGTTGTGTCTTATATCTCTTTGTTTCCTTCTGCTTAAATTGAAGTCTTAGTACACATGCTATAAAGCAAGTTGCTCGAGTTTTGCCATTACCTCTGGAAATGTAGCAGATGATTTGTCTTCTATTTCATTCTAGTTTCCAATTCTATCATTTTGATTGCTTTGTCTTGAGAATATAACCCTCTACAAGCTTTGGATTAACAACTTCTCTTGATTATTATTTATGATTTACTGGACACCTTAATTTGTAAGTGTTGTTTGAAAATCGATGCTTATGAGGATGTTGTTTTTGGGATTGCTTTTTAATTGTAAGATTGTTACTTACATGTTTAGAAAGCAATTTAGGGTTTCTTCAGGTCCTTAAGGAAGGTTGGGCAACCAATATCCCATACTTTGATTTCTAGATGGTAATAGGTGAATGATGGTTTCTAGGTGTGCTCAAAATGACATAGAAAGCCAGTTGTTTGGAGAAGCTAATTTACTACTTTATGACCAAGCTTTTTGTAGATTGCTTGTGGGCATACATTCGAATTGTAGGATACTTACTTGATGGACTGAAAAGCAACTTAGGATTACTTTAGGTCATTAAGGAAGTTTGTGCAGCCAAAATACCATGCTTTGGTTTGTCGGTGGTGATATATAAATCATGGTTTCTGGATGTGCTCCAAATGACATAGAAAGTCAGTTTTTGGTAGAAGCTAATTTATTGGTTGTTGACAAATTCACAGTAAGCTCTGTGAGTCACCTTATTTGGAGACTGTAGACTGGGCAAGGTGGCATGTCTTCTGGGCGGATGAGCGAGTCGTGAAGAAGGACCATCCTGATAGCAACTACAAGCTTGCTTGGGACGGGCTTCTGTCGAAGGTATATCTGTGATTCCTCTTGAACTGTAATGCTTGCAAAAATAGTTTGGGTGTTTGATGAGATTTTTGTTTCTGGTGTTACCAGCCAAGTCTGTTTCCGCTTCATACCTACTACTATACAAATTACGTACAAGTCAATGTGGATGCCATCTTTTCAACGAGTTCTGGTACGTCAGCCAACAACCAACAAAATGGTTTGGCAGTGTTTGTGTTGGTTGAGGATGAAGTCCTGTCATACGTCACTCTGAGGTTGTTGGGTCCCCTATCCCATGCTAAAATTATCGAGCAAAAGGAAAAAAATAGAAGGGATCCACATCATCGTAAAAAGTATTCCATGACCACACAACTCAAGTGCAAATTTGTGATTGCACTAGTGCAAAGGAGAGGTTCTCTTGAAGGAGATAGATTTTGTCTCCACTTCTAGTGCCCCCATTTTTATTAAAAAATGAAACTGTCTCAAATTAGAAACCCTTATTTATAGCATGAATCAAAACTGACATTAAAGCCAATAAATTGCTCCATACCATTGAAGAAACCCCCTCAAAGTTCCCATTCTTGGAGTTCTGCGTCCTGTGGTCTGCTTGTGCAAGTGTCCTCTTTTCTGTGAATTCTTTATGACGAAGTCACACTGCTCTCCATGCTAAGACTTTATGCTTGCTAGAATAATTTAGCTGTCTGATGAGATTTTGTGTTGCTGGTGTTGTTGTCCAAGTCTGTTTCCCCCTTCATATCTACTACAATGCAACTCAGCTACACACCAGCATGGACAACATCTTCTCAATGAAATCTTGTACTTTTGGAATCCACTAACAAATTGTTTCACATTTGGCAGTTTTTGTCATCGTTGAGGATCAAGTTTTGGCACACATCGCTCTGAGTTTTGCGTCCATGAAAAAGGACATTAAAGCTCATCATGTTTATAATAACATAGCTCCCTTGAGGTCCCTGTCCTCAGAGTTCACAACTACTAACTAATGGTTTGGCATTTGGCTGTTGTTGTCATTGTTGAGGATCAAGTCTTGTAAACGTCTCTATAAATTTTGCGGGCATCAAAAATTGACATCAAACCTGATCAAATGCTCAACACCATTGAAGAAGCCCTGTTGAAGTCCTCATCTTTAAATTTTAGGGTGTAGGGTTTAGGGTTTTATGGTCTTTGTTGGCTCTGTCCCATATCATGGGATAGAGGCATTGTAGAGACTGCCTTTGAGTGGTAATAGGGCCCAGGTACTGCATGCCAGAACTTAATGGATAAGGTTTGGTGAAGCTCAGTGGAAGCTCCAATTTAATATGAAAAGAGCTAGTAAAAAATATTTACTTTTAAAATGTCACTTTAGGACAGCCTCTCGTGGCAAAGCCACATTTTCTTGTTTATTTGTTAATGACGAAATTGTGCTTCTCTCCCTATTGTAGGTACCAATTCCATCAGGACAAGTGTACGCAATCAATGACACGCTTTCAACCGAAGCTGCTGCCGAAGATTACGAGATGTGCATCAAACAGCTGACAAAAACTGGCATTGTACCTACAAATGATGGGTACCCGAGATTTGATCTTTTGTTACTGGGTATGGGACCTGACGGTCATTGCTGCTCTTTGTTCCCACACCACCCTCTCGTCCATGTGAAGGACCGGTGGATTGCCCCAATTACCAACTCACCCAAACCGCCACCCGAAAGGATAACCTTCACATTGCCCGTCGTGCAAGCAGCTGCAAACATTACATTTGTTGCCAACGGCGAGGGGAAGGCCGAGATGATGGCCAAGGTTTTTGGAGAGGAGCTGCCACTGGGTGAGCTGCCGTCGCAAAGTGCACGACCACTGAACGGGAAGCTCATCTGGTTTGCTGACAAACCTGCTGCTTCAAAGCTGTGAGGTGTGAGGTGTGATGCTTTGGTCAGAAATTCAGACCAAGCCATGATGTTGTGCTTGCTTCATGGTGTTGTTGTTGTCTCTTTCTTTTATCTTTTTCTTCTGCCAAATTATAAGAAAGTTGTAAAATCTGCACCCATGTGTTGGCTCGGAGCTGCCAGGGCTGTCTTGTCAGAAATTCAGGAGAAGGTGATAAGCTGCCATCATGACATTTCAGTTCGTGTGTTTTTCAAACCTGCCAAAATATTAGGCTTTTAAAAATCTGGATACATGCTCAGAGCTAATGAGGTGAACTTAACAGGTTTGTTTGGACATATTTCCACAAGAATTGGAAACTGATATCATATATTTTGATGCATGCACAAAGAATGTTACACTAGTTGATTATCTTGCACCTTTGCTTTGCATCTTTGGGTGCTTCCAATTTTGATGATGAGGCATCAGTAGAGGACTGTCCTTGCACAGCACTGTATCCTCAGAAACTTACCATGCCTTCAAAGATTCCTAATTACTTTCAGATGCAATCTGTTCTGCCATAGGTTTGTGTAATTATGTTGGCTAGATACTGCCAAAAACCATCATGGAAACTGAATGGGAAGTTCATCATGGAAACTAAGGTTGGGGCATGTAATTTTGAAATTCAAACAGCCCACACTTAAATCAATGGACTCTGAACCCCCATTATAACTTCATACAAAGTCCAAATATGTAACTTCCAAGCCTTTACCAATTTGACTTATTGTCATGGTTAATGTCGGATGAAAACAAAACCAACGTATCTCCAATCATCTGAAAGTAATAAAATGAGGATTGCTTCATACCATGCCATATTGAGAACTATAACATTGACAGGCTTGGCAATCTCCAAAATGATCCAAGTGCCTTGAACTTTGTCCTAATTTGTTCCAAAAAGGTAGTCAGCTGTGTGGTTAAAGCATTTACATGGATTCATGTAGATGGAGTGGGGATTATCGCATATGAGTGTGCCTCTCATCCATCCCACATAAAAATTTGATCCCCCTCAAGAATGTTTGAACTGTAAGACATGGTAAGGCATTGTGAAGGCTCTTCCACCTTGGGCAATTGATGGTCAAGTGGGGAGTTTAACCTTTAGTGCTCTTGCAAAAGTTGTTGGTCAAGAATAGGTTGCAGCCATGTATGTTGAAGATGGAACATGGGGATCTGCTTGTACTTCAGATGTTTCTTTTTTAATGCAGTTTTCACCCCCAAATTAGCATCAGAGATCCCTTATTGATGTACTCTGATTATCCCATTTAGTGCATGTGGTTCTAATTCCCGAGACACTCATTATTTGCCAAGTCTCAAAATTGGTGAGGGCTGAAATTTTTATTGAGTCATACTAAATTCATGAGTACATGCTCATTTAAATTAGTGAGTGTTGTAAGTTGTTTGTAGAGTGATAAATAAAACTATATGCTACACATGTTTGTCAACATAACAGTAGTCAATCCTATGGTTGAATTCTTTTCTATATTTAACATGTTTAAATAGGTAAGCATAGATCTATTTGTAATCATGAAACGAGATTTACAAGTATTAGGGAATATAGCCTCTTTTCCAATGTGAACATCTTGAAAATGCATGGACAATCCTGCCCACTCTTCAAAAACGATCTCTTGAATTCCCACATGTTGACCTAGTTGAAATATCTTGTTCACTTACTCCAAATGGGTGGGTGGAACCATAACTCAAATGCTAGGAAGGTAAGTGTGTTTTTGAGTTAGGAATAAACTATTATAAGATAGAGGTCCGAGATGACCCTAAACTACCAGGTGATAGTGGAGAAGTACGCGTTTCCGATGGAGTGGTTGGCGGTTCGATTCCCGTTGTGAAATCTTCTCTCTACTTGATGGAAAAAAATACCAGCTAGGTAGGCAGGAAGCCAAGAGCCCACCCATTGCAAGGTAGGCAATAAAACCCCACCTTGCACCAAGAAGATTCTTGAGCAGGGTAAGGGCCAATGGGCTCAAAATTCACGTCGAATTGCTTGGCATTGGTTATTTATTTATTTAGTATAAGATAGTTCCTTTCAACAATGAATGCATAAGCCTCTCTTGTGATTTATTTTATGATTTCTACTTTCATTTAAATTATAGGAAAAAAGTCCATATATATATATATATATAAGAGATAGAACAATGTCATGGGTAATTGTTACGCTCTCCAACAATTATATGTGATCACGAATTCCTCCATGTCACTTTGGATGATGCAATTTTTTCCATGCAACAAGGCATTCTCCATGAATTACGTGTGCAACATGATCACTTGTTGCATGTGTGATTGTTGTTGCATGTGTGACATGTGGTTTGCTAAATATATGATGAAGATGATGCAAACCTCGGAAGATCTCAAGGACATGGTCATATCTAGCTACTAAAATGACTTGATTTTGAGACTCTTTTGAAGGTCCTCATGGAGGACCAAAGGCAAATTGTAATTTAGAATTAGAATTGGAATAGACTAGGGTGAAAGAATCATGTTGTTGTTTGACACCACCGGTAAGGTAAAAGCTTCAAGCACCCAAGTTCATCAGTGGCCCGATTCCAATACATGTTTTTGGTCCCTTTATGGACAGTAAACATTCGTTAATAAGTTAGCAACTCCCTACACAAAAAAACTTAGTCTTATTGGAATTTTTGATGTGTGTGAAAAAGACTCCATTATTAGCCACAACATTGCTTATAATGTACGTGTAGGCAAGTTGGTATGGAGTTCAATATTTTTCATAATGCGGCTCCGTACAATTTGATTGAAGTGGGTGCATCCCCGATTCATGGTGGGCTAGAAGTCTATTATGTCATGTGAGATAGTGCAAGGTGGGTGGTTGAATTGAAACAACCAAGTTAACTTATTCTATAATGTTCATGATGCCTCAACTTAATCTCACCCAATAAAGATAAACACATTATTGATGCATTAGCAATCATATCAAATTCCAGATAACATCAAAGATATCAAGCAGTTGCATGCATATGAAAACTCAATATTGTTACAACTAGAAGATTGGAAGATGCAAAGTATTGACATATAGTACAGGTGAAGGGATTTCACACTTTGTGCAAAACTTGGGCCACATGATTGTTTATGAAGGGCATGCATTTGCATTGCTACACCTAATTACATGTGCTCCCTACTACAAAACCCCATTTTAACTTACAATCTTTGTGAAACTACAAATGATCAAATGAAGCTTTTGACTTTGAGCATTCCTACATAACTTAGATATGCTCCATTTCATGTAATCTTAAAGCAGTTATGCTTTTAGTGTAAATGCTAGTTCAAATTAAATAAATTGATAAAATTGTCAAGCTCAATAAAATATTGTATCGCTCAAAGTGTCTATCACAAGTCGTCTACCTTATAGGCAAAAACCTTCCTTTCCATGCTTTGTAGAGAGGGAATGATGGCATACAAGCGTGCCTCTCATCCATCCAACATCAAAACTTGACCCCCCCCCCTAATAGCTTTGTGGTTGATTCATCTCAAATGACTTGGATTGGATTGCTTCGGGGTCAAATAAATTTGAATCTAATAGGGTTGTTCTGGGCTCGAACTACAAAATCTCCCACAACACAATATTTACAGAACACTTCCCAACATCACAACCAACAATGAACAGGGAGAACCAACAGCTACACTAAATATGTTATTTAGTGTCACCAATTCTAAATGTCTTGCTCAGTACTATTTGTAAACAGAGGTATAGTGTCACCAACACTAAATGTTAGCCCAACATTATTTGTCATTCCTTGTAATGGGGGGGGGCTTTATAGATTTACAGTGTTGCAATTACTGCCACTTACCAAGTGAATTTTTATCCAAATTTCAATCATCCATGACAATATGTCATCACAAGTTGCTGACAAAAGAAGGTAGGGTTTTGGCCAATAGATGAACTCATCCATCATCCATGCCAGTATTTGTGTACTTATCCATAAGAAATGTCATCCGAAATGTTACCATAATGACATAAATTAGCATATGACACTAAATATCATATTTAGTGTAGTTACAGATCAACCGGTTGTTTGAAAAATTACTGGTTCAAATTCGAGATTGCAGGAAACTTACCGACCCTTTTAGAGGAATTTGCAGGATATTCCTTGCTTTAGCAAAGACAAACCAAATGATGTCAACGTGTAAGTGGTTCGTATTGGAAACAATAGGATCTCAACCAATTATGCCCAAAATCCTCCTTGGACACTGACAACAAATTCTCCACACATTTTTCAAAGCCTTTAAGCTTTGCTTCATATCACATAACATTGTTCAGATTCATAACAATGTTCTGTGGGACTGGCAATATTCCACAGGATATTCCTAGATATTTTTCACATTCCGTCTAAATATGAGGAATATTCTATGGAATAATGTCAGTCCCCCGTAACATTGTTATAGATCTGAATAATGTTATGCATTCCCACTACCAATAGCCCCTCACCATGTAGGAAGATAGATGTTACTTGTGATAGCAACATGGGTGGTACTTAAACATTCTCTTCTGTTACGTAAGGGGCATATTGTTCTAGGTGCCATTTTAGTCACATTTAGGCCTTCATGAATTTTTGAAAGGCTCTTGATTATGACACTAAGCCAGCTAAGCCAATGAGGAGGGCTTAGTGACCAATATTGCAGGGCCTGGTATATTTTGTATATTACGTGATGATTGTTGTGTATACCACCAAGCACTACCAAGTGCACATGCCAACCTTGCCCCCATTACGTATTTAGGACACTTAGGGAGTGTACACAAGCTGCAAATATCATCAAATATTATATTTTTAGATTGACATGATACATAAGACTAAGTTGTTGTATGGAAAACAATATGCAATGCTAATTTGGTAAAGAAGAAGTTGACATTACACATGCAAGCATAAGGTTTCCAGATTATTAGAAGCAAAGCTTAAACCCGTTCAACAAGTCATGATTACATATTCCTATTAATCAAAACTCCACAAGGGCAACATTGAAATGCTTACACTGGAATTGGAAATTGTGATGTTGAGAGTCGTAAAGTAACACCCAAACAAAAAGAATGGTGGCAATCAAGGGTTGTCATCTATGAGGTAACATTCGCAAAGCAGTTTGTGAAAAATGGATACTGGGCAAGAGATGAAGGTATACACAATCTGGCCATTTCTATTTGATATTTTTGTAAACAGAACCATGGAAAGGAGGATTCGAGGTTGAATTGGAATTCGATGTTGGTTGCGGACTGTAATTCATTAGATGTTTAGGGTCCAAGTACAGGCACTTGAATTGGCAGGAACTAGGCCCAAGCATTGCTCTGCGATTGTATGATCCTCTGTTATTCGGTTGGACTCACTACATTTTAGCACAGAAGTGGCTGCAGAGTTTGAAGTCGGCAGAGTAGTGTTTGAGTCGATGGATTTGAGTACATAATGCTTTCAACAGAGTAAGAAAGAACGTCCTCCAAGCACTCACATATCCTCCGACCACTAGTAGAAAACTATGCCAAAAAGAACCATAGCCGAAATCGGCTGCGGTTCTTTTGACCTGCCTGATCTGCAATTGCTAAACAACTGCATATTTATTCTTTTTGGTTTAGCGACTGCAGTTTTAAAATTTCGGGGCGTGCAATATATCGTTGGAAACGTCTCACAAAACAACTAAGAAAAAATTGTAGTCATTTAGCAATTGCAGATTAGGCTGGTCAAAAGAACCGCAACTGATTTCGGCTGCGGTTTGTTGGGGCATCGTTTTCTACTAGTGGACATTGTTGTTTGTCATTGTGCTCTGTATTGTGCAGCATGGGCTTAGCTAGTTATAAGGGGATGATTACACCGGCCACACAAGATCCAACAATTGGTTAAAGAGGTTGAGTGCGCAATTGAGAGTTGTTAGCATAATCTGATTACACAAACTGGTTATAAAGTTTTGCGGCCACACAAACTGGTTGTAATCTCCAAACGAGGGCAACCTTTGTCACCGAAGCACATAAGGGTGGTGTGCAAGCAAGCTCTATTTATTTGAGAACAGAAAATTGCCAGAGAACAAGGGGGGGGGAGGGGTCGCAAACTTGGAGTTTGGATTTTGTGGTGTTTGATTGCCGCGGGTGCTATCGAATGTTGAGTCCCACCAAAATTGCAAGCAAGCTATGGAAGTTCAATGGTGGAGAAGGAAAGCAGAATGGGGCAAGAGGCTACCGGATTATTGAGGATAAAATGTGCCACCGGTTGAGAAGGTTGGTATTGCTAGATATGGCCCTATTAGAACCCTCTCTAAAACAAGCCACAGGTAAGAAAGCACATAAAAATTAAAATGATTGTAAATACCAAGGCCCCATAATAGTCAGTAAAGAACCTCAAAACGTGTGAATGGGCCTAGCCCTACAAACTTGACCAATTTTAACACTTAATAATGGTGGAGCCAAAAGCCAGATGAGGTTGGCTTTAAGTTATTTTTTTCTCTTGTCTTTGTTGGTTTGATGCAATCGTAGAGTTAAATGCTATGGATGGAAAAACGATCATGGCCTTTCTCATTGGAAAGTGAAAGTGGATTTTATAAGTAATAAAGGCCTAATTAGTTCATGGTTTATATTTGTATATGTAGGGGAGGCATTTGTCACATTAAAATTGAAAAACTTAGAATAAATACACGAGTCCATTTCTAGCATGCCATTAGCACGTATTCATTTCTTTTTCTCTATAAACTTCTTGCATATAGGGAGTTTAATTTCATAGTGACCCACACATATTATTTAGGTATCCAATGAAGAGTCCACCCCCCGGGGGAGAACTCCTCATGGAATCATATGCACTTAAACTAGCTATAGGTTTCCAACAACAGCTTGTCCACTTATCCTCCTTGTGGTGAGGGAAGCTATCTTATGAGTGATGTGCAGTGACCGGTGAGCAGTAACACATGAGCAGTGAGCAGTAACACATGAGTAATGAATCCAAATTCAGTAAAGGTGCATGGGTTTAGGGTCCATAAACTAAATTTGGTACTACATTAATTAAATATTTTCAATTGTAAATTGGAAACATTTTAAATGAAGCAAAATGAAGGAGGCGTATTACTATGGATCGTTTGGAATACTTTCGGTCCATTGATGATTTTTATTATAAAAATCCAAACCAATACATGTCATTTATTGACATTCTTATACATGTGGCTTAATAGAACACTTGCAATACTATTCACACTCTACAATACCAGCAAGTTCAAGTAGTCACATGACCTCGTTGTAGGTATATATGTAGGTGCATGAATGAACTTGTCACTCTCGTAATCCACCTTGCACAAAAGTCTAAACACATAGTAAAAATGTTTGCAATACACCCATTTGTCTTTCTTTCCCACTGCATGAGAGGACATTTTCATGAAATCCTAGCATGTGCAATGCGGGATGTCGCCAATTGTGACATGGTATGTGATATCCTCCTTGGAGACAATGTTGATTATCACTCCAAAGCTCGGATATGGAATGGCAGTGACCCCAACCACATAGTAACCGTCCATGAGTCCGGCACCCTCCTATTTGTTTTTGTGATCCACCGCCGGTGCTGTTGGATTGCGACGCACTGTTTTCCCAAACCTGAATGTAGGGTGGGCGTCCGGGTTCGGTGGCATACGAAAATGCGAGTGAGGGATGGGGAGGGCTGTGATTATTGAAAGCCTACGACGAGGGGACAATGCCTCCCTTTGTTGTAGTTGAAATCCAACGTCCTCAAGCGCCAAAACCTCCTCTCTCGATAGATTGGTACCTATCTTCACCGGCCACGTGTTGGGTAATATAGGCCAATCCAACACATACTACTTCTTACTGCCACTCACACAACGTTTGATGTCGTCATGGCAAAACCAAAATTCATACTCCACATTGTTGGGAGAATAAAATTCCTTTATGAGCCCTTTGTATATTGGAGGTGTGCCATGTTTGCCAGTCCCGACTTTGGCATTGCATATAGTCCCTGTAATGGCCTGTAGTGCCCAACATCATTTGGCCGAGTTGAATGACAATCTTGCAATATGCCACTTGGAAGCAAGACAATCAATCTCTAACACGGATGTAATATGAGCCACACCATGCTCTGCAAAACTCAATGATTCCTCTATGCGTTGGCGAGTTTCCCGGGTGTTGGGGCGAGGAATGGAATAGTTCACTTTGTCGGGTCGATGAGAGTCACAATCAACACCCGGTGGTAGGTTGAGTTTGCGTTTGGTGGAACCGGAGAGTTCGGATCCTTCCAATGCACAATCTCTGGTGTTGACGTCTTTTGCCCCTAGGTAAGACTTCGTGGCATCAACCAATATTTTTGGATCTCCACACCTGACAACCGCTTTGAGTTTGAAGGACGCCGAATCAGGACCTTTACCATCAGACCCCCCTTTCAACCATACCCGGTAATTTGCGATTTGCATGAAGGCACGGATTATGTCGTCCATTGTAGCTTCATATAAGCAAGTGATTTTGTTGCCGGATTGTTGGAGCCATTTGTTGTGTACAGTCTCTACAAGGTTGCATATTGGCATTTCCGCACATTTTCCTATTGTCATATCCTATGAATAACACACAAACATAAAGATAAAAAACACGATATATATATATATATATATCAATGCAAAAATTGAATAACATTGAATAATGAAGTTTGGTATGTACTTACAAATAGCATATAACCACCCCATTGTCTATAATGGAAATGCCAAAAATCCAACCACTCTGAAAGGCTGAGAATGCCTTCTTCTGAGGCAGCTCCAAATGACAACCACCAAGAACAAATCACATGGTACTTAGTCTCGGCGTCGTCCATCATTTTCGCGTCCTTGTAATCCTTACATATTTCCTTGTGTTGAAACTGCAAGGATGGTTTGATATATTTTTGGGTCACTTTATCCAAGCTCGCAGACCAGTGAAAAATACATGTACACTCACGTGCAACCATGGGTAGACTTGGGTCACCGTCGCCGTAAATCATCCTCACCGCATTCTAATTAGCTTGGGCACTGTCAGCCATAAACCCTTTGAAGTTTACGTTGGGTACATCATTCTCCATCATGACAACATCCAAATTTTCCCAAAAGAGAATTTGTGTTGCACCATCTTCAGATTGCATGTCACAACACGTAATGGTCAACACTTTACAATATCAACTGTCATACATATGGCAAGCCATTGTCGTCCAGTCTTTTAAACGTTTGACATGATAAGACATAATCCAAAAATTCTCCATGTCCCCCCCGACTTGTATCTTCTTCACAAGCTCCACACCACTGCCTGGAAGTTCTACAAACATTTTGAAAACAAATATTTTGTCCTTTGATTGCCATGGGAACCGACTACCATGGACGAACTTGAAACCAGAATGGTCTTTGAGTGCCATAATACTATCCATAGTTCTCATATCACTACGCAGAAAACAATTTAATCCAGATACAAAGTTACTACAATTTGGGGATGCAAGAGTGCTGAATTTGTCTATGACCACCTCTAAAGAAAAACCAATCAAGTGATGGCATTCGCCATTTACGGGAGATTTAAGAAGATAATCAGCCATGAATTGTTTGCTCGCTGCCATAACTATGGTTGAATTTTTTGTTGTGGGTGTTTTTAATATTTCATTTGCAACACATTGGTACACCATATCCGATGATTCACGGCATGTGCCATTGGTCACAGGGTAATCATGTACACTAAGATGAATGCAAGCCCTGGATATTCCAACAAATGTGGAGTAAATGTATATTATTCAAGCATGACACAAAGCAATGCACACATGTGTGGGATGGCATACCTTACATTCAATAGTAGACCTAGTAGGGGCAACATTACCCACAACAAATAAGAGAGGAGTTGAACCGGCCCATTCGGTGTTGTTGCGCTCACCCCCATTACGATGCATGTAATCACAGTAGTCATTATGACATTGGAGATGACCTATACAAGTAGAATGCCGAAAAGATAGTCCAAAGTTATTTTGGATATTTATGATTTTGGTGGTACACCTGTGAGCCCAATATGATGCTCACATGTGTTGTTAATCGTAAAGGCTCATTAAAACCTTGCACCGTGTTAGTTTTTTCAATTACTCAAAATTATAAAAAGAGTGAAGCTTTAGGTTTAGATCAAGGTTAAGTTTGAATGATGAGTGGGTGTTGTGTTGGAGTTTGGGCTTAAGGGACCAGTGAGTGATTAATTTAATCCTTAAGTTGGTAAGTTAGTCAATTGGGGCTAGATTGTAAAGGGTCATTTGGTGTAATCGGCGTTTGGCCAAGTTAATTGTTCGATTTAGGAGTGGGGGGAGGCTGGTTCTAGGAGTTCCCGGCATTTCTGTTAGGATTGGGTTGCAGAATTCTAGGATCTAGGTGCTGGACCGGGATGGCTAAGGGAGAGAAGGCTCTCAGAGGAGCAGGCTGGCAGGAGGAGAACGAAGGCGAAGGCGAGAACAAGGATCAGCCCCAGTGTGGCAGAAGTGTGGATTTTCGGCACTGGATTAGGCCAGCCACCTCGAAGGTGAACTTCGAAGTGAATTCAGCATAGGAATTTGCAGTAGCGGTGTGATTTTGAATTCTGAAATGTGGATTTCGACTCTGGGATCAAGCCAACAGCTCGAAGGTTGACTCTGAAGTGTGGAATTCGGCACTGGATTAGGCCAGCAGCCTCGAAGGCGAACTTTGAAGTGAATTCAACATAGGATTTAGCAGCAGCGGTGTGATTTTGGACTCTGAAGTGTGGATTTCGACTCTGGGATCAAGCCAGCAGCTCGAGGGTTGACTCTGAAATGTGGATTTCGGGCTGGATGAGGCCAGCAGCCTTTGGGGCAAGCTCGAACGGGGATTTGGTGCCGAGGGTTAGGCTCGGGCGGTACCAAGGTGAATTCAGGAGATAGGAAGTGGGTTCAGAAGTTGGAGGTGGAGTGTGAAGCCTCTTTGGTAGAATGGGATGCTCTAAGTTGGCCTGCAGTTGCATGACCTAGGCTTCTGGCAATATGGTAGAGGAGGGAGTAGGATCAGTGAATGTGTGAGATTATGCCTAGAAGGCTAGGAAGTAGAACAAGTAGTTGGATTGCACATGGATCATCTAGGAGGTTAGAGTGTGGAGAGAATGTTAGCATTGTCATGGTGTGATACTCATCATAGGTGTATAAGTATTTTTCAATGCTAATGCCCTATGGGGTTTAATAAAAAGAGTGTGTTTTGTACTTGATTTCATCGGAGCATGAGTATGGGGTCCCAAGGCTAAGAGTCAACAAAGACATGTGAGCCATAGATCTCCACTTGGACTACAGATGCACAAGGGTGGGGGTTTATGGCTGACAGCACCAAGGTTAACCGTCGCACATTTTGTCCATGCCATCCATTAAGCGACCATATGTACTTGGAACTCTATGTGCTACAGGGGGCAAGAGAAACAAAACGTTGCTATTAAAAGAAGATGGTAAGTACTTGACATCACGAACATCTATATTGTCAAAATCAATAGATGCAAGATTTGACTTTGACTTTTTTTCTCAACTTTGTGAGTTTCAGGGCATCAACAATAGTCAACCCTATAGATGAAGGTGAAGGGTGTAGTGGAGGACGTTGAGAAGGTGTAATCTAGCAAACCAACCTCCCATACATAGGATTGTATGGGGATTTGGTTGCATGTATGGAAAGTTGTGAAGAAATGAAATTAATACTCCTAAATTGAAATGGTGACATGTCTGAAAGATCAATAGATGCACAAATGTCATATTTTGAATCTGATAGCATAAACATATTATCATTAGTGGGCTCCACTTTAACAATTGCGACAGAGAAAATTTGAACTATGGATGTACCGGATTTATTTGTCAATATGACAGTTGAAGCTTGCATTTGAGCCTCAGAAAGACCTATCACCCTAAATGAACTAGGCCCTAAAATCCACATGGTACCAACCTCAGTTTTGTTCTTTTGAACCAAAATTGTTTCATACACCTCTCCATCAGTAGAGTACATCTCTTGTTCTAAATACATGGTTCTTATCTGGAGGTTGAAACTCAAACTAAGTAAATCTTCCGAGATATCCACATGACCATTATCACGAAGCGGCAATATGAAAGGAACAAAAGATCCATGAGCTCTAATGATAGCCATGGAGAAACAAATAAATAGATGAACATCACATCACAATAATATTGGATTGGTAGAGCTTTTTATATTGAGTGATGTATAATACAATAATAAATGAAGATCAAAACGTGTGATACCATAGCATCTAATAATACAGAAGTAAACGGATCATGATAATAATCAGAGAATATTTGTAAGCAAGGTATAAAACCCTAAACCAAATCCTAAAAAATATCTCATTTGTAAACTAAACCATAGGGAACTCCAACCCACAAGGGAGATGTATATTATAAGTTCACCATATGAAGATAAAAAATATATATATATCATAAAAATAAGAACATAGGAGAAATGCGGGCACGGATACCATAGTGAAAACGACGTTAAATAAGAAACAAATTGGCAGACTTTTGAATTACGGCGGTGCAGGCTAGATGTAGATGTAGAAACCATTAGATTTGGCCGGAAAGGTAAATAATTGGCAATTATATATAGAACCAAGTGGTTGTAGAAGGTTGTGGTGTCAGAAAAATTTGGCGGGTATAATAAAAATAAAAATAAAATGAAAGAGGCGTAAAAATAACTCGGTCATTGGACGTTAATTGCAACATGGATAATCGTAATATACGCCAGGTTCATGTAAGATAGACACATTGGAAGAATGCATAAAAATGAAGTAATAGAGGACATATCATTGACATCAATGATAGTGAAGGATGTAGAGAGAACACCTGTGAGGCCGAAGAGAATGCGTAGGAAAACTTTGTATTTTACGTCTGAAAAAGAGAGGTTCAAGCTGACTATGGGAAAGAAGAATGCGAACAAAGAAGGGGAAAAAACTTGTTGAGTACGATAGAAGAGACTGTGAAGGCACATGGATTTTAATACAATTACAACAATGGCGATGGAGGGCAAAAAAAAGAATATGCAGATGATTGTATATCGAAGTTGGAAATGAAGACGAATTTAAAAAAAACAGATAGTGCATTGAATGAAGATGAGCTAGAATATGACAATTACATTTAATTAAAAAGTGTGAAGTGGTTTGAAATGATACAAATGTTAGTCAAGTGAACCATGTGTGTTGACACACACGGTACGTGAGGCGAACAAGAGAGTTCGAAAGTTAGGAGGAAAAATCATGTGCGTTGACGCATATGATATATGACGGTGACTTAGAGTTCTTCAAAGTTAAGAAGGAGAACCATGTGCATTGACGCATATGGTACATTGGATGAATAAGAAATTTTGAAAATTAGGTTGGAGAATTATATGTATTAACGCACCGGGTACGTGTGGACGAGTAAGAAAACTTCAAAATTAGAAAAAAAATTTATATATATTGATGCATAGGGTATGTAGCGGCGACTTAGAGATCTTAAAAGTTAAGAGGGAGAATTATGTATTTTGATGCACATGGTATATGACGGCGACTTAGAGTTCTTGAAAGTTAAAAGGGAGAACCATGTACGTTAATGCACAGGGTATGTGGCAACGACTTAGAGAGATTATAAGTTAAGAGGGAGAAGAATGTGCGTTGACGCACATGGTATGTGGCGGCGACTTAGAGAGATTATAAGTTAGGAGGCAGAACCTTGTGCGTTGATGCACATGGTATGTGGCGGTGACTTAGGGAGGTTATAAGTTAGAAGGGAGAACCCTGTGTGTTGACGCACATGGTATGTGGCGGGGACTTATATGTCTTGAAAGTTAAGAAGGAGAATCTTGTGCGTTAACGCATATGGTATATGGCAACGACTTAGAGAGGTTATAAGTTAGGAGGGGGAACTATGTGCGTTGACGCACATTATATGTGGCAGTGACTTAATTTTTTTGAAAATTAGGAGGGAGAATCCTATGCGTAAATACAAAGGATATCTGCCAACGACTTGGAGAGCCTAAATATAAAAAAAAATACCTATTGTGTGAATTTGAAACGACGTATAGAAGTTGGAAGCAATAAATTCGTCCAATATGGGGTTGAGATGCAAAAAGTGGAAAATATGTGTGCTAAAATATATATGCAGTATATGAGAGGGATAAAATAAAGATGAAAAACAATAGAAATTTTGTTTTGCCTGCAAACCCGAAATTTACGAGGTGGCCAAAAACAATGAATTACATAGAAGGTTGAGTAGAGAAAATGATATTAAACAAGAAAAAACTATTATAGTGATGGGAATTTAAATAATATATAATATTATTATTAATGTTTTCGGACAAAATTTGGAGTATTTATATATTTTACAAGTTTTGACAAACCTACCAAATCTAGACTTTTCAAAGCTACATGAGCAGACCATTTGCGTTAATGAACAACGTCCACATCATCAATTTCAATGGTCCAAAGTCTATGATGTGGACCCGTGCGTTAATGCATAGGATCTGATTTGGCAACTTTCAAACGTATGTAGCCAGACGCATAGACCTTGTACGTTAACGTATAGGATCTGCGCTAACAACTTTCAAACGTATGTAACTAGATACATAGACCTTGTATGTTAACGTACAGGGTCAATGTGCGCAATTTTGAAAGGCCTCCAACTAGACACATAGACCATGTGCGTTAATGCATAGGATCTACCCTAGTTTTTTAGGACGAGCCGCCACCCTAATCATATAATATTTAAGTTGTCAAGTTCACGCCCTAGGATTTTTTTTTCTTCCTTTTGTTGGTGGTGGTGTGTTGTTGTTGTTGTTGTTGTTACTTCTCTTGTGGTGTAGTTGTTCATATGTTGCTACTACTCCTTTCCTAGTATTGCTACTGGTGATGCTCCATTGTTGTTGTTGGTGCTGCTCTTTTGCTGATGGTGTTATTGTTCTTTTGTTAATATTGATACTACTAGTGTTGCTATTATTAGTCTGATGGTGTTGGTGCTGGTGCTGGTGGTGCTGCTCTTTTGATGTTGGTGGTCCTACTCTGTTGTTGTTGTTGGTGCTGCTTCTTTATTTTTATTTTTTTTTTGAGACAGAAGGCCGACAGGCCAACGCCAAAGCACAAGAGGCAGTTGACCACCTGGCAAGTTTTCCATCAGGTAGAGAGGAGATTATACAGCCGGGATTCGAACCGCCAACCCCTTCCTTGAGATTTGGGTATCCCTCCACCATCATCCGGTAGTTTAGGGTCGTCTCGGACCAAGTGCTGCTTCTTTATTGTTGCGGCTTTTGGTGCTATTTTTCTTCGTCTTCTGTCGGTCTTACTACTTTTAGGTATTTTCTTTCTCTAATTCCTCTTTCTTTAAGCATGTTCTCTCTTGCAATCTATGATTTTTCTTTTACAATGAAAATAATATGTTAGTTAATTCAAGTTAAGTAGAGGACAATATGTTAGTCAGTTTAGGTTGAGTCGACCTAAATGAGCACAATATGTCAGTCAATTTAGGTTTAGTCGACCTAAATGAACACAATATGTCAGTTAGTTTAGGTTGAGTCAACCTAAATAAACACAATATGTAATTCAGTTTAGGTTGAGTTGACCTAAATGAGCACAATATGTTAGTCAGTTTAGGTTGAGTCGACCTAAATGAGCACAATATGTAATTCAGTTTAGGTTGAATCGACCTAAATGAGCACAATTTGTCAGTTAGTTTAGGTTGAGTCGACCTAAATGAACACAATATGTAACTCAGTTTAGGTTGAGTCGACCTACATGAACACAATATGTAACTCAGTTTAGGTTGAGTCGACCTAAATGAGCACAATATATAATTCAGTTTAGATTGAATTGACCTAAATCAGGACAAAATGTTAGTCAATTTAGGTTGAGTCGATCTAATTGAGCACAATATGTTAGTTAGTTTAGGTTGGATCGACCTAAATGAGGACAAAACTCAAAAATCCAAAAACTCCAAAAATCCCAAAACCATTCAAAGCTAAATGAACAAACCATGTGTATTAATACATACCATCTACATCACCAATTCCATTGGTCCAAAATCTATGATGTGGACCCTATGCATTAACGCACAGGGTCTATGCTCGCAACTTTCAATCATATGTAGCCACGCGCATGGACCCTGTGCAGTAACGCACATGATCTATGCGCGCAACTTTGAAAGTCCTTTAGTTGAGCATATAGACCCTGTGCGTTAACGCATAAGGTGTGCCCTAGTTCTTTAGGACGAGCCACCACCCTAATCGTATAATATTTAAATTGCCAAATTTACACCCTATGACTTTTTTTCCTCTTCCTCCTGTTGGTGGTAGTGATGGTGGTGTCTTCTTTTGTAAATTATAATTTAAAATACTTATTAAGATGTTTTGCTTCATTAAAATGATTTTTAATACTTGCTTCAATATTTGCATTTAGGACCAAACAACGGATGTGGAGAAAACAATTTATAATTTCATTGATGATGATTCCACAAAAAATTCAACTCAAGATCGTCCATCTGTATAAGGTCATTATGATCGGAACATTACATCAAATCTGAATAATAGGAAAAAAAAACGATTACATAAACCCTTTAATGATTTTTACTTTGATAAAAACAACGATGGTGATGATAAAACCCATAAAGAGAAAATGTGGAAGCTCACAAACAAACGAAAGATCAATTCAACTGCCACCATTTCTTCAATCTGTACTAGACTCAAGTCTCGCTTACGTATGTCATTGTGTCGCATGGTTACTATGCCTATTGTGCGTCCTGCCTTAAATGATAACATTACAAAATTGAAGGTTGATTTTTTAAACAGTTATCATGATGGTGACCGTGTATTTTACATATCATCCACTGATTCTAAAGGAGACTTTCAATTTGTGGATGATGAGGTTTGTGTATCTTGGAGCCTAAATTGGGCTCAAGCGAATGCCGTAGTTGAATTTCAAATGGATGTAGACCCTTCATTCACATAATACAAAAACAAAATATTTTTTATATGGAATGATAATCACAAGTTTTTTGCTTGGAAAAATTACATTGACCGAGTACATACCGAAAATTATGAACATCATGTCTTTGTAAATTCTATCATTTTAACATCCCAACCTGACGAAATTCTAAGTTTGTTGACTACTATACACGACATTAACAAATAATGCTCTTAACCATTGGTTTTATTTCATTTATTTACGGTTTATATTCTATTTGTTAAATTATATCATCCTAAATCTAATCAATTCAATAAATTTGCAGGTCCACGGAGAATTCTCACGTTTCCACCCAGGGATTACATGTCACGTCGCGTCACGTCCTGTGACAGCGACGTGACGGCAGACCTGAAAACGCCACGTCCATTTGGAGGGGTAAAACAGTTTACCCTGTCGTCACACAGGGTAAACTATCGTCAACAGTGTCGACTGCTAGTGGGCAGTCGACGAGTTACAGCGACTGCTACTAGGCAGTCGACACACTGAATCGACTGCTAAAGGGCAGTCGTATAGGTGTGTCGACTGCTGACGGCAGTCGAATTTCCATGTCGACAACCCAAGTCGACTGCTAATAGCAGTCGACTACCATAACTAGTCGACTGCTATTAGCAGTCGACTTGGGTTGTCGACGGCTCTTGGGCAGTCGACATGGAAATTCGACTGCTATTAACAGTCGACGACAGGCGGGCGACTGCTTGTGAGCAGTCGTCTGCCCTTCAAGTCGACTGCTATTAGCAGTCGACTTGGACTGTCGACTGCCCAACTGCAGTCGACAAAGTCCGGACGACTGCTGGTGGGCAGTCGCACCCCTTCGTCAACTGCTATTAGCAGTCGACGAAGAAGGGCAGACGACTGCTGGTGGGCAGTCGCACCCCTTCGTCGACGGCTAATAGCAGTCGACGAAGGGATGCGACTACTTACAAGCAGTCGTCTGCCCTTCAAGTCGACTGCTATTAGCAGTCGACTTGGACAGTCGACTGCCCAACTGCAGTCGACAAAGTGCGGACGACTGCTGGTGGGCAGTCGCACCCTATGGTCGACTGCTATCAGCAGTCGACTTGAATGGGTTGCGACTGCTCACGAGCAGTCGCGTAGAGACACCCATGGGCACGTGGCGTCCATGGGTTGGTCCAGGGGGCGTCTAATCGAAAGGACGCCTCCTTGGGGTATATATGGACCCCACTTCCCTCATTCCCTCATTCCCACCTCCCTCCATTTGGGCCTAGGTTGTTAATCAGCCCTTGCCATTTGGAGATAGAGGTGAGCTGGAGGGCTACAGGTGGACATACGTATTGAAATACGTATACGGGACAAACGGTATACTATATCTACCTACTATCTGTATTGTACTGCAACCCACCTACATACGGTATACATTGTACCCCATTGCGGTTAGTTTGAACCATACCGGAAACTGTTATATGTGAACACTTATTTTGAAAGTGGTTTACATCTAATTATGTAGTTTGAACTTTGAACGGCCTTAATTTGGATTTAGTGGATTGGAAAAAAAATTGTGGGTGGTGGCGCTTATTTTGGAAGTGCTACCATATTAGGTTTAATTTATAGTAGGCATACAAAGCTAGGGGTTAGGGGCAATGTGAGGCCAAACCCCCCACCCTTAAGCGTCCGTAGTCCGAGTAGTGGGTTTGGGCTCACATTCCTCCGCGGTATTGGATTTGGACTTGGATGAGTCCATAGTGCAAGGTTCACCCTTCAAGTGGTCTTGGATTTAACTGGAATTTCACTTTTAACAACTCAATGTACGATTTCAATACGTATGTGGATAATGCACAAGTTAACTATGTTATTTTAACCTCCTTATGCTCGGGTGCTATTTTGTCTTTGTTTGCTTCTAACGTCCATCCGGCCGCTTTAGCTACACAAGCCCTTAAGGATATCCCTCTCCTAAATGGAGTCCGTGCCGTTGACTCTATACTACCACTTGAACTATCACTTGTGTATTCCGTATCGCTACTATAAGAGGTCTCACTTGGTGTCTCCATACCGTACATAAGCCTTTAAGTATTAAGAAATACTTATGTGACTTATGTCAATCTCTCCCTCGCACCTTTGGTCTTTGCTTCCTTTGTCTTGCCATCGCGAGAGTGCTCCACATTCTCCATTAATTTGTGCACGTGGTTTATTTTTAAAGAGAGGATGCAAGTGTTAAAAAACACTATTCTCTATAGTCAATCTCAAATACATTTACTTGTGAAAGCCACACATAACACTAACTAGCATAATGTAACTAACTACTTGTCTATGAGCTAATTAAGTAGGCTATCTACTAAGCTCCTTCATGAACCCATCTCTTTACTTTCTAATTACATAAACCTAGCTCCTTCATAAACCCAACTCCTTCATGAACCCAACTCCTTAGCTTCTACTAAATAAACCCAGCTCCTTCGTAAACCCAGCTTCTTAGCTTCTAACTAAACAAACCCAGCTCCTTCATAAACCCAGCTCCTTCATGAACCCAGCTCCTTAGCTTCTAACTAAACAAACCCAGGTCCTTCATAAACCCAGCTCTTTACTTTCTAACTAAACAAACCCAGCTCCTTCATAAACCCAGCGCCTTCATGAACCCACAACTTTGTAGTTGTAATCCCCAACTACCTCACTAATTATTCAAGCCCTTAACTAATCTTCCTACCTAATTTTCCTAATTCTACTAACAACCCCTTTCTAATCACACAATTCTTCTCTAATCCTAAAATCCTAAAATCCTAGAGAGGAGAGGGGGAGAGAGAATTTCCTAACTTCACTAAGACTAACTAATCCACACAAGTATATTTTTGCACTCATCACAACATCAAGTGCTCAACTCTTAAACATGGAACTTGCAACCACGTGTATTCAAAACATGAACTTTAAGTACCACAAATTGGAATCATGAATTAACTTTAAAATCCTCCACGTCAACACTAATTCTACCAAGAGGTCAAGCCCTCTTCAAGGCTAACAAGCCTTGGCTCTCAAACTAAAAACTAAGCACACACATGTGCTCCAATATGGCTTCCCACACCCACACTTATAACTCGTGGGGTGCCTTGGAGCACAAAGGAAAGAGAGGATGAGTGAGGGAAGAATGAGGGATTATATAGTAAGCTTGAGGGGGTGAGCACCCTCAAGGCTCACGATAAGCCCTTGAGATTTCCTCCTACTTAGTAGGCGCCAATCCTATCTTCTAAGCCTTCCTCCCTCAAATGATCAACAAGGATCCTAATTCGAACATTTAACTAGCCTTGGCTTTCTACCTACCACACTTTACCAAACTTGGGATGCTTCACCCCAAACTTAGCCTCCTTCGCTTTCCGCCGCCATAACTTTCTCCCCTTACTTTCCCAAATCGTCGCTCACCACTTAATTCAAACCACGATGTTTAACTCGTGATTTGATTGGTGCTTTGAGAATTTGCTTATCCTCCACCTTGCATTCTTCCTTGGACCTTCCCCATTAAGTGGCCATGATGAGGTGATCCACTTGTGCGCTCCATGTGATCCTCCATTCATCCCAATTCGAATGCACTTGCCTCTTGAGTCACTTTGGTTGTCTCCATCCATTTGTACTAGCCTACTCACTAACTACTCAATCCAAGTTCTCCTTACCTATCCTCATTCACTCAAATCCTTCCGAAGGTAAAAACACAATAACAACTCACATCCTAGCCTCTTACAACATGGTACTTCTAAGACTAACATTTCACTCTTTTTATATTTTTGTGAAGTAACATGCTACTTCAAAGTGCATCAACTAACGTTTCAAGGGTCTAAGACTAAATGTGGGCACCCTTTTGGGCTCACATAATTGGCGACCATCGGGGGATGAATCCAAACATCTCTTGCTCCAAGGGTAAGTTGCCTAGTCAAGCTCGGTACTCCTTACATCTACTTCCCGATGTACGGGTAGGAAAGAGCTCACCATTCAACGTTTCCAATTGAATTGAATTATTAGGAAAGACCTCATAGACAAGGTAAGGTCCTAACCATACCGCATCGAATTTCGCCGGAAATTCAAGCTTTCGTGCGTCTTGAATCATGACCATCATTCCCGGTGTTAGGGCCCTTCTCTTATGTCGTTTGTCGAAAGTAATCTTTCTCCTTCTTTGGATTGCCTCAATATGTTGAGCCGCCATTCTCCTCCCTTCGTCAAGTGCTTCCAAATCGGTTAGTCGATTTCGTAAGGATTGACTTTCGGTAAGTCTCGTACTCACGGCCACCCTAAGTGACTCGACTTCATATTCGATTGGTAGTGTCGCTTCAAGACCATAGACTAAGGAAAATGGTGTAGCACGCGTAGTTACCTCATAGGTTGTACGGTATGCCCAAAGTGCCGCCGTTAGTTTCGTATCCCAATCCCGCTTCGAGTCTATAATCGTCTTGCGTAGTATACTCACCAAAATTCCGTTAACCCTTTCCGTTTGTCCATTGGTTTGTGGGTGGTAGGGAGTAGTCTTCCGGTGATCAATTTTAAATTTCTCTGTCATCTCTCAAATCAAGTCATTCAAAAAGTGAGTACCCCTATCGCTTACTAGGATCTTCGGCACCCCGAACCGCGAAATTATGTTTTCGTACATAAATGTTGCCGCGTGTTCCGCCGTGTCGGTCTTCACCGCTTTGGCTTCCGCCCACTTGGTGAGGTACTCGGTTGCCACCACAATATATTTCATTCCTTTTGAAGATTGGGGATGGACCTCACCCACATAGTCGATGCCCCATTTTTCGAAAGGAATTAAGGGTAATGATACATGTAAAGGCATCTCCATTCTAAGGTCGTTTCGGGCATACCGTTGGCAAGCGTCGCATTTCCTTACATAGTCATGGGCGTCCTTAAATAGTGTAGGCCAAAAGTAGCCCGCTCTAAGTATTTTTTGCCCGGTGAGTTGACCCGAGAAGTGACCGCCGCAAGCGCTATCGTGGCAAGCGATTAAAATCGCTTCAACCTCCGTTTTTGACACGCATCGTCGTAAAATACCATCGGACCCCCTTCTAAACAACCTATGGCCCACTACAACAAATTGCCTACTATTTACCCTCACCTTCCTTCTCTCTTCTTTTGTCCACTCTTTGGGCAACTTGTGGGTTGTTAGAAATTCCATTATGCCCGCATACCACTCCGGTGTAGAAGTGACCACAAAGAGGCTATCATCTACTAACATATCATTTACCGGATTTTTTCCTATCTCCTCCGACAACCTAGACAAGTGGTCCGCTTGTAAATGCATACGACCCGGTTTATATTCCACCGTGTAGTCGAATTCTTCTAATAACAAAACCCACCTAGCTAACCTACCACTTAACTCCGCCTTGTTAACTAGATACTTGATAGCCATGTGGTCAACAAAAAATACAACCGGGTTGCACATGAGGTAATGCCTAAACTTTTTAACGGAAAACACCATGGCTAGGCACTCCCTCTCCGTTGTAGAGTAGTTTCTTTCGGCGGGGGTCAATTGCTTACTCGCATAAGCTATAGGTTGATCCTTCTCTTTTTCTCCCGTTGCTTGACAAAGCGCACTCCCTATTGCCACATTACTAGCATCACAATAGACGTGAAAAGGTTTACCCCAATTGGGTGGTATCAACACCGGATAGGTGCTCAACCTATCCCGCAATTCCTCAAAGGCTTTTTGACAAGCATCCGTCCACTCGAATTTGACATCCTTTTTGAGCAAATGGGTAATGGGCACCGCTATCTTTGAAAAATTAGGAATAAGTTCCCGGTACCATCCCACATGTCCTAACAACTTAGAGATCCCCTTGGAATTGGTTGGAGTTGCCAAGTCGCTTATGGCCGCAATCTTATCCGGATCGGGTTCTCTACCTTTCTCACTAACAACATAACCCAACAACACTCCCTTATTCACTCCCAAAAATGTCTTATCCGGGTTCAATGCTAACCTCATCTTCCTACACCTAACCAATGCCTCCCTAACACAATGTAGGTGATCGTCCACATTACTTTGTGTGCTAAAATCGTCCACAAAGACGGTCATGGATTTGAACAACAAGTCGGTGAAGATATACATTACTAATCGTTGGAAAGTAGCCGGGGCATTACATAACCCAAATGGCATCACTACCCACACAAAAGTACCCCAAGGTGTAGTAAAAGCCGTTTTATGGATATCTTGGAGGGCTATGGAAATTTGATTATAACCCGCATACCCATCCATAAAGGTATATCGCGAATGACCTCCAACCTCCTCAAGCAACAAGGTGATAAAAGATAAGGGGAAGTGATCCTTTTGTGTGCACGAATTCAATTTCCTATAGTCGACACAAACCCTTAATTTCCCATTTTTTTTCTTTACTAAGACCATAGGAGAAACCCAATCCGTGATTTCCACCGGCTTGATAAACCCGGCCTTCAATAACCTTTCCAATTCCGCTTTCACCAACAATTGCAATTGAGGATTCATCCTCCTCTCCTTTTGTCTAATTGGCCTCGCCCCCGGAATTAAAGGAATCCGGTGCTCTACCATTTCCCTAGGAATTCCCTTAAGCTCATCGTAGGACCATGCAAAAGTATCACTAAACTCATCCACCAAATTGCTATACTCCCTAACCTCTTTCTCCCCCAATTTGGAACCCATCTTCATTTGTCGGGTTTTTCCATTCTTTAATTTCACATCCACGTACCGCCAATCCGCTTCCGACACATGTGCTTGTTCCTCTTTGTTCCGATACCAATCGGAAGGCACATTGGGGTAATCTTTCACATCTTGACCTACAACTATCCCCGTAGACGTGGTCTTGAAATGTAAAGGCTCCTCCAATTTCGATGACTCAATAATCACATCCTCCTCTTGAGTCCCATCTACATGAATTAAACTAACCTCACCCTCTTCCACGTCATCTACCCAAGGTGTTAACCCACCGCTAACCCACTCTTCCTCGGTGAGCACCTCACATGGCTCCAACAATGAGCCCTCTCCTAAACTAACACTAGGAAATTCACTCCCTAAGCCTACTTGGTGAAATGTAACCATTACATCAACCTCGGACTCGGGGTACTCCCTTAGCCATTGGGCATAATCCCCATTATCCCCATAATTGTAAAAATTAGGACCTAGACTTCCCGAGCCCGAATCTATAACAACCCTTTGACCTTCGGGATGGACGACTCCCACCAATGCCTTGCCAATCTCATTCTCGTTTAAGTCATCAATTTCCTTCTCCAATGGCAAATACATCTCCTTCTTCATCCATCCTTCTAATGAACCAATGGACACTATGACCCTATTACCCTCCGGACCATAAGTGATGGATGGTTTAGGTCCACCCCAATTGACCATAGCATTCGCCATCCGCAACCAAGGCCTACCTAGCAAAATGGGGAAGGTGTCCTTGTTGGAGTGCATTTTAATGACATGGAAGGTGACCAAGTACTCCTCGCCTCCCGTAGTCATTCTACAATCCTTGATCATCCCCAAAGGCGTAGTCGAACTTTGATTTGCCATATTTATGACCAAAGGTGAAGGCCCCGTGAGTCCAAGTCCCAATTTTTTCATAGTATCCTCCGGTAGTATATTTAGACTACTCCCTCCGTCGACTAGCACATTAGGAACCACCTTATCTACTATAACAACTTCTATTTCTATAGCTTTCACGTCTCTTCCACCTTGTGATTGGATCCTAGCGGCTATTTTAGCTTTCACCTTCCTCATCCTCTTGTGTACCGGCATTCCCTCCTTTAATGTTTTCCTTGCCGTGGGTGAAATTTCCAATAGTTGGCCGAAAGTAATATCCGCCTTGAGTGTACTAAGGTCCGCCCACAAGTCGTACCCGGTAGATCTTTCCACCTTAGAATTACCCACTACGTCGAATTCGTCTACGGGAACCCCCGGTCCTTCCCATTCACCCACATCGCTATTATCCAAGTCATGTACCGCATTAGTCCTCTCCCTATCTTGTAAAATTATATTTTCCCTCTCCACATCCTTAGTAGCTCTTCTAGCTACCCTATCCAACTCGGAGAGATTAATCTCTTCATCCGAAGAGTAATTTCCTTGCTCTCCTATTCCTACCTCCAACGGGGCATCCCCTCTCCTAGCCCTAGTAGTTACCGCTAGTGCAGGTGCTTCTTCAACCACACCCTTACCCTTCACTAACTCATATGTAATAGCATTGGTGTGAGGAGGCCATTGACTTTGCTCCTCTCCAATTCTCGTTGGGAGAGGAAGCATGTCATCACATGTGGCCTCCAACACTCCATCCATGAACCTAACATCTTGGGAGTTAGATGGTCCCGGATCCGTTGGAGGCGCTTGTCTCCCGTTACTACCATTAGGTGGAACTCCTTGTCTATTTTGTATTGGAATGTAACCGGTTGTAGTTTGCAAGCCCGCCGGTGGATGAAAAGTTTGCCTAGCATTACTATGGTCATAGTATAAGTTAGGTGGCCTAAGTTCATTGGCCGGTACTCCTTGTGGCCTAGCACCTCGCATATTATCCCTTGCTTGTTGTTGTGGATTAGCCACCGGGTAAGGGACATTAATTATTTTGTCCGGTTGGCGACACGTATCCGAGGGATGACTTCCTCCACAATTGCTACAATTAAACTCTTGACCTTCGGACCAACATTGTCCTTGAGCGTGCCACCTTCCACAAAAGGGATGAAATTCCTTCTTCTCTAAATTTTGGCCACCTTGCCCTCTAGGTTGTGGTCCTCTATTGCTTCCATTTCCATAGTGAGGTGGCGCTTGACCTCGTTGATTTTGTTGAGGTGGGTTACCGTTTCCTCTTTGGTCACGGTTTTGTCCACTTCTACAAAATTGACGCGTGTGGCCCGGTTGGCCACATTGGACACACCATAATCCGGAAGAATGCCTACCCGACTCAACCGGGGGTGGAGGCCCCGGTTGTTGACTCCGGATCATTAATGACATTTGATCCGTGAGGCTTTGCATTTGTTTTATCATAGCCTCTTGGAATCCTAGTTGGCTAGCACCTAGTCTTCTCTCAACCTCCTCCAAGTGTGGATCCGTTCTAGGGGCCGGTAGTGCCAAAAGAGGTGCCGGTTCCCTAACCGCTAAAGGTCGGGGACCGGTGTCCACAATGGCATATGGAATTTGGTTCTCATACTTAGCGGGTTCTACCGCTACCACCCTAGGGCGTATGGGGATGAATTGTGGGATCAATTCATCCTCCCTTCTCCATAGCCTTTCGTGATCTTTATCCAAGTTTTCAATATCTCTAGCCGCACGCTTGGCATCCGCCAAGGTCAAGGGATTCCTTTCTAGAACACCCCTAATAGTTCCGGACTTAAAAAACCCTTGAATGAAAAATTGCTTTAGCGTGTCGTCGTTGAGCATGGTACCCACAAATCTAGTGCACACTAAATCAAACCTCCTAATGTAAGCCGAAATTTCTTCCTCCCTTCCTTGCTTCAATGACGATAATGCCCTTAATGCGGTACTTTGACCCACTTCCGGCCTAAATTCGTTAAGAAACTCCCTTTGTAATTGTTCCCATCCCCTAAAATGTCCCTCGGCATGATCCCGATACCATTCATAGGCTTCCCCCTCTAGAGTGGTAGGAAACCACACTAACCAATAACCCGGGTCGGTTATGAGGAAGCTAGCCAACCGTTCGATATACCGTTCCATGTGCCGAGAGGGGTCCTCATCCTTGGTCCCATAAAATTTAGGGAGATGAGATGGCATATCCATCGCCGCTAAATTTTGTGGAACCACAATTGGTAGGCCTCTTGGCCTAACCAATGGGTCTATTGGAGGTATGGGAGGTATGGGCGGAATTGGGGGTATGGGTGGTGGATCCATCCCCCGTTCCTCGGCCATGGTGACCGGTGAACTATTCAACAATCCCCTATCAACTTCTACCGGGAATTCTTCTCTAAGTGTGTAATTTTCCGAAGAAGTTTCACCACTCAATTTGGAGGGAGTGATCTCCTCTTCAAGTTGAGCTCCAAGTTCTAAGGTGTCTAGAATTGACCTAGTCCTAGGTTCGACGTTCAAACAACTCTCTATTCTAACATTATCTTGTTCTAATCTATCACTGATTTTAGAGGACCGCCTCTTTCGAGTAGATTTCTCTAGTCCTACTATCAAACTTGGTTTTTGTGAGCGAGTCCTACCTTGCATTCCATAAGAATCGATCGACCCTCACTTGACCACACATAATCCTAGCAATTCCCCTCTTAATATTTTCACTTGTCTTGGTGTGGTTATAATTTTTTTTAGGAGGTGAGGAAAAGAACCTGCAAGCCCACTTAGGTGAAAGAATCCCAATAGGGGATAGGCATGTTCATGTTAATTTTTTGGTTAAGTCGGAGCATCACCTCCGCACCTTCCCGCAAATTAACACTCACCACAATACCGATTGTGAGGGGGTGACCTTCCGAGTAGATTATGTTAAAAGTCGAGGCTTCACCCTTCAACTTCTCACACCATCCACAATTCGGGAATTACCCTCTACAACGGATAACAACAATCACGAGTACAAAAGGCATTCCTTAATTAGTTAATGAGTTCACTTTGAAGAAATAAACATACCTTGAGCAATCGCATCCCCCTGTGAGTTAGCACTCCCCTCAATCGTGACTCAATGTAACAACACCATAAACTTTGTGAAATATTAATTTAATCTAGAGCATGAAATGACAACTCCCAAAACTTTGAGACTCACCCCGAGGTGAGTGTCAAAGTTCAATGTCCTAAGGTGAATTTACCCTCTAATGTTTTAATGAGCTACTCGGTTATAGGTTCCTTTTAAGTTCTTAGCAAATCCCCAAAAAGGTTGAGGACGTACCTTCGCCGCGCTCCTTCCTCAAAAATGAATTTGCGTAATTGACAATGCAATTCATTCCAAGGAATAGTTGAAATACAATGAATTCAAATGTAACCCAAAGAGAGAATACTTACCGAGTTTCGGGTGCTCCTTCCCTTCTCTCAAGTTTGTGTCTCCAATTTTTCCTAGTTGCCTCCAAGTCTCCTAGTCGCCTCCAAGTCTTGTAACTACCTTCCGCTTCGCTCCCGGCGGACGCACCAATTATGTGAGGCCAAACCCCCCACCCTTAAGCGTCCGTAGTCCGAGTAGTGGGTTTGGGCTCACATTCCTCCGCGGTATTGGATTTGGACTTGGATGAGTCCATAGTGCAAGGTTCACCCTTCAAGTGGTCTTGGATTTAACTGGAATTTCACTTTTAACAACTCAATGTACGATTTCAATACGTATGTGGATAATGCACAAGTTAACTATGTTATTTTAACCTCCTTATGCTCGGGTGCTATTTTGTCTTTGTTTGCTTCTAACGTCCATCCGGCCGCTTTAGCTACACAAGCCCTTAAGGATATCCCTCTCCTAAATGGAGTCCGTGCCGTTGACTCTATACTACCACTTGAACTATCACTTGTGTATTCCGTATCGCTACTATAAGAGGTCTCACTTGGTGTCTCCATACCGTACATAAGCCTTTAAGTATTAAGAAATACTTATGTGACTTATGTCAATCTCTCCCTCGCACCTTTGGTCTTTGCTTCCTTTGTCTTGCCATCGCGAGAGTGCTCCACATTCTCCATTAATTTGTGCACGTGGTTTATTTTTAAAGAGAGGATGCAAGTGTTAAAAAACACTATTCTCTATAGTCAATCTCAAATACATTTACTTGTGAAAGCCACACATAACACTAACTAGCATAATGTAACTAACTACTTGTCTATGAGCTAATTAAGTAGGCTATCTACTAAGCTCCTTCATGAACCCATCTCTTTACTTTCTAATTACATAAACCTAGCTCCTTCATAAACCCAACTCCTTCATGAACCCAACTCCTTAGCTTCTACTAAATAAACCCAGCTCCTTCGTAAACCCAGCTTCTTAGCTTCTAACTAAACAAACCCAGCTCCTTCATAAACCCAGCTCCTTCATGAACCCAGCTCCTTAGCTTCTAACTAAACAAACCCAGGTCCTTCATGAACCCATCTCTTTACTTTCTAATTACATAAACCTAGCTCCTTCATAAACCCAGCTCCTTCATGAACCCACAACTTTGTAGTTGTAATCCCCAACTACCTCACTAATTATTCAAGCCCTTAACTAATCTTCCTACCTAATTTTCCTAATTCTACCAACAACCCCTTTCTAATCACACAATTCTTCTCTAATCCTAAAATCCTAAAATCCTAGAGAGGAGAGGGGGAGAGAGAATTTCCTAACTTCACTAAGACTAACTAATCCACACAAGTATATTTTTGCACTCATCACAACATCAAGTGCTCAACTCTTAAACATGGAACTTGCAACCACGTGTATTCAAAACATGAACTTTAAGTACCACAAATTGGAATCATGAATTAACTTTAAAATCCTCCACGTCAACACTAATTCTACCAAGAGGTCAAGCCCTCTTCAAGGCTAACAAGCCTTGGCTCTCAAACTAAAAACTAAGCACACACATGTGCTCCAATATGGCTTCCCACACCCACACTTATAACTCGTGGGGTGCCTTGGAGCACAAAGGAAAGAGAGGATGAGTGAGGGAAGAATGAGGGATTATATAGTAAGCTTGAGGGGGTGAGCACCCTCAAGGCTCACGATAAGCCCTTGAGATTTCCTCCTACTTAGTAGGCGCCAATCCTATCTTCTAAGCCTTCCTCCCTCAAATGATCAACAAGGATCCTAATTCGAACATTTAACTAGCCTTGGCTTTCTACCTACCACACTTTACCAAACTTGGGATGCTTCACCCCAAACTTAGCCTCCTTCGCTTTCCGCCGCCATAACTTTCTCCCCTTACTTTCCCAAATCGTTGCTCACCACTTAATTCAAACCACGATGTTTAACTCGTGATTTGATTGGTGCTTTGAGAATTTGCTTATCCTCCACCTTGCATTCTTCCTTGGACCTTCCCCATTAAGTGGCCATGATGAGGTGGTCCACTTGTGCGCTCCATGTGATCCTCCATTCATCCCAATTCGAATGCACTTGCCTCTTGAGTCACTTTGGTTGTCTCCATCCATTTGTACTAGCCTACTCACTAACTACTCAATCCAAGTTCTCCTTACCTATCCTCATTCACTCAAATCCTTCCGAAGGTAAAAACACAATAACAACTCACATCCTAGCCTCTTACAACATGGTACTTCTAAGACTAACATTTCACTCTTTTTATATTTTTGTGAAGTAACATGCTACTTTAAAGTGCATCAACTAACGTTTCAAGGGTCTAAGACTAAATGTGGGCACCCTTTTGGGCTCACATCGGGTCCGGCGCCACCTCCAAATTGATTGGTTGCGGCCTGCCCCTCGGCGCATTGCCGCGTCTTCTAGCGCCTGCCGACCCCGGTGTCGCTTGCGGAGTCCCCCCGGATCCAAATCCCCGCCACGTGGAGGTTCCGGCGGCAAGTTATCTTCGTCTGCCATCGTTGCATGTGAGCCCAAAAGGGTGCCCACATTTAGTCTTAGACCCTTGAAACGTTAGTTGATGCACTTTGAAGTAGCATGTTACTTCACAAAAATATAAAAAGAGTGAAATGTTAGTCTTAGAAGTACCATGTTGTAAGAGGCTAGGATGTGAGTTGTTATTGTGTTTTTACCTTCGGAAGGATTTGAGTGAATGAGGATAGGTAAGGAGAACTTGGATTGAGTAGTTAGTGAGTAGGCTAGTACAAATGGATGGAGACAACCAAAGTGACTCAAGAGGCAAGTGCATTCGAATTGGGATGAATGGAGGATCACATGGAGCGCACAAGTGGACCACCTCATCATGGCCACTTAATGGGGAAGGTCCAAGGAAAAATGCAAGGTGGAGGATAAGCAAATTCTCAAAGCACCAATCAAATCACGAGTTAAGCATCGTGGTTTGAATTAAGTGGTGAGCAACGATTTGGGAAAGTAAGGGGAGAAAGTTATGGCGGCGGAAAGTGAATGAGGCTAAGTTTGGGGTGAAGCATCCCAAGTTTGGTAAAGTGTGGTAGGTAGAAAGCCAAGGCTAGTTAAATGTTCGAATTAGGATCCTTGTTGATCATTTGAGGGAGGAAGGCTTAGAAGATAGGATTGGCGCCTACTAAGTAGGAGGAAATCTCAAGTGCTTATCGTGAGCCTTGAGGGTGCTCACCCCCTCAAGCTTACTATATAATCCCTCATTCTTCCCTCACTCATCCTCTCTTTCCTTTGTGCTCCAAGGCACCCCACGAGTTATAAGTGTGGGTGTGGGAAGCCATATTGGAGCACATGTGTGTGCTTAGTTTTTAGTTTGAGAGCCAAGGCTTGTTAGCCTTGAAGAGGGCTTGACCTCTTGGTAGAATTAGTGTTGACGTGGAGGATTTTAAAGTTAATTCATGATTCCAATTTGTGGTACTTAAAGTTCATGTTTTGAATACACGTGGTTGCAAGTTCCATGTTTAAGAGTTGAGCACTTGATGTTGTGATGAGTGCAAAAATATACTTGTGTGGATTAGTTAGTCTTAGTGAAGTTAGGAAATTCTCTCTCCCCCTCTCCTCTCTAGGATTTTAGGATTTTAGGATTAGAGAAGAATTGTGTGATTAGAAAGGGGTTGTTAGTAGAATTAGGAAAATTAGGTAGGAAGATTAGTTAAGGGCTTGAATAATTAGTGAGGTAGTTGGGGATTACAACTACAAAGTTGTGGGTTCATGAAGGAGCTGGGTTTATGAAGGAGCTAGGTTTATGTAATTAGAAAGTAAAGAGATGGGTTCATGAAGGACCTGGGTTTGTTTAGTTAGAAGCTAAGGAGCTGGGTTCATGAAGGAGCTGGGTTTATGAAGGAGCTGGGTTTGTTTAGTTAGAAGCTAAGAAGCTGGGTTTACGAAGGAGCTGGGTTTATTTAGTAGAAGCTAAGGAGTTGGGTTCATGAAGGAGTTGGGTTTATGAAGGAGCTAGGTTTATGTAATTAGAAAGTAAAGAGATGGGTTCATGAAGGAGCTTAGTAGATAGCCTACTTAATTAGCTCATAGACAAGTAGTTAGTTACATTATGCTAGTTAGTGTTATGTGTGGCTTTCACAAGTAAATGTATTTGAGATTGACTATAGAGAATAGTGTTTTTTAACACTTGCATCCTCTCTTTAAAAATAAACCACGTGCACAAATTAATGGAGAATGTGGAGCACTCTCGCGATGGCAAGACAAAGGAAGCAAAGACCAAAGGTGCGAGGGAGAGATTGACATAAGTCACATAAGTATTTCTTAATACTTAAAGGCTTATGTACGGTATGGAGACACCAAGTGAGACCTCTTATAGTAGCGATACGGAATACACAAGTGATAGTTCAAGTGGTAGTATAGAGTCAACGGCACGGACTCCATTTAGGAGAGGGATATCCTTAAGGGCTTGTGTAGCTAAAGCGGCCGGATGGACGTTAGAAGCAAACAAAGACAAAATAGCACCCGAGCATAAGGAGGTTAAAATAACATAGTTAACTTGTGCATTATCCACATACGTATTGAAATCGTACATTGAGTTGTTAAAAGTGAAATTCCAGTTAAATCCAAGACCACTTGAAGGGTGAACCTTGCACTATGGACTCATCCAAGTCCAAATCCAATACCGCGGAGGAATGTGAGCCCAAACCCACTACTCGGACTACGGACGCTTAAGGGTGGGGGGTTTGGCCTCACATAATTGGTGCGTCCGCCGGGAGCGAAGCGGAAGGTAGTTACAAGACTTGGAGGCGACTAGGAGACTTGGAGGCAACTAGGAAAAATTGGAGACACAAACTTGAGAGAAGGGAAGGAGCACCCGAAACTCGGTAAGTATTCTCTCTTTGGGTTACATTTGAATTCATTGTATTTCAACTATTCCTTGGAATGAATTGCATTGTCAATTACGCAAATTCATTTTTGAGGAAGGAGCGCGGCGAAGGTACGTCCTCAACCTTTTTGGGGATTTGCTAAGAACTTAAAAGGAACCTATAACCGAGTAGCTCATTAAAACATTAGAGGGTAAATTCACCTTAGGACATTGAACTTTGACACTCACCTCGGGGTGAGTCTCAAAGTTTTGGGAGTTGTCATTTCATGCTCTAGATTAAATTAATATTTCACAAAGTTTATGGTGTTGTTACATTGAGTCACGATTGAGGGGAGTGCTAACTCACAGGGGGATGCGATTGCTCAAGGTATGTTTATTTCTTCAAAGTGAACTCATTAACTAATTAAGGAATGCCTTTTGTACTCGTGATTGTTGTTATCCGTTGTAGAGGGTAATTCCCGAATTGTGGATGGTGTGAGAAGTTGAAGGGTGAAGCCTCGACTTTTAACATAATCTACTCGGAAGGTCACCCCCTCACAATCGGTATTGTGGTGAGTGTTAATTTGCGGGAAGGTGCGGAGGTGATGCTCCGACTTAACCAAAAAATTAACATGAACATGCCTATCCCCTATTGGGATTCTTTCACCTAAGTGGGCTTGCAGGTTCTTTTCCTCACCTCCTAAAAAAAATTATAACCACACCAAGACAAGTGAAAATATTAAGAGGGGAATTGCTAGGATTATGTGTGGTCAAGTGAGGGTCGATCGATTCTTATGGAATGCAAGGTAGGACTCGCTCACAAAAACCAAGTTTGATAGTAGGACTAGAGAAATCTACTCGAAAGAGGCGGTCCTCTAAAATCAGTGATAGATTAGAACAAGATAATGTTAGAATAGAGAGTTGTTTGAACGTCGAACCTAGGACTAGGTCAATTCTAGACACCTTAGAACTTGGAGCTCAACTTGAAGAGGAGATCACTCCCTCCAAATTGAGTGGTGAAACTTCTTCGGAAAATTACACACTTAGAGAAGAATTCCCGGTAGAAGTTGATAGGGGATTGTTGAATAGTTCACCGGTCACCATGGCCGAGGAACGGGGGATGGATCCACCACCCATACCCCCAATTCCGCCCATACCTCCCATACCTCCAATAGACCCATTGGTTAGGCCAAGAGGCCTACCAATTGTGGTTCCACAAAATTTAGCGGCGATGGATATGCCATCTCATCTCCCTAAATTTTATGGGACCAAGGATGAGGACCCCTCTCGGCACATGGAACGGTATATCGAACGGTTGGCTAGCTTCCTCATAACCGACCCGGGTTATTGGTTAGTGTGGTTTCCTACCACTCTAGAGGGGGAAGCCTATGAATGGTATCGGGATCATGCCGAGGGACATTTTAGGGGATGGGAACAATTACAAAGGGAGTTTCTTAACGAATTTAGGCCGGAAGTGGGTCAAAGTACCGCATTAAGGGCATTATCGTCATTGAAGCAAGGAAGGGAGGAAGAAATTTCGGCTTACATTAGGAGGTTTGATTTAGTGTGCACTAGATTTGTGGGTACCATGCTCAACGACGACACGCTAAAGCAATTTTTCATTCAAGGGTTTTTTAAGTCCGGAACTATTAGGGGTGTTCTAGAAAGGAATCCCTTGACCTTGGCGGATGCCAAGCGTGCGGCTAGAGATATTGAAAACTTGGATAAAGATCACGAAAGGCTATGGAGAAGGGAGGATGAATTGATCCCACAATTCATCCCCATACGCCCTAGGGTGGTAGCGGTAGAACCCGCTAAGTATGAGAACCAAATTCCATATGCCATTGTGGACACCGGTCCCCGACCTTTAGCGGTTAGGGAACCGGCACCTCTTTTGGCACTACCGGCCCCTAGAACGGATCCACACTTGGAGGAGGTTGAGAGAAGACTAGGTGCTAGCCAACTAGGATTCCAAGAGGCTATGATAAAACAAATGCAAAGCCTCACGGATCAAATGTCATTAATGATCCGGAGTCAACAACCGGGGCCTCCACCCCCGGTTGAGTCGGGTAGGCATTCTTCCGGATTATGGTGTGTCCAATGTGGCCAACCGGGCCACACGCGTCAATTTTGTAGAAGTGGACAAAACCGTGACCAAAGAGGAAACGGTAACCCACCTCAACAAAATCAACGAGGTCAAGCGCCACCTCACTATGGAAATGGAAGCAATAGAGGACCACAACCTAGAGGGCAAGGTGGCCAAAATTTAGAGAAGAAGGAATTTCATCCCTTTTGTGGAAGGTGGCACGCTCAAGGACAATGTTGGTCCGAAGGTCAAGAGTTTAATTGTAGCAATTGTGGAGGAAGTCATCCCTCGGATACGTGTCGCCAACCGGACAAAATAATTAATGTCCCTTACCCGGTGGCTAATCCACAACAACAAGCAAGGGATAATATGCGAGGTGCTAGGCCACAAGGAGTACCGGCCAATGAACTTAGGCCACCTAACTTATACTATGACCATAGTAATGCTAGGCAAACTTTTCATCCACCGGCGGGCTTGCAAACTACAACCGGTTACATTCCAATACAAAATAGACAAGGAGTTCCACCTAATGGTAGTAACGGGAGACAAGCGCCTCCAACGGATCCGGGACCATCTAACTCCCAAGATGTTAGGTTCATGGATGGAGTGTTGGAGGCCACATGTGATGACATGCTTCCTCTCCCAACGAGAATTGGAGAGGAGCAAAGTCAATGGCCTCCTCACACCAATGCTATTACATATGAGTTAGTGAAGGGTAAGGGTGTGGTTGAAGAAGCACCTGCACTAGCGGTAACTACTAGGGCTAGGAGAGGGGATGCCCCGTTGGAGGTAGGAATAGGAGAGCAAGGAAATTACTCTTCGGATGAAGAGATTAATCTCTCCGAGTTGGATAGGGTAGCTAGAAGAGCTACTAAGGATGTGGAGAGGGAAAATATAATTTTACAAGATAGGGAGAGGACTAATGCGGTACATGACTTGGATAATAGCGATGTGGGTGAATGGGAAGGACCGGGGGTTCCCGTAGACGAATTCGACGTAGTGGGTAATTCTAAGGTGGAAAGATCTACCGGGTACGACTTGTGGGCGGACCTTAGTACACTCAAGGCGGATATTACTTTCGGCCAACTATTGGAAATTTCACCCACGGCAAGGAAAACATTAAAGGAGGGAATGCCGGTACACAAGAGGATGAGGAAGGTGAAAGCTAAAATAGCCGCTAGGATCCAATCACAAGGTGGAAGAGACGTGAAAGCTATAGAAATAGAAGTTGTTATAGTAGATAAGGTGGTTCCTAATGTGCTAGTCGACGGAGGGAGTAGTCTAAATATACTACCGGAGGATACTATGAAAAAATTGGGACTTGGACTCACGGGGCCTTCACCTTTGGTCATAAATATGGCAAATCAAAGTTCGACTACGCCTTTGGGGATGATCAAGGATTGTAGAATGACTACGGGAGGCGAGGAGTACTTGGTCACCTTCCATGTCATTAAAATGCACTCCAACAAGGACACCTTCCCCATTTTGCTAGGTAGGCCTTGGTTGCGGATGGCGAATGCTATGGTCAATTGGGGTGGACCTAAACCATCCATCACTTATGGTCCGGAGGGTAATAGGGTCATAGTGTCCATTGGTTCATTAGAAGGATGGATGAAGAAGGAGATGTATTTGCCATTGGAGAAGGAAATTGATGACTTAAACGAGAATGAGATTGGCAAGGCATTGGTGGGAGTCGTCCATCCCGAAGGTCAAAGGGTTGTTATAGATTCGGGCTCGGGAAGTCTAGGTCCTAATTTTTACAATTATGGGGATAATGGGGATTATGCCCAATGGCTAAGGGAGTACCCCGAGTCCGAGGTTGATGTAATGGTTACATTTCACCAAGTAGGCTTAGGGAGTGAATTTCCTAGTGTTAGTTTAGGAGAGGGCTCATTGTTGGAGCCATGTGAGGTGCTCACCGAGGAAGAGTGGGTTAGCGGTGGGTTAACACCTTGGGTAGATGACGTGGAAGAGGGTGAGGTTAGTTTAATTCATGTAGATGGGACTCAAGAGGAGGATGTGATTATTGAGTCATCGAAATTGGAGGAGCCTTTACATTTCAAGACCACGTCTACGGGGATAGTTGTAGGTCAAGATGTGAAAGATTACCCCAATGTGCCTTCCGATTGGTATCGGAACAAAGAGGAACAAGCACATGTGTCGGAAGCGGATTGGCGGTACGTGGATGTGAAATTAAAGAATGGAAAAACCCGACAAATGAAGATGGGTTCCAAATTGGGGGAGAAAGAGGTTAGGGAGTATAGCAATTTGGTGGATGAGTTTAGTGATACTTTTGCATGGTCCTACGATGAGCTTAAGGGAATTCCTAGGGAAATGGTAGAGCACCGGATTCCTTTAATTCCGGGGGCGAGGCCAATTAGACAAAAGGAGAGGAGGATGAATCCTCAATTGCAATTGTTGGTGAAAGCGGAATTGGAAAGGTTATTGAAGGCCGGGTTTATCAAGCCGGTGGAAATCACGGATTGGGTTTCTCCTATGGTCTTAGTAAAGAAAAAAAATGGGAAATTAAGGGTTTGTGTCGACTATAGGAAATTGAATTCGTGCACACAAAAGGATCACTTCCCCTTATCTTTTATCACCTTGTTGCTTGAGGAGGTTGGAGGTCATTCGCGATATACCTTTATGGATGGGTATGCGGGTTATAATCAAATTTCCATAGCCCTCCAAGATATCCATAAAACGGCTTTTACTACACCTTGGGGTACTTTTGTGTGGGTAGTGATGCCATTTGGGTTATGTAATGCCCCGGCTACTTTCCAACGATTAGTAATGTATATCTTCACCGACTTGTTGTTCAAATCCATGACCGTCTTTGTGGACGATTTTAGCACACAAAGTAATGTGGACGATCACCTACATTGTGTTAGGGAGGCATTGGTTAGGTGTAGGAAGATGAGGTTAGCATTGAACCCGGATAAGACATTTTTGGGAGTGAATAAGGGAGTGTTGTTGGGTTATGTTGTTAGTGAGAAAGGTAGAGAACCCGATCCGGATAAGATTGCGGCCATAAGCGACTTGGCAACTCCAACCAATTCCAAGGGGATCTCTAAGTTGTTAGGACATGTGGGATGGTACCGGGAACTTATTCCTAATTTTTCAAAGATAGCGGTGCCCATTACCCATTTGCTCAAAAAGGATGTCAAATTCGAGTGGACGGATGCTTGTCAAAAAGCCTTTGAGGAATTGCGGGATAGGTTGAGCACCTATCCGGTGTTGATACCACCCAATTGGGGTAAACCTTTTCACGTCTATTGTGATGCTAGTAATGTGGCAATAGGGAGTGCGCTTTGTCAAGCAACGGGAGAAAAAGAGAAGGATCAACCTATAGCTTATGCGAGTAAGCAATTGACCCCCGCCGAAAGAAACTACTCTACAACGGAGAGGGAGTGCCTAGCCATGGTGTTTTCCGTTAAAAAGTTTAGGCATTACCTCATGTGCAACCCGGTTGTATTTTTTGTTGACCACATGGCTATCAAGTATCTAGTTAACAAGGCGGAGTTAAGTGGTAGGTTAGCTAGGTGGGTTTTGTTATTAGAAGAATTCGACTACACGGTGGAATATAAACCGGGTCGTATGCATTTACAAGCGGACCACTTGTCTAGGTTGTCGGAGGAGATAGGAAAAAATCCGGTAAATGATATGTTAGTAGATGATAGCCTCTTTGTGGTCACTTCTACACCGGAGTGGTATGCGGGCATAGTGGAATTTCTAACAACCCACAAGTTGCCCAAAGAGTGGACAAAAGAAGAGAGAAGGAAGGTGAGGGTAAATAGTAGGCAATTTGTTGTAGTGGGCCATAGGTTGTTTAGAAGGGGGTCCGATGGTATTTTACGACGATGCGTGTCAAAAACGGAGGTTGAAGCGATTTTAATCGCTTGCCACGATAGCGCTTGCGGCGGTCACTTCTCGGGTCAACTCACCGGGCAAAAAATACTTAGAGCGGGCTACTTTTGGCCTACACTATTTAAGGACGCCCATGACTATGTAAGGAAATGCGACGCTTGCCAACGGTATGCCCGAAACGACCTTAGAATGGAGATGCCTTTACATGTATCATTACCCTTAATTCCTTTCGAAAAATGGGGCATCGACTATGTGGGTGAGGTCCATCCCCAATCTTCAAAAGGAATGAAATATATTGTGGTGGCAACCGAGTACCTCACCAAGTGGGCGGAAGCCAAAGCGGTGAAGACCGACACGGCGGAACACGCGGCAACATTTATGTACGAAAACATAATTTCGCGGTTCGGGGTGCCGAAGATCCTAGTAAGCGATAGGGGTACTCACTTTTTGAATGACTTGATTTGAGAGATGACAGAGAAATTTAAAATTGATCACCGGAAGACTACTCCCTACCACCCACAAACCAATGGACAAACGGAAAGGGTTAACGGAATTTTGGTGAGTATACTACGCAAGACGGTTATAGACTCGAAGCGGGATTGGGATACGAAACTAACGGCGGCACTTTGGGCATACCGTACAACCTATGAGGTAATTACGCGTGCTACACCATTTTCCTTAGTCTATGGTCTTGAAGCGACACTACCAATCGAATATGAAGTCGAGTCACTTAGGGTGGCCGTGAGTACGAGACTTACCGAAAGTCAATCCTTACGAAATCGACTAACCGATTTGGAAGCACTTGACGAAGGGAGGAGAATGGCGGCTCAACATATTGAGGCAATCCAAAGAAGGAGAAAGATTACTTTCGACAAACGACATAAGAGAAGGGCCCTAACACCGGGAATGATGGTCATGATTCAAGACGCACGAAAGCTTGAATTTCCGGCGAAATTCGATGCGGTATGGTTAGGACCTTACCTTGTCTATGAGGTCTTTCCTAATAATTCAATTCAATTGGAAACGTTGAATGGTGAGCTCTTTCCTACCCGTACATCGGGAAGTAGATGTAAGGAGTACCGAGCTTGACTAGGCAACTTACCCTTGGAGCAAGAGATGTTTGGATTCATCCCCCGATGGTCGCCAATTATGTGAGCCCAAAAGGGTGCCCACATTTAGTCTTAGACCCTTGAAACGTTAGTTGATGCACTTTGAAGTAGCATGTTACTTCACAAAAATATAAAAAGAGTGAAATGTTAGTCTTAGAAGTACCATGTTGTAAGAGGCTAGGATGTGAGTTGTTATTGTGTTTTTACCTTCGGAAGGATTTGAGTGAATGAGGATAGGTAAGGAGAACTTGGATTGAGTAGTTAGTGAGTAGGCTAGTACAAATGGATGGAGACAACCAAAGTGACTCAAGAGGCAAGTGCATTCGAATTGGGATGAATGGAGGATCACATGGAGCGCACAAGTGGACCACCTCATCATGGCCACTTAATGGGGAAGGTCCAAGGAAGAATGCAAGGTGGAGGATAAGCAAATTCTCAAAGCACCAATCAAATCACGAGTTAAACATCGTGGTTTGAATTAAGTGGTGAGCGACGATTTGGGAAAGTAAGGGGAGAAAGTTATGGCGGCGGAAAGCGAAGGAGGCTAAGTTTGGGGTGAAGCATCCCAAGTTTGGTAAAGTGTGGTAGGTAGAAAGCCAAGGCTAGTTAAATGTTCGAATTAGGATCCTTGTTGATCATTTGAGGGAGGAAGGCTTAGAAGATAGGATTGGCGCCTACTAAGTAGGAGGAAATCTCAAGGGCTTATCGTGAGCCTTGAGGGTGCTCACCCCCTCAAGCTTACTATATAATCCCTCATTCTTCCCTCACTCATCCTCTCTTTCCTTTGTGCTCCAAGGCACCCCACGAGTTATAAGTGTGGGTGTGGGAAGCCATATTGGAGCACATGTGTGTGCTTAGTTTTTAGTTTGAGAGCCAAGGCTTGTTAGCCTTGAAGAGGGCTTGACCTCTTGGTAGAATTAGTGTTGACGTGGAGGATTTTAAAGTTAATTCATGATTCCAATTTGTGGTACTTAAAGTTCATGTTTTGAATACACGTGGTTGCAAGTTCCATGTTTAAGAGTTGAGCACTTGATGTTGTGATGAGTGCAAAAATATACTTGTGTGGATTAGTTAGTCTTAGTGAAGTTAGGAAATTCTCTCTCCCCCTCTCCTCTCTAGGATTTTAGGATTTTAGGATTAGAGAAGAATTGTGTGATTAGAAAGGGGTTGTTAGTAGAATTAGGAAAATTAGGTAGGAAGATTAGTTAAGGGCTTGAATAATTAGTGAGGTAGTTGGGGATTACAACTACAAAGTTGTGGGTTCATGAAGGAGCTGGGTTTATGAAGGAGCTAGGTTTATGTAATTAGAAAGTAAAGAGATGGGTTCATGAAGGACCTGGGTTTGTTTAGTTAGAAGCTAAGGAGCTGGGTTCATGAAGGAGCTGGGTTTATGAAGGAGCTGGGTTTGTTTAGTTAGAAGCTAAGAAGCTGGGTTTACGAAGGAGCTGGGTTTATTTAGTAGAAGCTAAGGAGTTGGGTTCATGAAGGAGTTGGGTTTATGAAGGAGCTAGGTTTATGTAATTAGAAAGTAAAGAGATGGGTTCATGAAGGAGCTTAGTAGATAGCCTACTTAATTAGCTCATAGACAAGTAGTTAGTTACATTATGCTAGTTAGTGTTATGTGTGGCTTTCACAAGTAAATGTATTTGAGATTGACTATAGAGAATAGTGTTTTTTAACACTTGCATCCTCTCTTTAAAAATAAACCACGTGCACAAATTAATGGAGAATGTGGAGCACTCTCGCGATGGCAAGACAAAGGAAGCAAAGACCAAAGGTGCGAGGGAGAGATTGACATAAGTCACATAAGTATTTCTTAATACTTAAAGGCTTATGTACGGTATGGAGACACCAAGTGAGACCTCTTATAGTAGCGATACGGAATACACAAGTGATAGTTCAAGTGGTAGTATAGAGTCAACGGCACGGACTCCATTTAGGAGAGGGATATCCTTAAGGGCTTGTGTAGCTAAAGCGGCCGGATGGACGTTAGAAGCAAACAAAGACAAAATAGCACCCGAGCATAAGGAGGTTAAAATAACATAGTTAACTTGTGCATTATCCACATACGTATTGAAATCGTACATTGAGTTGTTAAAAGTGAAATTCCAGTTAAATCCAAGACCACTTGAAGGGTGAACCTTGCACTATGGACTCATCCAAGTCCAAATCCAATACCGCGGAGGAATGTGAGCCCAAACCCACTACTCGGACTACGGACGCTTAAGGGTGGGGGGTTTGGCCTCACACCCGAACATTCTCGCCAATCCCGGCTAGCAAAATGAGAGGGGCATGTGGTTGTATAGCACGGTCCGAAGGTACGTAGAGTGGACCCATTTGACGAGGATGTTCGTTCCTAGCGCGAATGCTGAACGGATGTCTAGACAACGCTATGGCATATGGAGGGAGGTGAGCCATCAAATATTTGGAGAACGGTGCAAGGAGGTGTGGGATTTCTTGTGGGGTGCACCGAGGGAATTTGATCGCGGGCATATGCTAATGTGGTTATGCCAAATGGTCTACGCGGAGGTAATTTTGGGAGTGGATATCGACTGGTCCACCATACCCCGCACGAGCCCGGATTTGAGGCAGGCACGCCGGGTCACGGTCATACCAAGTGCCGTGCTAGGATGGAACGCTGGCCGTCCAATTCCATTGGCATGGCAAACTCCAATGAATCCTTTGAGGGTCCGATCTTATTTTGATTTCCTTGCGGGACCAGATCATCAAATTGTGGGGACTCCACCGGCCGTCGAGTCAAACATGGACGAGCACAACATTGCCATAGGGTTGCCGGTTGAACCACCTAGCCGGCGACAAAGGGTCCACGTGACACCGCCACATGGTTCCCGGTTGGTTTGTCCTCCATCTTCGCCCGTTGATGTGGAGATGGCATCGGCGGTGCCATCCCCACCACTGGTAGTTGCCGACAACGACGTTGTGGAGGCGTTGAGGGCGGAGTTGGCAAAATGCAAATCTGACCACGAACGGGAATTGGAGATGGTCCGACGTGCACACGCCGAGGAGGTCCAAGGGTTGAAGGCCGAGATTGCACGTTTGACCAACCTTGAACTTGCGAGGGCTGATGCGCCACAACTGCCGCAAGCAATGTCTGGTAGTGATGGACAAGGGCGGGAGCCGTCGCCCACAACAAACTTGGAGGCAATGAGGGTTGATTACAACCGGGTCATTAGGAGGAACCGGTTGTTGGAGGACGACTACATGGGCATGGTCACAACCACTATCATGTTCGCCACGCGTGAGAGGGCATTGATGGACGAGCTGACCCACTATAGGGACCACGGCGAACAGTGGCCCGAACGACGGCTTCTTTTTACCTCGTGGCCGCCATTGGATTTCATGTATCCTGAGAACCTCCCGGTCGATGACGACCATTACCCCAGTATTGCGTGGACCAAGAGGCCCGAGGATGAATTCCAATGGTATACCGCAGTATCATCCCGCATCGTGATACCCCCGGCCAGACCAGCCTTGTTGTGGCCATGCGTCCCCGATTGGATCAAGGACGGGAGCATGTGCCCCATTTGTTCCAATCCTTGGGGACCCGAAGGCGCATGGATCGTTGGGTCGTGCGGTCACATGGTCCACCCGAATTGTTTGTTGCCACACATGTTGCAAACATGCCGTTGTCCTACGTGCCAAGCCCCTCTGCATCGAAGGTTGTACGAGCAATTCGGAGTGCAATGGGGAATGCCTCCCGATTTTGAATACACAATAATCCATGGTGTGCCGCCCGCAGAATACGGCGATCCTCCTGCTTATAGCTGGCGTGCACGGAGGTATTTGAAGGACCTGCGAGGCTACCTGACAAACTTCACGCCTGAAATGTACACAAGGGTTGCTCATGAGTTTTACCCCGGCTCCTCTCCTCAGGCCGTAGGTTTGAGGGCATTTTTGTACCGTGTTGTGGGTGGGCATGCCGGAGAGACGGGTGAATACGTCCCAGGTCCTCACCCCCACGGATACGTGTATGACTCCAATGGCAATGTGACAGTAGGGGTATTACCACGGGAACCGGTCCCGGGCGAGGAAACAACTTGGGATGTGGAACACGTGTTGGACACAACAAGTTTTGAGGCCGATCTGGAGAGGCAGGAGGCCGTTACACAAGAGGGTAGCTTCAATGAGATGGACGTCCAAATCCGGATGAATGAGTGGAAATACGTCAACGGCCTTTTGGACATCCGTGACGGGGCCTCTAGCCCCACCATGCAAGACGTCCTGCGCCATCCGAATGCCGCGAGGGGGTTGCACATTGGAGACCGCGCGCGTGCTCGTGCACAAGCTGACCGGGAGACTGCGGCGCAAGAACTATGGGCCATCACCGAGAGCAGGCGTGAGACGAGGCGCCGGACACTACGGCCACCAAATCTGAACGGTGCAAGCTCAAGCCGCGGACCCCCCATTCCATTGGATAGTGATTCGGAGCCGGATTAGGAATGTTGGCTAGTGTTTGTGAGATAGGCGTTGGACTAGGAGGCATTATTTGATATTGAATTGTAGACAATGCGGGAAAAACCATGATTTTGGAAATGTTTATAAGTGAATTATTGTTCACTATCAATTTTGGGAGTAATGTACAAGTGTCGCACAATGATCATTTCTTATGTTTGCCCACACAATCGGTTGCCACAAACATCCAATTAAACCATGGACTTTGCATCTACATGCATTTGCACTTGAATCAAACACGTATCGATGCAAATAACTGTGACAATGATTCCATGTGGCATGATTATAAGTTCACACCAAGCGGAAAACATCACCGCAATATTGCTGGGAATTCATATATTGCGCATTTCCAACTTAACAACATACGTAAGTATACGTGCAAGTACAAACTTGATACTACGCTCTCACCATATTCGTGGGCAAATCTTACATTGACGATCTAAGTGTGTACTCTCTATACACCCGGTATTCCTGTTGGTGCGCAGTGCACCGGTTGAACCCCCAATGAATTGCGTCATGCACCGAGTGTTTTATGGTTTGGTAGAACCTCCACAAGGTCCCATAGTTTTTTCGAAAATACAATTGATTTTTCCCCTTCGTGAGAACGTCGCTAAGGTCCTGAAACAAGTGCCATGGGAAAAGTTTTTCCTTGTAACCGATGCGGCATGCGGGCCTTTCTTGGGCGTCCAAGTATCCGCGGTGGTGACGATCAACTTGTCTCCTAGGCAGTCGAACCCAATAGAATTCAGTGAACCCTTGAATCGGACGTAAAACACTGCGCAAATCGTCCTCATTTCGAGTGTTCCCTGCAACCACCTCGGGTGTAAATTCGTCCGGTTCGTCCGGCAAGCCCCATGCGTGTCGGGGATTGTAATACATACTTCTTGACGAACCACCCGCATCCCGTATCTTGCCACTCCCAGCCATCGCAATCCTATGGATTGCCCACACCGTAGTTGATCTTGGGCAATGTATGCGACGCATACAAGGTCCTCAAAATCACTACGAGGCAAGGTGGCCTCATGGTGGATAGCACACTTGATTTTATAGGGATATCGCAGTGTGGGCCCTCGGGTGGCATCCAATGAGTTGGCATGTTGGGTTACGGGTGTGTCTAATTAGTTATCTAAATTAAGCTGCAAGGCAGTCGACTGTTGTGTAGCAGTCAACCATCCACAGTCGACTGCCTTGTAGCAGTCGATTTGCATAGTCGACTGCTGCACAGCAGTCGACTGTGGATGGTCGACTGCTACACAACAGTCGACTATGCAAATCGACTGCTTCATAGCAGTCGACTATGTAAATCGACTGCTGGGCATCAGTCGATTGATAAATGCCCAGCAGTCGACTGTGGCTGGTCGACTGCTACACAGCAGTCGACTGATAAAATCGACTGCTTCCTAGCAGTCGACTAAGATGGTCGACTGCTGGAAGGCAGTCATTCATCCACAGTCGACTGCCTTCCAGCAGTCGATTTTATCAGTCGACTGTTGTGTAGCAGTCGACCATCCACAGTCGACTGCTGCCCAACAGTTGAATATGCGAATCGACTGCTGCCCAGCAGTCGAATATGGCAATCAACTGCTGCCCAACAGTCGAAATTAGGCGTTAGGATTTGGGAAGAGCGTTAGCTTAGTCAAATCATGCATTAAATGCATACAATCATGACAAAGGATGCATATATATAGCAATCCAACCTCCCATTTCCCTCATTTCCAAGTTCTCCATTGGCCATAGACTATTTTAGCAAGCTTTGCAAACGGAGAACAAAGGGAGAAGGAGCAGAGAAGCTGCTATTTCAGGGTTGTGCCAAAGATGGCACCGTCGACCATTTTACCCAGATTGACCGCGGAAATTGTGGGGGAGCACATATTGCCGAAGGTCGTAGAGCCTATTTTGGAGCCATATCACCGAGGAGAGTATGGGCGGGGGTGTGAAGTGAGGGCGAATTTTTTTACTCTCATATGTATTTTTAAATACATGGGAGTTAACAAAGCTTGGCGGGAACATTTTGGTATGGGAGAAGTCTACAATGCGTTGCGTATGTCGATTTGGGACGTAGACATACCAATGGGGCATCGATTTAGGGGCGTGAGAGGGACTTCGGAGCTCGCCGAATTGTTGCGAGCGTTCCGACTGAACCTCTTCATGTTCAGCCATACGCAACGCATTGCCATTCCAATTCGATGGGAAGTTCAGCATGCTCGGCTCAACGATATTTGGATAATGGAACTTGAATACTTGCGTGATAAGCTTGTGGAGAATGGAGAATATTGGCTTCAAGTCGACAAACGTTCTGCCGAATATCGTCGATGCACCAACTTTTGGATTTGTCCTTCGGAGCGACTATTGCCATGATAATTTTTCTATGTAGATGTAGCGGTTCATGTTCTATATAGTTCGCCGATTTAATCCTAGCAAACACCGTGTATATGTGTTTAGGCCTAGTGGATATAATCGCACTATGTAAAAGATATGATCCGTAATGTGAAATAAAAGTGGATCGCTATTTAAACAAATGATAACTTCCTTATTAGCTACACCCGTGTGCAATATGTATGTCTAACATGTATGGGTGTACGTGCAAATTGCAATATGTATGTGTATGTGCAATATATATGTGGGTTCCCGGTATACCGTATGTTCTATACGTATGCGCTATATATATGGATGTATGTGCAATATATATATATATATATATATATATTTGGGGGTATTTGCAATATATATATATATGTGTGTGTGTGTGGACATTAATTCCATCCTCGCCCATGACATAGGGCCTATTGGCATTACAAATCAATTCCATATGTCCTACTCCTAACCTTAGTGCACATTGGACATTCATTTCATCCTCCCACATGACATAGGGCTAGAGGTGTATTTATTTTTACTTTATCTTAAAATACACATTTAAAATGCATTTTAAAATCCTCGACAAATTTCTACGGCATTTTTAAATGTTTTTTATTATAAGTTCACGACTATAGCCAATCCATGGCAATAGGGCAAATATAGACACGCTCAACTTTGACAATTGTTCCATATTACCATATAGCATTAGTACATTCAAACTCAATGGCAATGTTTGAGCCTTGAGCATTGCCACACAAATTGGCAAATATTGGAATACATAACGCCCCACATGGTACATCGGACAAGTCGTGAATGGTGGTCTGCATTTACAATGTCATCATTCTTGGATCAATATTTGGGCGGAGAAGAGCTCGATGACCTAATCCTAGAAGAGGGGAATGTTTTCGACAATGATTTGCCATAAAGGACCTCACGGATTGATGTCTTCGATGATTTTCAATTAAAAATTTATAAAAATAGTCTTAAATATTCTTAAAACTATTTTATAATACCGCCTCCGACCTATAGAATAAAAAATGCAACACTACATAGGGCCTATTGGCATTACAAATCAATTCCATGTGTCCTACTCCCGAGTCCTAACCTTAGTGCACATTGGACATTCATTTCCTAAACCCTACATCATACATGTAGGCACAATTTCTAGTCAACATCCAACATACAAATTTGAAATTCACATTATTTTTTCAACAAACATACCCAAAAATAGTTATTACAAAAACTGATCACCAATACAACTAAACCCATTGAACACCATAGGACATTTGACATTACTATAAATATTCATTCATGAAGGGGCATTATCGTTGTCTTGAGGAATAGAATTCCTTGTCTTGCGTGGCCCTCCCACAGCTACCCTTGGGGGCGGTGCTTGGTAATCACTATCATCGGGAGCTTCGCCTACGCCGGATTCATCGTCCGTGTTGGCATTGTCATCTGTTCGGGCGTCGGACTCGTGGCCATCAATTGCCGGGCCGGGAATTCGACTAAGCCGTGTGCCAGCCCTTGGCATTCTAATCGATACCATTGGTCTTGAACCCGTTGCATCCATAACGCCGTCAGTTTGTGGACGTGCAAGTGGGGTGGCCCCGGTAGTCCTCCATTCTCGCACATCCCTTTGTCGTTTTCTTTTTTGACCTCTCGTGGTCCGACCAAAGTTTGTCAATGCAATATTAGGGGGTGGCCTAGCCGGTGTGGGGCATGGGGCGCGCATGCCGATGGTGGCATCAACCAACCGGGAGCCCATGCGTGGTATTGTTGGGGCCCGACGCGCAATGTGTTGCGCCAATGTGTCATCCGAGTCGGATTCCGGTGCTCGCGCAACGGCCGGGCATTGCCCAATACCTCGCAATGGACTAGTGTTAAGGACAACATTGGACGTGCCCTCTCCGTGGGGCTCGGGAAAGGGTGGTGTAGTTTGCATAGGTTGTGCATATGTTGTCGGCACAATAGGAGTGGGCACAACATCCGTCGGTGGATGAATGGGGGAAGCATGTGGTGGGACTTCGTCCATGTCCATCCGGTTCGGAGCCGCTTCAAGAGCTTCATCCACATGTGGTTCGGCCACTACATCTTCATCCACTACGGGTTGAATGTCTACCGGTACATCGGGTATTGTAGTTGTCGGCGTAGCGGGACGCACATGCGTAGTGGAGAGAAACTCTCGACCGGCTATGTTGGCCCACATGTGAAGATCACCATCGTCCTCGGCGTCAAGTCCATCGTATGCAAACGGATCATTGTGGTTGTCAAGGCCCAAATTCCCTCCACCATGTCTCCCATCGCTCTCGTTGTCCGAAGGCCCCGAGGAATCTCCGCCGGGTCCCGCGGGGGGGTCACCATTTATATCCTCGTCGGCCGAATAGTCGGAGTCTTCAGACATCATGTTCACTAGATACCATGCGGCCGAGTCCCGATCAACCCTCTCCCGTGCCAACCGTGAATTGGTATAAATGTACACCAAATTTTCGGCCCTCGCCGAACTCAACCGGTTCCTAGTCTTGTTGTGCACAAACGAATAACTACTCCAATTCCTTTCGCAAGACGAAGAGGAGCACACTTGGGCCAATATTCGCTTTGCCAAAGGGGCCAAGTGGGTGCCACCTTCGCCCACGAGGTCCCACCACTCGTGGGGTGGGATGTTGGCTTCCATGGCTAGGGGCATATTGGCGAACGCGCCCCTACGTTCTTTGAATGCTTGAAATTCGGCCACAACCCGACCGTAATGACCGTCCTTACCCGTGGTCAACCTCCTCATGGCGTCCAAGAATCCGGATTTAACGGCCGCGTCTTCGTGGACGACGTTGTCGTCCAATAAATAAGGATTCAAGATTGCACCGGCATGGTGTAGGTCCGTGGTCATCATACGCCACCGGCTGTAGAAATCTTCTTCGGCCAAGGTAGCGAGGTTGTGTGCTAGGTTGAAAGGAGGATTCCTTAGGCTAAGCACATGTTTCTCCAAGTTCTTCATGGTCAACCAAGCCTTGCCCATTGCCGGTTCAACGCCATCAAACACTCTCAATGTTTTCAACACCTCCTCCGACATGTGGCGGTAATTATCGCAACTTGTCCAAAAATTGTCGTCATTAACCGTTGTCTTGATTTGACGTGCCTCCATTGCACTTCTCCTTCGATCATCGCCTCATCTATTTAATTTGTTCACGTAGGCGGTCTAATCGGGATGAATAACCGTTTGTTCCAAAGCATGTCTCACCTTTAGAAGCCGGTCAATCATGAGGAAGTTGGTGGCGAATCGTGTGGACCCGGGCATCTTCAAGCCCAAATTGGGCGAGTAGGTGAAGAAGACCGCCGTCGGACATTGGTGGGCCCGGATGTATTTGACAATGTCCTTCGCCTTGTCTACGACGTCCTTCGCCCATCGTTGTTTACCCCAATCCTTCAACAACAAGTTCAAACAATGCGCCGCACACCCTTGCCAATATATGTGTGGCCATTCCCGGCTAATATTGCCCGCCGCGGTTTTCATGGCCGCCGCATTATCGAAGCAAACTTAAACAACCTTTGTGGGGTCCACTCCAACGATGTAGCGTTTGACCTCGGTGGCCACGTAGGCGGCATCCTTTGTGCTACCGGTGGTGTCGATGGAACCAAGGAACACGTCGCCCGCCAGACAAATTTGCATGACGTTCATCAAAAGGCGGTGGACAACATTCTCCCATCCGTCCGAACAAATAGTGCACCCATATTTGTGGATGAATGATGTTGTCTTCAACTCCACGATTTTTTGTGTATTGAACCGTGCATCGTCAAGTAAACTCTTGCGCATTGCATAGTATGTTGGGGGTTTGTACATAATTCTAGCCTCGGCGGTTGCCTCAACGGCCTGGATGAACGCGGGATGGCGAACAATATTAATGGGGATATTAGCCTCATAAAAGGCTTGCGACCATTTTGTATCCAAGTCTCGTTTTGTCGAATTTTGCAACCCTTCCTTTAGTCCCATTTGCCGTTGGGAACGTCGGTGGGGTTCGGGAGTCGTCCCGGACACCAACTCCCTTGCCACTGACGGTGCGGGAGATGGTGGAGCAGTTTGGCTTCCGTTCGCGTTCGACAATACACCGCATGACGCTTGTTGTTGGGACCCGACCACAGCTTCTCCCCCGTCCTCAACGCACTCGTCCACAAAGTCATCCGGAATTGGCGGCCACGATCCGCCGCACCTCGAAAATAAAGACTTTACAATCGGCCCTTGACGTTGACACAATGCCACCCCCCGCATCTTGCCGTCATTTTTTTGGTATCCCAAATGGGCAACCATGCGGTCCTTCCTATAAACTAATTCCAACGCGCAAAATTTGCACTCGACCTTCTTGGACGTTGGAGTCCACTCCTTGGGCACAAACCAAGGCTTCCATTCGTTTCGCGTGCCCATCCCAATATAACCTACTACCTCTCTCCACTTGCAACGAATGCCAAAAGGCAATCAAGGCCAACTAGAGCGAGGGGAAATGATGAATGCTAATGAGCGGTGAACCCTTTATAGTCCCGACGCTTGAACGTGCACTAAATATAAAAGATGCTATGATATTAAAAGTGTTTAGAGTAATCTGCTATAGGATCCATTGCAAAAGCAATTTGTTTATGTTTGGAGAGGGGGAGGTCCAATGTCTGCCATTCGCAACGGACTTCGGGGGTCGACTGCTGCTCTGCAGTCGACGTGGCAGTCGACTGCCACGTCGACTGCCATTCGCAGTCGGCATCGGGGGTCGACTGCTGCTTGGCAGTCGACTTGGCAGTTGACTTCCTGGGTCGACTGCAAACTAGCAGTCGACATGGTAGTCGACCGCCACGTCGACTGCCATTCGCAGTCGACATCGGGGGTCGACTGCTGCCTAGTAGTCGACGTGGCAGTCGACTTCCGGGGTCGACTGCAAACTAGCAGTCGACATGGCGGTCGACTGCCTCGTCGACTGCCATTCGTAGTCGACATCGGGGGTCAACTGCTGCTTGGCAGTCGACATGGCAGTCGACCCCCACAGTCGACCGCTAGTTTGCAGTCGATGTGGCGGTCGACTGCCATTCGCAGTCGACATCGGGGGTCGACTGCTGTTTGGCAGTCGACGTGGCAGTCGACTTCCGGGGTCGACTGCAAACTAGCAGTCGACATGGCAGTCGACCCCCGCAGTCGACTGCTAAATGCAGTCGGCCCACACGTCGACTGCCACATAGCAGTCGACGCCGCGGTCGACTGCTAATTGTCGACTGCCTTATCCAGAGTCGACTGCTATCTGGCAGTCGACTGGATGGTCGACTGCCGTATAGCAGTCGACCAATCGTCGCATCCATCCTGGCCGTTGGATGATGCACGGTCCAACGGTCAGGATCCAGGGGCGCGGCGTCCGGTCGTACCGTCGGTGTGAGGCCCACCCAACCTATATATATAAGTGGGGAGGCCTCATTGACATCATTTTTCAACCACTCCTCCTCAAGCGGGACATTGGGACTAAGCATGCCTAGCATCCTTTGCCTAATGTTTTGAGAGGGCCTAGGGGGCGGTTGGAAGATTGGTTTAGGGTGCAAACTCTTGCCAATTTTGGATCCGATTTTTTGCGGTGGAGCGGTGTGAATACGGCCGTGTTTGTGAACACATTTGAGTTGAACACTATATTCGTTAAATTGAGACTTTCTCTAGTCTCAAATTAATATATGGATCCAACAACATGAAGGCGTCCGAAACTATATTGTGAACAATGTCAAAAATATTATATGTTCTAACATCCCAAACCTATAATGTTAGGACATGAGCACATATGGTAGACCACTTGACAACAACAAAAACACATTGGGTAGAGCACTCCAAACACAATTCACCCAAAAAACATATAACCTACTTTCTATTATTAGCATGGTCCATAAAATATAGGGTTTCCAACATACAAAGTGCATGTAATAAATGCATATTTCTTCAAACAATATAGTATTGGGGCGTTCGACCCAAACAATATAACATTGGGACGTTCAACCCAAACAATATAACATTGGGGCGTTCAACCCAAACCCTACTCCAATTTTGATGAGCACACATATGTGTAATATATATTGCTAGAATTATATCTGAAACTATTCGACCCAAACTCTACCCCAATTTTGATGAGCACACATATGTTGAATATATATTGCACGAATTATATTTGAAACTATAATCATGCTAACATAATCCTACGGAACTTCTCATTCAACGTGGGTTTCTTCTTGTGCGATCCGAGCAAGGTTGTCTTTTGCGAAGGTTATATACTTCTGAGGGATGGACACCGATCCGCTTTGATTTTTCCGTGGTCTCCACGCTATGAATATGGAATCTGTATCAACCCAAGATGGACCATGCTCAGAATCCACCTTCCACCGAAAGTTATGGTTGGTATCCCAGCCTGTATAATGCCGAACCACATCTTCATTTCTTGCTGTGGGTTTGTAATACTCCACTTGTATTTGTCGAAAATGTGCGCTGGAAGTTGTAAAGTTTGGTTTAGACAATGCTCTTGCCACCCACACCGGCTTCGCATATGTCTCATCCCCAGGACGTAAAATAAGCATGTAACCTTCATCACAATCAACCGCAATGCGAAAAGATGGTGGAGGACGTTCTCTAGCGGGCCCAACATAATGGTCGTCCGTATCGAATTCTTCACGAACCTCTCCGTTTTCCAACATGCACGCATCCGAAGCTTGTACATCGACACGAGTTTGTGGCCAAAACCCGTGCCTCAACGTATCAGGGCTATCTTGGTGGAGGTCTGCTAAGGCGGCACGAACACGTGTCCAATAATGTATCCAACTCCCGTAACGATGCCATGCTGATCCACCAACATCCGATACCTTCAAACTCTCCCAATATTGTATGAAGCCAGATATTCCCTTCAAAATATCCTCCAAATTCTTCATGGCTATTGGCTTGCAAGGCTTGGGCTCTCCAGCCGGTAACATCGTCTTCCCATCCGCATCCAAACGCCATACAAGGAGACCCTCCGGTGGACTCCAGTCTTGTGACGTGCACAACAATTTGTATTGCATAGCGGGTTTACCATCATTGCGCATGTAGAAGCGGAATTGTTGTGCCTTGGTATGCCCGATCAATCGGTGAGCCCCACTTCGAATATAAGGTAATATAAAGGCTTTAAAGTCTGGCACCTCCTCGATCATATGGGGGATGACGGGAACGTTTTCCAAATCCATGTATGACTTCATCAACAATGGGATTGTTGGAAAATCCTCCTCTCGCAATTTCATGCTCCACCGCCCAAACGATGCATCAATGTCATCGTGTGTGTGGCCTACCAAAAGGAAAGACACAAAAACCTCCTTGAAAATGCCTTTCGCAACCAACAATGACCAATATGCAAATACATATCTACTTTTATTGTCCTTTGCACAATTATCCAATTGCACACGCAAAGTGGGGGGCAACTTCTTCGCTACCACAGGTTCACTGGGCGGATCTGGCAACGAATGCAAACACACATCTTTTCCATCCAACACCGCCTCATACAAAGGAGTTGAACCCGTGTCTTCAAATAACAATCCCGAAGAATAGGCCGGCGGTTTCTCCAGATCACGTAGAAGCCTTGCAAATGACCCTATAGTGTGGTTTAAATCCGCTGGATATAAATCAAGAGCATAATGAGCGTACTTGACATCACCGTGTCCATGCGCAATCATTCCTGCGATGGCAACTCAATGCAATTAATATCTGAATAGAAATAAACCATTTCAAGTGAATCCATGTTGTCAAGTACATCATGGTAAAATAAACAATACAACAATTACGGTAACTGACGACAATTTTCGGTCTTCACCTGTAACCGATACATGCAGCTTGAAAAATCCATCCGTGGCCTTAATCCGATTTGCAAAACATGGGGAGGTTGTTTTGGCATGGTCCATTTTGTCATGGATGACCGTAAGAACCTCCAAGGGCCTGGATATTGACAACGCTCTATTTGTGTAGTAATCATTCCGGTGTGCCTCTTGCATGTTTACATGCTTGAAATAGTTCAATTGATGCGCAACATATGATTCTGTTCCCATCGTGTGTGCATCCCGAAGGCGCTTCAACTTCTCACAATTTGAGCACCGAGCAAATTTGTCCCCTCGTCGTTTAGTAATGTATTCGTTAAATTTTGCTTTCTTGATTGCGCTCAATTTTGACAATGAAATTGGATCCAACCCAACCTTCTCGCCAACAGCATTTACGTCGAGCAATATATCTTTCCATTTTGTGCCTGTGGGAAGAACTTTCTCCACAACCTTCTCACCGGTTGTGAGTGTGCGTGTTTTGTGCGGCATTGCATCAGCAAGGGGGACAATGATAGTCGCTAGAGTGGCCGTTGCTTGCCTTGTTGCTTCTCATGGTTTCTTCAAACCCACGTTCCCGTGGTGTCGGGACCGGCGGCCTTCCTTAGCATAAGTCGCTTGTCTATAAAAGTCCGCTTTTGACACCCCGTGAATGGTGTACCATGCCTTACAACACACATCTATGCTTTCAATGGTGATGACCTTGCGCCCCGTACCATTCTCATGTATAGCCCTATGGACATCAAGTTTTTTTGTGGATCTTAGACGAAAATCTCCAAGCCACATTTCTTCGCGGATGGCTTTCAATTTATCCCTCGAAAACAATTGGCAGCAACGATGCACACAACAATCTTTTGTGGCAACTTCACGAATGGACTCCTCACCAAGCAACCTTTGACGTTTACAATCGGTTGCCGACGGAGTAGGACGTGCCAATGTCTCGTACTTTCTTAGACCCTTGCGTGGCCGCATGTTGGATTGCAGTTCCTTTTCGAGTTCCATGTGACGTTGCTCATGGTCACGCAAGCTCACTCCATCAATCGTGACATTCCTCAATGGCCACATGCGGAGGGAGAACCTATGAGTGGGATCCACCTCGGAATGAACGAGTGACTCCAATATGACAATGCCAACGTCCTCGGTGCCAAGGGGGTGTTCATCAATGCAATCTTGTGGATGGGTGTTACGACAAATCCCCTCCGCCACAGCAACCCCACTTTCATTTAGAAGTAAGACATCCTCATTCACCCATGAAGCTCTCGAAAGCCCTGCACACTCCACAATGGGAGTGTGCGGCACGGAAGGTGTAGGTATAGCCAGTTGTTCTTCATCGGAACTCCCATCCATGATAGCCTCCCCAACAATGTCTAGCTCGTCCTCAGATGCAGACGGAGAAGTGCCCATGTCTTCAAATGATGAATACCCTCTGTCAGTATACCCATCCATTGTACCTACACAAATGAACACAAAACCTTGTAAAAATTTGACAAAAGCAATAGGGTTAAATACAGGCATTGGTTTGGGTCGAGCGACCCAAACCTTTAGAGGCATTGGTTTGGGTCGAGCGACCCAAACCTTTAGAGGCATTGGTTTGGGTCGAGCGACCCAAACCCTTAGAGGCATTGGTTTGGGTCGAGCGACCCAAACCCTTAGAGGCACTGGTTTGGGTCGAGCGACCCAAACCCTCACAGCCATTGGTTTGGGTCGAGCGACCCAAACCCTTAGAGGCATTGGTAGGCATTGGTTTGGGTTGAGCGACCCAAACCCTTAGAGGCACTGGTTTGGGTCGAGCGACCCAAACCCTCACAGCCATTGGTTTGGGTCGAGCGACCCAAACCCTCACAGCCATTGGTTTGAGTCGAGCGACCCAAACCCTCACAGCCATTGGTTTGGGTCGAGCGACCCAAACCCTTCAGCTGGTTTCGGTCGAGCGACCCAAACCCTCCGTGATTTACGCCTACAATTGCGGAAATAATCCATATCCGCCTCCCTGTACACTATTTGTAGTAAATCACACCGTGCATGGCTGTTGAAATTGGGTACTCAGCAAAGGACGTTTAGACAAACCTTGCAATGCAGCAGTACTTGAGAGACCTTTCTACCGTTTCACAATGGGGAGATGAGGAAAAAGGACCGAAGTTTAGGGGGCTTGGAACTTTATATTGCCTGCCTCCGCCTTGGCCTGCCCCTTTGGATCCCTTTCCCGCCCGAACCTAAACCCTAATCCTTTGTTCAAACCTTCTGACGGACATTCCCGCCTCTTGTTGTAAATAGATCTTCCATATTTAGAGGGCCTCTTCGTGGCCCCAAGCATGAAATGACCTTGGAGAACTAACCGCCTAATTCCGCTATTAAATAACTAAACAAAATATGAAGTCAGTGTTTGATTAATTGTAGTGTTCTTACAACCCTACCATGGTCAACATTAATTTTCAATTCGTTTCATTCCTTACTAACACTCAGTTCATACATGTATACGGTATTCCACATATTATTAGAACTGATATTTATTGTTTGAGATTGCATTTAATGCTTCTTACTTTCTTATGGTTATTGATATTTTGTGTATGTGGTTGTGTTTAATGTATCAAACAGTAAATATCATTCTTTTTGAAGTTGTGTATTCCATCTATAGTTTTAATTGATTTGGCTTGCGAATAAAATGTAGCCAACTTTATAATTTTGTTTAAACAAGTGTTTGATGAAAAACCTAATCATATATTGTTCTATCTAGTCAATGAAAGTTGATATGAACATGTCCACAAAATCATGGTTGTGTGTCCTAGTGTCACTACACTAAATAAGATATATATTAGTGTTAGCTACATTATATACAAATGCATCTACGACATACCAATACCATTATGAAAGTAATTAACATTAAATGTAAACCGAAGCACTCAATGTTAAATATAAACGTAATATGTTTGAATATGGTGTTAGTAGAAAATAAAATAAAAAACAAAGATCTTAGAAGATCTCTAATATGAGATGACATGAAAGGTGGCAACCATCGGCAGGAAAATGGTGTATGCTTTTGGAAACCTATGTAGAAGGCATAAATGTGAATCCCATCACACATGAACCTTTCAACTTCCATCTTTCAATGGTAACTGAACCTATCATGATGCCCACTTCAATTGCAAGCTAGACATACAAGTTTGAATTGTATGTCCCAACAATAATTTAACACAACATGAAAACTAACCAACATTCAGTTTCATAATAATATAGTGTTTGTTGTGATATCTAGTATATACATTTGTACTTAAAACCACGTGCGTCTTGGCCCCCTCATTTGACCTATGCGCCATTCATTTATGCCTTCGGGTTCAACAAGTCATGTTCATTAACCCTACCCTAAACCCTAAACCCTAAAACCCTAAACCCTAAACCCTCGTAGTTGTTAAGAGTTGCTTTCATATAGAACACCATGTACTGTACTTTGTGCCTCATTTCCTAATATGATATCTTGTTTAATATATGTGGAGGGATCATCCAACAACAGAGTGATTGCTTAAATGGCTTCATATAATGCCGAACTCCACATATTTGTACAAATATGACTTCATATTTGTGTAAATGGTGCTTCTCTCATTTACTATCACTATATTTGTTCATTTTGGACTTTCTCTTGTCTCAACTTTGTATAATATGACCTTTTAATGTGGTTTGATATGAACACCCGCTTCGAAATATGTGCATCTTATAAATATGTACTATTCTAAATAAGTATGTTAATGTTTGATGCTATAAATTGAACAACATCTTTGTTGCTTTGGGCAAACAATAATGATATTAAGGTGTCAAGACTTAATATTGCATAGTTCCATATGCGCTAACCATTACAATACATAACTCTAAACCATTCATTGTGTAAACGGTTACCATACTTGTAATTTTCGATCTTGTGATTGCCTATGAGGATTGCAATATAGTTATCAAATACTCCTCTTAGAATAGTATGTATCACCCTCAACCCATTCCATATGTGTAGATTACCACAATTATAACACAAATTACGGATTCGTTCTATGATATTAGCAAATCCAATGAGGGACCATTAAATTAAAAACCATTTTAATTAGAGTTGGCAAATGTGTTCATTTTGTGGAGTACCTTATGTATAATGCTTTTTGAGTATCCTAATTCATGGTACAATCCACCATCTCAAGCTAGAGCCATGTCCTCTACCAACAACCATCGTATATAATTGCAATACATAACTCTAAACCATTCAATGTGTAAATGGTTGCCATAATTATATTATACCATCATGGACTTCCCTATGACGATTGCAATATAATTATCAAATACTCCTCTTAGTATGCAGTCCACCCTCAATAAATGTTACACCTATAAGTGTTAACCCTCTTTAAAATTAATGTTAACTCTCTTCTACTCCCCACATATTGCACACTATAAATGTTAAACGTGTTAACTATTAACAAAATGGTACTCCCGTCTTTGTAACTTTGACTCTATAAATGTAAACTATTGAAATACAACCATACTATTCCATTTTATAATGACTTGCGATCTAGTTTTGGTGTCATTCGAAGGTACATGCAATCACGTTTTTGTTTTGTGTCCAAATATGTGGGTTTATGGTGTAGATTGAGAAATATTTGCAAGTTGGGCATGCATATGAATCTCACCAAAAAACCATAATTGATCCATACTTCACCCGTGATTTGTGAACTTGATATTCAATAAAGTTTTGTTGGTTTTGCAATTGTATGAATAGTATTCTCCCACAAGGACTCTTCACAATTGCTTATATTTATTAATGTCAAGATTTTTATTACTCAAAAAGTAATTTCATAATTGTTAATTGTTAACTTTGATCCACTCCCGAGGGTTAACATTTATAGAGGGTAGATTATAGTATGTATCATTATCGATTCATTCCATATGTGTAGATTACTAAAATTATAAAACTAATACAGTTTCAATGTTTGATTCTAGCAAATCTTACGGGGGACCATTAAAATAAAAACCATCATTATTCGAGTTGGCGGAGGTGTTACATTTGTGCAGTACCTTAGGCTATAACCATTATTGAGTGTCCTCAATAATGGTTTGGGATAGGTGGCTAAAGGACACCCACTTGCGAGGCTTATGGACCGTCGATGGGCCAGAGGCGCTCCAATGGCCCAGATTGGGTATGCGTTTGGGGCATGGAGCGCCGCCGCTCCACGTGGCGGCCATGCGTCCATCGAACACGAAAGGCCGGACCCATTCCCGAATGGGTCCCACCCTTTCGTGTCTTTTTCCCCTCCCACATTCTCTAACCCCTTCCCTCCGCTCCTTCTTTCTCTCTCTCACCTCCGCGCCAAGCTTCCACCCTTTCCCCGACGCATCTTCCCTCTCCCCTTCTCCTTTCTCTCCTTCTCTCCTTGTAGCGCCGCCCTCGCTAAGCGGCGCTTTTCCTCATTGTTGTTCTCTCTGATTCTTCTCCTCTTCTCCTATACCTCCCTCTGGTCCATTGAGAGTGAAGCATTGAGTGTATTGTGTGCACATTGAGTGTATTGAGTGCGCATTGAGTGTATTGTGTGCATTAAGAGTGTAGCATGCGGTTTGTAGTTTTGTTTTTGTATCAAAGCGTTTGCTTTGAATCAACAGAATGTCTTTGTGTTTGTGAATTGAGTGCATTATTTCTGGTGTGTGAGTTTCAGGTGTTTGAGTTTCAGGGTTACATTGTTTGTGAGCAATCAGTGTATATTCGCATAGCTTGTTTGTGAGTGATTGTTCAAGCTTTATTGTGAAAGCTTGATTGTGAAAGCTTGATTGTGATTGATTGTGAAGAGTGAGAAGTTTGTTCCTGAGTGTTTGTGAGAACTACATCAGTTGTCCAGTTCCTTTTTAGTTTTGGAGAAATTATAGTTGTTCAGAGCGTTTTCAGTTTTCCAGATTCAAGCCTTTCTACAATCAGCAAGTAAGACCAGCTTGTTGGAACAGCTTCCAACAGCAGGTTCTTCATTAGGTTGCAAAGAAAGGTATTTTCTTAACCCAACTCATTTAGTGTTTCGCAGCATCTACAATGCATAAGCATTGTATATGCTGCGCAAACACATTGTAGAGAACTCATTATTCATAACAGTTTGGAGAGACGACTCAAACCTCACTCTCAAAACTCTTAAGCCCACTCTAAATATAGTATATGTTGCATAATTAACAATGTTAATGGTTTCGGTCGGTCGACCGAAACCAGCTGCAGGGTTTGGGTCGAGCGACCCAAACCCTGCAGCTGGTTTCGTTCGACCGACCCAAACTACCTGCAGCTGGTTTGGGTCGGACGACCCAAACCCTTGAGCTGGTTTCGGTCGAACGACCAAAACCAGCAGCGCAGTTTGGGTCGCTCGGCCCAAACTCTGCAGCTAGTTTCGGTCGATCGACCGAAACCAGCAGCACTGTTTGGGCTGAACAATCCACACTAATCTGCAGGTTTCGGTCGAGCGACCAAAACCAGCTGCAGAGTTTGGGTCGAGCGACTCAAACTATTGACAATTTTAGACCCATAAAAGCAAACTCCAGAAGAGTATGGGTCGCTCGACCCAAACCTCATGACGAGTTTGGGTGGAACGACCCAAAGTCCCAATCACATGCTACATGATAATATATAAAAGGACTAGATGCCATAGATAACTTATATGTAAGGACACAAAGTTTGGGTCGAGCGACCCAAACTATGCGTGTTTTTCTGCTATCTATAACAAAATATTTTAATCTTACAGAAGACAACTCATACATCTAAAAAACAACGAAATATCTAACCTCTATCACATTACACGATATCTTTGAGTGAGTAATTGTTACTAAAAACACAAATGTGCTCAAAAGAGGGTTAATAGTTTGGGTCGCCCGACCGAAACTAACATATCTACCTCTCCTTGCAGATGCCTCCCAAGAAAAGACATGGAGAACGATGGTTGGAGCTGGCACCATTCGAGATAGTCGAGGAGTACGAGACACCGACGGATGAGTCCTACGTGCCAAAGGAGGACATTCTCGTCGCATGGTCTTTTTCTGTGGTCAAGGCAGCCCAATTCAAAATTTTGCTCGCCCTCAAAGTCGGCACATAAGAGTCTTTCACATGGGCTCTTGTGACAGGATGGGAGGTTTCATCGGTCCAGGCTCTAGGAGGACATGTGGACATCATCCTGGAGAATTCATCCCAACAAACCGCGCATGTATTCATGAAGGACGTCGCCCAGCCGTTTGATCCTGCGTACTTGAGGGAGCAGTGCGCGGAGCCGGAGGTCATCAAACCGGAGGCCATCTTCGTGGATGGAGCCACTTCAATCACCAAGATTGCCACGAGATTCACAAAGCTGAAGCAGGCAATCAACGCGATCAACAAGGAGGCGCAAAGCAAGTCAAAACCTGCTGTCGCGACGAGGCGCAAATCAACTGTCGAAGAGGGCGCAGGGTCGTCAAGACCTCAAACATTGAGGAAGCCCCGTCCGGTACCCGCTGACTCCAGGAGAACAACTCCTACAGCAACCCCGGCGGATAGCGAGGCACCAACGCCATCCCAAAGCCGGCAGACTACACCGTCCAAGAGACAAAGAGAGTCGTCCTCTGCCATGACAGAGGAGCCTGTTTCGCCTGAGCTGAAAATGCCTAAGGCCGGAGAAGAGGTGGAGCCGGAGGAGATCACGAAGATCAATGAGACCTTCGAGACAAAGTGCTTACAGTACTTTTTTATGGGCAGGGAGTTCATGTTTAAGGTGAACATCTCCCAATGCCACCTTGCTCCCCCGGAGATGTGCGTTCGTGCGAAGGAAGACGCATATGTGGAATGGCTTCTCACCAAGATGCTTGGAGACCAGTTCAAGTTCGACAAGCAGACTCTTGTTCTCATGCCTCAGGGGCACAAGAAAATGCCCACACCAGATATGTGGGACACCATAGCAAAAGGCGATTTTTGGCTGATTGACGGTCAGCACAGTGTCGAGGCAGCTAAGAAACTGCAGACCAAGACCAATTGGGATGACCCCAATCGGCTAAAGGAGAAAGTGAAGGTATGGGACGCGCTAGTCGTTTGGTCTGACGACGAAACGCGGCTCAGCGACATATCCCGCTATTTCAACAAAACGAATAAGTTGCGGCCATACCAGGCATCGTGGATTCGCAACATCATGGCCTCGCGGGAGGTGTGGGAGTTCTACGGAAGACCTCAAAGAGAAAGGGAGAATGCGAAAGCCAAGAATCCCAAGTGGGAGGTGAGATTTCATAGGCACCCCATAGTTTGGGTCGAGCGACCGAAACTGCTACATAGTTTCGGTCGCTCGACCCAAACTTCTGGATTTCTTCTTCATATTTCTGCTTCATATTTCCTCTGTAAGTGGACAGTCCATACTCTTAACTAATACAGATTCTGTGCTCTTATGCAGCAATTCAAGTACCACATGATCAACAAGTTTTCTTCGATCGACAATTCAAGCCGCAAGCAGAAGAAGTACAAAGAGCTGAGAGGAGAGATCTACTTGATCACATCAGCCGATGCGGTTTGGCAGAAACGGAAGACCCTGTTCGAGAGGCACGAGACCGGGGATCTTATCGATCCCGACACGCTCGAGAAGTACAACAAGGTCCCCAAATTCAAACCGCTGAGACCTCTTCTGAGAGAGTTCTTCAGAAGTCTGCAGGGTCTTATGGAGTCCGAGATCGAGAAGGCGGCAACCCACATGTTGCACAACAAGAAGACTGCAAAAAGACTTTGGGACCATCCGAAAATCGTCTTCACCAAACCGAAGTCCTTTGTTCCTTCGTGCTACACATTGAAGGAGTGGGCAGAATATAGGAAGAAGAAGACGACAATCGTCGAGGAGCTGCACAAGCTAGTTCCCGAAAAACTAATATTCAAGGAGGACGAGATGAACGAGGTGAACTGGAGAGCGTTCAAGGCTGAATACAACTTCACCAGTGCATCAATGGCGGCTCTGATGAGGGAGGCGGGAGAAGACTTTCTGAAGTCAAAAATGGTGAAGAACAACAAGAACCTGCCTCTTCCCGCCCACACCATGCTTGCCTTCTCCAACTTCATAAAGGAGAAGAGGATTGTTAGTTTCGAAGGAGACGCGTTTTTCAACCCTGTCTCCTTCAAGCCACTCAAAATCCAGGGGTGGCCGGGCGTTGAATCCAGGAAGCAAATACGAGTAAACGCTGCGGAACGGTTCCCCTTTGGCCTAATAGACTTCCGCAATATTCCTGGCCATGAGTTTGAGGGCACAATGAGCACACCCTTCTACGGGGAGTTCATGCCTAAGTTCTTGGACTATGCCAGCCCCAGGCTCAGGGAGGTTGATGTCTGGTTGTGGATAGTAGAGGACAGGCGAGCAGAGCAAGTGTTTGAACTTGTTCAGAAGTTGCAGCCTGACTACGCGGTGTCCAAGTCGCACTACGTTCCTGCACCGGCAGAGGGGGTGTACACAACACTCAAGGACAAGAAAACTAAAGTCCTGAGCTTGTTGTGTTTGTACTTTGTTTTCAAAGCAAACCTGTTGAAGGACCCCAACCACCCCCTAACCCGAATGGAGAAACTGTTCCAAGTTCGGGACGGCATGGGTGCAAGCAAGTCATTGTACGACGAGGCGAAGTATGCAATGTACCCTGCGGACGAGTTGCGGATGGAATTCTATCTGCGAATAATGAGGGCTCTGACGAGGAGAGGGGACGCTATATTCAACATCTTCGGCGGCACCAAACCCATCTTCGCTGGCATGGTGAGCTCTCTCGCACTATTTGATGAGCTAGTTTGGGTCGAGCGACCCAAACTATGAGCACTCCTAGTTTCGGTCGCTCGACCCAAACTATAAGCACTCCATGCTTTCCTGTTTGCATTGATATTTTGAGCTTTCGATAATATTGTATGCCATCTAACATATCAAGTGTGGTTATGCAGATGCTGGGCCTGAATGTCTACAGCTATGTGGACGCCTCTGACCTGCAATTCTACAAGAACCAGAGATCATTGGCCAAGAAGATGGACATATTGGACTGGATTCCTGGGAGCTACGCCGAGGAGATTGTGGAAGGGGGTGAGAGCCCATAGGATAGGGCTAGGCGTGTCAACCCAGCCGAGTTGGCCATGATGGTTCCTTATGCAGCACCAGAGCCTCTGGTCCAAGTGCATCCAGGTCAGTCTTCTCGAGGGCCTCGTGACGAGGAGGGGGAGGAGGAGGGGGAGGAGGAGGAAGAGGGAGAAGAGCCTAGGCAGGAAGGCGAGGTTGAAGAAGGGGCAACGGGCTTCACTCAAGAATCTGAAGCCCCTCAACGAAAGAAGGCAATGCGGATTGCAACTCCGCAGAGTAAGTTGGTGCCCGTCCTCACAGTGGACGATGCGCGCGACATGTACTCGAGGGATGCGACTGAGGTTTTCAGGGAGAGGAGGAAGATCAAGGGCAAGAAACTCTATAGCGACTATGCTGTAGAGGAGACAATTGCCATCAGCAGCGAGGACGAGGACGACATGGAGCTCGCGAAACGGCTCAGGTCGGACCCTCCCTCTCCCGGTGCCTTCGCAGGGATGGTGAGGGTGAAGCCCGAGGTTCTCACCGTCCAAGAGGTGAACGAGAAGATGTTGAGGGAGGAAGAGCAGCGCATCCGCTTGCAAAGGGCCGCTGCCGAAGAACCCTCGGTGCGGAACGAAGTTGCAGAGCTGAGGGCGATGTTGTTGGAGCAACAACGCCAACGAGCGATGGCGCAACCACCGCCTAGCATTGACATGATCACGCAAGTGATCCAAGGCATGTGGGCGCAGGGCATGATGATGGCCCCCCCGGGCTCGTTTCCACACTTGCCCCCCAACTTCCCTCCTCAGAGCATACCTCCACCGTCGGGTTCGCAAGGGTCATTCAGCTTCCAGCACATGGTTGGACCCCACGTGCATCCTTATGCACCGGTCCAACAAGTAGATGACCCCAACCTCTGGCGCCAGGCCGGGTCTTCTAGACCCCTTACCCCCCCACCACTACGGCCGCCACTGGTCCTGCCACCCCCTCATCAGCAGGACGACCCGCACATGTTTGGGTCGTCCGACCCAAACCCAGCCCCCCTCGCAATGCAACAAGGCCCACCTCAGGATGGGGGGGAGTTTGGGTCGGACGACCGAAACCCCGTGGCCGCTCAGTCCTCAGTGGACCAGCATGGGTCTGACAAAGACTCACCCATGCCAGATGTTGAAGGTCCCCAAGGGCCTGGTGATACCTCTACACCTATCCCAATCGATGAACCTATGCATGCTGCACATGCGGAGGTTGGGTTAGGTGAAGGGCCTGACACTGAACGCTTGCAGGAGAAGGGTACTGACAACGTCGGAGAAGGCGTTGGCGAGAGAGGAGGACCGGCGGTGGCGGTGGAGCCTTCCATGGCGTCCAGGCATGACCAGGGCGAGGTAATACACTGAGACCTCCCCAGTTTCGGTCGCCCGACCCAAACTCCTGGTCCTTTGTCTTGTTGCCCTTGGTCATGTCTTCCTTAGCTAGGAGGAACTGCCCCCACCCAGGTCCACCCCGCTGTCGAATCCCTTCACCCCCGTTCCTTTTCTGCCACGCTCGCAACCGTCGCCCCGGCCCCCGCGATTTTATTCGGAACATGGAGGCGCGCACACAATTTTGTAGATTGTCTTAGGATAGTTTGAGCGGCTCGTTCAACGCGGCTTCGCCCCCCCCACTGGGGATTTTGTACATAGAGCATTGTAACAATAAAATTATCTTTTGTGCCATTATGATTGTATTCGTGTTCAAATGCATATTGTGTCCTCTTGCCCCCCTTCCCCCCCTTTGGATTTGTATGGCCACCTATGTATAGTGGTTCTTGTATTTTGCACATAAATATATATACGTATTTTTTTCTAATTGGACATAGAATGACATAGTCTTCCCCCGCCTTATCTCGCTCGTCTTCACAGGGATCGGAGCTTAGCGTCGCGGCTCCCCGCCGGTCCTCTCCAAGAAGCGAGGAGGGTAGCGCGATGGCCCCACCCCCTTTACCCGCGCGGCCTTTGCAACCTAAGACCCGTTTCGTCGTACTAGACCTCAACGGGGTCTTGGTGCAATGCGTGTATTGTCCAAGGGTCCCCACGGTCCCCTACTGCAAGCCCGAAGACGCGAATTACGATGGGCCGCCCACGTACATCAAGAGCAAGCTCGTCCACCTGCGGCCGGGTCTTCGGCGCTTCCTACAGACCATCCAAAGAAAATGGTGGGTGGTCGTGTGGAGCTCCATGACGGCCGAGAACACCAATGCGGTCGTGGAGTTCATTTTCAAGGGCATCGAGCCCCCCTGCTTAGTCCTAGCACAGGATGCATGTAAAACATTGTACACATCGGACCGCAAGACTGTAAAGAAACCGAACAACCCCGCGTCCCCCCAATACCTCAAGATCCTTAGACTAGCTTTGTGGGACCAGCGGCCGTCTTTGATAGGCGTCCCCTACGACGTCCGTCCCACCCGCGAGAACACTCTCATGGTGGACGACAGCGCTGCCAAAAACGTTTTGAACCCTACGGCCAGCTTCATAGTCTGCCCTACGTGGACGATCGAGAAAGTCCGGGACAAATTTTTGTTAGACCTTGGTAAATACCTGCTAGAGCTCACGGGTAGTGGAATGGAGGTACAGGACTATCTTAGGCATAATCCCTTCGGCGAGAGGCGCTTGGAACCTCAAGACCATTTGTACAATGAGTTGGTCACTCACGCGAAATATAACAAGCTCCTTTGACTTGTCTATTATGTTTGTATGTATGTATGTGCGTGCGTTCACAAACTTTTGTGTAAATTATATGCTTCACATGTATCTCGATTTTCACACGCTCTATCTCTCCCTCTTCCCTTGGGTTTTGTTTTGTCCCCATTTTGGCGCCAGCCCTTGGAGCCCTCTATTGATGTCGTCAGTGAGTCGAACTTGGAAAGCTTCATCTACGAGACCGTTTACGACGCCGCGTCTACCATCGACTACTCAAAGGAGCCTCTCGATGCCGGTGTCGTCGATAGCCCCCCGCCCAAGCAAATCTTCCGACAATCGCCGTCCCCGTCACCGCTCAAGGGCGTCGATCGCGACTCTGTCCGTCCGTCTCCCACTAAACCAACTGGGGGTATTACACCTCAACGGCGGCTATGTATGGACGCGCGACCTACGAAGAGCGCATCCCTACCTACTCCCTCGCGGGACGCCTTGCCTTCACCCGCGAATTCGGACGCAAATGCCCGTCGTGCCAAGGTAAGGCCCCCCTTCCCATTGGTGTACCATACGTTACAATCGTTCTATCCTTAAGCGATTTGTGCGACATGTTTAGGTCTTTCTACCCAAACTAACACATGTTCGCGTGTTTTCTAAAATCGGTGGCAGGTACCTAAACCTCCGCGGTCGCTCGAGGCCATTGCGCTGGAGCGAGAGTACGCCATGATGAGGAACTCCAGACAATCTACTTCATCGGTTTCGAATTCCTCCTCCTATAGTTCGGGCGGTCGACGGAACCCTACATGTATTATGGTAGACTCGCATCCAAAGCACGGCTACAGTCGCGGAAATGAGATTTTCCGGAACATTGCGGCGATGCGAGCAAAAGAAGCGGCGGCAAAAGAGAAAGATGCAGTCTCCAAGTCTAGATAGCCATCGTATTTGTAGCGTTGCACGTGGACGGGATAATCTTAGACGATACTATCCAATGCATTTGTGGCATTGGCATGCTATTCAACTTACATGCCATATGTTGTATATTCTATTTGCAATAATATGAGTGTTATAAGATTTCCCTTCAATACGGTCTATGGTTTGGGTTCCCCTACCCAAACTATCACAAATATCAATTACCATATTTTGCATGCAATATTACATTTTACTTGCAATACGGTCTATGGTTTGGGTTCCCCTACCCAAACTATCACAAATATCAATTACCATATTTTGCATGCAATATTACATTTTACTTGCAATACGGTCTATGGTTTGGGTTCCCCTACCCAAACCATCACAAATATGAGTTATTAATGGAATTCTTGGTATGAACACCCGCTTGAAAGTGTTGGCAACCAATATGTGTTCCATTTTATCCTTGTTCTTATGTTTGTAAAGGTCTCAAAATACCCGAAAAGTCTCAATTTAACGAATATAGTGTTGTTGTGTTTGTAAACACAATAATAACGTGTTTTTAAACACGATGGAGGATCGAAGTTGGAGGATGCCGGAGGACGAGCCGGATGCACCCGGCAGGGTGCACAAATGGCCCCCTAAGCGGCAACGACATTCCGATGTGGGATCAGGAAGTGCTTCGGGAACGGGAGCCAATATTACCCCCCGTTCAGATACTACCGTTCCCGTCCGCCCAAATGCCGGTGCCCCTACGAGCAGCCAAGGAGGGGCTTCCGCGGCCTCAGGGTCGTCGAGTAGGAGCGGGAAACCAAGGGTAAAGTTCTCGGATGCGATAACGGCAAAGGTCCACCAAGCCATAGTTGACTGGTATTTGAGGAATGGGGAGGCCGGCATCAAATTCCGTTTTTTGGAGCAGCCGAAACACAAAAGGGTTGAGATAATTAAAAGGGACATGGAGGTTGCTATTCGACAGGAAGTGGATGGCCCCGAGTTTAGCGGTGATAGGAATCTTGCGGGGTTCGATTCATGGGTGAAGAATAAGGCCCAAAATGGTATTTTCAACCTCAAGCAATTGGTTGAGAACATGTTCCCGGAGGGCGAAACAGGCGAGGTGTTGAGCCCTCGAGCTGTAAGAATCCGGGAAATATTTTTGTGGTGGGATCCCGTGGCCAAAGGATTGTCCAAGACGGCCTCCAAAATAATTCCTTGGAAGGCGGAGAAATTGGAGAAGTGGCTAAGGGTGTCGGGCCCATGCCAACTATTGTGGATTCCCGATACGGCAAATGTCGTGAGTTTGAAGAGCATTAAGAAGGTGGGGGGTTACAGGGAGGTGAGGAAGGTGAGGATCGAGGGCGACGATCGTCTCCCACCGGAGATTACGTGGGCTGAAAAGACCCCAAAGACGTCGGATAGGCAAAAAGCTCGTATCCAAGTAAGTGCGGAGGCATGCGTTTTAAAGAGCACGCATCCAGGTTTCATCAAGTTTTGGTTAATTAACAGTGTGTCCAATGCGGGCTATACACTATGGTGGAACGGGGGCACTCTACGAGAGATGTTCATCCGGGATAGAGCCCACCGCCCAAATGCCAACATTTTGACAATGGACGCAACCGATTGGCAACTCTATGACCAAGTCCAAAAGTTCCGGGCGAAGAGGGTAAAGTTGGCTTGGGCATTGTTATGGATCATGGAGGCTTTGCACGCTGCAAATGTGCAACACAACAATCTATCCATTGACAACATTATGTTGCATTGGGAATCGGACGGGAGCCTCAAGATTGGGGTGTGCGATTGGGGATGTGCAACGCATTCGGGTGAGGATGTCCTATCGCTATGGCATGCGGAAACCGTAGAAGCGAAGGAAAAATTGAGGAAGGAGAAGTTTTGGGTGGCGCCGGAACTGTTTTACATCCAAAACAGGAGACACCAGGATCCCGATGTATATTACACCGCGGAGGCTGAGTGTTATGCGGTCGGCATGATTGCTCGACAACTTTACAATGATGGTGATGACCGAATATTCTTTGCCAATGAAGGAAGGAAAATTTGGGATGTCACTTTGAGTGCATTGACCTACGAGAACATGTCCAACCGCATTTCATTGACCATCGCTAAACTACGGATGCAGATGCCGTTTGTGGGGTGGGATGAGCCCATAGACTGCTGGAGAACTGAGGTTAACGATAGTGTTTAGTCTGTTTAGTTCTTTAGGCAACATCGTAGGGGTTAAGGTAGTATGCGTGTATCATTGATATGGACAACCTTGTATATTTTTTATATCTTTACGATATACTTGTTTTAATACAACGCGGTTTTTTTTTCTTCTACATATCATTGTTGGCTTTAATCACATTTTTCCTAAACTACTTCCATCCATCCATATTCCACTATACCCAAACCATTAAAATTTACCCCAACAAACATATGATGTTGACTACATTTGTCTGTTAATAGTATCAGTCGACGGCAATGGTCGACTGCTACAACTGCAGTCGACTATCTTCGTCGACGGCCAACATAGCAGTCGACTACCAACCATGGTCGACTGCCAATGTAGCAGTCGACTACCAACCATGGTCGACTGCCAATGTAGCAGTCGACTACCATGGTCGACTGCTATGTTGGCCGTCGACTGCTACATTGGCAGTCGACCAAGGTAATCGACTGCCTAAATATCAGTCGACGGTGGTAGTCGACTGCTACATTGGCAGTCGACTACCATGGTCGACTGCTACATTGGCAGTCGACTACCATGGTCGACTGCTACATTGGCAGTCGACTACCATGGTCGACTGCTACATTAGCAGTCGACCATTGTAGTCGACTGCTAAGTTAGCAGTCGATTAAGTGGTCGACTGCCTATATAGCAGTCGACCATGGTAGACGACTGCCTGTATTGATGTCGAAATAATTACTTATCTGAAGAAAAAAAATCCCATTAGTAATTTTTTTTTACTACAGTAACGTCCGTTTGGCGTCACACCCTGGACGTGACGCGACGTGACGCGTTTAGGCCGCGTAACGTCCATTTGTACATCCCTATTTCCACCAATTTGGTGCACACTTTGTATCAAATGCAAAGCATTGGCACCATACCTTTGACTTCCTCCAAAAAACAATTGGATCCAAAAACTTATAAACGATGTGAAAAGAAGTTCGTCGAAACTTGATATCCTTTGATACGACCAATTTTTTGGATTACATGTACAATGTAAGTTCACCAAACTTTCCCTACTAAGTTTTTTATGTCTATTCATCTTCTCATCCCATCTATATATACTCATAATTTGTTGAATTATTTATTTCATTGTTTAGCAAGAACTTGCTGAGGCTAGCGATATTGTTCTCAACCATTATAATGACATCCATCCCCTTGAAAAAACATTAGAAGAAAATTCAAAAGCAATGTCCATAGCTGTCAACAAAAAATGTGCAATGTTGTCTTCTGGTTTTACAAAATAACTAGTCATTGCTGACATCAATCTCACACTTGTTTTCCTTGAATAAATTAAGCACCACTGGGGTTTGTTTTCAGTGCTTGAAATATTACAAGAGAAACTTCATCGTGTTGCCGTCAGTAATGTGGATGCCAAAGTCAAAGTCGGATGACTCAAGCTTTGGAATGGCGATATATTTGACAAAGATGCATTGCATTTCCCAAAATCGCCCCTCTCTAATTTTGTACTTGCTAATTGGTTATCGAAGTCTACATATTGGGTACAGTTGGAAAAAAAACTAATGAAAAGCTTCACAATATTCTTTCATCTCCTCTTGAATTGCCAACAAATGTTCCTACTCTCTCCAAGTATATCCAAACCTGGAAGTTTACGGCTTTTAATTCAATATTTTATCGTGAATTCAAAAGCGGAAAAGTAAAAAAATACAACACTTGGGATGAACAACCTAATATTGATCTTGCTATGAAACGTGTATTATATAGGTACAACCTATTCTTTACTTTTTGTTTAATTTTTTATTATATTTGTTAAATGATCATCCAATATTTGGCTCATAATATTTTTGTGTGTATGTATTTCCAATATGTTTTGATTCCGTACAAATACGTTATAGGGGAACCTCGTTTTTTTCCAAATTGGCGTGACATGGGTGCAAAACATTCATGCATGTACACTACCGAGATTTGTTTGAATTGGTCGCTCCCGCACTACGAGGATTATGGTTGGTATCTTGATTGTCCCAAGGATGCATGCCCGTCAAATGAGAAGGCAATCCGCAATATGAATGATACAAAGAAAATAGATCCTCGTGATACTACAATTCTGCAAGCGCAAATTGTACAACTCAAACTTCGAGAGTCAGGACCAAAAGAGACAAAACGTCATAAGAAAATACTTGTTCATGAAAATAAAATACAAGCTCAATCAAAAATTTCACAACCTGAAGAACTTATTGTTCTTTCCAATGATTTGGATAAGAATACATTCCGAGGTGAAAGTTCAAAATCTGGGTGCGATGTAATAGAATTTCATTACTCTAGCACCTATGACGCTATTCATCGTACACCAACGAATGTTTTGATAAAAGAGTTATTCATACTGAAGAATTTTTTCACGCTCTCTTTTGCTCGATCTTCTGCTGTTAAGAACAAGTATGAAGGGGCAGATGTCGGCCCCCCGAGTGGATCCAATAGCGGGCATTTATTACAAATGTAAGTAATCTTTATTTTATATTTTATCTATTAAATTTAATTCTATTTTTATTTAATTTTGTTTTCATTATTTATTTCATGATGTATTATAATATTCCATATCAATGACAATCGGGAATTTTATGTCATGGGAAATCCATCCCCCTTCGCTATTGACTTGGTTTTTCTCCAATTCCCCGACGGTCTTGACTTCAACCTCTCAAATAGACCTATTGAAATTCCTCTATGGAATAAATATGACAAGAACTGGATGATTACAACAATGTCCTTGTGCAAGTCCATTTTGTCTGACGATGGCGTCCTCATAGTATTTTCTGCTATCGATATGCAAACCAAAAAGGTTTTGAATTCAACCTTAAACAATGGCAACATGAAAGTTCTTAGGACTTTTATTTGTCTGAATTCGTACATTGTTTTCAAGGATCCGGAGTGTCCAACCTACACCTTAAATTTTACACATCACAATAGTTTTTATGTAGTTATTTTGATGTTCTTTGTATTATATAAAATCTAAACACAATTTATTATTTTTTGCAGACTCCGACATTTATGGTTCATGTCTTGGTAAGGGATTTTACTACCACAAAATCCACGAGACAACCAAAATCCACGTTTTTTGGTACCGGATTGGAAAGCAAAAACTTGCTTTTTAATTTTGTGGATGAGAAAAACATGTTTCTTCATAAATCGGGAAGACCTTGGATGGGGCTACATAAAAAATCGCCGCATTTTTTTCAAGACCTCATTGAATTGTTTACACCAACAAATGGACGCGTTGTTGATTTGACATGTTCCACTGGAGCTTCTATCCTGGCAACCCGTGCATGTGGCAGACATCTTCTTGTATTCAAGGGTGATAATGACATGTTTGAACACATATTGAAACCACTTTTGGAAAAACTTCCGAAAGAGGGGTCATCTAAGGAGAATATTCAAGATCTTACAGGAGAAGATGATGACCTATCGAATGAGGAGATGCTTGAATTTGAGTGTAAGTAAGTTTTAATACAATAATTGTTGATTCAATTCATTCATTTCATTAAATTTAATAGCTCATTTTTATTACGTCTAATTTATTTACATATTTGATCAATTTGTTTTCAAGAATATGACAAGAAAGAGGAAATGTCTCCCATTTTGGGCACATAGACAATTCCTACGAAGTCCAAGCCGTAACCCGCGTCTCCCATCATATGCTGAGAATGTTGCAATTGCAATGTTAAATATCAAAGATTCAGATCCAAATGAAGAATCTTGCTCCAAAATCAATTCGCAATGTATAGGTGTTCAAATATATATAGATGACGAGGCAAAAGATAATAACATGTCCAGTGCTACTAGCGATGAATAAATATTTGGATTTCATGTTATTTATCCTCCCCACCCCTCTTAGCACTGCCCCCTTCAATGCATAGAAACACTAAACATTATGATCGGCGGGTTTTGGATTTCTTAGATTTAGAGGATGATTCATGTTCAAGATCCATCACAACAAGTTCTAGTGATGGTTAGTTCTTTGGTAGCACTTGTTCAAGTACCATAACCGAGGTTTTTATTTTTGTCATCATTTTTTCAATATACTTCCATTTATATCTTGGAGTTACACATGTTTTCTATCCACTTTTATCTTCCTTGCATTTTCTATGTTTGTATTGTATTATTGACTTATTGCAAAATTAAGTATTTCTTGTAATATCTTGTGTTTTATTTTTCAAGTTGGTCTTACTATGAATGTCAATGATAATTATTATTATCATGTCATAAGGGATGCAATACAATTATTAAAATTTCTATATGATACATATATATGCTCATTGTCGTTTTCACTTCTCAATGTTCATTTCTCACTACTCCTAATCTAGAATTATGTTGCTTATTCTCCCCACCCTTCTTATTTTTTAACCCTACAATTGTGCCAAAATACCACGGTTATAGGATACCATTGGGCCTATTACCAAATATTTTTCCAACCTCACTGCTCACAAGATAGCACTCCCCATATATGGCCTACCAAAATGTATGTCAAATGTTGTCACATAATTGCCACATGACATGTTTGGCCCAAAAGCATTTTCACTAAAGAATGCATACATTACGTGCATTGGTGAAAAACTCATTAATGCCCTCAATGATAAAGGAAGACTTGGAAAGATATACAAAGGATTAGTACTACACATACTTGCTAAACACAGAGGGGCACAAAACCTAACACATATCTTACATCATGATTGCACACGATCACCAATCACAAGAACCCTATTTCTACTCAAAACAACCAGTGGAACCCACCTCAAAAGCACACTTGATGAATTCCTCCTCACCCTATGTCACTAGAAACACAATGGATGGTACAAGCAAGAAATGTACCAACACTAACCCCAACACTATCACTAAAATATCTACACAAACTACTACTACACAATATATTTGAACTAAAACATATAACAAACCCCAATGGAACACATTTAATGAGCTATGATGAATTTCAACATTACTACAACACCCCAACAAAAATAGAGAGAGTTGCATTAGAATATGCCAAAACACTCTTCTGTGAACCCTCATGCCACAACCATTATACAAATCCTTGCCTAACACACACGGCATCAAATACCCTGAAAATGAATATAAAATACTAAACCATAACTTAAACATAAGACCACATGAACACTACACCTACCCCCCACCTCCACCACCATTAGTCCACCCCAAACCACCTTCATACATCCTCAAAGACCCAAAACGCTTTCCAATACATAATATACTAAACGACCGCCCCAACACTACAAAGACAAATACAAAATCACGAAAATGTATACGTCTCATCTATGCCAATGGTCTCTTTCCAAATGAAACAATTTGCAACAAATGGCTACCCCAAAGATATTTGTCTCCTTGGAATAACCAAAACACCATGAACCATAACATCCTACTCCTCACACAATATTGTACCCAAAAACAACACCTACATTTTACTCACATTCTAAATTCAAACTTCCACCAAGAACAAATGAAAGATACTAGATACATTCCACCACCACAAATCATACCCCTATGTATGAGGCCAAACCCACCACCCTTAAGCGTCCTAGTCCGGGTGATGGTTTTGAGAATCACATGTGTAATATAAAAACTTGTAGTAACATGGAATGTACGTTCTACCTTGATGGACTTACAACTTACTTCAAGTCATGACATTTTATTAGTGTGACTCTCTTGCATAGGTACATCCTTGGTTTTCTCAAGAGTCCACCCCACCGTCTTTGCCACGCATGCCCTCAAAGATTTCTCTCTTGCAAACTTGGTCCTGGCTGACGATTCTTCACTAGTGCATGACACCTTGCTGAGGCTATGGCTTGTTGATTCCATGAGGCACATAAGTCTTTAATATAAGTGTTGAAAAACACTTATAACTTATCATCGCCTCCTCTTCCACAAGTCCCTCACAACAACTTCCCAAATTCACACCTTAATGCAACTATGAATCTAAATATCGCAAGTTTAAATACTATGAGAATAAATACTATAAGAGTAAGTACTATAAGTCTAAATACTATAATTCCCAACACTAGAAGTCTAAATTCTAGAAGTCTAAATACTAGAGCTATGCACTTGTTTCTAAATGCTTTTAATCTAACACTACATCTAACAATGCAAAGCTAACTTCAAGACTAATTGACCTTGGCTCTTCATCTTGAAACCTTGCACACACACGTGCCCCTCTCTTGCTTTCCACACACCCACACTTATAACACATGGGGTGCCAATTATTAATGCTAGTCTCTTGAATAGGTAGAGCATTGGCCTTCAAGTCTCTACAAGTATCTTCAAGTCCCTACAAGTCTCTATGAATTCTACTAATTCCACTAACCTTCTACTAATTCCCACACAACTCTAACTCTAACACTCAATTCTATGAGAGGAACGACAAGAGGGAGAGAGAGAGAGAAGGAGAGGGGAAGGGGTGCCAAAGGAGCACGAAGGAAAGAGAGAGTGAATAGGAACCCAAGTGAGTGAAGAGGGTGAGAGAGAGGAAAATATAGGGGGAGGGAAGGGGTGAGCACCCCTCAAAGCTCAAGATAAGCCCCTCGATCCTCTCCTACTTTGTAGGCTCTCATCCTATCCTTTAAGCCTTCAACTCTTAAACCAACAACATAGATCATAATTCAAACGGGGGAGGAAGAGAGAGAGAGAGAGGGAGGATAGGAGAGAAGGGGAGGAGAGGGCATCCAACCACAACCCTTTAAACTTTCTCCTACTTAGTAGGACCTTATCCTATCCACTAACTCCTCACCCTCTAAACCAACAAGAACATGTTCTAATTCAAACATTTAAACCCAAGGCCCTTCCCCTTGCCTCATCAAACACTACTCCTCTAATCAAAACACTCCCTCATGCCACTAATCCTCTACTTAACCACACAAAATGGCTTAAGGCCTAAACCTAAATCCACGCTAAGCCTCACTCTTTTTATACTTTTGATTGTTTCAATAACACTCCAATTGCAATTCTAAGTAGATCCTAAACATAAAACAAATATGAGCAACCATTTTGGGCTCATACTATGCCACATTCACATCCACGAATGTAACCCATAAGATGACATTGCCTATACTCAAAGTACCATCCAAACCCAACATGGTTTGACACACATTTACGACAACACTGGCCGACATCTGATCACTACCCTTGAACTACGACTAAAATCCCGGGGAGTGCACTTAATGCTAAGACTAGGAATCACGTGAGTGCGTACTTTTGACCCCCCTATGTATGTACTAAGAAATCATTTAAAATTTGTTAAAATAATATGAAGTTGTTAAACACAATCTAAAGTTCTTGTTGTATAAATTTCAAAAAAATACTCACTTGTAAATATTTTTAAATTGATTTTTGAAGCGAAAAACAACACATTTCAGTTCAAACTTCTATAATTTTTTTAATAAGATTTTAAAAACTTTTGGTCCTGAAATTTACACCAAATGATAGATATATACGTAATGATTTAGCACCTAAAAAATCTTAGTTTAAAAAATATTTCAAGGTCAAGTACATAGGGGGGTATGCTATTAAAACGCACTCACGTGTATTCCTAGTCTTAGCATTAAGTGCACTCCCCGGGACTAAAATGGTTATGGGATCAATACCATTTAGCACTAAATAGACCACATAACCTTGAGCCGCCTACCCAACCATTCAAAACAGGAGTAGCATGGCTATACCAAAGATACAAATATAAAACTCCCAAAGATGATCCCCTAAAATTCTCACAATACACACTTTGAGATGCCGTCCTCGAACACCTTATAAGCTCATTCTAAATAACACACTCGTATTTCTCATCACTAGTAACATGCTCTACCACACTCAGACAATTTCATTCCCCATTTCCCAAAGATGTACTATTCAGATCAGTTGGAAAAGCATCCAAACACAAATGGCAAGGCAAAGGATACGCACTCCCACATATAAAATCTGAAGCCCAACAGACCCTCCACTGGATACGCCTCGCAACCAAATGACTCAAACTTTGTCACAATACTAGTAACACCATATAAAAATTGGTATTACAACCTTAACCCTCACATTGGACTCTTCATAGACTCACAAGTTATCACACACTGCAAAGTTGACACCATCATTTATGAAGAACAAACAATTCCCCCAAACCAACAATTGAACCTAGAACAGAAAGCCATGCCATCCATATACTATGCGTACAACATAAAAACACACCTATTGGATCAGAAGAATATACCAAACAAATGAACAACATTGCCAACACTTTACAAATCCCTATAATGTTCAACCAAGCCGCCCCACCCACACCAATGGCCACTCCAATAAACCGCAATACAAAGTGGGCTAAACTCACATATCCCCTTCTCCCACTAATCATTCAACCTCTAGATACTCCACTTATTATCAACCTAGAACAATGCCTACCCCTTAAATATCCGCCACAATTTTGCTACTATACAGACGGGTCATTTAAACTACCTAAAGAAACAAGCAGCGGACATTGGAAACGTGAAAAAATGGGATATGGTATTCATACCTTTTAAAGACCTAAAAATCGCAAAAAAATTGCGAGCAAGAACCCCCCCCTCATTTTTAATTGCGTCCTAGTCTGGGTAGAGGGGTTCTTCTTCACACAAGTGTTGGAAAATTCCTTCTCTAATTACATATTCCCTTTGTGAGCTATTCAAACCGCTCGCGAGTTGAGTTAAGGCCCACAGTCTACAAAAATAAAAAATTAGTTAGTAGAAATACTCAATATATAGGTGGCTACTAGATTTTAGGACATCCGCATGTAGATGCGAGTTGTATAAGAGACTAATATTAGGTTTGGATCAACCCAGGTTTGAACCCGGTTGGTTACATCGATTGGTGCTATTATAAATTAAACTAGTGTTAAAGCAAGAATAATTTGTAGGCGGATATAAAGAAGAAGTTACTACGCATGTGTGTGTAGAACCTTCACAATTATTTTTTTATATTTTTAGAGGTATTTTATTATTTACCCGCGTTAATTAACCAAACCGCTCACGGTTGGGTTAAGGTTTGCGGTCTAATTATAAAAGAAGTTAATGGTTAGAAATTAGATTAAGGTCAACTAGTTAGTATAAAGAAATTTAGACGAAGAATAGCGAAGAACAACGAAAGACAATGAAAAACAACGAAAAACAACGAAGGATAGTGTGAGGCCAAACCGCCCACCCTTAAGCGTCCTAGTCCGGGTGAGGGAATGGATGTCACATTCGTTTCGCATAGCTCCCTCTTACCAACTTCATTGGAAGTCATTACATTTCTCATTAATTCGTACACACCAATTTACTCCATAACAAGGTTACAAGTGTTAAGAAACACTCTTCTCTATCGTGGCGCTATTCGCGTGCTCAAGTACACTCCCCCACAACCGTACCCCCGATTACACGGAGAGCTAACTACCTAGTTAACCCATCCATTTACCTTAGGGCACTAGACCTAACTAACCCTCCTTCTAACTGCCTTTAATCCAGCTGCTCCTTAGTAAGTTGGTCGCAGCTACCTTACTAGTCTGTGGCCGCTCCTTAGTCTATCGCGGCTCCTTAGTCTGTTGCAGCTCCTTAGTCTGTCGCATCTCCTTAGTATTCTGTCGCAACTCCTTAGTCTGTCGCAGCTCCTTAGTCTGTCGCGGCTCCTTAGTATTCTGTCGCAGCTCCTTAGTAGTTGGTTGCAGCTACCTTACTAATCTTACTAGTCTGTGGCCGCTCCTTAGTCTGTCGCAGCTCCTTAGTATTCTGTCGCAACTCCTTAGTATTCTGTCGCAGCTACCTTAGTCTGTCGCAGCTCCTTAGTAGTTGGTTGCAGCTACCTTACTAATCTGTTGTAGCTCCTTAGTCAGCTAATTTTCTAAGCTCCCCTAATCAAATCTATTCTCTAAGTTCCCCCTAGTCAAATCTATTCTCTACCACACTACACAACACACACACACACACTCACTCACACACCCACACGAGAGAGAAAGAGAAAAAGAGAAAAAGAGGGAGATAATGAGAGAGGGATAAGAAGAAGAGGAGAGGCCACCCAAGACCACAAACCCCTCAACCTTCTCCTACTTAGTAGGACCTTAACCTATCCACTAACTCCTTACCCCCTAAACCAACAAGAACACGTTCTAATTCAAACATTTAAATCCAAGGACCTCCCCCTTGCTTCATCAAACACTACTCACTTAACCAAAACACTCCCTCATGTCACTAAGCTTCTAATCAACCACACAAAATAGGCTTAAGGCCTAAAACATCAACCACACCAAGCCTCACTCTTTTTATACTTTTGATTGTTTCAATAATACTCCAAATGCAATTCTAAGTAAATTCTAAACATAAAACAAATATGAGCAACCATTTTGGGCTCATAGATAGCGAAGGATAGCAAAAGATAACGAAGAATAACGAATGATAGCTAAGAACAGTGTAAGACAACGTCAAATGGATGGAGAATAGCATAGGACAACAAAGAATGGAGGACGGTGTGGGAGCACACGGACACCAAAAGTTCCGGATAGGCGCTTTTCAGTGCCTAATCCGGTCTGTCCGGATGATCCGAGTATCGTCCAGGGATTCTGTGAAGTGCAGGATGTCAAGGACCCTCTTTTCCTGCTTGAAGATCGACCACCGGCCGGATCGGCTTTCCGGATCCGGATGGTCCTTTGGAAGTCCTTATCCCGGGACTTGCCTTCCGGATTGAACCTCTACCAATAAGTCTTACTCCTACATAACTCTCTCCTCAATATCTACCTACCTATATCCTACCTCCAATGATGATTGGGTTCATCCGGCGAAGACGTCCCTGTATGGTCAGAATCCGGATTCTCTCACAACCAGTCCGGATCGGCCTAATCTTTCCTGGCAGGTCACACAGGGAACCCGGATGGTGAACCGGAACTACAACGACAGAAAGGTCAAGATTCGTCCGGAGATCTGTCAATCCGGGATAACTGGGCGATCCGTGCCACTTTCTGGATTGCCCCGCCCAAGGACAGTGAGACCTCTTCAGAAGATCGGATGGCGTAAGTCCGGCACCTCCGGATCCTACCCAGTCCTAACGACGGCTATCTCACATGGATGTTACCCAGGCATCCGGAATAATGAGGTTTCCTTCCCACTACACGCCGGAGAGATCCTCCGGACCGGAATCCTAACCGTTCCGGTTTCTCTCCTCCTTCCGACAGACCGATCCGGCTACAGCGAACTTAGGCTCTACTAAATCTGAGATAACTGGGCGATCCGTACCACTTTCCGGATTGTCCCGCCCAAGGACAGTGAAACCTCTTCAGAAGATCGGATGGCGTAAGTCCGGCACCTCCCTGATCTTACCCAGTCCTAACAACGGCTATCTCACATGGGCGTTACCCAGACATCCGGAATAATGAGGTTTCCTTCCCACTACACTCAGAAAGGATCCGTAGTACTGCAGTCGGATCTGATCCGGGTTTCCTCTCCTTTGCTCTATCCGTACTTCCTACTCATTCATTCCCTCTAGATCTGCAACATTCTCCTAACAGTCCGTGCACAAAACAAGTGAGAATAGATTGAGAACTAGAGCTTTATTGAGTGGGAAGCAACACAATACAACAATGGAGAAGGGAACCCTTCTCCTGCCCCTTATTCAGCCTTAAGTAGAGGCTGTAATCCCTAACTGATGGTGGCGGCGAAGTTGGCCGCCCTCAGAAAACCCCTAACTGCGAGAAATCCGGAACTTCGCCCTTTGCGGAAATTCCGGATCTCGATCCGCTTTTTGCGCTGACAGAATTTTGAATTACAAGTTTGCCAAAAGTCAAAATCTGCCTATTCCTGCTTTTCCTAATTCTGATCTAACTACAGCTGCCTGCCTAAGCCTACCCTAGCTAGTGCGATGCTTCTTCGAAGCCGTCTCTTCCTTGGTGTGACTCGCGGGTCCGCTGATGGCGGAGGAACCTCCCCCGGGGGTCAAAAGTCGACGCTCTTGCAGCCTCGTAAATACCCTTCGCATGTTTGGGGAAGGAGCGATCTCTTCCTCGGAGTCTCCTGCAGTGGACGGATCCTCCTCCGATCCGTCACCCGATCCGGATCACGCTGGTCTGGAAGCCTTCTTCGCCTTCCGAGGGCGCTGGACGGCTGAGGGATCGCCTCCGGTGGTTCTCTCCCTGTTTCGGCCGGTGGAAGCTGAAGTCGCTCGTGGACCTCTGGCGGACACTGCTCGTGAGGGTGCAGGCGCCCACTGCTCCACGATCATGCACTCCGGAGCAGGTGATGGAGCGGCCGGCGACATGGGTGCCTTACCCCGATCCGGAGACTTCGTCCGATCCGGCGTCCTCATCCGTGCTGGAGTCCTGGCCCTCTCCGGTGTTCTGGACCGAGCTGATGTCCTGCCCCGATCCGGATTTGGTGATTGCCCTCGTCCTGATCTGGCCGACCGTTCGGTGCTCTTCCGTCGAACCTGGGAGGAGTGTGTCCGTTGCGGAACAGGGGTCTTCTCCCGATCCGGAAATCTTCCGGATTCCGGTGGCTGGGGAGTTCCGGCTGGCTGACTGGGTCCTGCGCCTGCTGGAGAGGCCTGAACTAACTCCACCTCCCCTACTACCTCATACAGTGTTCCCGTTGGCGATCCGGGTGGGCCCGGATAAAGTACCTGCCTGGGGGTCCCACCTGAGGGCAGGAGCTTCTGGATTTCCTTGAGCAGGTCCTTCATCGAGCGAGAATACTTTACCAGGATCTGCAGTGTTTGACGGGCAGAAGACGGATCCGCTGACTCCATCAATTGGTCATAGAGGTGCGCCTTGTTGACGACCTCTCCCGGATGACCCACCAACTCCCGGACCCGGCTCAGGACTATTGTTTGCTCCGCCTGGTGCTTCCGGATCTCCTCGCTCTTCTGGGTGAGCTCCCGGGTCATAGCAGCCACCTGTGCTGTGAGCTGTGCCTTTTCCGTCTCCAGGGTCTCCACCTGTTTCAAGTCCGTCCGCTTGGCCAATTCCCGGAGGATATTTCCGGGTCCACAGTGGTCCAAGGCCCGGTTCACTCCTCGAATGATGTGCTCCATCCAGAAGTACTGTTCCTGGAGTGCCGTCAACTCTCCCCGGACGCGCTTGAAGGGGGATTCCGGAAACTCAAACGTGGAGAGGTCGATGTCTCTCCAGGGCACTTCCCGGCTGGTACCGGCTTCCTGTCGTGGTGGTGGTGAGACTGGCTTCCGGACTTTTGGAGGGGGCGGAGCAGAAGGCGGTTCCGGAACCGCTGTGTCACTGGAATCTTCCGTTCCGGCTTTTGCAACCCCTGCTTCCGGATCGATCCTGTACGCCACCTCGTCCTCTGCAATCGTCAGCATATCCTCTTCCGCTTCATTGATGCAGCCCTGGTGCTGGTAGAGATGGAGGATGTAGGGAGAGAGATAGGAGGGTTTCCGGCCAATGTGGGGGATGGACTTCTCTACGTATTCCTGAATTAAGCGACCCCAATTTACAGCTCGGACCCCTGACATTGCTCCAAACAGGGTATTGGCCATGGTGATGCTAAGACGTTTAGGCTTTTCCGGACTAAGGATGGGCAGGATGAATTCTATGACTCTCCGCTCTCGGTGATTCCGGCAATTCCCAGGATGGAATCCGTCTTTTGGGTCCGGCTCCGTTCGGAATTTCCCTAAATAAAAATTATCCCTGCGGCTAGCCCAGCCCTCACCCTTCCCTCGCGGAAATCCGTAAACTGCAGCCCATACCTCTGATGTCCACTTTTCCGGATCCTGCCAAACTGTCCTAAACCATTGGTTGCCCCTCTCGAACAAGAATTCCCGCAAAGTGGCCTCCGCCCTGAGATTCCAGGGCTTGGAGAGCAATCCCTCACAACCCATCCGGCTAAGATCCTCTACCAGCTCATTTAACTCCGATTCTCTCGTTGGGACGGCTGGTGATACGGGTTTCACTGGAATGGGGACCTGCTCCCTCTCATCTCCCTCTCTTGCTTCCGGCATTTTACTTCGCGGCACAAAGCTCTCAACAATACCCGGATTCTTCCCTCCGGAACTCTGCCCGCTAATCACTACAGAATCCCAGCAATCCAACTGCTGGTGACTCGAAAAAGCAACTCACCACTCGTTCTCTCAACAATGCCGCTCGCGCAAATGGCCCGGAGAAGGAGAAAAACTCGTTTAAGTACTTTCCCTCTCTCCCAACGGGTCTGGTTCCTCAACCGTCTCCTTGTAACCGTTCGGATTCCGTTGTAACCGTTTAACGGTCCGGACGCTCCGGACCGGACCGTTCCCAAACGGTCTTCTCAGGCTAATTTCCGGTCCGGCCAAAGTATCCGTTTTAACCATTTTAACGCGTAAGGCGGATGCCTAGAACCTTATTTTCTAAAACAACTAACCTACCCTAGGACACCCTACTTTAATAACAATCTCAGGGTATTATCCGGATATTAACCCGGTTCGGAAGCCAATCCGTACTTCCGTGGATTTTCGGACTCCCACAGACGGCAACGAACGGAGACGAATGAAAGACGGCGATGAACAAAGAACGGCGATGAACGGAAGAGGGCGTCAAGCAGATGAAGTTGGGACGGATAAAGGCCGTTGGATCTAACGGGTGGCGAATGAAGACCATTAGATCTAGAGGTTTAGATAAAGGTAGCTAGGGTGGTGGCAGTCATTGATGTCAACCGTTGGATCTAGGGGTTTAGAAAAATGTGGCGAGGATGGTGGTGGCCGTAGATGCCAACTTTTAGATGTAGGTAGGGCTAGATCTACGGCCGGTAAGGTTTTGTGATAAAAAGAGATAGTCCCATGAAGGAGAGCGCGGAGGCTCATTTCTCTTTCTCTCACTCTCGCGATTAGGACTATCCCTCTTCTTTCCCTTTCTATGTAGATACATGCAAAGAATTTGTAGAAGGATAAAAATAAAAATGTTGGACTAAAGGATTTGTGAGCCCTATGAATGTTGAATAAACGGGTTTTTGAACCCCATTGAAAAGTGCTATTAGTGTCTAGTTGCATTAGCTTTTGATACCTTAAGTTTATGGTTGTATAAGTTGTTACTTCACATGTTGCTTCATTAGTACCTGCATTGGTCTTTGCATTAATTTTTGCTTTAGATTTTGTGTTAGTCTTTGCATTATTTTTGCATCAGCCCCCGCATTAATCTTTTGCATTAGTCCTCTGCATTAGTCTTTAATATCAGTCTTTTGTATTAGATTTTGCATTAGTATCCTATATTAGTCTTATGCATTAGGTTTTGAATTAGTTTTCTACAATAGTCTTCTACATTAATATTTTGCATTAGGTTCTGTTGACACAACCCTCGCTAGCTCCCCTTAACCAACTTGGTCATTTTTCATTTTCTAGCAAGGATCACGAACGCTAACCCTTCACATTCCGTCATGCGAATGGTTAACTCCCCATATCACGGACCCCTTAACTCATAGGAAGGGGACCAATCCTCCTACTCTTTCATTAGGGACTCACCTTTTCATCGGTAACCAATTCTTAGATATCGACTTCCATCCTTGAAAATCCAATCTTATGTTGATCATCGTATTGCCGGAGCAACACTACAACAACCCGAGCCATACTAGGCAATTATGCCCCCATATTGGGCCAATGCCCATGGAGGTCGTGCCGTTCGGCCTCGGGTGGGTTCGGCCTCGGGTGGGTTCGGCCACACCACCTCATCCATATAAACCTCTATGACTCTAGGCAGGGCCCCTACCCCATTGTCAAGTAACCTTTTGTTTCTCTCCCAACACTTGGGGCCAAGTAGACATTTTCCCTTAGCTGTTAGGGCTGGAAGCCCCCAGCAGCTTTAGAACCCCATAACTTCTTTATACAGTCTTTGATGATAACAATTGACCACTCCATCATCATTTAGGTTTCACGTAGATGCCGATGGACTACTCATTTGCCCGATTTGGGCAAGTATTTAGGAAATTATTCCTGTTCAAAGCTTGGTAGTCCCGGGAGCCACTCCCATGCCACTGTTGTACTAAGGCACTGTCCAGGGACATCGCCCCACTCAAATTGACATATCTCCTAGCTCACACCTCCAATTGAGGTGTTCTTGAGCATTCTAGAATTGGCACGCCATAAGCTATGCATAGCTTATGGCCTCACCCTCGTGCCTCCTAGTCTCCGTGGGTGGGAGGCGTTCCCAACGCCCGAGGCCCTCACCCACATTAGGATCACTTAGGCCCTGTCACCAACGGCGCCACAAGTCCCGGGTGTCACTCCAAGGTCCCCATTGTACCCATGTTATCTCGGGGATTCCCCATGGAGACGTACGCAACAGGAAGTGTAGCTCTTGGATCTATACTCCTAAATGTATAGATCCTAGTTCTAGAATCATGGATTTGTAACGCATGTTACAATTGTAGCTCTTGGATCTATACTATGTGATTCAGACATGTGAAGCCCCATGATATGTACGCATGTTTTCCTCATGCTTACCCCGTGATATGTAAACATGTTTTCCCCATGCTTACCCCGTGATATGTAATCATGTTTTCCCCATGCTTACCCCGTGATATATAATCATGTTTTCCCCCATGCTTACCCCGTGATATGTAATCATGTTTTCCCCCATGCTTTCCCTGTGATATGATATCATGCTTTCCCCTATGTTTCCCCCGTGATATGTTATCATGTTTTCTTCCATGCTTTCCTCGTGATATGTAATCATGTTTTCCCCCATGCTTTCCCCGTGACATGTAATGATCATGCTTTCCCCCATGCTTTCCCCGTGATATGTAATCATGTTTTCCCCCATGCTTTCCGCGTGATATGTAATCATGCTTTCCCCCATGCTTTCCACGTGATATGTACTCATGCTTTCCCCGTGATATGCACTCATGTTTTCTATAGATAGGTTTTTGGATTGGGTTCCGGTTAAGAAAACCACACAAGGAAGACTAAATGAGTGTCAGATTGAACTCTAAATGTCACCATTAGGTGAATTGATAGATCATAATGACTTAGGAATGAGATAATTATGATAATCACGGAGGAAACAACTTATTAGATGGGTTATGGGACTTATTAAATTGAGGAATGGGGTATGAGGGTCACTCGATGTTGTACATGCAATTGCTCAGTCTTTCCCTCACACCCATGACTTGCCAGTAACATCTCTCTTTATTATGATTTGGCAATACAAGGAGTCACGGCTCATCAATGGGTTGTTGAATACTCCATAGTCTCATAAACCTAAGGCCAGAGCACCTTGAATTGATCTATAGTCTCTCCTCAATTAAAGGATAATTTAACAGATAAGCAATTCAATGGTTTATTAATTTATTTTAGTTTTTATTGAGGTATTGCGACCATGGTCCTTACCTATTTTAAGCAAAGGATCATTTTTATAAGTAATCCAAGGATCATAGGCCACACCACATATTAGTATAATCACCTATAAAATAAATAAATTCCTCATGATCTCAATTTGATTAAGTAGGATACATAACTTCACATACAATCTCTTCCACTTCTTATGGATTATCAAAACAACATTTTCCTTAATGAAGTTAAATTTAATGTTGTAATTTACAAAAGTCTAGTTACAAGTGACGAGAACTAGTCTACCGGCAGCTAATCGAACAGTAACCTAAACGAAGGAGCGTACGTACCAGTCATCCAAGCCTAAGTATCCGGAGCGATAGTTTGATTAACCAGTAACCAATTCCAAGTCACAAGTAACGAGTCTCATAATGTAGTGCAAGCCATAGTCCTTAATAACAAGTAAGTGTCAAGTTCTCGGAGATTAACCTGGCATTATGTCCTTTTATGTTGGCTCTTGGGCTTCCTACCAAGCGTTATGGGATATCTTTGTGCTTCCTCCTTGGCTTGGTACGCCTCCTCGTCACTTGACTCTTCACCTCCCTCTTAGACTATTGTCGTGACCGCAGACTACGGTCCTCCCCTTGAAGATAGCCAATGGTAGCAAAATTCCGAGGTTGGTGCTTGGACAATGGTCTTTGCATGGGCCGATTAAAAACACTTTAGTATCGTGGTTCATTTGGGTGTTTGTCTGCAATGAGACTCCATCTCCTAGAGTGTCCACTTAGACAATGGTCTTACGAGAATGACAATACTTCATGTCGTCATGTGATGATAGACCTATCACGGGATATGCCCTTCTTTACGGAATTAGAGAAATAAGTTTATTGGATCAAAGTTCTTCACGAATCTTTGATTAGCTTCCTAGGCTTCACACCTCTACACACTCACATACCATTGTCTTAGCAAATTGCAATCCACTTGTACAAATTGTTACTTCCAGAGAGCTTTCCACTCTCATACAGTGGATTCACATGGATTATCTATCAACCTGCAGTTAACATTTCTCTTCGCGGGGTGAGGGGAAATTGAAGTTCACTAATTGCTGAGACGAGAGTATGTGACATATACAAAGTGAAGGTATCAATTTATCACCCTCCGGATGTCACATCCTCACTCATTTTAACCCTAGGGGACATGCACCTTGACACAATTGAAAAGAGAATCTTTTTCCCCCTAGGAAGGAAAATTCATGTTTTATCTTGTTCCCTTTTCCGTGCTTTCCTATTGCTCCTTTGACTATGGTCTTGGCAGTTCTACCTTGAACTTCTTTCACAGAAGCGAATTGTTCACTCTCAAGCAACTGAAATTAATAGCATCAGACCTTACTTTGATTTATTCCATTTATCATGAGCACTGACACTGAGACAATAGTCCGCACAACCATATCAATAAAGGGTCCTCACCATTTTAATATTATGGGAAAACACTTGTACATCACATAGGGCTTCACACCCATTAATATGATAAGATGATGGCCTTACTTACTGATAATGGAAAATCTACTCTCTTCATGAAAGGTGGTTGTGTGAGCCCAATATGGTGCCTACATGTGGTTTTAACCTCAAAAGTTCATTAAGACTTGACTTTGACATTCTTCAATTATGCAAAATTACAAAAAGAGTGAGGCTTTTGTATTTTAATTAAAGTTAAGTTTGAAGAGTTGAGCGTGTTGAGTTAGGATTGGGGTTAGAGGGATTGCAGAGTTGTTAGTTAATGGTTGAGTTAAGATGTGAGTAGCTCGGGTAGAATGGGGTGGAAATTTGGTGAGAATTGTGGTTGTTAGCTTTGGACAAGTGTTCGTTTTAGGGTAGGTTATTGGTGGTTTAAAGGGGGGCTTGCCTTCTCGGGAAGATTAAGCCGGGATTTTTGGGATCCATGGATTAGGCTCTTAAAAAGCTCAGAACAGGGTATCAGGGCGGGTGTACAAGCGGGAAGCAGGTTTTGAACGGAGAAGCCAGGAGGCTCTCGGCCCAGTAGCGCAAAGGCTAAGGGATTTCAGATTTGGATTTTGATTTCGGAGAAGCCAGGAGGCTTTCGGCCTAGCAGCGCAGAGGCTAAGGGATTTCAGATTTGGATTTTGATTTCGGAGAAGCTAGGAGGCTCTCGGCCCAGCAGCGCAGAGGCTAAAGGATTTCAGATTTGGATTTTGATTTCGGAGAAGCAAGGAGGCTCTCGGCCCAGCAGCGCAGAGGCTGAGGGAGTTCATATTTAGATTGGGTTTAGAGGAAGGGTGCCCCAGGGCTAAGCTGTGAATGCATGGTGGTTCCAGTTTGGAATTACCAAAACTAAGGTCTAGCAATGTGATAAGATAGGAGGATGAATGCATTAGGTAGCATAGCCTCGGGGGGGGTAGTCAATGGTGGAGTAGCAATATACGTGCGAACAAATGATAGGGTATTTTAAAAACATGGGGGCTAAAAATTATAAATGGACTTAAGAGTAATATAGGGTATCAAAAATGGCATTGGACAACTTTAAAGTACTATAGGGTATGGAATAATAGGTAATTTGGAATTATAAGTAATGCAAGCCATTTTTCTATTAACCCAAAGTAGAAATTGACATAATGATAGCATGTGGAAAAAAGAAGAGAATTGGAAGTAATACCCCCCTATAAAATAGTGGTTGTTCGCACCTATATCCTTAACTTTTTAACACACTGCCCCCCCCCCCCCCCGTGAGCATAGCTCATTAGATCTTGATAGATTTAGGATGTGATAGGAAGTGCCCTCAAGGGGCTAGGAATTAGATTAGGTGGTGGGATGACATGCACATTATGTAGGAGATTAGAATGAGAAGAAAGCGTTAGCATAGTTGTGTGTAACGAACATCAAAGGTGCATAAGTATTTTTCAATGCTAATGCCCTATGGGGTTTAATAAAAAGAGTATGCTTTGCATTTAAATTTATTGGAGCATGAGTATGGAGTTTCCGAGGCTAGGGAATGATGAGGACATGTGAGCCATAGATTTCCACCTGGACTATAGACGCATAAGGGTGGGGGTTTATGGCTGACAGGTTGTTAGGGATCTTCTCTCTCTGGAGATCTTCTTCAGAAAGTCGACCTCACAATTACATACCAAATTGCCCTTCACCCTTTCCCAGGGATCAAGGATTACTATCTTCAACACTGATTCTCAATCCTACCTACTCAGCATATAATTCAAAGGAGAAACACGTACATTGAACTTCCCTATATCTCGAGTCTTCTTGGTCTCTTCTTAGTACACAGTCAAGACTATCTGGGATCTATTTCCTTCACTTAAAGCATTGATTCCAAGACAATGGTCTTGGCACACAAATCAATGAAATATGCTTCACAATCTTATATTATATAAAGACCTTTGTACATCAAAAAGGGCTTCACACCCTGTGACTATATGAGACTAAGTTATAGTCTTGTTGATTGATCAAGGAAGAACTACTCTCTTCACGAGAGGTAGTTGTTAATGGCACTCTTCTTCTTCTTCCTATGGCCATTGCCGTGCCAAAAAACTCATACTCCCAACTGATGTGCATGTCCATAGCCAGATTCCTAAGTCTTAATTACTTGATCACATGTCTATTGTCTCTCACAAGTGACTCTCACACTTTGGACTATGGTCAATGAATTGAAAAGAACCACTTCCCCTTTACTTCCACGAAAGAGTCATTAAGTACTTACTTTTTCATTGTTTCAAAGTTCTAACTCCAATTCTAAACGTAAACATCATCAAAATTTAAAAAATTAATCTATTTTGCCCAAAAAATCGTATCACACTTTCCCCGTGATTTAGTTTGAGTGGTGTGAAATAGGTTGCCATTCCATCTCATCCGGAAGGAAGGAAAGAACTTCTTCACTGCCAAAAAAAGAACAGTTTGTACTCAGTGAGCATCATGCCTTCCCCTATGTAGTAGTTTGGATATGCTTTCCGTTGATATTTAGGGTTTGAGTTTACATTTAATGTTACTTACTTTCATAGGGTTATTGACATTTAATGTATGCGTTCATATTTAGTGTATCAAACACTAATATCCTTTTTAGTGTAGTAGTGAATTTTGACAAACCAATTCACAAAGGTGGTTTGGATATTGTATAGCTACAAGCAAGGAAAAAAATCATATCAAATACCTTTTAAGTTACTTACTAAAAAAACATGCAACCCACTTTGGGTCGATTAGTCCTTTATGGCAACTCCAATCAATGGCATGCAAACTTGACCCTTAGAAAACGAAAAATCATGAGTGCACATTCTAAGTCCATTACCATACGTCAAAAGTAGGTCAAGTGATATCTAAGCATATTGGTTCACACATCTTAGTGTAATGTGACATGGCATGAAACCAAGGCAATGACATGGAAAAACAACATTCATTCCAATAAGCAACATTTTTCTTCAGGAGAGTATAATATATGGCTTCGATCGAGGCTTGAAACCCTAAAACCTAAACCCCAAACCCTTTTTCCCCACATTTGAGACCCGCTAAGTTTAAGTTTAAAGGTGTTGAGAGATCCTCGAAACACTTTGCGACGATTTCTTCAAGCGGGGTGCTCGGACGCCATCGCGTGTCGTCGATGAGTAGACCTCGGCTGGGGATTCGCGGCACTCACTTAAAATCATCCATCCTAGATATCGTGGATGAAGTGGCTCCAATAAAAAAAGCCCCCCTATGGGGTTGAGGGCCGATTCATTCGAATGTGACATCACTAGACTAATTCGGGGCCTTTGACTCTATTTCCGGAATTAAATTGCCTAAAAATAGTCATTTAGATGATTCTTGCATTTTTTTCATCCGCATGGATGATTTTAAGTGAGTGCCACGAATCCTTGGCTGTAGACCTCGGGCGTCGACAATATGTGGAGAAATGTGCCTCCTCATTTTACAGGTAGGGAGCTTTTCTTGTGCAAGCAAAGCCCTGTGACATCACATTATATTTTGAAGAATTTCGATGTTGACGTGGATGACACCTTTTTCGTAATAGGTAATGCATGAGGGGGGAGCAGTGTTCAATATTGAAGTCTTCGACACCTGTCAAATGCCATTTTGGCTGTCAAATAAGTTTTTTGGGGAGGGGCACTTCACAAAAATGTGCTCTGCAAAGTTTCCACCAGTCACAGTGAAGGCCTCTCCAAAAACTACCTATCACAAAATACAGTAGATGCAATTTGCAAATAGAAACATAGCTGGACTCCAATCTTGGCACTCTAGCAGACACTTTCAAATTCCAATAAGTTACTCCTGCAATTTCGACTCTACAACTTCGACTCGGCACTGACTGCAACTTCGGCTTGGCAAGCACAACTATATGTGAACGTGGATTTTCCAAACAAAATTGGGTGAAGAGTGATCACAAAAGTCATTTGAAACTTGAAACATTGGATGCATTGATGCGAGTGTCATTTTGATGTCTTCCAATGAAAAATATGGATTGGGCTAGAATTTTTGACACTGGGAAATCGACCAAAAACCGGAGGGCTTTGGAGTTGGATGATGATTAAGTGCATTATGTAGGGAATCTAAATAATTTTAGTGCATCATTTTATTGCATGTGCTTCTTTAATATAGTGAGACATCATATTAGTTTCATATTCAATACAAAACAACCAATATCAAGTTTTTTTTTGTGAAGTGTTGCGAAGTATTTTGAAAGTTTGAGTGAAGTGTGATTATTTTGAAGCCCTTCACATTGAAATGCATGTGCACACTTCAAACTTGAATACTAGGGGGGGAGTGCATCATGGGGAATATGAGTGGTGTATCTCTCCCGCGATTAGCCGTTAATCCTAGGCTAGACTTAGTTTGGAAAGGAATTATAACATCCGTTCTTGGGGGGAGGAAAACATTGATGGAACTTCATTGGGATGGTGACACCTGGCATCAGTTTGGGAGCCTTGTAAAAGGAAGGCGGCGGCAATGTGCATGGAGGGTTGGTTGCATGGGCCTAGGCCATTTATTAATTAAAATAAACATGTCTCAGGTGGCAAGATCATGTGGAAGTGGTTGGTCTTATGGTAATGTGAGGTTGATGTTCTTGTAGCCGGTACACTCATTGTTCCAAGAGTCCCAAGCATGGGAAGATTTTGTAGAGGAAGCTTTCTAGGCCTTTTTTTGTTTTATGTAAATAAGTTTGCCCATATGTGGGAACTAAAGTGTATTTTATGATGTTGTCTATTAGAAATGTTTATGTTGTTGCATGTTAATTAATAAAACTGCCAAATAAATGAGAATAAGGACACCGTACAAGGCGGTACCTAAGCATAGGTGTTCGTGTTCCCCATAAACCCTCTCCTGTCACTTTCATTGCCACATGACGCAAGATAATTGGAAACAATCGAGGGTGATTAAAAGTCACAACCCTCTTCACACACTCACTCTTTAAGAGAACCGTAGATCTCCACAAGTAAGGGTCTCGAATCTCAATCTATTTTGGAAGAGAGGGTCATGTCTAATAACTGACTCGCCGCACCACAATGTGACTATGTATCTTATACATAATGCAATCCCCTCATGCATCACTGAACCTAAAAGGCCCAAGGATGGATTTCAACATGTCTGATTTATAAAAGAAACATAGTGCCCTAACCCAATAAACATAATGCACTCTGATACAGGTGGGGTGCAATACACAAAGTAAGGGTTGCCTCATATTACAAATGGGAATTCACCCTAGGTCTTTACTTATCTATGTTAAAAGTTATGTGTGCACACACAATTGCCATCATTCATTTCTTAAGCATCAAAGCATCATTGCAAGCATTCATCCATCCATACATCCATCCCACCCCATGCTTGGGACTCTTGGGAGCCATTTCTGAAGTCCATTCCACCGCATAAAGCATTCCGGGGAAGAACCCACCAAACCAATTCGCAGGAAGCCAAGTGTGCACAGTGCAGTAGAAGGAGGGGAAGATCTCTCTTCCTCCAATTTTCCGGGGCACCTCCATCTCGGTCGTTCAATCGTCATGCAAGCGTGCATCATTCCGGCGGCATCCGCCCACATTGCCATCACAACATTGCCCCGCCTCACTAATCTCGCCTCCTTTCGCTTTCGAACGAAGCAATTCTGCTCGTCTTCTCCTCTTCCTTTTTCCAGGCAGCTGTTTGGCGCAGATTCTTCATTATCGACAGCGGAGAAGAAGAAGGAGGAGGGGGTCAGGTCGGAGAGGTTCAAAGTGAGGGCAACAGGGACAGGGATAGGGATGGCGGGGTTGGGGAAGTTGAACAAGGAAGAGGAGCTCCAAGTGTACCCGACCGTGGAGGAGCTGAGTGTGAGCTTGGCAGCACATGTGGCGGATGTGTCCGCATCGGCAGTGGAGGCACGGGGTAGGTTCTCTGTGGTTTTGTCAGGGGGTTCACTCTTCGAGACGTTGAGGTAAGTGAGTGGCATCATGTTGGAATGTTGTTATGATTCCTTCCAAGGGATGTTATGCATGTCGGAATTGGAAATAGGAACCTGGATTTTGATGTGGTCATCGTGAATCTTGAATTTGAGGTTTGAAGATCAGGTTACTGCTCCAATTCACAGGTCTTGCGAGCAACTTGCATGGTTTGAAAAGCTACGGATGCATTTGCATCCTTTTTTCACTGGAGTTTTAGGCTGATTGCCTTCCCATTGCATTCTGGAGATTGTTCGTGGGGTAACATTTGGATTGTAGGATAATTACTTGATGGATTGCAATAGGAGATTGTTTGTGTCCCTCTTGCTTGTGCATGTAATCGAAGTTAGAACAGGGGTTTTTATGTGGTCATGGTGTAACTTCGAATTTCAGGTTTGCTTGTCAGGTTACTGCTCCAATTCACAGGTCTTGCTCATTTTGATTCGATAATGTGATGCGCCTGTGTCAACTTTCATAATTTATAAAGGTCTACAGATTTATTAGATCCATTTTTCATTGGAGTTGTAGGGCTAATTCTTTTCCATTTGCTTTTTGGAGATTGTTTGTGTGCCTACATTTGGATTGTAGGATATTTACTTGATGGATTAGGAAGCAAGTTAGGGTTCTTCAGGTCCATAAGGGAGATTGAGCAACCAGAATACCATGCTTTGGTTTCTGGATGGAGATATGTGCTCTAAGTGACATAGGAAGCCAGTTGTTTCTTGAAGCTAATTTACTGCAAATTTGAGAATTTGCAGATCAGATCAGTGTTTCAATTCACAGGTCTTGCTGTATTGATTCACTCATGTGATGCGAGCACTTTTGGTGCATCTGAATTTGCATTAGGTCCTAAGTCAGGGACATGATCAGGGGAGCTGTGCTTAGTCTGAAGATTCTAGAGATTCTGCATTGGATTTTTTTTTTCACTAGAGTTTTAGGGCTAATTTCCTCTTGATTGCTTTTGTTTCTCCTACTTTAAGGTTGTGTCTTATATCTCTTTGTTTCCTTCTGCTTAAATTGAAGTCTTAGTACACATGCTATAAAGCAAGTTGCTCGAGTCTTGCCATTACCTCTGGAAATGTAGCAGATGATTTGTTTTCTATTTCATTCTAGTTTCCAATTCTATCATTTTGATTGCTTTGTCTTGAGAATATAACCCTCTACAAGCTTTGGATTAACAATGTCTCTTGATTAGTATTCATGATTTACTGGTTACCTTAATTTGTAAGTGTTGTTTGAAAATCGATACTTACGAGGATATTGTTTTTGGGATTACATTTTAATTGTAGGATTGTTACTTCAATGTTTAGAGAGCAATTTAGGGTGGTCTTCAGGTCCTTAAGGAAGGTTGGGCAGCCAATATTCCATACTTTGATTTCTAGATGGTAATATGTGAATGGCGGTTTCTGGGTGTGCTCAAAGTGACACAGAAAGCCAGTTGTTTGGAGAAACTAATTTACTGCTTTATGACCAAGCTTTTTGTAGATTGCTTGTGGGCATACATTCGAATTGTAGGATACTTACTTGATGGACTTAAAAGCAAGTTAGGATTACTTTAGGTCATTAAGGAAGTTTGTGCAGCCAAAATGCCATGCTTTGGTTTGTCGGTGGTGATATATAAATCATGGTTTCTTGATGTGCTCCAAATGACATAGAAAGTCAGTTTTTGGTAGAAGCTAATTTATTGGTTGTTGACAAATTCACAGTAAGCTCTGCGAGTCACCTTATTTGGATACTGTAGACTGGGCAAGTTGGCATGTCTTCTGGGCGGACGAGCGAGTCGTGAAGAAGAACCATCCTGATAGCAACTACAAGCTGGCTTGGGACAGGCTTCTGTCGAAGGTATATCTGTGATTCCTCTTGAACTGTAATGCTTGCAAAAATAATTTGGGTGTTTGATGAGATTTTTGTCTCTGGTGTTACCGGCCAAGTCTGTTTCCGCTTCATACCTACTACAATACAAATTACCTACGAGTCAATGTGGATGCCATCTTTTCAACGAGTTCTGGTACGTCGGCCAACAACCAACAAAATGGTTTGGCGGTGTTTGTGTTGGTTGAGGATGAAGTCCTGTCATACGTCACTCTGAGGTTGTTGGGTCCCCTATCCCATGCTAAAATTATCGAGCAAAAGGAAAAAAATAGAAGGGATCCACATCATTGCAAAAAGTATTCCACGACCACACAACTCAAGTGGAAATTTGTGATTGCACTAGTGCAAAGGAGAGGTCCTCTTGAAGGAGACTGATTTTGTCTCCACTTCTAGTGCCCCCATTTTTATTAAAAAATGAAACTGTCTCAAATTAGAAACCCTTATTTATAGCATGAATCAAACTGACGTTAAAGCCAATAAATTGCTCCATACCATTGAAGAAACCCCCTCAAAGTTCCCATTCTTGGACTTCTGCGTCCTGTGGTCTGCTTGTGCAAGTGTCCTCTTTTCTGTGAATTCTTTATGACGAAGTCACACTGCTCTCCATGCTAAGACTTTATGCTTGCTAGAATAATTTAGCTGTCTGATGAGATTTTGTGTTGCTGGTGTTGTTGTCCAAGTTTGTTTCCCCCTTCATATCTACTACAATGCAACTCAGCTACACACCAGCATGGACAACATCTTCTCAATGAAATCTTGTACTTTTGGAATCCACTAACAAATTGTTTCACATTTGGCAGTTTTTGTCATCGTTGAGGATCAAGTCTTGGCACACGTCGCTCTGAGTTTTGCGTCCATGAAAAAGGACATTGAAGCTCATCATGTTTATAATAACATTGAAGAGGCATTGTGGAGGCTACCTTTGAGTGATAATAGGGCCCAGGTACTGCATGTCAGAACTTAAAGAATAAGGTTTGGTGAAGCTCAGTGGAAGCTCCAATTTAATATGGCAAGAGCTAGTTGTAAAACATATTTACTCTTAAAATGTCATTTTAGGACAGAGCCTCTCGCGGCAAAGCCACATTTTCTTGTTTATTTGTTAATGACGAAATTGCGCTTCTCTCCCTATTGCAGGTACCGATTCCATCAGAACAAGTGTATGCAATCAATGACACGCTTTCAACCGAAGCTGCTGCCGAAGATTACGAGACGTGCATCAAACAGCTGACAAAAACCGGCATTGTACCCACATATAATGAGAACCACCCGAGATTTGATCTTTTGTTACTGGGTATGGGGCCTGACGGTCATTGCTGCTCTTTGTTCCCACACCACCCTCTCGTCCATGAGAAGGACCGGTGGATTGCCCCAATTACCGACTCACCCAAACCGCCACCCGAAAGGATCACCTTTACATTGCCCGTCGTGCAAGCAGCTGCAAACATTACATTTGTTGTCGACGGTGAGGGGATGGCCGAGATCATGGCCAAGGTTTTTGGGGAGGAGCTGCCACTGGATGAGCTGCCGTCGCAAAGTGCACGGCCACTGAATGGGAAGCTCATCTGGTTTGTTGACAAACCTGCTGCTTCAAAGCTGTGAGGTGCGAGCTGTGATGCTTTGCTCAGAAATTCAGACCAAGCCATGATGTTGTGCTTGCTTCATGGTGTTGTTGTTGTTTCTTTGTTTTATCTTTTTCTTCTGCCAAATAATAGGAAAGTTGTAAAATCTGCACCCATGTGTTGGCTCGGAGCTTCCGGGGCTGTCTTGTCAGACCTTCAGGAGAAGGTGATAAGTTTCCATCATGACATTTCAGTTTGTGTGTTTTTCAACCCTGCCAAAATATTAGGCTTTTAAATATCTGTATACGTGCTCAGAGCTAATGAGGTGAACTTAACAGGTTTGTTTGGACATATTTCCACAAGAATTGGAAACTGCTATCATATATTGTAAAGTATGCACAAAGAATGTTACACTAGTTGATTATCTTGCATCTTTGCTTTGCATCTTTGGTTGCTTCCAATTTTGATGATGAGGCATCAGTAGAGGAATCTGTCCTTGCACAGCAGTGTATCCTCAGAAACTTACCATGCCTTCAAAGGTTCCTAATTACTTTCAGATGCAATCTGTTCTGCCATAGGTTTGTGTAATTATGTTGGCTTGATACTGCCGAAAACCATCATGGAAACTGAATGCATTTTTGAAATTCAAACAGGACGCACTTAAATCAATGGACTGTGAACCCCCATTAAAACTTCATACAAAGTCCAAATATGTAATTTCAAAGCCTATATCTATTTGACTTGTTGTCATGGCTAATGTTGGATGAAAACAAAACGAACGCATCTCCCATCATCTGAAAGTAATAAAATCAGGATTGCTTCATACCGCTCCATGTTGAGAACTATAACATTGACAGGCTTGGCAATGTCCAAAATGATCCAAGTGCCTTGAACTTTGTCTTAATTTGTTCCAAAAAAGTAGTCAGCTATGTGGTTAAAGTGTTTACGTGGATTCATGTAGATGAAGGAGTGGGGATTATTGCATATGAGTGTGCCTCTCATCCATGCCACATAAAAATTTGATCACCCTCAAGAATTGTTGAACTGAAAGACATGGTATGTTTTAAGGCATTGTGAAGGCTCTTCCACCTTGGGCAATTGATGGTCAAGTGGGGAGTTTAACCTTAAGTGCTCTCTTGCAAAAGTTGTAGGTCAAGAATAGGTTGCAGCCATGTATGTGGAAGATGGACATTGGGATCTGCTTGTACTTCAGATGTTTCTTTTTAATGCAGTTTTCACCCCCAAATTAGCATCAGAGATCCCTAATTGATGTACACTGATCATGCACTAAATTAAGTGCATGTGGTTCTAATTCCCGAAACACTCGCTATTTGCCAAGTCTCAAAATTGGTGAGGGTTGAAATTTTTACTGAGTAATACTAAATTCATGAGTATGCTCATTCACCATACTTTTCAAGAAAATTAGTGAGTGCTCTAAGTTGTTTGTAGAGTGATAAATAAAACTATATGCTACACATGCTTGTCAACATAACAATACTCAATCCTATGGTTGAATTGTTTTCTATATTTAACATGTTAAAATAGGTAAGCATAGATCTATATGTAATCATGAAACGAGATTTACAAATATTAGGGAATATAACCTCTTTTCAAATGCGAACATCTTGAACATGTATGAACAATCCTACCCACTCTTCAAGGATGATCTCTCGAATTTCCACATGTTGACCTAGTTGAAATATCTTGTTCACTTACTCCAAATGGATAGGTGGAACCATAACTCAATTGCTATGAAGGTTAGGATGTCTTTTGAGTTAGGAATAGACTACTATAAGATAGAGGTCCAAGATGACCCTAAACTACCGGGTGATAGTGGAGAAGTACGCGTTTCCGATGGAGTGGTTGGCGGTTCGATTCCTGCTGTGAAATCTTCTCTCTACTTGATGGAAAAATACTAGCTAGGTAGGTAGTAAAACCCCACCCTGCACCAAGAGGATTCTTGAGCAGGGTAGGGCCAACGGGCTCAAAGTCACGTCGGATTGCCTGACGTTGGTTATTTATTTATTTAGTATAAGGTACATCCTTTCAATAATGAATGCATAAGCCTCTCTTGTGATTTATTTATGTTTTCTACTTTCATTTAAATTGTAGGAAAAAAGTCTATATATATATATATATAAAAGAGATAGAACAATGTCATGGGTAATTGTCACGCTCTCCAACAATTATATGTGATCAAGAATTCCTCCATGTCACTTTGGATGATGCAATTTTTTCCATGCAACGAGGCATTCTCCATGAGTTACGTGTGCAACATGATCACTTGTTGCATGTGTGACATGTGGTTTGCTAAATATAATATGATGAAGATGATGCAAACCTTGGAAGATCTCAAGGACATGGTCACATCTAGCTACTAAAATGACTTGATTTTGAGACTCTTTTGAAGGTCCTCATGGAGGACAAAAACACGCAAATTGTAATTTAGAATTAAAATTGGAATAGACTAGGGCAAAAGAATCATGTTGTTGTTTGACACCAACGGTAAGGTAGAAGCTTCAAGCACCCAAGTTCATCAGTGGCCCGATTCCAACACACGTTTTTGGCCCCTTAATGGACAATAAAACATTCCTTAATGAGTTAGCAACTCCCTACCAAAAAAACTTAGTCTTATTGGAATTTGTGATGTGTGTGAAAGAGACTCCATTATGAGCCACAACATTGCTTATAATGTACGTGTAGGCAAGTTGGTATGGAGTTCAATATTTTGCATAATGCGGCTCCGTACAATTTGATTGAAGTGGGTGCATCCCCGATTCATGGTGGGCTAGAAGTCTATTATGTCATGTGAGATAGTGCAAGGTGGGTGGTTGAATTGAAACAACTAGGTTAACTTATTCTATAATGTTCACGATGACTCAACTGAATCTCACCCAATACAAATAAACACATTATTGATGCATTAGCAATCATATCAAATTCCAGATAATATCAGAGATATTAAGCAGTTGCATGCATATGAAAACTCAATATCGTTACAACTAGAAGATTGGAAGATGCAAAGTATTGACATATAGTATAGGTGAAGGGATCTCACACTTTGTGCAAACTTGGGCCACATGATTGCTTTTGGAGGGCATGCATTTGCATCACTACACCTAATTATGTACATGTGCTCCCTACTACAAAACCCCATTTTAACTTGCCATCTTTGTCAAACTCCAAATGATCAAATGAAGCTTTTGACTTTGAGCATTCCTACATACCTTAGATATGCTCCAATTCATGTAATCTTGAAGTAGTTATGCTTGTAGTGCAAATGCCAGTTCAAATTAAATAAATTGATAAAATTGTCAAGCCCAATAAAATATTGCAACGCTCAAAGTGTCTATCACAAGTCGTCTACCTTATAGGCAAAAACCTTCCTTTCCATGCTTTGTAGAGAAGGAATGACAGCATACAAGCGTACCTCTCATCCATCCAGCATCAAAACTTGACCCCCCTATAGTTGTGTGGTTGATTCATCTCAAATGACTTGGATTGGATTGCTTCGGGGTCAAACAATACTGAATCTAACAGGGCTCTTCTGGGTTCGAACTACAAGATCTCCCACAACACAATATTTACAAACCACTTCCCAACATCACAACAAACAATGAACGGGGAGAACCGACAGCTACACTAAATATGATATGTAGTGTCACCAATTCTAAATGTCTTGCTCAATACTAATTGTAAACAGCAGTATATTGTCACCAACACTAAATGTTAGCCCAACATTATTTGTCATTCCTTGTAATGGGGGGGGGGGATTTATAGATTTACAGTGTTGCAATTACTGCCACTTACCAAGTGAATTTTTATCCAAATTTCAATCATCCATGACAATATGTCATCACAAGTTGCTGACAAAAGAAGGTAGGGTTTTGGCCAATAGATGAACTCATCCATCATCCATGCCAGTATTTGTGTACTTATCCATAAGAAATGTCATCCGAAATGTTACCATAATGACATAAATTACCATATGACACTAAATATCATATTTAGTGTAGTTACAGATCAACCGGTTGTTTGAAAAATTACTGGTTCAAATTCGAGACTGCAGGAAACTTACCGACCCTTTTAGAGGAATTTGCAGAATATTCCTCGATTGGGGAGTGCTATCTTGTGAGCGGTGAGCAATGAGCGGTGAGCAATGAGCAGTAACTTGTGAGCGGTGAGGAAGGTGAAATATTCGGCAATAAGGCCACTAGTATCCTATAACCGTGGAATTTTGGCATAAAAGTTTACAATTTTAGGGTTTAATAATAAGAGGTGTGGGGAGGATAAACAACATGATTGCTAAATTATGAGTAGTGACCAATAAGAAAAAAAAAACAAGATGTACACGACTATGGGCATATATACATTCAATAAATATAAAATATTTATCTACATACATCTTTAAAAAACTATAGCCAAATTATTGCATGCACATGTTTATTTTGTTTTGTGGCTCAGTGATATCATCAATTGTAGCAAAATAATCAACAAGGAGTTTAACATACATACACATTTAAATTTAACACAAAGCCATCAATACTGGAAATTTTATTTATTTCAACTTATCAATTGTAGATAGGTTTTTGGTTCGGGTTCCAATTAAGAAAACCACCTAGGGAAGACCAAATGAGTGTTAGATTGAATTCTAGATGTCACTATTAGGTGAATTGATAATTCACAATGGAATGGGAATGAATTTATGAGGTAAATCATATGAGAATTACTCTTTAAGGTAATTATGGGTCTTATTAGACGGAAAATTTGGGAAGAAGGGCCGTTCACCACTGTACATGCAATTGCTTTGTCACTCCCTCACAACCCACACTCGTCAGTAACATCACTCTTATTGTGTTTTTCCAATACAGGGAGTCACGGCTCAACAATAGTCTTTCATGTAACCAGTAATCCACATATAATTAGGGTCGAGGGCACCCTAACTTGAACAATCGTCTCTCCTTTATTTAATGATATTTTAGTGGATCATGAAATACTACAACTCAACCCACGGGTTGTAAAATTCCTTAATTTATATCCCAAATTTAATGAGGCAGGGGGACCACCGTCCGTACCTGTTTGATGTAATGTAACATCTCTGTGAGTGTCCAAGGACTATAAGCCATACCACATGTTAGCATTCTCCCACAACGTATTTCAATTACGTCCTTCATCTTTTAGAATGATTAATTAAAATGGAGTAGGCGATATTCAGTTTCTTTCTTTATCACTTTAAACTTAATAATACAGCACTTTAACTTAATGCTTCAAAATTGATTGTTATGACTTGCAAAAGTCTAGTTACAAGTAACGAGAACTAAGTACCGGAACCTAAGCGAACTGTAAGTAAGCGATCGACCTAATCCTAGAGTCCATAGTCCACTAGAAGTCGGCCATAGTCTCAGTAACAGTCACAAGTTCCAAGTGTCAAGTCTCGTAGTGAAGGTCATAGTCTTAGTAACCAAGAACCAGTCCAAGTGTACTCATGAGAGGTTCGGCAACCTTTACCTTATATGGTTGCCCTTGAACGCCATCCCAAACGATATGGGATAACTGTCCCGCTGCCCTCTTTCTCCTCAGTCTTTGGACTCTACGTCCGCGCTTCTTTCCTTCGCCATCGCGTCACTGCACACTACAATCATTCACCTCTGGAGCTTCCATTGATCACTACAGATTATGGGCTCGACTAAATTTCTCAAGGCTGGTCCTTTCTCGCTCTTTCTCAAAGGAATGATAAAATCCTCATTGTGATATGGGCGTGTGACTTTCACAGTTCTCACTGTCCTAATTTTTGGGGAAATAGATCCCTCCACTCCTACGATAACACCCCTCAATTGACGCACTCCGGCTTCCCACTCACGTTGCAAAGAATAAAATGATTATACACTTCAAGGAATTGCGTGAATGGACATTTATGACTCAAAACTTAAGGGAAATGAGGGCAGTAGAAGTGAAAATTTCCCTCATGGCAGTTTTCATTGACATTGTAGTAAGAGACAATAATGAATCATGATTCAGTTCATTCATTCCTTCGAGGGCTCAATCAAATATTTCGTTAACCTCATCGAACACAGAATACAAATTAAACTTCTCAAGAAAGGAAACTGCTTCGCTCAAATATTGGTTTATAGGATGCCAGCTCCACCGCTTGTCCTTCAAAGACTTGACATCTCCTTCACAGAGATGCAGCAAAATTTTAACCCTCTCTAACGAGTATCGGTTCACCTGGGAACACGACTTTATCAAAATCTATTATCAGGTGCAATTTGTATGCCGAACTTATGGATCAGAATTTGTCTCTTCATGACCAATTTACTGATTTGAAGCTAATATCCTGTTTGGTGACTTGAGACAAAAGGAATCTGTCCCATTGCTTCTTTTCTCGGGTGTAAGACAATGGCTCACAAAAAGTCACTTGACAATTTGGCTCAATCCGATATTACTCCAGAATGAAGAAATTACAAAATGCATAAGGCTTCATGCCTAATGGAGATATTGAAAATATGGCCTCTACACGGGGATGTATGATGGCAAGCCCTATGCTTTACTCAAGAGGAAATCTCACACTGGAGCACTTTTTTCCGAGTCATGCCTCGATTGTCACTTTAATTAGGCCAGAACTTACTTCAATATAACATGGAGATTCACACCCTGAAATTATGCGCAGTCAATCAACTTCAAACCTCCAGCTAAACTCACCCTCTTCACGAGAGAGAAATGCAATTATTCATCTCATGCATTCATGAATTATACTTCCTTATTGCATCTAGACATTTGTCATTTCCGAGCAATTTGAGACAGCCAAATTACAAACTCACAATCCATTCAACCATTTTTCAATAAAATCAAGGCTTCACACCCAACAGTTAAATTAACTTCAGAGCATTCACAATTGGCACACACATCTGCTCTCTTCACGAGAGGGAGAGGAAAAAAACAGTTCTAAAAAAAACTCTACTGCTTTTAAAAACTATTTCTCTTCTCTCAACCTCCTCGCCTGACTATAGCCCTTGGGTGACAAAAGATCCAGTTATAACCGCTATACCTGTCTATAGCCCTACATCGAGATGATAATAGTCTGCCCACTAATTATTTTTCATTAACCACTGACTATGGTCATACATTCTGACATGAGTTAATTGTTACTAATTTCAACAATTTCAGCTTCTAAGTACTAATCCATAAAACTTGTCACTATTTCAAAATTTTAAAGTGACAAAAAACTCCTCCTACTAATTCAAAACTCGAATTGATATACATGAAACCAAGAATTCGGTTTACATCAATTAACATGAAATCCAATGAACACGAAATTTATTCATCGCTAGTGGACATGCTACTATCTTTTGCCTCATCATCTATATATATTTGAACACCTCTACGTTGCGAATTAATTTTGGAACTATAATAAGATTCTTCATTTGAATCTGAATCTTCGATATTTAACATTGCAAGTGCAACATCCTCGGCGTATGATGGAAGACGCGGGCTAGTGCTTGGACTTTGTAGGAATTGTCTATGTGCCCAAAATGGGAGGCATTTCCTCTTCCCATTCATATTCCTGAAACCAAATCAATGAAATTTGTAAATAAATTTGAAAATTTAAAACTGAAGCAATGAATTCAATAAAATTCATGAATTGAATGAACAACTATTGTATTGAAACTTACTCACACTCAAATTCAAGCATCTCCTCATCTGATAGATCATCATCTTCTCATGCAAGATCTTGAATATTCTCCTTGGAGGACCCCTCTTTTGGAACCTTTTCCAAAAGTGGTTTCAATATGTGCTCAAAAATATCACTATCACCCTCAAATGTAAGAAGATGCCTGCCACATGCGCGTGTTGCTAGGATAGGAGCTCCAGTGGAACATGTCAAATCAACAACGCGTCCATTTGTTGGTGTAAACAATTCAATAAGGTCTTGAAAGAAACGTGGTGATTTTTGATATGGCCCCCTCCAAGGTTATCCTGATTTTTTAAGAGAGATGTTTTTCTCATCCACAAAATTGAAAAGCAAGTTTTGGTTTTTAAATTCAGTACCAAAAAATATGGACTCTGGTTGTCTTGTGGATTTTGTGGTTGTAAAATCCCTTACCAAGACATGAGCCATAAATGCCGGAGTCTGCAGAAAAAATATAAATGGTGTTTAGACATAATTTAATACAAAAAACATAAAACAACTACATGAAAAAAATGATGTGTAATACTTACGGTGTAGGTAGGACATTCCGGATCCTTGAAAACCATGTACGAATTGAGGCAAATGAAAGTCCTAAGAACTTTCATGTTGCCGTTGTATAAGGTTGAATTCAACACCTTCTTGGTTTGCATATTGATAGCAGAAAATACTATGAGGACACCGTCGTCAGACAAGATGGACTTGCAGAAAGACATTGTTGCTATCATCCAGTTTTTGTCATATTTATTCCATAGAGGAATTTCAGTAGGTCTGTTAGAGATGTTGAAGTCAAGACCATCGGAAAATTGAAGAAACACCATGTCAACAGCGTAGGGGGTCGGACTTCCCATGACATAAAATTCTCGATTGTCATTGAACTGGAATACCACAACACATTATAACATTAGAAGAAGAATGAAAATAAAATACAAATGGAAGTCAAATTAAAAGACAATATGAAAGAATTAAGGATACATACATTTTCAATGAATGCTCGCCACTGGATCCACTCAAGAGGGCCGACATCCGTCCCTGCAGACTTGTTCTTAACAGCAGTAGATCGAGCAAAAGAAAGTGTGAGAAAATTCTTAAGAATGAATAATTCTTTTCTCCAAAAAGTCGTAGGTGCACGATGAATAGCGTCATAGGTGCTCGAGTAACGAAATTCCAAAACATCACTCGCAGATTTTGAACTTTCGCCGCCGAGGGTATTCTTATCCAAATCATTGGAAAGAACAATAACCTCTTCAGGTTGGGAAATATCTGATTGAGTTTGTTTTCTGTTTTCTCGAAATTGCAAGTTTTTTAAGACGCTTTGGCTCTTTTGGTTCTGGCTCACGAAGTTTGAGCTGAACAATGTGCGTTTGTAGAATTGCAGCATCGCGAGGATCTATTTCCTTTGCATCATTCATTTGACGGATTGCCTTCTCATTTGAAGGGCATGTATCATGAGGATAATCAAGATACCAACCACAATCCTCGTAATGCGGGGGCGACCAATCCAAACAAATCTCAGTAGTGAACATGCAAAAATCTTTTGCCCCCGTATCACGCCAATTTGGAAAAAAAGGAGGTTCCCTTGTAACACACTTGTGTTGAATCAAAACATATCGGAAATACCTGCAAAAAATAGTATGAGCTAAATATTGAATGATAATTTAAAAATGTAATGAAAAAAATCAAGGAAAAAAAACAAAGAGTAGGATGTACCTGTATAGTACACGTTTCATAGCGAAATCAATATTGGGTTGCTCAACCCAAGAGTTGTGTTTTTTGACTTTCCCACTTTTGAACTCACGAAAAAATATGGAATTAAAAGCTGCAAACTTCCCGGTTTGGATATATTAAGAGAGAGTAGGGACATCTGTTGGCAATTGAAGAGGAGATGAAATAATAGTATGAAGCTCTTCAATAGCTTTTTTTTTTCAATTGTGCCCAATATGTAGACTTTGATAACCAATCATCAAGTGTAGAATCAGAGAAGGGAGATTTTGGAAAATGCAATGCATCTTTGTCAAATTTGTTGCCATTCCAAAATTTGAGCCATCCAACTTTGACTTCTGCGTCAACATTACTTACGGCAACACGATGAAGCTTCTCTTGTAACATTTCCGGCACCGAAAATGAACCCCAATGCTGTTTAACTTCTTCAAGAAAAGCAGGCGTGAGGTTGATGTCCGCAATCGCTAGTTGTTTTGTAAAACCAGAAGACAACATGGCACGTTTTTTTTTACAGCAGTGGACATTGCTTTTGAAACTCCTTCAGATGTTTTTTCAAGAGGATGGGTTTCATTGTATTGGATAAGAGCAATATCACTGGCCTCGGCAAGTTCTTGTTGAAAGAAAGAAAAAATACAAAATATGAGTATATATATGTGATATGAAGAGGAATAGATATAAAATACACAGTATGAAAAGAGTGGAAAACTTACACTGTACATGTAATCCAAGAAAATTGGTCGTGTCAAAGAATACCAAGTCTCGAGAGACTTTTCTTCACATCGTTTATAACTTTTTGGATCGAGTTGTTTTTTTGAAAGAAGTCAAAAGCATCGTGCCAATGTTTTGCATCCGATATAAAGTGTGCACCAAATTGGTAGAAACATGAGAATTCTCTGTGGACCTGAAAAATGATAGAATTGATTATAATTATGATGATATAATTCAATAAATAGGATACAAAATGTAAATAAATAAAATAAAAATAAAAATTTAGAATAGTACTTGTTAATGTCGTGCATAGCAGTCAACAAGCTTGGAATGTCATGAGGTTGGGGGGCCAAAATGATAGAATCCACAAAGATATGACGTTCATAATCTTCAGTATGGACGCGATCAATGTAATTCTTCCAAGCAAGAAACCTGTGATTACCATCCCATATGAAGAACATTTTGTTCTTGTATGATGTGAAAGAAGGGTCTGAATCTAATTGAGATTCAAAATCGGCATTGGCTTGAGACCAATTTGAACTCCAAGATGCATGGACCTCATCATCCACAAATTGAAAATCTCCTTTAGAATTAGTGGACGAAATGTAGAACACACGATCACCATCACGATAGCCATTGAAAAAATCACCTTCCAATTTAGTAATGTCACCCTTTAAGACAGGACGCACAATAGGCATAGCAACCATACGACACATGGGTACACGTAGGCGGGACTTGGGTGTAACACGGATTGCAGAAATGATTGTAGCCGAGTTCACTTTTCTTTTGTCAGTAAGCTCAGTGACAATTTCTTGATAGGTTTTTCCAACACCGTCATTATTTTCATCAGAGTCCAAGTCATTGAGGGGTTCAGATAATTTTCTTTTTTTCTTATTCAGTGGATGTTATGACATCCCTTGGCCGCGATGAACTTGGGAAGATTGAAGATCTTGATGTGATTGGTTCGGGGAATCGTCATGAGCAGAAGTTTGGAGTGTTTTCTCCACATCCATTGCTTGGCCCTAAAATGCATAAGGAAGGGATTTATGTTTGAATGTCAATGCATGAAATGGCATAAAAAAGGGGAAGAAAATGGAAGCATAAGGAAGAAGAAAAAAATGGAAGCATAAGATAGAGGATAGACATGCTTAGAGAAAAAGAAAAAGAAAAAGAAAGCATAAGAAAGATGTTATATATGTGTGAAGGAAGAAGAAGAAGAAATGTGCATAAGGAAGAAAACAAACATGTATGAAGAAAGAGGTAATAGGTTTAGAAAATTACCTAAATGTTTACAAGCACCAATAGCAGCAATAGAAGTACAATAGTAGTAGCAGCAACAGCGGCAAGATCAGCAGCAACAGTAGTAAAATGAGCAGCACCGGCAAGATCAGCAGCAACAGCAGCAAGATCAGCAGCAGTAGTAGCAGTAGTAACAACAGTAGCAGTAACAGCAGCAATAGCAGCAGCAGTAGGAGAAGCAGCAGCAGGAGCAGCAGCAGTAGCAGCAGCAGACCGAACAATAAAACCAACAGCAACGGGAAAAGAAACACCACCAGTAGTAGCAATAATAATACCAAAAGGATCAGCCAAAAAAATCCAGCAAGAACACCAGCGGCAGCAACAGCACCAACGACAACAACAGCATCAGCGGCAACAACAACACCACCAACAAACAAAACCAGAAAACAAAATTTTAGAGCTTAAATATGTGAAAATTAGGGTGGCGGCTGGTTGCCCTATACTACATACACGGACCCTGTGCGTTAACGCACAGGGTCTGCTGGCCTAGCTGCAGGCTTGTCGCAGCTGCCAGCGGGGACCCTGTGCATTAACGCACAGGGTCTGTTGGCCTAGCTAAGACCGTGTGCGTTAGGCGCACATGGTCTGCGCTGGCAACTCTAACGAGCATCCAGCTAGGCCAATAGACCCTGTGTGTTAACGCACAGGGTCCCCGCTGTCAGCTGCGACAAGCCTGCAGCTAGGCCAGCAGACCCTGTGCGTTAACGCACAGGGTCCGCGCATGCAACTTTGAAGAAGAATAAAAAGAAGTATGTAATTGGTAGATTTGGCAGATTTTATAAAATCTATAACTAATTCATATTACCTCCAAAAAATTTAAATTTTTTTTTGTATATTATCTAAATCTCCTTGGCTACAATTTTCTCATATATTTTTCTGTGGTTTGGAATCATCTTCCCCACTCTATCTTCTATGGAATCCGGTGTTTTTGGCCACCTCATAGATTTCGTGTTTTCGGAGAAAAAAAAATTCTCAATATTTCACATTTTTTTGAAGTCTCTCTTACATACTTCATATGTGTACATTTCCTACTTGTGACATTTCACCACCTTTTCCACAAATTTGGTAGTTTAGCCCTCTCTATGTTACAACAAATTCATATAATATGACTTTTTCTTTAATTTTAAGCTCCATAATTCGCACTCCAATACGCTGTGCGTTATTTAGGTGTGAATTATATAGTTCAAAGTTAGGAGGCAAAATCCTGTGCGTTAACGCACAGGGTTTTATAGCCTTACTTTGAACTATATAATTCGCACTCAAAAACCATGTGCGTTAACGCACATGGTTTTGCCTCCTAGCTTTAAGCTACATAATTCGCACTCAAAAATTCTGTGCGTTAACGCACAGGGTTTTGCCTCCTAGCTTTAAGCTACATAATTCGCACTCAAAAACCCTGTGCGTTAACGCACAGGGTTTTGCCTCCTAGTTTTAAGCTACATAATTCGCACTCAATTATCCTGTGCGTTAACGCACAAGGTTTTGCCTCCCAACTTTAAGCTATATAATTCGTACTCAAATACCCTATGCGTTAACGCACATGGTTTTGCCTCCCAGCTTTAAGCTACATAATTCACACTCAAATACCCTATGCGTTAACGCACAGGGTTTTGCCTCCTAGCTTTAAGCTACATAATTCGCATTCAAATACCCTGTGCGTTAACGCACATGGTTTTGCCTCCTAACTTTAAGTTACATAATTCGCATTCCAATACCCCCATATTAGAAATTTCAAATTCGTATTACGTATCAGAGCCCAAAATTATTTTTGCATATTACGAGTTTAGTTTCCGGGAGATAATGACGGTGCTGGTAGCAGCCCAGCTAGAAGAGACCATAAACCGTAAACAAATGTATATAAGTGAGACAATAAGGGTTTAGGACATCCGTCTGTGGATGCGAGTTGTCTAAAGAGACTGATGTTTCGGTCTGCGTCAACCCGGGTTCGAATCCGGTTCGTTGCATTGACTGGTGCTATCCCCTAATGAGCTAGTGGTTGAGCAGGAAATAAAGTAGGACGAATACATAGAAGACTTTCCTACGCATGTAAGCCTCGGCAAGGTAGGGTAAAGGGTTAACGGGTAATACATTGTCTCCTACCTTTACCTTACCATTACCCTTACCCGATTCGCCCACGCCTACCTTTACCTTTACCTTTCCCTACCCCTTCAACCGAGTAATTACCCGGTAAAATGTTCGAATTGTATTCCGTGGGACATTTTATTCAAAGATCAAGGCTGGCCTCAAAGACGGCTAGGGCGAACCGACCCATACATTGGTACCTTACCGGATGTCTAGTACTGATGTCACATTCGAATGAGTCTGCCCTCAACCTCATAGGGGGTCTTTTTGTATTGGAGCCACTTCATCCACAATATGTAGGATGGTTGATTTTAAGTGAGTGCCACGAATCCCCAGCCGTTCGCCCTCCCCGGTAAGGTACGGATATATGGGTTGGTTCGCCCCAGCCCTCAAAGACCATGCGGGGTGGACTCCGTGACGTGGCGGTGTGGACTCCGTGGCGAACTCAGGCTTGACGGTGGACTCCGACGCTCCGTGTGTACTGACGGCGGCTTCCGTTAGGGCACTGGGGCCATAATAAATAATTTATACAATTACCTGTAATTACCGGGTAATCGGGTAATCCGTTCAGCTTTACCTTTACTCTACCTGCTACCTTACATGTTGCCTTCCCTTCACCCTTTACCACTAACTTTTACCGTTTTACCGGGTAACAACCGGTTGTCTACCTTACCTTGCCAAGGCCTATACGCATGTGTGCATAGATTCTTCTTAATTATTTTTTAGTGAAATTACTTATTGTGAACCAACCAAACCGTTTGGTTTCCTATCCGACTGACTACTACTCTCATCAAAAAATTATGATTTTGTATCATGAGGGTTTAAAGAACAATGCCAATATCCTGTGCATTCTCAAAGATTTTCTATTTTCTATGATTTGCTTAAATGATTACAAGTGTAAGGTCAGTACTTACGCAATACATTTCGTCTCTTGCTTCATCTTCATTGTTTTCGTGTAGGGAGTCGTTTTCTTCGTCTCCATCATTTTCTGCCTCTTCAATCTGATCGGCAATATCTTTCGATACATCCTCATCCAGTTCTTCTCTTGCCTCTTCATTCTCTTCGTCCAAATCATTCAAACCTATACTCTTTTGTCTTTCTGCTAAATCGTTCATATATTTCTGTACTACAATCTGGGATTTTTTCCTTATACTACTCGCTCGATCTCGAACTCTCTTTGTTGTAAAATACAATCATTTTCGTCTTTTCCTTCTCCCACTCAATTGTGTACTAGTCTCATGATGATCTACTTCTTGCATCTGTGATAGTGAAATCTAAACGCTACACAACCCACTCTCTATAACACTCACATGAAGTGTGATGCATACTCATATATATATGAATTGAATCTTATCAACATGTCGTTCTATTATATTCATTATAATACTTATTTCAAAATATTTTGACAGCGTACACTTTCTTTGTTATTTTATTGATGTATAATTTAAAAGCTAGTTACAAGTAATAACTTAATTATCAAATTTTAAATGGCATGAAGGCTTGTAGTATTAAATTGGGTAGGGTTAGGGTTAGGGTTTGCGAATTTCCTGCACTCTTTTTGAGATAATTATTATATTCGTTTTCTTGTTTTTTTTCACACGGAGACTCTCTTATTGCTTTTTTATTTTAATATTTGAAAGTAATTACCTTCATAGCTGTTGGATATTTGGGTTACTTCTTATTCTTTTCCTCATTTAGGGTTTGTTGTGTAAGCCCCCAAACTACCACTACAAATAGTGTCTCATCTACACATTCGAATGTCTCTCATTTTTCCCTTGCTTCCAAATGGCTACCATTAAAGTATATGGATCATTTGTGCCCTTTATTTTGCCTCTTGATGATGATAATCATGTGAAGGTCTCAGAGGATTTACTTAGTTTGAGGTTCAATCTCCGGATAGGATCCATGTACGTGGAGCAAGAGATGTATTCCGTGGACGGTGATATCTTGGAAACAGTTTTGATTCAGAAGAACATGTGTGAGGATGGGTATGTTTGGATTTTGGATCCAGGATCATTTAGAGTTATAGGACTTTCTGATTCCCAGATGCAAGCATCCACTGTTGTGTTGATAAACGAGTCTGGCGCATCTACTGTCAATGTACCTAGTGTGGCTACTGTCAAGATAGAACCAAGTGACGATGATGGTCTTGTGCTGTTGGATTCGGATGATGGTGTTTGTCCTATTGCTGATCTTTCAGATACATCACATTTTTCTTATAAAACTAAAAATTCCAATCCAGTTTTGGTCTCTGTGGATATTGATAAAACCCCTCAGAGTCCGTCGTACATGAATTTGGCTCGCCATGGATCTCCGTCTCAACGTCCACCTCTGCATCCTTCATCATCTTCTTCAGGTTTTACTATTGTCGATGCATTGAAACTGACAAAGTCTCGAAGAAGGTCTAAATCCGATCTTACTACAATTGATTTTGACAGTATAGATATACGTGATGTCAAGTACTTGCCACCATCTTTTGATGGTGATGTTTTATTTATCTTGCCTCCAATAAATATGAGTGTTCCTAGTACGTATGGTCGTTCCATGGATGGTATGGATAAGATGTGTGACAGACATCCTTGGTGCACAACAAAAACAACAAATATCCAAAATAATTTTGGACTTTCTTTCAGGCGCTCTTCTTGTGCCGGTCATTTGCAGTGCACAAACAAATATTGTGATTATATGTATCGCAATGGAGGTGTCCACAACTGCACTGAATGGATTGGATCGACTCCTATCCCATGTTCTGTGGGAGATGTCGCCCCAGAAAAATCAAGATTGGAATGCAAGGTATGTCGTTCCACGCCAGTGTGTATTGCGTTGTGTCATGCTCGTATAATATATGTCCATTCTACATCCCCTGGGATGTTAAGGGCTTGTATACATCTTGGTGTTCATGAACACCCTGTATCAAATGGTACATGTCGTGAGTCACTTGACATAGCTTACCAATGCGTTGCCAATGAGGTCATGAAAACACCCACTGCCAAAAACTCTGCAATAGTTATGGCAGCGAGCAAAAAATTCCTTGCAGATTATCTCCTCAAATCTCCATCAAACGTTGAAGGACATCACCTGGCAGGTTCGTCCTTGGAGGCCGTCATGGATAAATTCAGTACTATTACCTCTCCGAATTGTCGTAACTTTGTTTCGGGCTCAAAGCATTTTGTTCGTAGTGGAATGGGTACGATGGATAGTATCATGGCGCTCAAAGACCATTCGGGCTTCAAGTACGTCCATGGTAGTAGATTCCCGGGACAATCCAAAGATAAAGTATTTGTCTTCAAAATGTCAGTAGATCTACCGGGAAGTGGTGTGGATCTTGTTAAACGTATGCAGGTGGGAGGAGATATGGAGAATTCATGGATAATGTTTGACCATGTCAAACGTCTGAAGGACTGGACCACCCTTGCATGTCATGTGTACGATACCAAGTATTGTAAGGTGCTCACCATTGCGTGTTGTGACATGCAATCTGAAGATGGTGTAGCTCAGACTCTTTTCTGGGAAAACTTGAATTCCGTCATGGCGGAAAATGGAGTGTCAACCGTGAATTTCAAGGGTTTTATGGCAGACAGTGCTCAAGCAAATTGGAATGCGGTCAGGAAGATATATGGTGGAGGTGACCCAAGTTTGCCAATGGTGGGTCGTGAGCGTACTTGTCTTTTCCATTGGTCACAAAGCTTGGATAAGGTGACGCAGAAGTATATCAAGGCATCTTTGCAGTTTCAGCACAAGCAGCTATGCAAAGATTACAAAGACGCGAAAACAATAGACGAAGCCGAAACTAAATATCATGTCATTCGTTCATGGTGGTTGTCCTCTGGAGCTGCCACAGAAGAAGGCATTCTCGGCTTGTCCGAGTGGTTGGGGTTCTGGCACTTTCGTTATAGGCAATGGGGTGGTCATATGATTCTTGTAAGTGCATCGTCACTATATATCTCTAATGTTCTTTTACTTTTGATTATTCATGATATATCTGTACATATACAATCTACTATAATTTGTGTAATGTTTGCAGGATATGACTATGGATGAACGTGCAGAAATGCCAACGTGTAATCTTGCAGAGACGGTGCACAACAAATGGCTCCAGCAGTCTGGAAACAAGATGACTTGTCTGTATGAAGCGACAGTGGAAGATTTGATCCATGCATTCATGCAGATTGCAAATTACAGATCATGGTTGAGGGGTGGTTCTACTGGTAAAGGCCCTGATTCTGCGTCCTTGAAATTGAAGGCTGCTGCCAGATGTGGAGATCCAAAATTACTCGCAGATGCCATGAAGTCCTATCCAGGGGTGGAAGATCTCAATACCAGGGATTGTGCTTTGGAGGGGTCTGAGTTGTTTGGATCCACCAAACGAAAGCTTGATCTTCCACCGGGTGCGGATTGTGACTCACATCGACCTAATAAAGTGAACTATTCGATTCCTCGCCCTAACACTAGGGTTAGAAGGGCATGCATAGAGGAGTCTTTGAATTCTGCAGAGCATTGTGTGGCACATACCACATCAGTGTTAGAGACCGATTGTATTTCTTCTCTTTGGCATATTGCAAGATTGCCACCCAACTCTGCCAAAAGATGTTGGGCAATGCAAGCCAATACATGAACTTTGTGCAATGCCAAAGTTGGAACTGGCAAACATGGCACACCAGCTCCCACGTACAAAGGATTGAAGAAGGAGTACCGCTCCACCAACAATGTGGAGTATGAGTTTTGGTTTTGCCCTGATGACATCAAACGTTGTGTAAGTGGCAACAAGAAGAAGTATGTGCTAGACTGGCCTATTGTACCTAGCATATGGCCTGTGAAGATAGGTACCAATCTCTCAAAGCAGGAGGTATTGGCACTCGAAGACGTTGGGTTCCAATTGCAGCAGAGAGAGGCTCTCTCTTCTCGCCGTAGGCTTTCAACAATTGCGATGCTCCCAATCCCTCGGACAAATTTCCATGTGCCACTAAACCCAGATGCCCACCCAACTTCCAGGTTTGGAAGGTCAGTGCGCCGCAATCTAGCAACACCGACGGTAGATCATAAAAACAAATGGGAGAGCGCCGGGCTCATGGATGGTTATTATGTGGTTGGAATAACTGCCATTCCATATCCAGGATTTGGAGTGCTAATCAACATCGTCTCCAAGGAGGACATCACATATCGTGTCACAATTGGCGACATGCCGCATTGCACATGCCCTGACTTCATTAAAATGTCATCTCAATCTTTGGGAAAGAAAGGGAAATGGGTGTATTGCAAACATCTTTATTATGTGTTTAGATTTTTGTGCAAGGTGGATTATGATAGTGACAAGTTCATTCATGCTCCAACGTACTCCTACAACGAGGTCATGCGGCTACTTGAACTTGCAGGTGTTGTAGAATGTGAGTAATATTCCAAGTGTTGTATTCAACCGTATGTTTGAGAATTTGAGTAAGTGACATGTATTAGTGTGGATTTTTATAATAAAAACCAACAATGGATTGATGGTTTTGAAAGTATCCATGGTAATAGGCTCCCTTCATTCTTCTTCAATCAGAATGTGAGTGCATTATATATCCTAAATTGCAAAAATACAAGTACTAATTTTGGAAAATATATCCTAAAATCGTGACCAATTACTAAATTTGGCATCATTGCTCATGTGTTACCGCTCATTGCTCGTGTGTTACCGCTCACTGCTCATGTGTTACCGCTCACCGCTCATTGCTCATGGCTCATTGCTCATGTGTTAGCTTCCCTCTCCTCGATTTAGCAAAGACAAACCAAATGATGTCAACGTGTAAGTGGTTTGTATTGGAAACAATAGGATCTCGACCGATTATGCCCAAAATCCTCCTCGGACACTGACAACAAATTCTCCACACATTTTTCAAAGCCTTGAAGCTTTGCTTCGTATCATTCCGACGACCAATAACCCCTCACCGTGTAGGAAGATAGACGTTACTTGTGAGTAGCAACATGGGTGGTACTTAAACATTCTCTTCTATTATAAGGGGTAGAAAAAGAAAAGAAAATAATGTTGGTGTTACAATATGTAGCAACGTGAATTTGAGCCTGTTGACCTTGAACTGACCATGGTTATCCATGATGCAGTTATTATAAGGGGTGTATTATTTTAAGTGCCCAAGTCACATTTAGGCCTTCATGAATTTTTGAAAGGCTCTTGATTATGACACTAAGCCAACTAAGCCAATGACGGAGGGCTTAGTGACCAATATTGTAGGGCATGGCATATTTTGTATATTATGTGATGATTGTTGTGTATACCACCAAGCATTTCCAAGGGCACATGCCAACCTTGCCCCCATTACGTATTTAGGACACTTAGGGAGTGTATACAAGCTGCAAATACCATCAATATTATATTTTTAGATTGACATGAAACGTAGGACTGATGCTCCCATATTTCGCTTCTACACATTTGGCAAATACGATAACTACTCAAACCTAGAGTATTTATACAACAAGTGTAAACCACTTTTGGGGCTCCTAGGCACTTACGGATTTAAGTTTGTGGCCTTATTGTTGACAATTTCAACTTCACAAACAAACTCTAAGTATTGGATCAAGTCTAGAAGTGTCACATATTGTGAATGATTTTATGATTTGATATGAATTCAAAGCCAAGATGCAAAAGTTATAGGAGGTCAAAGTGAGGATATTCTTTCTCTTTAAGTGTTCACATGGACCCTCCTAATTGTATTAACCACTGAATCCAAAATGATGATGTCTATAGTCTGAGTCCATAGTCCAACCTTGTCCTAGCACATGTTGTTGTGGCATCCAATCTTAACTACAAAGCTTGCATATACTTAGTAGTCAAATAATTGTGTCCAATCAAGAAGAGGAGTAATTGCATGAGGGCCACAAAAGGTAGAGGGTGTTGTAACCGATATCCAACCTAAAGTCAACACCTATGCACACCTCCTAATCCCGTAACTAGAACACCCCTTACACTGTCTAAATGTGGAGAGCAGTGTTCAATATTGAAGTCTTCAACACCTGTCAAATGCCATTTTGGCCGTCAAAAAAGTTTTTTTTTGGGTGGGCACTTCACAAAAATGTGCTTTGCAAAGTGTCCACCCTTCACAGTGAAGGCCTCTCCAAAAATTGCCTATCACAAAATACAGTGGCTGCAATTTGCAAATAGAAACATAGCTGGACTCCAATCTTGGCACTCTAGCAGACACTTCCAAATCTCAATAACTCCTGCAATTTTGACTCTGCAACTTTGACTCGGCATTGACTGCAACTTCGGCTTGGCAAGCACAACTATATGTGAACATGGATTTTTCAAATAGAATTGGGTGAAGAGTGATCACAAAAATCGATTGAAACTTGAAATATTGGATGCATTGATGCGAGTGTCATTATGCGGTCTTCTAATGGAAAATATAGATTGGGCTAGAACTTTTGACACTTGGACATTGACCAAAAACCAGAGGACTTTGCCTTTGGAGTTGGATGATGGTTAAGTGCATTGTGTAGGGAATCTAAATAATTTTAGTGCATCATTTTTTTGCATGTACTTCTTCAATATAGTGAGACATCAATTTTTTTTTTTTTTGAGACAGAAGGCCGACAGGCCAACGCCAAAGCATAGGAGGCAATTGACCACCTGGCAAGTTTTCCGTTAGGTAGAGAGGAGATTTCACAGCCGGGATTCGAACCGCCAACCTCTTCCTTGAGATTTGGGTATCCCTCCACCATCATCCGGTAGTTTAGGGTCATCTCGGACCAGACATCAATTTATTTTCATATTCAATACAAAACGGCCAATATCAAGTTAGTTTTTTTGGTGAAGTGTTGCAAAAAAGTCTGAAAGTTTGAGTGAAGTGTGATTATTTTGAAGCCCTTCACATTGAAATGCATGTGCACACTTCAAACTTGAACACTGGTGGAGAGGGTTGTATGAGGCCTATGAAGGGGACGTAATCAATTATATGGAAATGAGCGAGAAACGAGAGATAGTGGGTATTGCCCAAAACCAAAGAGTGACATTGGGTGAAGACAAAGACATTGAGGTTGAGGAGTAAACAATTGAAGTTTAAGCCTTGTGGCAAGTCACACATTATTCTAGAGGAATTAGTGGAATACACCTCAAAATTTTCAAGGAAATCAGTGAGTTAGACACTGATAATGCCACTTATTAGCCGGTTGGGGGAACAAATGGGTTCATGCCTGAGATTTTTGCACTCATCAATGCCAAATAGGATAGATTTTTGGAGGAGCTAAGGTAGAAATACCATAAGCGGTTAACCACTCTCTAGCTGTGCACTAGACCGCCATCATAATAGTGAAGTGTCATTTATCACTATATTCGTTAATTTGAGACTTTCTCTTGTCTCAAATTAATATATGGACCACAACAACATGGTCTAATGTTTGGGTCGCCCTACCTAAACCATCTTGATATGAATTCTTAATTGGGTTCTTGATATGAACACCCGCTTCAAAGTATTTGCATCTTACAACATTCTCCAATATCTGTGTGATTTTATCCATGTTCTTATATTTGTAACCGTCTCAAAATGCCGAAAAAGTCCCAAATTAACGAATATAGTGATATTTCTGAAATGGATCATGGCTCAGTGGCAATTTCAATGCGTGTACACTTAGTGTAGCCAATGGGAGGCCAACGTTAATGTACTCATGAGATAACCAGCTTAGGTGATGTTCTGTATGGAAGTGCAGATTACCGTGTTCGGTGTAGGAAGAATCTAGTGAACGAGTAGGGGTTTGACAACTTTCCACTTTGAAAAATTGTAGCATTTTTTGTATAGGGCAGAAAAATATGAAACAACTTGCATTCTTCATGAATCCTTCTCGTCTATCTTGGAAAATTATCTCATGATTGTCAAACCGGATCTTCAATGCGAATCACCTTATTTTCACGGGTTATGGTATTTCTACCTTAGATGTTGTCGACTTACGTGACCTCATGGACTCAGAGGCAACAAAATAGGCCAAGATCTCTAGCAAAGTCATGCAAGCTAGGTGTACCACATTCTTGCGAGATGGGCCATCGTGCAAGAACAAATGGCACTTAATTTTGCCCGATTACTGAAGTGTCGCGGTCTATCATGTGCACAACCATAATGAACTCCGAAGAGTATTGGAACATAAGTGCGATTGAACATGTAAGTCAAAGACTTCCAAAATCTTTTTCTAAAGAGGTATATGTTAGATTTCATGAGTGGTTTGGGCAGAGGCCCCAAAAAAACCCTCCCCATGTAAGAGACCTTGTTAACCATCATGATGAAAATTAAACTAGACTCTATGAAGACGAATCCGGCGATGAGGTTGAGGTTATAGATCATACCTTCGATGAACCTAGTATGGATCCCGTCGACTTATTGGAAAGCCTTCCTGGAGTGCCAATAGGTTTAGGCCACCGGAAAGCGGTACTCTAGGGCCCATGGATCGCCCATCCGCCCTATCCCGGGTCATCCATCGGGTGGAGGTCAAGAAGGTGGCCCATCCATTAACGGTGGTCATGGGGTGAAAACATGTGCCCCTACCCACATTAGCACCGTTTTGCTATCTTCTCGTGGGGGCTCCTTTAGTAAGAGGAAGACTGGTAATATGGGGATTAGGAGGAAAACCTTGTCCAGTCAAGCGGCCCTTATCAAATGCACCAAGGTTAGTGCGGAAGGAGTTGCGACTCAATTAGAGAAGATAGCAAACACAACAAGGGAGGTGGAGGCGAACAATCTAGAGGTTCAATTGGGGCTCTTCAATAACAACATGGAGCTGCACCAAAGGGAGAGGGATAGGAGATTGTACGAGCAAAGCATGCTAGTTGTGGAGAACCAACCGCTAACCATACAAAAGCAAGGGGAGTTAGTTCAAACTTTAGGGAACATATCCCATGTTTATCACTTGGATTGAAAATAACATCAAACAAATTAGCACAAAGTTTCGGAAATTTTTTTACCTTGTCACCAAAGAACACCACTCATATAGAGGCTTGTCCTACAAACCCCCCCCCCCTTCCCCCCCCCCATACACACATACCAAACCTCACCCACTACGTAGAACAAACCCAAACACTCCTTGTATTCAATCCAATATTAAAGTCCAAACATATCATAGTACCTGCACAAGAAGATTATAGTAGTCAAAACTTGTATGAGCAGTGATGGAAATATAGATACAAAGTATTATTATTTTTACTCTAGTTTATACAATATTTATATGTTGGTTTGTACGATACATGCATCATTAAATCCAATGTCATGGTTAGAGAATGAACAATATATGAAGGTACATTTGTTCACATCATAAACCTTGGAATGAAAGAATGTGATCATTCAAAGAATAATCCAAAGTACTCGGTTTAGGGGATTAACTTGGTCACATCATTAACTTATGAAGGTAATATGCACAAGGATTTAGGGTCTTCACTCCAGTACAAGGGTCACCATTGAAGTACAGAATGTTTCAAGCAAGTTTATTCCCTTGTATAAGGTAGGCATGTCATGATGTTGACAAGTTTGGGTTCATCAACATATACCATATTATCAATGGTAATAAAGGATGACAAATGAATGAGAGTACATAACCAAACTTGATGTATCTTTAATAAATGGATTTTCTTTCACATGGTCTAGTGAATTATTACTTATGGAGGTTGTATGAAAATACTTATGGCTTATCATAATTTCATATGACATGTAGATTTATTAATAATAGTGATAGAAGAAAATTGAAATCAAAGTGAATTACTTGAAGAAAGATTGAAGTCACCTACCATTTCTCATTCAAGGGCCCAATCTTCTTTAAAAATTAAGGTAAGATACAAGTTGTCGATGTAAGTCATCACTAGGGTCCCGGAGGGGGACATGTCCAATGTCATTATAAACTTCATCACCATTGTCGTCCTCCCCGGAATCATCGAGTCTTTCGTTGTCAACAAGCTCCCGCAAACGTTTGGCATCGATTTCACCTTAATCTAGTAAAGCATTGTGTAAGATTGCACATGTGGTAATGACATTAGGAGGATATTTAATGATTAACTCCATTTTCCCCCTTAATTTACTCCAAGCTTTTTTTTAGAATACCTAACGCGTTCTTCACAACCCTTCTACCCCTTCGTAACTTACAGTTGTACAATGTTTCAAGAATGGTTGGATTTTGAGAGCGGTGGGGAACCATCAACCATGGTATCAAGGGGTACCCCGAATCACCCAAAAGGTAAGGGGGGAACCTGTCCATTCCTATAGGAACATCAAACAAATCTTCATTTTGCACTAAGTGATAAAGGCTAGAACAACGCAACACACATGCATCATTTGTTGACCCTAGCATACCCAAAAATAAGTCCAAAAACCTCCTACAACTATCAACTACAGCTTGGTAGCTAATAGAGTACCCATGTGTTTTGAAGTAAAAGTAATCTTCCGGGGCCACCCTCGGTTATCAATGGCAATGTGAGTTCCATCAATTGCCCCCACAACTGTTTGAATTCATGTTGGGTTTGGTCCAACCTAGCACCGGTTGGCCAAGTAATTTCGTGCCTAAGTACCATGTTGATTGCATGACAAGTGTCGTGTATGATACTAGACACAGTAGAAGTCTCAATTGCAAACAATTTAGAGCATAGTTGCATACTAGAACCTTGAGCTAGCTTCAAGAGGTACAAGAACCCTAATCAAAACTGGAATTGCTAATTTATATAAGGTATTTTGGCGTTGGATATAGGGGCATAAAAGCTCAGATAACCTAAAAACACTTGCTTTGGTCCTCTGGAAGAAGGACATTCATCTATCATCATCATATTCATGAAGCACAAATTGTGACGACCATACGGTGGACCATGGTTTAATCCAAAACCCTAAATCATGATCAATAAATGGGATAGAGTGGCATGACTGAAAGACATGAAGAGCCATAAGTGTGGCCACATTAACGGCATGGACGTGTCATCCCAACTCGTCAACATTTGTATTTGCTCCTAAAGAACTTGGTGGTTCTATTACCAAACCCGTGGAATTACATAGACAGTCATGCACATTCAACAAGAGAAATACAAAAAGAATACACAAATGCCAAGAACTTGCGGAGGTTTTGTAATTAGGATTATGGATATGACAAAAAAAAACCAAGGAAACAAACAAGGAAGACTTAAAAGGTGATTTGTATATCATATAGGTATCCCATATAAGTTTTATTAGAACATCACATGATCATTTCAAGGTAGTTCAAGATTTGGAGTTACAAGTTGTTCATTTTAACATAAATAATTAACGTCACTCAATCATAGTACGTGCAATTGTGACAATCACTCAACCTAACACTACTTTCACAAGCAATAGTCTGACAGTGAGACCATTTTAAATGGACCAAGTGCGGTGCACAAACATAGGCATAGCCATCGGCAATAGTTTTGTATCAGTATGTCATTTGAGTCTTGTTACCATTTGAGTATGTCATTTGAGTCTTTGGTGTAGTCAATAATCTTGTGTTAATTAAACCCTTTTAATGTAATTTAAAAGGTGTGCAATCATCTTTCCAAGATTTTCCATTCTCCTTCGTTAGTTCTTAATTTAATTACATAGTCAAGCAATGGTCTTTACCGAGTCTCAGCAATTTTATTTTCTCTTGGATATAGTGACCTTTTGTAGTCCATGGCCTTTACAAGATAATCTTTCAATTGTTGTAGACTATTGACCTTCCAGTTTTCTTCTTCTCTAAACAATCTCAAGGTAACAATCAAGTTAGAATCTCTCATATACTACAATGACATCCACTATTATTTAAGAATGAATCCTCTTAATCCTATCTGATATAGAATTATTGCAAGAAAATAGTCTCCTTTAGGACTACTACAAGTTTCATTTAATATTTTCCTTTCATAACATTGATGAAGGATCCAAGTTGAATACTTTAATCAATCATTCCTACAAGATCATTCACAATTGGATACTCAAGACAATCTTACCTTCATGAGTGATTTCTTACAATTATATTAGACATTTGGTCTTGATTAATTCTTCCTAGTTCATTACAATCATTACATAATCTCTTTGTTTCAACACAATATTTCTCTTCTGGTAATTAGTCTTGATGTAGAAACTCTTATACCATGGCCTCGCAAGCAATGGCCTTCACCATATATTTCTGATAATTCATACCCTGATATTAATTGCAACAATCAGGTTGCTATATAGAAGAGTATTTTATCCAACACATGAGTTGGGTTGCGGTCCTAATGATATAGATTAGCTCTCTTCCAGTTGGGCAATTTAATAACATGAAGTTTCAATTTTGATAGACTATAAATTCCTTAATATGTGAATCACTCACATCCATTAAGACAATAGCCTCACCTTTATAACCTCACTAGTTGCTAATATCGAGGTGCAAGCACTCATAGACCATTGACTGCATGACTCCAATTGTACATAGGCATCAGCACACAGACATAAACATTATGAGATCTCCCTCTCATAATTGTACACACATTTTTCCATGGGCTAATACTCAGACTATAACTTTAATCATGTAATTTCATTAACAACAATCTATCTCAAATTAACTTCATCAAATGATGCAAAGATAGTTTGTACGTAAGATGGATCATGGAATCACTCCTTCTCATTTTAGACATATAGCCACTAGCTCTTTCAACTAGGGTAGATGGGAAAATAAACAAAGCTCAATCCCTGATCCTTGATATTTTACAAGACAATGACCCTCTCAGCCGAAAAAACACAATCTTTTCTCCATGGAAAAAAATGGTTTGAGATGCTCTCCAAAATAGTCATGCCTACTCAATGTTTTTCAATCGGTTTTTGTATGTGTTTTTTTAGGGTGATAACCCCTCACCATAGTCTCATGAGATATTTCTTTTTTTATTTCCTAGGCTATGGCCCAAATTTGGCACATGTTAATTAAATGCCGAGCTGCTTTTAACCTATTTTTGCATTGTTTTCTCACTGGAGCAAAAACTAAAAAAATAGACTCCATGGGTCTTCAAACCCTGTCATTTTCTGCAACATGAATTAGGGATTAGTTGATAAATTGGCATGGCATAACCACTTTATGTATGGAAGACAATATGCAATGCTAATTCGGTAAAGATGAAGTTGACATTACACATGCAAGCATAAGGTTTCCAAATTATTAGAAGTAAAGCTTAAACCCGTTCAATAAGTCATGATTACATATTCCTACTAATCAAAACTCCACAAGGGCAACATTGAAATACTTACACTCGAATTGGAAATTGTGATGTTGAGAGTGGAAAAGTAACACCAATAAAAAAGAATGGTGGCAATCAAGGGTTGTCGTCTATGAGGTAACATTCGCAAAGCAGTTTGTGAAAAATGGATTTTGGGCAAAAGATGAAGGTATACACAATCGGGCCATTTTCTATTTGACATTTTTGTAAACAGAACCACAGAAAGGAGGATTCAAGGTTGAATTGGAATTCGATGTTGGTTGTGGACTGTAATTCATTAGATGTTTAGGGTCCGAGTACAGGCACTTGAATTGGCAGGAACTAGGCCCAAGCATTGCTCTGTGATTGTATGATCCTCTGTTATTCGGTTGGACTCACTACATTTTAGCACAGAAGTGGCTACAGAGTTTGAAGTCGGCAGAGTAGTGTTTGAGTCGATGGATTTGAGTAGAGAATGCTTTCAACAGAGCACGAAAGAACGTCCCCTGAGCACACACATATCTTCCGACCACTAGCAGAAAACTGTGTCAAAAAGAACCGCAGCCGAAATCGGCTGCGGTTCTTTTGACATGCCTGATCTGCAGTCAGTCGCTAAATGACTGCAGATTCGTTTTTTTTGATTTAGCGACTGCAATTTTAAAATTTCCGGGCGTGCAATATACCGTTGGAAATGTCTCGCAAAACAAATAAGAAAATTTTGTAGTCATCTAGCGATTGTAGATCAGGCTGGTCAAAAGAACCGCAACTGATTTCGGCTGTGATTTTTTGGGCATCGTTTTCTACTAGTGGACATTGTTGTCTGTCATTGTTGTCTGTATTGTGTGGCATGGGTTTAGCTAGTTATAAGGGGAGGATTACACCGGCCACACAAGATCCAACAATTGGTCAAAGAGGTTAAGTGCGCAATTGAGAGTTGTTGGCATAATCTGATTACACAAACTGGTTATAAAGCTTTGCGGCCACAAAAACTAGTTGTAATCTCCAAACGAGGGCAACCTTTGTCATCAAAGCACAAGGGCGTTGTGCAAGCAAGCTCTATTTATTTTAGAATAGAAAATTGTTAGAGGAGGGGTCGCAAACCTGGAGTTTGGATTTGCAGTGTTTGATTGTTGCATGTGCTATCGAATGTTGAGTCCCACCAAAATCGCAAGCAAGCTATGGAAGTTTGGTGGTGGAGAAGGAAAATGGAATGGGGCAAAAGACTACCGGATTATTGAGGATGAAACATGCCACTGGTTGAGAAGGTTGGTAATGTTGGATATGGCCCGATCAGAACTCTCTCTAAAACAAGCCACATGTAAGAAAGCAGATAAAAATAAAAACGACTATAAATACCAAGGCCCCATACTAGCCAGTATAGAACCTCAGGCCGTGTGAATGGGCCCAACCCCACAAACCTGATTAGTTTTAACGTTTAAAAATGGTGAAGCCAAAAGTCAAGTGAGGTTGGGCTTTAAGTTATTTTCCTCTTGTCTTTGTTTGTTTGGTGCAATCGTAGAGTTAAATGCAATGGATGAAAAAATGATCAAGGTCATTCTCATTGGAAAATGAAAGTGGATTCTATAAGTAATAAAGGCCTAATTAGTTCATGATTTACATTTGTATATATAGGGGAGGAATTTATCACATTAAAATGGAAAAGCTTAGAATAAATACATGAGTCCATTTCTAGCATGCCATTAGCATGTATTCATTTCTTTTTCTCTATAAACTTCTCGCATATAGGGGGTTTAATTTCATAGTGACCCACACACGTCATTTAGGTTTCCAATGAAGAGTCCACCCCCCGGGGGAGAACTCCTCATGGAATCACCTGCACTTAAACTAGCTATAGGCTTTCAACAACAACTTGTCCACTTACCCTCCTCATGATTAGTCAATCAAGCAGCCTCACTCTCTCGACACCTAGCTCAACAAGGATTTGACACTTGATACAAAAGAACAATCCATTTGGAAGGCATCACGGGTCTACCACAATGGGAAACTCAAGATATCCCAACACCACCAAAAATCACATTTGATGCTATAAAACGTGCCTTTTGTTTCTAATGAGTGGATCTCTTTCCACCTCACGGGAAAGAAGTTAGATTACCTTCACCTCAAGGATTTCCTCAACTATGAATGTGAATCATACTTGGAGCAATCCTTGACACCATCCCAACACAAAATCATTATTGCTTACCGCACCTCAAATCATAGACTTGCCATTGAAATTGGTTGGTAGCTGACTATCCCAATTCCTAGGGATAATTTTTTTTGCCACTTCTATTATGAAGTGTAGTTGAGAACGAGACAAACTTTGTGTTGGAGTGTCCCTTTTACAACTCCATTAGTAATAGCTTTCCTTCCATATTTCAAAATGTAGTATGAGGAAGTCTCGAGTCTTTCTTCCAATTGGACCATCGACTTGATACTAGCCTATATCACATTGAAGCCACTACACTCCATTACTCTAGGAAATTAGCCTTTTTGACACCATCTTGATGCAATCCTAGGTCCATAAACCTTTTGGCTTCCTAGCCTTTAGAATCAAATTATGTTCAATTCATTTCAATTATAAAAAAAATTAAAAAATTAAAAAGATCACCTAACTTGCATATCTTTTAAAGGTTAGCATGCTTGGTGCATGCCTCTATAAGCGAAATGAAGGAATGGGACTCTCTCTCTCTCTCTCTCTCTCTCTCTCTCTCTCTCTCTCTCTCTCTCTCTCTCTCTCTCTCTCTCTCTCAAATCAAACCGAATTTCACATATATCCTCAAAGAGGGCCAATGGTTTGTGATATATATGGAAGTTGAAACTAAAAAATTTGGGAACCCATTAAATCTCCAGTTTTTTCATCTAATTTTCTTGTCCCAAAATTAACATCAAAGAGCCCGAATCAACTTCACATCTATCATGGTTGGTTATACTGGACCCTGAACATGGATCGCTCAAATCCTAAGCCATGAAAGCACCATGGTGTTTGCAAATATTTTTAACATGTGTTGAATGTCATTCTTAGCTACTACATTATGTGTTCATTCAACACCGTGGACAATGATGTGCAACTAAAATGTGTCCATTATGGGCAGGGTTGTACAACTACTTGGTAGGCAGTAAACCCCACCCCGCACCAAGGGGACTCTTGAGCAGGGTAGGGTCAACATGCTCAAATTCACGTCACATTGCCTGATGTTGGGTTTTTTCTCTTCTTTTCTTGTATAACTAAATATGTCCATTGTGGGCGCAATTACATCATGAATACTCGATCCCGAGCTGGAGCCTTTCTTGTCATCATTATGAAATCCATGCACATTCCACATGACTTGGTCCATGCCGCTTTTTTGATGTATGACAAAAGCACATATCACAAACTCATCTAAAAGTTACCAAAGTATAGAATTGTCATATGTGACAATTGACCAACGTGACATAAGTTCCCGGGGGGTGCACTCCATTGTCAAGTTGAACACCACGTGCGATAAAAAAAAAATCTACTTTTTACATAAAGCATCACCAAAAAGGGTCAAAATTTTATCAATTGCTTTTCATGAGTGGATATACACGGTATCTATTACATAGTAAAAAATGGTAACCAATTTTGATGATTTAAAAAAAAATACCGTTTCTAACTAGAATGACGCAGAATTGAACTAAAACAATTACTAAAAAAATGGAGATGACTAAAAATTTCAAAAAAATATACAAAAGATATTATCAGTGCTTATGTACATGTAGAGAAAATATATAAATAAATTTTAAAATTATTTATGGCATATAATATAGGGTAACAAACTTTTATCACACGTGGTTATGAATTGTAAGGGGGTGTGATCGCCCCGAGCATAAGTTTTGTATGTCGCGTCCATAGACATGTGTGCCACATCACATTGCACACAAAAAACTATACTAAACTATAAGAGAAATGCGGATGAAGTGTACACTTCATTCTATCCCCCAAAGTGAATATTGATCACCTAACAATTAACAGTTAACAACTGCCTACCATAGTCATATTTCAGGTTTAGGCGATCTTGTTGAGGAAATGCTTATGCTTTAATATGCTAGGCCGAATGCACATAAGTGAAATTTAAGTGAAAACCCTACTTTTAAGCATGCCAATACACTTGAGTTAGGAGAGACAAACATTGTATGTACATACCGGTGATTTACATGTTGATTGCATAAATTGGATGCATTGTTGGGCGAAGGTTTACTATTGCAACACAAGTTTCATTGTGGACAACCTAACCCGTGGAAGTTGGAGAACATGAAAAACGAATCGAACGACACCTAGATAGATAGATAGATAGATACTCCGGACCTCTTTCAAGGCCTCCGTGACTAAAAGTATATGTTTGTACGGACAAAGGGCCATTGTTTGGTGTTTCATCCCGGCGACACCCACATACCTTAGAAAAGAAAAGACAAAGAAAAAATAACGCCCGTATTATATACCGGCACGAATGCGAGCCCGTTTACCACATGCTGATCACAAAAGTTCATGATGCAGCATGAGGTGTTATGCCTCTTTTGGGAGGTGGGCTCTAGCAGTGCATTAGTAATCCTAGGGCCTTATGGGGGTGGGACAGGGGTTTGTTTGTTGTCTAGTTTTCTTTTGTTTAGGACTAGGTAGGTGAGATGTTTGATGGCATTCTGGTGTATATTTTTCATGAGGGTCTTAATGTTGGGTTTTGAGATTTTGAGGTTGATTAGTTTATTTATGGAGTGTTCGTGTATGGCTCCTCTTACTCCGGCAGTGATGGTGATGAGGGGGTTGGTTTTCCATCCATTATTTTGTATGGTCTTTGATTAGTGGGTCATATTTGGTGTGTTTATGTGAGAGGGCTTGCTCAGGGAATCTATCATGGCAATATGTAAATCCTATAAATTGGACTGTGTGAGTGCACCCACATACCTTACATTTGGGTCACATGGCCAGCGGAGGGCTGGGGCAAAACAACCCGTACACTGGTTCCTTGGAAACAGGGGTTTAGGCATCCAACAAGGAACAGGTGTATGGGTTGGTTCGCCCAAATCACCGGCGGAGAATACTTTGCTTTTTGTCAAGACATGGATGGATCCCTTGTATTTCTTTTCCTTTGCTTTTCTATAGCTACCTCTTTTTGGCATGAAAGGGGGCCAGGGTACACCATGTCCTAATGAATAAAGCTGTGATAGGGAAGCCGACAAACAAACAATGTACGGTGACCGGTAACCGAGTCACCTGCAATTATTGTTGTCCGGGAAAAAGTTACATCTGAATTTTGAAGAATAAATATCTAGCCTCTGCCATTTCGGTATAGGGAAGTGAGCCACCATGATGGCCACGTGGCATTACGTGAGATGATGTTCAGGTAGACAAAGCTGACAGCAGGGTGCCACCTGGCACAGCCAAGCTGACAGCTGCACCCGTGGCATTAAGAAAATGAATGGATGGGGGCAAACTTGCCGCAGGCTGCTGCTGCTGCCGGATGCTTGCATGCAATGGCTGGGAAGATTTTGTGGGCACGATTGGTCGAGATCCTAGTGTTCCCAAGGCCAACAACCAGTGATCAGGGTGATTTTTGGGCATAATCGGTTGAGATCCTAGTGTTTGCAAGTCCAACCGGTTACATGTTGACATCCCCCGGTTTTCCTTTATTAAATTGGGGCATATTCTACAAATTCCTCTAAAATGATTGGTAATTTTCTTGCAGTCTTGAACTTCAACCGGTTCATCAGTAACTAACTGCCGGTTCTCCCCGATCATAGCCAACAACCAGTTCCAAGTTGACATCTTCCGGTTTTCTTTGACTAATTTGAGGCATGTTCTCTTAAATTCCTCTAAACCGATCACTAATTTTTCCTGCCGTGTTGAACTTCAGCCCGGTTCTTTCTCAAGCTCAACCGGTTGATCTATAATCAAGGTAGACAGACCTGTTTCCGTTAACTTAAAGCAATTTCACATAAGTGTAGTACATGTGTGATATTGGAGTGGTGTTTCTAGGTCTACAAATTGATAACACAACATGTAACAACAAAATCACAATTTATTTCCAAGTTTTGAAATTGTCGTAGAAATTTAAAGGTAAGATTCTCTCCCAACCCATATTCATAGCATGAGTCGACCTATGCCCAATAACTGGGAGACGAAAACTTGAGTACAATCAGTGCGCTTTTCAAGGAACCCAAATCTATGCCCTTTTGACTTACTTTTCTGTCACATTAGAGAATGACGACTACAAGTGTCGAATGTCACGGCTCTAAGGGGCTCTATGTATTAAGATTGGGGGGTTATTGAAAATGGGTATGTCTACCATAGGGGTCAGTTCTCCCCGTTCATTGTTGGCATGTGTAGAATCATTGAACTCATCGCCATGGTTTTTTGGGCCATATGTTCTTGACTTATGTCAAATCTGCACAAGAATTTCATGTTCTTAGGTGAGCATAGAGAGAGAGAGGGAATTATCATATATGAGCATACCTCTCATCCATCCCACAGAAAAACCTTGCCCCCTATAGGTGTGTTGCTTATTCATCTCAATGACCTCGAGTAAACTAATTCGAGGTCTTTAAAGCTAATTCCATGTCAAATCAATTTAAAAAAAATCTCCGCATTGCATGCTATTTCAAGGCTTTTTATGTTGGATGAATGGGGAGGTAAATTCGTATAAGAGAACTCTTTCTCTTTGGTAGAAGTGACTATCGCGGACACTTTGACCACTTTGGTCCCTTACTCTCTAACCCAAATAAATTATCCACTATTTTATTTGGGTTATCAATCACATTAAAAACACAACTACCATAACATTACTCAGCAGTGGGATGTTGCACCCTAGCATCAAGAATAATGGGAGTATCGTGCCCTATTTATGTTGGGTCACCTTTACAAAATGGAAAGTACTCAAGCTTAGTATTGTTCACTTTGTGAAGGTGAATCTACAAATGGGCCTACCCATGGCTTTTGATATTGGATGTTGAATCAATTTTTTTATTAAAACATTTCTACCAAAATGGTTGACATGTGGATTAACCCCTAATGTCCTATGCAACCATAATATGGTCGTGAGCAGTTCACTTTGACCCCTTTGACACTAGTTTGGATGGTTTCTTGATTGATTCAACTACTCCTGAGTTTGTTCATGCTCAAGTCTACTATGTTCTACCACGTGGATAATTTTGATTCAACATAGTTAGATACTTTGGATTAATTTAAATATAGAAGTATACTCTCAATTGGTTTACACTAGAACCGGTTCACAAACCAAAACTCGACATTTGTCACCTCCACAGTTTAGGGGTAGCATATCCGAAACATGTGCAAATGAACCCCAATTGATGTGAAAATTTGGACACTCAAACGCAACATATCCTAAACATCTGCTCTTATAATTTTTAGTTGGACATGTGTTAGTGAGTGTAAATCCATGTGGAAGGTGTGCAATTGTGGCACTGCTACCTCCAATTGCAAAGCTTCCCCCAAAAACCACAAAACTAATGGTTTCAAGATTTATGAGCTAATTTGAGTAGGTATATTGCCCTTCTTTTAAATGAGGGTAACATTTTGTCATTTGGAGATGATTTGAGTGGAGATTTGATAAAAAAAAACCAAACCCAAATTAGTTTCTTAGTTACTGGCCCTTCAGATCACTATTGACATTCCTATGATAATCTCCTACAAAACAAAACTTGAATGCTTAAACTTTGGACTATGAGTAGTCACCTCTAACTTGCAAACATCTACATGGTTGGATTTGTCAAAATGACTTTAGATCTTCAACTACGGTCACTGAAATTGAGGTCACATTTTTTGGGCATATTTGAGGGAAATTGGGCATGGGAAGTTCGGGGTTAAAGAACCAGCGTGGCAAGACACCACCGTTGCACTCACAAGTTGCACTCCCATGCCTTAATTCGTGGGGTCCCCCCTCAGGGGGCAGGGGGGGTCACTCTTGCATTTAGTGGGAACACATACAAACACAAGGTGTTCTTAAGGGGGGCATTATATTGGAGAAGGTAAATATTGTGGACTCTACTATTATGTAATTTTCTAACATTTTTTTATCTTTGAGGATCCTACATGAGTGGGTAAACTTGATATTTTATTTTATTTTCCTTTTACATGGGCATATAGTAATTTTAATTTTAATTGTAGTTTTTTGTTGATGTCATGTAAAATTCAACACTTACACATATAAGATCATAATTCACACATCGACACAACATGTACACAATTTAACTCTCTAGTATACACTCTACTCATTCAAAACATACACACATAGAAATGGTGGTAAAATGTCTGTGTTTTAAAACACATACAAATGCTTTCAAGATTTGTGGTTAAAAACATAATTTCATGCATACATGTAATATTAGAACACAACCAATGAACACCAATCACAAAGTTTGTTTAAGGTTTACAAATTCATTTATGAAGCGATTTGTGTCATTATTCAAGTTCAAGTGGTTAAAACCAGACAACATGAGAGAACTTCGAAGAGATCACCATCTTCAATGAGCTACATACATGATAGGCTCCAATGATTGCTAGTTACAAATGAACCAGTTCAGTTTGAGAAATAACCAGTTGAAGTTCAAAACTTCAGGAAAATTACCGATCTTGTAAAATAACATCAACACTATTTGGTATTTTGCATTGGTAGCATTGATGTTTTGGAGCTACCAATCTTGTGGCGTTGAGTTTGAGAAATAACTGGTTGGATTTGAAATCACTAGAATTTTGGCCGATTATGCCCAAAAATCTCCTAGGACATTGATCAGCTCTCACAAAAACTTAACCACTAAACTAGATTCCAAAAAAGCTCTGAAACAGGTCCAAAACAGAAAACATATCCAAACTACTACAAAGGGTAAGGCATGATGCTCATCAAGTACAAACTGTTCTGTTTTTGGCAGTCAAGAAGTTCTTTCCTTCCTTCCAGATGAGATGGAATGGCAACTTATTTCACACCACTCAAACTAAATCACGTAGAAAACATGAGTATATATCACAAGGCTTCACATGTACTAAACCACGGAGTTTAGATCCAGGAGCTACAACTCTAACTGGCGCTACAAATCCAAGATTCTAGAACCAAGAGCTACACATTTAGGAGTATAGATCCAAGTGCTACACATCCTCCTCACACAACAAGTTCCTAAACCATGAATTCATACACTCCACAAGCAATCTTCAAAGCATTTCAAAGGAAAAAGAGAGAAGCACTTACAACCTAACCATGCCACCACGCCACTTGTGTAATCACAACCTAACCACATCACCACTCCTCACTCAAAACTTGCACACTCCTATGAGCTCACACACCCTTGTTAGCCACACAATGTGTGAGTGATGGGGTGGAAATGAGCCTCTATTAGGGTTTCCCGGAGGTCATTCCTCCTGCCTTAGGGATTACCTTTCATGGATGAAATAAATCTCACTATTTGGGATGACGGGATAGAGATCATTCTCATTAGGCAAATAGCATGAGGTCTCCCTAAGGTGTGGGGCCCTAATATTAATTCCCCACCCTACTGATCCCTTTGGTATGTTAGTTTTAAAATTTTCTCTAATATGATCAATTTGTAAACACCCTAACTTAATTATACCATGGAGTTCAATATATAGCTTGGTCTTTGTTAGAAGTACATGTTTTATAATTTGTAAGTCGCAACTTTAAAGTGGACCCTATATTTATTCTCACGTAGTTTTCTAAAATACATGAGTGACACCCCCAGGGGTCTCCCTTTTAGAAAAGGGACATGATCCTATGAGTGTGTAATGTTATGACATTGATCAGTTGAATTGGAGTATATCTAATTTCTTTAGAAATGTTCAAAATTATAATGTTCATTTGACCCTTCCTAGTCACAAAGCCTCTTCCCCCTCAGAATGGACACTGTTGTTTGTTGACAATTTGTCTCCTCCAACGAATGAGATGTGTTTGTCTTCAAAGTAACATAATTAGTGTTCATGTTGAAGTACATAGTTGTCAACTTTTGGGGAAAAGTAGGAGTCGAAATTCAAGTGTCTAACGGAATAAGGTGTTCCTACCTTAGTACCGTTGCATGTGAGGTAAGGAATCTGGACCTACTTAACGTATGTGGCCACGTTGTGGACAATTCCAATTCCTCATACAAATTTGGCCGTTGGACCGCATTGGGAGTTTTCCCATCCTTTAGTTAACAATTGTGAATCATGGAGATGGTCATTTCAAGTTTCGGAATTGGGTTTGAGATGCAAAATTTATAGCAATCAGAGTGAAATTTGTCTTACTCTTTAGCACTTCTTTAAGTGATCACACAAGCTCCTCTAATTGTACTAACCAATGAACTTAAAATGGTTATATGTATTGAAAACTTGGCCCAATTTCAATGTGACACATTTGTTTTTGGAGCCCTTTTGGTGTCCACACTTGACGGCATATGAGGTAGTTGAACCATTCCCGACTACCACCCCATTTTTGCAGTTAGGCCAACTTATTGCTGCACAACACAATATGAACCTTTGATCAGTGTTGGCATGTCATGGTCAAAATTCAACTTAGTCAAACGTCAGTGGCTAAGTTGATAACTAAGTTTAGATTACAAGCATATTTAGGTGTCACAATTACTAGAATCAACCGTTCTTGGTATTCTAGCCCATTGGTGATCAGAAAAAGGGTAGCCTATATCACGAGTATAAGTCGAAGAGATTATTCACTTAGAAAATTCATAGTTTTGATTATCGCAAAAAATAAAATCAAACCATACATCAACCATGCATGAGTCGTGACGTGTGAAAAGGAACTCCATTAATAACCATCATGTTGCTTACAATCTAAATATAAGAAAATTGGTATGGAGTTCAAATTTTTCATAGATTTAGTTGAGGGCTCCCTGTTGTTGTTGCTCTCCAATATGTGTGCATGCATACCCTACTATTGATACCTCCAAAAAAAATCTTAACAAACCCTCAAATTTTAGTGATATAATCACATGCCTAGTAGACACAAAATAAACAATCTCCACTTTTCTAATGCATGATATAGGGACATTCATACCAAATTTTCACGTAGAATAGAGTTATTTGTTAGAGTCTTGGCATCAAGCTCCCATGTAGTTGGCTAAAACGTGAGTTTGTGGGCTTGTGCATGAAGTGACCCAAGTTATCTTAATGCTTAAATTACCATACTCAAAGAGTGTTGTTAGGTTATTAAAAACTGGCTTTTCTAGCTTGTCCTACTAGGATGTGTGGGTCAAGCTAGCTTTACATAGGCCAATCTGGTATTAGGGACGGTGGGTCCCATGGGCATACCCTATTTTAAATCCTAAAATTATCTCAAAAAAATTGGGAGGACAAGAGGAAGTCCCAAAACTTTCACCCAACTTTGAAAATAAGTTCCGACACATGATGACTTAACGAGCCTTAAATATGAATGTTTTCACAAACCCATGGTTTCGTCCCTCTTTAAGGGGCTTTACATATAACTCTATTATCCTCTTTTCTAATGCATAATATATTTGGACCTCCATACCAAACCTCCATATAGAACAATGGAGGCATAACACCCTATGTCGCATCATGGTTAACCGTGATCAACATACATCTAACGGGCTCACATTCATGCTAGTACCTGGATACGGGCATTACTTTTTATTTTATTTTATTCACATAGAACAACCTCTTTGCTAGTTTGGCAAGAGGGAAAGTGTCTTGCACAGGTTTACCCGCCTCATGTTTGTACTATCTTGGTTGGAGACCTTGTGAATCCCATGTGAAACTTATAAAGGTCCCAAACTTGAAATGCTTGGTGCATCCATATTTTGGAAAAGGCGGCCTTTTTGCATAGAAGTTTCCGTTGAGCAAACAAGTCTTTGCTTTTGAAGGCTACCCTATCTCTTCCATTCACATGGCAAAGTTTTGAATGCTTGAGAATTGTAGTAAAACTAGTATAGGGTAGGTGGATCCATGTTTTGGGAAGGGTGGCCTTTTTGTATAGAAGTTTCCATGAAAACAAACAAAACTTTGCTTTTTGAAGAGTTCGTGGCTCTTGCATCCACATGGCAAAGTTTCAAGTGCTTGATATTCTCATAAAAACAAGAAAAGAAAAGGAAAAGGAACATTGGTTTGTTGTTCCGACACACAATGTCAGTTCGTTGACCTCCAGTCCATGGTCACATGATCATGGGGTGGCAGAGGTGGTTTAATGCCTATTTGGTGGACTGATTGTAAGTGTTAAGTCCAATATGTAAAATGTTGTTAGTCCGGGGGTATTGGCATTTGTTTCTGTTTCAATTTTCTTTTGTTGAGAATGATGTTGAGGTATGGGTATGGCGTTCGTTGAGGTATTTAATGGCAATATGTGAGAGGTTCTCCAATTAATATGTTAATTTTGTGTTGCAGGATTTTGACATCTATAAGTTGTTTTATAGATGGTGTGTGTATGGGATCCTCTTATGCCGGTTGTGATGATGATTGGGGGGGGGGCGGAGGACATTCCATCCTTGTTTGCTTAGTAATTTATTGTAGTATTGCGTACTTTTTTAATATTCTGGTTGTATCTACTTCATGGAATTTGTGTCTGCAGTATGTAAAGTCGAGGATTTGTACATTAAGGTTGGGGTTGGGTGTAAATGGTGGTTTGGCATATGGTGATGCTCCTAGGATGCATAGGATGTCAAGGTGTAGTATGGCTAGGCATTTACATTTTGGTAGATAACATGTACATTGGAGGAGCCATGATGATATAATGTTGTCTTGGATACGCCCGTTTAGGGTCCCATCATTAATTAATGGAAAGCAGCATGTGGTGGGGTGGACCATAAGGGTTTTAGCTAATGCATGTGTAGCTTTTGTTATGTTGGTTGGTCCAAAGGTTGTTTACATGGCGAGTAGTGCAGTACAATAATAGATGTAGGCATGTGTCATTTTCTCTTAGGTTGCAAAGGTTGCACGATGGTGAAATATCATGTTAAAAGCACATGTTTTTTTCATGTAGTTCCCCATGTATTGTCATATCTAGATATTAGTATTTGTGAGATTTGTGCATCCATTATCCATTTTGCGTCCCAAAAAAGGTTGGATCTTTTTAGGTGTAGATCTTTATTGGAGAACCATTTTGTGACATATGGGAATGTGTTTGATACTTGGGAAACCATTTGCGGGTTTGGATTCTTTTTCAATGTAGTTCTTGAGGTTTTTTATCCATCATGTTGGATAGAGGTGGGTGGGATGGATGGCCTAAAGGGTTGGTCACTTACCTATACCGGACACCTCCAACTTTGAGCCATCATACTATACAAGTGTTCACACACTACATACTTTTAAAAACATGTGCATTGTTCTAAGTTTTAGGAAGCCCACATCATCAATGTCATTCAATTGGCATGATATTTGAATAACAACTAAGTTTGAACGCTTCAAAGTTTGATGATCCGCTTGAATTTATGTACAACCCTCCTTGGTATAGATTCCGATATCAAAGTTATGTTATAAAGTGTGGTTTGATTTGAAGTTGACATACAAATAATAGTTGTTAAGGGTGATTTTGACTACGTCTATATGGGTGAAATCAAGATAACTATGCAAAAAGAAAAAAGAAAAAAAATTGAATCACTTTTTTAAAAATTGTAATATATCTAACCAAAATTAGATGATTTTTTTAAATGGTTCATACCATGAGTTTTATATATGTTGGAGAATGTTCTATAAAGTCAATAACCTTATTACTTTCAATTTTTGATATAAATCTTGTAACAAAAGTAAGTGCTTGATGCTTGAACACTTCAAAGCTCATAGAGGAGCACTAGTAGTGAATTTTGACAAACCAATTCACAAAGGTGGTTTGGATCCTTTATAGCTACAAGCAAGGAAAAAACCATATCAAATACCTTTTAAGTTACTTACTAAAAAAACATGCAAACCCACTTTGGGTCGATTAGTCCTCTAGAGTAACTCCAATCAATGGCATGCAAACTTGACCCTTAGAAAATGAAAAATCATGAGTGCACATTCTAAGTCCATTACCATACGTCAAAAGTAGGTCAAGTGATATCTAAGCATAATGGTTCACACATCTTAGTGTAATGTGGCATGGCATGAAACCAAGGCAATGACATGGAAAAACAACATTCATTCCAATAAGCAACATTTTTCTTTAGGGGAGTATAATATATGGCTTCGATCGAGGCTTGAAACTCCGATTGATTACAAACTCCAAGAAATTTACACTATAGAAACATGGAGAGGTGCCAATTTCAAGTTGCGTTCACAAGGTGGAAAGTGGTCTTTTACAACATGGAAGATATTATGACCAGTCAAAGAAAGGCTCAGGGACCCATGCATGGAAAAGCATACCAAAAGTATTGTTATTCCCTTTCCAAATCAAACTATGTAAATATATTATGGTGGTGAATGCACATTGTCCACCCTAACATCATTCAACAAGCTTTTCATGTTTTGTGGGCCCCAGGAATGGAGGGCGTTGTCCTCGAATCACACAAGATATCACACCTAGATTTTACAAATGTCAATACTTAGATCAAAAGTCGGTTTAGATCCATCTACTCATAGAAAGAGAACAAGATTATGAAGTTGCAGATGAGATGCTCGGAGCCAATGAGTTTGACTAACTTTGCAAGTTCTCATTATTCTCATATACCACCTTGTTCCACATTGTAGACCTTGATCCACAATTATACCCTCTCAAAATGATCAAGCACACCTATCTCTCATGTTGATTCTCATAAGTTGAAAATACTTGGTTTAGGATTCGAGCATCACTCGTGACATGTTCTCAGGCCTGCGAGCAAGCATACCCTACATAATAATGTGTTAGTTAGTTAGTGGGAAGATGGTTAGCATCCTTGGGTCTTTGAAAGATCATTGACTAGGGATGCACACATAAAACTTCTCACAAGATTGGGATGCATTCAATGAACTTGGAACTTCCATACCACTGCAGCACTGGCCTTTAGTGTGTGTAACTTAGAGAGTTGGCTCTACCATCTCGGTCAAACCTTCAATAATACTGAAAAGTGCTTTACATGGTTACGTATTAGCATTGAGACAAGCAACTTTTGTCATTATTTAAAGTATTTATCATATTCTAGTTCACCAATGTATGTGTCCTTAGTGCCATGCACCCTTTGGCTGATTGTAATGACGCTAGTGTAGGACACAAACTGTAAATACATTGGCGGCTTTGAAAGCTTTAGTGGCCAGAGGTTCTTCACTATGTATAGATGAACTAAAAGAATGCAATGAATCACTTCTATTTTCATTCAATGATTTCTAAAATCGTAGTTAGATGGTAATAAATCGTAGTCTTCTAAATAAACAACACTACACTGTTATTGAACCAAATTAATTGACTCTCAATCACTGGAAAGCACCAGTATAGGTGTCGTATGCCAGTTTGGTGCTGCACGACAAGTCACAAAGACCACTGTAATTGACATGGAAATCCAATTTTAGAAGGCATTCATAAAAGATTCAAAAATAGGACACACACTGGCACCACGTAGAAGAGAGCGAACACGTCCAAGCATCGGCCTGGTAAAAAGCAAGCGTCGTTTTCATGGGAGTAAATGATAGCTGTACAAGAAATGTCAGCTGCACTACTGACACAGCCCACATGTATTTCATCGACAACAGGTATAGCATAGATCCTACCTCGACCTGAAAATCATCTTATTTTTTAAGAGAGTTTGGGCAAATGTCCTGTCCAACTTGCTTCTGTGCCAGCAATCCTCTCAGGTTGTGACAGAGCAGCACGCGGACTGACAGCCCACCACAACACATGCTTCAGTGTTGTAATTGCCGCAGGGAAAAACTGGACAACCCACAACCTATCTCGGCCATAAACCAAGGGCTAGAAGACCGACATGAACAAACGCCACGCAATGATTGTCTGGTGGCAATTCAGAGAATCAATCGTTCCTCAAGGGAAGCCCAACTTTTGAGTATGGGACGTCTGTCTGTCTATGTGTCTGTCTCTCGCCTTTGTACTACAAGTTACTAGCATGATCAAGGGGGGAACACTTATGCTAAAAAGTCCAGACAAAACTGATGATGCTATACTGTGTGTGGCTTTTTGGGTAAGGGAGCCGAGATAGCGAGCAGCTCTCTAGAAGTACAGGCATGCTGGGGTGTAATGTACAAAGCCAACTTCGTTCCTGAACGATAGTGAAGAAAAAGTAAATCTTTTCTGATCTCAAGATTTGCATCTCTGTAAATGGATCACAAATGGCTTTCGGATCACAACATAGCAAAGCATAATCTGAGCTCCGCAAGGCGTGTAGGTAGATCCTGATTCTCTCTTGGCTTTTGGAACATGTTAATCCCACTTGAAGGGTAGATCTATCAGTTGGCTGTTTCTGATATTTTGCAGCTTGAGACTGATTTAGGAAGGGGCGGCAGGGGGGCTGCAGCCAGTGCAGCAATGTTGCTGTTGGACCGATTGTACTTCATATGGCTCTTCACAAGTTGTCCAGCTGCTAGTGCAGACATCAAAGAAATCTCACCAGCCAACACTGTGGCTGCAACCACTCTTGCAAGCGACTGGGCATTAGCACCCGGTGATTCCATGTTGGCGCCCTTCACTCCTAACAGATTCAAACAGGCCGACTGAGATGCTAGTTGTGTACCACCACCAATGGTCCCCACCTGCACCACATGCAATGTGAAACTGTAAGGAGCTCGTTCAAATTTCGGCAACCAGCACTCAATTGGCTCTGAGAAATGAAGTAGCAAATACACTAATCAATTCTGGAACTGACAGCCATATATAAACTGGGCAGTCGCAAGTTCGAGGAGCTAACCTCAATTGAGGGCATTGTAACAGACACATGTAAATCCCGGCCACCATTTACTGCCTCCATCATGGTGATGCACTGTGAACTCTCGACATTCTGAGCGGGATCTTGTCCAGTTGCGATGAAGACAGCAGACACAATATTGGATGCGTGTGCATTAAACCCTCCCACAGCACCAGCCAGAGCAGATCCAGTGAGATTCTTAATCATGTTGAGCTCCACCAAGGCAGAGACGGAGGTTTTCAACACCTTAGCCACCACTTCTCCCTTAAGAATTGCCTCACACACTACAGACTTGCCACGGCCTTCTATCCAGTTCACTGCCGTTGCTTTCTTGTCAGCACAGAAGTTACCTGCATCCCACCAACATGACAGGTCAAATACAACTCTATCGAAACCAACAAACACAAGAGATGACAAATACTGAACTATGTTGGCATACTTCAATTCAAACGTCGTCCATAACTATGACCACGGAAGTGCTGCATACCAGAAACAGATATAGCCTCCATATCAGGGAACACTTGCTGAAGATAATCTAGAACATTCTGCACGCCCTTTGAAATCATATTCATCCCCATAGCATCACCAGTTGATGCCTTGAAACGCAAGAAGATATTTCTTCCAGCCAAATTGCACTGAATGTCTTGTAGCCTGGCAAAACGACTAGTCCTGTTCACAGACGCATCAATAAAATCAGCAACCTCTGAAATATTGCCTCTGAGATTAGACTAAAATGCATCCAATCCTCAAAACACCTCGCCTTCTTCACAAATGTCAGTGAGCACCTGTCCCGCTCTTCATATACATAGTACAAAGCCGTTGAGAGCAAATTTCAAACACTTCAAAACGTGCAAATTATATTTTCTAAACCCCCGTCCTTGTTGCCAATTTTCAGAAAGTGCTCGAACCTTCTTTGGGATTGCCTTCACTAGGTCCATCACGTCAATGCTGTTAACATATAGGAAATAATACTAAGCCTCCCAAGATCATTATCTCATCGTGGAGACTTACGCACATGTGAACTCAATAGCAGATGAATAGGATACCTGTTAAACATATGCGAGACGGTTTCAAAGTTGCCCGCATCCTCCAAGAAAAATTTCAGCTCTGCCGCTCTTTTGACAGACGAAAACCGCACAACAGGTGCCCTGGTCATTCCATCCTTGAGCAGAATACTCGTTGCTCCACCAGATTGATAGATCGCCTTGCAACCGCGATTAGTACTCGCCACCAAGCATCCTTCAGTGGTGGCCATGGGAACTGTGAACTCCATCCCGTCCAGAAGGAGAGGGCCAGCAACTCCGACTGGAATTTGGACATAGCCTACAACCATTTCGCAACATTGGCCCATGATAGAGTTGTAATCAAGTCCTGTCAAAGGAAGGCCCTCGAGGGTCCTGCCTATAGTTAGCTCCACTGCCCTGCGTCTAACAGAGGCTCCCCTCAAAGTGTCACCTAGCTCTGTCTCTAATGAATAAGAAGGAACTGCTCCCTTGCTAACTGCGCGAGCAATGTCTTCATCTTCTTTACTACTTAGTGGAGTGCCATCGAGCTGCAATGGAGGCCTCACAACCTCGGACTCAACCTGGCAATTCGACCTCAAATTATCCCTCTCGTCATCAGAGTCCCATGAGCCATCTCCGTTTTTAATGAAGTTCTGAACGTAGTCAATGCCGAAGAACCCTATCAAGTAGATAAAGGACGAAAGCACGGCCACTAGAGCGATTAGATCGCCCAGACTAAGCATATGCAATGGTGTCAAGCTCCGAATCTTCTCACGCCAGCTGGGAATGAGGTAAGAGGACGCAGCCACGAAAATAACCACAAAGATCTTGTTAGTAAGCCCCACGGGTAATGGCAGTGCATCGGAGGCCATTGGCATGCGCTCTTTTCGTTTTTGCTTTTGCTTTTGCAATCCGCCGTTCGTCAACTGCACGGCCTTCATTGTATCCATCGCCTCTAACAACCTCCACACTCCCTCCCGAGGCTGTCTTTTCCGTCACGTACCGTCTCAAAACCAACGACAGTTAAGAATGCTACAATGCCAGGGCCATGTATCACAAAACGACACCGCACAGAATGTGCCTTCTAAAGCGCGTCCCGCACACACCTATCATCATCCCCACACAAACACAGAAACAAAAGCAATCAGCACCGATGACCCTCTGCGAAACAGTCGCTCCCTTGCCACAGTAAGAAAAAAAGAAATACAAGAGCACCCGATCTCGTTGCACTCATGACCTAGTCGCAGTAGTTTCTCCTCACAATGCTCGCCACTCCCCCCCCCCCCTCCATAGGCCAATCCTACACACTCACATGCTTACTTGAGACTCGCAACTGTCATCATCCACACAACGGAAAGCGTTCGCCACCGATGAGCTTCTACGAAACGCGGCTTTAGCACCGAACAGTAATACGAAAAGAAGAGATAAATCCACAATCACCCGCTCCCTCGAGTGCGCAACCATGTCACAGTAGTTTCTCATAACAATGCCCCGCCATTTCCCCCTTCCATATCCTACTCCTCCTACACACTCATCAAATACAAACCCGAGGCTCACAGAAGGGAAAGCACTCTCATCGGCACCGATGAGCTCTTTGGAATCGTAGCTTACACACGAAACAATAGTAAGGAGGAACTACGGAATCAGCCGCCGATGCCTCGGAGACTGCACCGCAACCATGCCACTCATGCAGAGCGTGACCACGTCGCAGTAAAGCAGTTGCTGCTCATCGCAATGCATATGCCCTCCCCCCCGACCCGCCCCCCTCCCCCTTTTCAAATAATACTTCGACCGTTGCATACATACCTCGCTACATACTCATCATAACGCTCCTACATACTCATCCATATACTTACCGGGCTCACACAACGAAGAACGCTGTCACCAGCACCGACGGGCTTCTTCGAATCGGAGGTTTTAACACCACACGGTGAGACGAAAACAACTACAGATTCAGCCGCCGGTGCCTCGGAGCCTGCACCGCAACTATGTGCTTGTCACTCATGCAGCGAGTGACCAAGTCACAGCAAGGTAGCTGCTCCTCATTGCACAATGCGTAAGATGTTGCCCGCTCTTTTCACATGCTTCCGATTCCAGCATTTACATAACATTCAGCCTACCTCATCATATGTAGCTACATACTTAAGTTAACCTACCTGGCAGCCAGCGCCCGCCAGCCACTCTTCCGACCTGACCGTGCCCCCGTTCCATCAGCAGTCGGTCCCGGATCGTGCGCCCCGCCGTTGCGCACATGGACGGAGGGACGTCGAGGGGCAGGAGTCGGAAAAGGGCGACGCAGGCAGCCCGCCCCCAAGGGCGGGCTCCTCAAAAGAGGGCCGACGTCTCTGCCCCAGCGTCCGAAAAGTTTTTGAAGTTATTAAGGTTAATTGCCTACCTCTTTAAAAGGGCATAGGCTATTTCCCTCATGGCATAGGTTGCATCCTACAATATCAAATTTTTGTAAGTTGAAAACCTTTTGAGTTTTTAAGTTACCCGCCAATTGCCTTCAAAACTAATTTTTAGTAGGTTAAAATCCTTCATATATTTTAATGTTGTAGGCTTTAAATTCAAAATTTGAGTACTAAGTGGTATCATTGGCAGGAATTGAACCTGGCTAAGCCCTTCACCACGTTTGAAGGCCAAGGATTAACCAACTCTTTTTTAAAGAGTTGATTATAAGTTATGAAAGGTTGCTAAAATTCAAATGAGTTTAAGGGTGAAAGTCCTCACCATCTTCTGATTCAACCTCTACTCTTCCTGCAAGATATTTCTCAGGATTAGTAAACAAGAATCGAAACTTTCTTGAATCCTTCCACAAAGATATAGCTTCCTACAAAATAAACTCAAAATTTTTGGTTGGTCCTTCAATCGCCACCTGCATCACACTATCCAAGTGTGTTGTTGTCATTCGATTCCTATTCTTCTGCTTGATGTTATTCTGCACAAAGAAAGCTCTCTCACAAGTAGCAGTACTAACACATTGGCATCTTGCAATGTCGGCAAGCGTTAGTAGGTTAGGAAATTTCAGTTTCAAAGAAGGACTCCAACTTATAGATGTCCACAAATCCTTGAAGGTACGATCACTCCATTCACAACTACCTTGCACTTTGAAAGCAAAGAATTTTTGCTTACAAGCTGCAGCATTTACCAATGGAGGATATGTTGTGCCCCCAATACGTTTTTCTTCTCCATATTGTTTCAGAAGCAAATCCAACTGCACAACTCCATAAGAACTCAAGCCAACTTGCTGAGTGTTGCTTCTCAGTGGTGCAACATCGCAATTGATGAGAGAGGAGCTGTGATGAATGGTGCGGTGATGGGGCTTGGGCTGTGGTATTTGTAAAGATTGGCGGGGAGGGAGTCAGGGCTATTATTGATATCCGCCTATGTGCCACCCAAGAGCCCCGAGTATTGGCCTAAAGATATGTACTTAGGCCAACTAATTTCCCAATTTGAAGAAGGATGAATGGCTAAAATCCTCTCTTTTAAAAAATTTATAGGCAAAATTTCCTACATGTTTTTTATCACATAGGTTGATATCCTATGTTTTTAAATTGTCCATAGGCTCTTTGTCCTACACTTTCAAAATTTTATAGGCTAAGTCACAAATTTTGTAGGCTGCATGTGTATTAGCCTTAGGCTCTTGCCGGACGCTGCTCTGCCCTGCCCCCCCCGCCCCGCCCGAGATGGCTGCCCGCGGACCCGCCCGACTTCAAAAAGACATTGCCCACAAATGCCATATTGAATGCACCACTCTTTTTCTTTCTTTTTCTTTTTTTCGTTTCTTTTTTGAGACAGAAGGTCGACAGGCCGGCGCCAAAGCACAGGAGTCAGTTAACCACCTGACAAATTTTTGTCAAGTAGAGAAGAGATTTCACAGTCGGGAATCGAACCGCCAACCTCTTCCTTAAGATTTGGGTATCTCTCCACCATCATTCAGTAGTTTAGGGTCATCTCGGTCCAAAATGCGCCACTCTTCAAGGTCCAATATATAAATGTCCACTTCATCTTGATGTGGGAGTAATTGGTACAGATTCCAGTCTTCTAGTGGCACACATTGAGAAAACATAAAGTCAGCTAGGAAATAAGAAGTTTGAATAGACATCTTCGTGATACATCTTTTGTGAACTTTTACCCTTTGAAAGGGCCATTGTTGTTTTTAAATTGAACTTAAAATCTTAGACTAATTCACTTGTCATGTGTGAATTGCCTTTCCCTTATTTTTTCGAGTGTATGAATACTTGTGGAATTAATTAATATTGTAATAAATGCTCGATTAAGCTAATTCAATCTAATAGAACATTTTTAGGGCTTATGGCCCTTAATTGAGGGTTAAGGGCTTTGTGTTTATGATTTAGTTTACGATTTATTTTAGGGTCTAGGGCCTTGATGAAGGGTTAAGGGCTTTGGGTTTATGATTTAGTTTAGGATTTATTTTAGGGTTTAGGGCCCTTAAATAAGGGTTTAGGATTTAGGGGTTTGATCGCACTTAATTAGTTTGAATATGTATGAATACTTGTGAAAAGAGAAGGCATCAATTACAATATTTCAAGACGAATTAGTAGAATTTTTTCCACAAGTCTTCATATACATTCAAAAGAACTACACTAAATATGATATGTAGTGTCATATGGTAACTTTGCACATGACACTTCATATGAATAAATGAACAAATATTGTCATAGATGATGGATGAGTTCATCCATTGGCCAAAACCTTGCCTTCTTTTGTTAGTAACTTGTGATGAAATATTGTTAGGGCAGGCATCCATCTCAGGTTGGGCGGGCAGAGGCATTGGCCCTCCTTGGTGACGAGGGGCAACCCCCCCATTGAGGTGGGGTTGCCCCGCTACCCGCCGCCGGCTTCTGGCCCACCTTCCTATCACCCTCGCGCTTCTCAAGGCCACTTCACACGCGAGCCTAGAGCCCAAAGAAGTGTCCAAAGGCCGCCCCAAGACACTCCAAAATCATGTAGCGTGGTCACGGGTCCTCAAGTGTAGTGTGACGGCATATGTGCCCAGGCCCTCAATCAAATGCTATTTCAATGAATTTCTATTCATGCATGGTCTTAACACATGATAAAATACAATAAATCAACAGTTGTGAGATTTCGGGGTGGCATGGTCTCCTAGATTTATGTTAGGCCTACCTCCAAGAGATGATTTTTGAAATAGTCCAAGTGTCCATGAAACATGATCCATTTGATGCCATGTAGGAATCCATGTAGACTTTACATCTATCTTGCATTCGCTTACTCCATTGGTCTCTCAAGCGTAGTGTGAAACAAACTTGCACTAGCTCCGCCGTTTCACCAATGAGAGTGCTTGAAGTGCAATGGTTACGGGCCCTCAATCTCGTGTGTGTGAATTGGCCCTCACTTAACTTACTTCTTCATCCTCCAAATCCAAAGCAGCAGCAGCAGCAATCTCCCAAACACCTACAAAAAATCGAATCTAATTGCACCAAAGTCTCACTCATGCAAGTTCTTTGGGAGTTTGAGATGTGAGTTTGTTTTCATTGCAAAGTCAAAACTCATGTACCAAAGCTCTCCAACTGCGATGCACACAGACTTAAATACGATTTGGGGAGCAATTCCTCTTTGAATCGGGATGATGTTGTGCAGGAGATGTGGGAGTATATACTGGTTACCAAAGCAAGACTTAAGATTCATTTCGAAATCGTTGTGTGCAGACTTGTTCCATCAGCCACGCTATGATGACGGTATCCATCTTCGAAAATAGTCTGCAAAATTTGATATGGAGTTCTATTTCTCTCTTGGAATCGTAAAGTTCTGCAAGAGATGTTGAGTGAAATCAAAGCCAAAACAAGAGTAATTTCAAAATCCTCGTGTGCAAAGTTTCAAGGTCCAAGCTCTACCCCAGGATCCATCTTCGCAAATCGTATACAAAATATGATACAAAGAGTTGTTCACGTTGATTGAGGACACCAAAACAAGGATTATTGGTCAATAAGCTCTAGAATAGTCTGGATAGATACTAGCAACTCCTAGAAGTTGCAAGGCCTAAAATTGGGGTGTGAATTCGAGCATCGTCTCGTTGCAACTCATCATGTTTACACAATTAAGACTCAAAATCTGGAGGCACTTCTATCTACCTCTTGGTTGTCTCATAAAATGTGCAACTTTCACGATTGTGTGTGAGATTGTGCAATTTTTTGAATGAAATGATTGCATTTGAGGCAAATTCTCTTTGTATCTTGACATTGTGACATGTGGAATTGTATTCTCTTCATGGAACAAGAGCACTAAGGACTCTCAACATCAAGATTATGAGGAAATCTTTAAGTTTGTGTGCATCGTAGTTGGAAAGATTTGATTTGTGAAATTTGGCTTCACATCAAAAACAAGCTCACATTTCCAGCTCCCAAAAACCCAACTACCAGAACTTGCTAGAGTGAGTCATGATGCAATTACATTCAAATTTGTGTCATGGTATTTGTGAGAGTGTTCATGTTGCTTTGGATTTGGAGATGGAAGATGAAAAAATACGTTAAGTGAAAAACACAAGGGTGGTAGCAAGGCGGGTGGGAAGCCAACTGGCAAGTAGGAGACACGCAGGCAACATGGGAGAACCAAACAACATGTAACGAGGGGAGCGCCCCAGGTTCCCAATGGAGGTCAGGAATGAGGTGGTGCTATCAACATAAAAATGGAGCCACTATGCCCCTACCAGTGGCGCCATGTGAGCCCTGCAAGGCTCTTGCTCTTTTGATTATGTTGCCTCCTATGGACCCGTCCTACTTCTTCGTCTTTTTCTCCCTCCTCCCTCTTGCCTTTTGCCATAATTGGGTCAGGGGTTGTATCTCGCCCACATGGCATTGTTTCATTGGCTCCAAGGAGGACAATTATATGACAATAATCATTAAATTGAATATTGCAATTAATATCACATGGTATTCTATGTCATTATTGTGGATGAATAGGGGAGTGCTATCTTGTGAGCGGTGAGCGAAGGAATTTTTTTGGTAATAGGCCATCAATATCCTATAATTATGGTATTTTGGCATGATAAATAACAATTTAGGGTTCAGTAAAAAGAAGGGTGAGGAGGATAAACAACATGAATGCTAGATTGTGAGTAGTGAGAATTGAGCATTGAGTAGTGAACAATGAGAAAAGAACAATATGTACACGACTATGGGGATACATATATTTATCATATACAAACTTTCATAGTTGTATTGCATGCCCTATGACATCTTGAGAATGATTATCATTGACATTTATACTATGAACAATTTAAAACATAAATGAACCATATTGCAAAGAATACTTAATTTTGTAATAGGTCATTGATACAACAAAAACATAGAGAGTGAAAATAAGATAGGTTTGGACACAAAACATGTGTAACTCCAAGGTATAGCATAAGTGAAAGTGTATCAAAGAAACGATACCAATAATGAAACCTCCGTAATGACAATTGAACATGTGCTAACAAAAAACTAATCATCATTATAACTTGTCATGTTGGATGTTAAACATGATTTAGCCTCTAACTCTATGAAATCTAAAACTTGCCGATCATAATGTCTAGTTTTTTATGCGTTGAAGGAGAATATTGAGCAGCAAGAATGGAAGCCACAGTCTCAACATAGACAGGGAAGCCTCGCGGGGGTGATGGACTTGCTAAATATTTTGGATCTCAAAAAAAAGGTGTCAATGTTAGCGGCATTTTGGCATCACATTGTTGGCACATGACAACATAAATGTCTTAATAAATATTGATTACTCCATAAGAGTTCAAAAAATTACATATATATCATGCTTCGAGAAAAAATTATAATACCAATCATATGAAGCATTTAAAGCAAGAAAAACAAACAAAACTTTCTCACACAATAGATTGATGGCCTCAAGATTAAGAATCGGAGAATCGTCCGAGTCTTTAAAATTGGTGTCTTTGGCAGTAGCTGAAGGGATTGTATAATCAAAGGCTTCAAGATGGAACAAATACACCTTTGTTGCCTTCCAATGATAGGAGGAGTCCTATCAAAGAGATAATACATAATTATGAAGCGAATAATCAATGAAAGCATGTTAATCGATATTGAGATTATATTAAAAATGAATATCAAAGTAAAAAAAATGGACTTATACTTGTGGATGCAATGAGGTCTGCAATAATGACTTTGGATTTTGACAAAACATCAATCACAACTTGGAAGAACAATGGATGTTTTTTCTCATGGGCCCCTCCAAGGTGTGACACCATCACCACTCATAAATTGAGAAGTAGCATCCGTGAAGTTGTTTAAATATCATCATGTAAATCCATACATTTCTCCTTAAGGTCTTTGGTAATACTCATTTGGAAATGCAAAGGTATGCGTTTCAATCCGGAAGTATTGTTAAAAGAACAAACAAGCAAGAGTTTTGTGAATCTGACTACCTGCAAAACAAATGAAAAGAAAGTAAAATGACAAACCAATTAGAATATATATGCGAGGATTGGCTAGAGAAAGTGGGTTTACATAAATCTAAGGTTCATGTTGAACCTTGAAATTATAATTGAAAAAACAAAAAGATAATTTTTTTTTCACTTTGCATGTTTAGGATAAAATACCAATAAAGCATCATCGTCATGAATATTTTGCACGCAAAAAAAAAATAGAAACGAAAAAAAAATCTCGGACTTTGCTTTCCAAAAAAATATTGAAGATGAAGATATTGAAACTCCAAGCACAAAAAGACCATCCAGGAAATGTATAATAATCAAATCAATTGTGGGTGTTGCTCTCTGAATACCCTAAAGTAAAATCTGCAATTTGCACCAACCTAGACAACATAAATACAACTCATGTATATCCAATATATATTATTGAGCAACAAAGTAAAAAACAAAGTTCCATTCATAATTCAATATACGTTTCAAAAAAATCGGTAAGAAATATACCTTTATAAAAAATGCATTGATGTCGTGAAAGGATTGAGGCCAAATCTTGGTTTTTTCTTTGACATTCAAAATGTTCAAAACAAGTCATTCAAAATGAGCTCAAATGAATCTTTATCAAAATTACATTGTGTAATATAATGATTTTCTAGTCTTGATTCTCAAAGAGAAAAAGAAAAGATTAGAAAAACTCCAAAACGGTAGGAAAGAATATGATTGGTATATGATGGAGTTGAAAGTTGAAAGACCTTATATTTCTTGCTAGATTATTCACTACTTATGATGTCATTGTCTTTATATTGTTTGGGCACTGGAGTTTTTTTTTTCTCTTGTTTCCTTTCATGGGCTTTTTATATGATAAATTTTTTCGACTATGTGTGGAACAAATGTGGGTTCAAGACGATTACGTAATTTTAATTTGGAATGTAGAATTTTAGTCTTTGTACAATTCAGATACCATCTACGTTCATACCAATGGACCTCATCCCAATGTTTGCATATTTCAGGAGTGAACATAAAAATCTTTGACTGAACATCCTTAAAATTATCAAAAAAATATGATAGCTTGTCTAAAACAATGAAAGGAAATATCACACACTAACAATATATGTTATGAAAAAAATTAACCAAATTTAGAAAATTTGTAAAAAAATAGAAAAAAAACATGAGTATTAAACATGAACAATAAAATATAAAATGGGTACATGTAAACAACCCGCCTAATAGCTCAAAATCCACCAGGTTGCTTATCAATAGATTTGTTTTTCATAATGTCGCCATTCAACTCGAACATATTGAAAAATGCCATTTCTCATCAAACACCTCCAAGATTCGATATAATCAACAAAAATTGACAAAGGTTTAGTTGCATTTGGATTCACCTTGATGGTAATGTTTATTTCGAAAATGGTAGAATCATAAAGTGTAAGAGCTTCTTAAGCCAACTATTACAAAAATATGTGTGAAATAACAAGAAAAAACTGAACAAATATAATACAAAATAATACTTAAAATAAGAATAAAACATATGTGCACAAAATTTTTATACTTGAATCCAAAATGATGTTTTTAATAACCAAAGATCAAAAACCTTATCAGAGATAGGCATCTTTGGAAATGCAAGAATAGAGTTCCAAAGCTCCAACCACTTATTCTTTTGTTGGGGATCCACGTTTGATGTTATAAAATGTTGAAGGTCTTCTTGATTTATTTGATGCTCATCATAACATAAATCATAATGTCGTTAACTTGAGCCAAGAAATCCGGACCTAAAAAATAAACTGCAATGGACAAATGCTTCTTCAAGCTAGAATCTATTTTAACATATTTAGCATTCATTGCTAAATTCATAAACTCAGTGACACCTTCAACAATTTGGTCATACTATGGAGTGAGCTAAAAGTTTACAAATTTTTTGGCCAAATCTTGGGTCTTTGCAATCTCTTGTCTCAACAATCTCCCGTTTTAAAAAAAATTGAATATGTACAACAATATGATATAATATATGGAGATTTAAAAATATGAAAATATAATATAAAACTTATATTGTACAAGTAATGAAAAAAGTCCCTGGGGAGGTCACTCCATTGTCAAGTTGAACACCACGTGCGTTAAAAGTTTGCTACCCCTATATTACATGCCATAGATAATTTTAAAACTTATGGTATTTTTCTACATATACATAACCATTGATAATATCTTTTGTATATTTTTTTTGAAATTTTTATTCATCTTCAATTTTGTAGTAATTGTTTTAGTTCAATTCTGCGTCATTCTAGTTAGAAACGGTATTTAAAAAAAAGGATCATCAAATTTGGTTGCCATTTTTTACTATATGGTAGATACCGTGTATATCTACTCATGAAAAAATTTGATAAATTTTTGACCCATTTCGGTGATGCCCTTTAGAAAAACTAGATTTTGTCTTAACGCACATGGTGTTCAACTTGACAATGGAGTGACCTCCCTGGGAAAAATCATATGTACGAGCATGTACCACTTTGCAATAGTTTTGTAATATATTGTTTATATAGGTTAAGCATCAACAAATCTTTTAAGCTCTTAATAGACAAACTTCTAATTGTTTGCATCTAATATAGTTTATGAACAAGATTGGTTTTTACATGTGGATGTTCAATATGACTGAAACAATCATTGTACATTCAATAAGAAATTGAATATATAGCAAAAAAATCAACATGTATAAAAAAACAAAAAAAACAGTATGTTGAGGTCATGCATTGCATTGAATAGCACAACAATATTGGGAATGGATTCAACAATATGGAGTCCATTAATAATGAAAAAGAGAACAAAACACCAGTGAGACGTTGTTGAAAGATAGATTGTCACCTTTAGAGTAGCCCAGTTATTTCAAACAATCAAGAAACTTCAAGATAGTAGAAATATGAAAAATTGAATCAAGTAGATCATATAAAGAGAAAAAAAATGCTCCTAAATTATAGGGCAATTTGTTGCCAAGTATCTTCCATCCTCTCATTCTTCATTTTTTTGTTTTTGAATAGTGAAAGCTATGTAAACAATAGTCTGGTTGATAAAGAAATTAACACAACAAGAAACACGTTTAATAAAAAGGCAAACTATACTCCAAGAACGTTAATGAAGGCATGAGGAAGAAACAATGGATTGAGACGAGAAAACCCAAATACATGACTACCAAAGTGAAGTGTTGAGAAGACCATAGACTTGTTAAAAAATGGTGGATGAAAGAAACACTATAGTCCACACCACGTGGTAGAAGAAGAACCCAAAAAAAAGATAGCTTCAAAATTAGAAACTGAGATGAGATGTTACAAGTCAAGAAAGACTGATAATGAAATTGTGCAAGATGTCAAACGACAATTGAATCTTCCATAGGAAGTTGATCCTCCGTGACCGGGGTAGGATAAGTCAATAGCCTGGTGTTTTTTTCTTAGGATAAAACCTTGCTTTCTTTCATTTGAAAGGATAAGTCTATAGCTTGATATAAGGAGAATGAGGATTGATAAGAAGAAATAGCGACCTAGGCAATGGACCGTGCAACCAATAATATGACCAAACATCTCTTTTGTTCGAAAGAAGAATTGGAAGCAAACCAAATCAAGTTGGAGATGGCGGGAGTGTTTGGTTACCTTTGTTGGATCCAGGTTATCACAAATGTGGCCTTCGTGGATCATGTGGTGAAATTCATGAATACTTATTCTACGAGGACAATGATACCAAAGATGACGGCATAACAATTAACTTTTCGGTTCAGACTATAGCCAAAAACCTCAATTGCCGATGGATGGAGCCACCGAGGGACAATTGCCTAGGGTTTCGAAAAAAGAACACGAGACCATCTTTAAGGGTGACTACCCCAAAGATACCAAAATTTGGACAATTTTAAAAGGCCAGAAAACATTGGAGACCATGTTTGAAATTTGCAAATGCCTATTTTCTCTTTAAACCTCAAATTGAGACTATGCCCCAAAAGCATGTGGTGGCGTTCATTCGGATGTGGGAAGGAAAGAAGGTGAATTGGTCTCTCATCATATAACAAACAATGCATGCCAAGATTTTGAGAACTAAGGTAAGAGCGCCACGAGCAATTGAGTTGTATTCTCCTTTTTACATTTTGATCATGTGTCAAGTGATGCTAACCCCCGCAATCACTGATGACCAATCATCGACATCTCAACTCCCGAGTCCTTTGTCTAGCCTAGGAGGATCAGACAAATTGAAAGAGGAAAGCCACAGACTCTGCTCACAACTCAAGAAGTATAAAGGCTTGCTTCAGGAAAAAATAGAGCAATTATTTCATAAGAGCGAAGCTCTTATCAGTTTCCAATCGACCAACTTGAAGCATTTGCAGGAATTGGCCAAAGTCATGAAAAATTAAGATCAAGCATCAGACGACGCTTGATGAAACCAAAAAAACTATGCATTTGTACCAAGAGTAGATGGAGACAAAGGACAAATAAAATATGGCCCTTCATGGGCAGTTGGATTTGTCGCCTTTAATGTGGAGTCGAAGGTTTCATGCTTTTGTGACCAACTCAAAACCCTTTTCAACTTTACTGATGACCCACTCTTCCCCTTCAAGTTCCATCTCAAATGCACGTTCTCCTCTCAATAATATTATCCATCTTTGAGCGGGTGCTTGAGATGTTGCTTTGAGAAAGCCCACCCAATTCTTGGTGATTTGGTTCAAACCAAGATTAGTTGGGTTTGAGTAATCTGCACCAAGAAGTATGTTCATCTTATGTAAACAGTCGAAGGCACATACTTCAGGCATTGCTTTTGCTCATATTTTTGAATCTAGTGTCAAAGCAAATAGTAATGTGGAAGCCCTCAGATATTCCAGTGTCTTGTTTCACCTTTTCATGTCTTGGAAGTTGTGGTGAAATGAAGGTGGTGCCCTGGGATCACATTCAACTTTCATGTGGGTAAAGGCATTGATGTACCCTTGGGAATACTCGGTGGAGAGTTTGGAACTCTTCAATTTCGGTAAGTGTTGTCCCCATGTTGAAGAACTCCTCGTCTATTCGGATCTCCTTCAAGATGGGTTTGCCTCCTTGAATGGACATGGCTTCATGGATGGGATATCCCTACCCCTTGCTAAAAAGGGACCGGAGTTTCTATCTATCTGGGATATCCCTACCACATTTGTGCAACAATTTCGATGCTAGAGATTGCTACCTTGTGGTGCATTTGACTTTGTGAGCCCTCCATGTTGCTTGTGGGGTGTGATTTTGCTGTTCTTTCGTCCCCTCCCGCCTTTCTCTTATTGGCGCCATGGGTATGGCTTGTATCTCCCATTCTTGGGTTTTTGAGGGAGAGGATAGGGGGGTTGTTTATGCCAAATGAATAACTCTTCTCTCCTTGTTGGCAGCTTGAAGTTGATTTCCTACTAAACACTCTTGAGAAGTGGATAGTTGTAGAGAGCTACCACCATGTTTGGGTGTGACTACCTCCAATTGCATGTTGATATCTTCATCTTGGTGTGGGGTTGGGCTGGCAGTATCTACTTGTTTTTTCTGCATGTTTGACGTTTGTGTAGTTGTTGGTTGCTCCGGGTTGCTGGGATTCTATTTCCTTGGTATGGCCGCTCTGTATTTTTCTCTCATAAGTCTTGTTGATCGTGTCTCTGTTGGCCATTTTATGTTGCAAGGTATTTTCTAGTGATGGTGGATGCAGGGACAAGTTTTCTTGTGCTTTGTCTGTTGGAGTTGTTGATATCGGTATGGGGATAATTGCAAGACGGGCTCATGCTAAGGTTGTTATTGAGGTCATGGTCGTGAGAGACCTGATGGATAAGTACCGTATTACTATTGGTTGTGAAACTTCATTAGTGGGAGTTAATTTAGGCGGGAGGGGCCTTCGGGGAGGGTTTCGGTAGTTTGATGCAAGTATGTAGGGATGGGGGTCGTCCAACAGGTTGTCCACTAGGTTGTGGTTGAGGTTGAATTGGGAGGAGAATTCCTTAGTGCTTGTGGTGACGGTGAGGTCAGGAGTGGCAAGTGCATATTTCTATCATGATCCTTGCAGTTGTATATTAGTAGGCTTGGTGATGGTGTTTCGGTTGTCATGTTTGTTGACATTTGCATGTGATTGAGGGTGGCGGTGTGTGGGAAGAGCAGCGTATTATCATTTTTCTACAATGTTGTCACATCTATTGTGTTTAGATTTTTGGCTTCCCCTTGATATATTTTTGAAGTTTGCGACTAGGTGACTTTGTGGATTAGGGTATCTTGTCACAATCTTTGCAAATGACTTCTATACCAATGTCACCATTTTTTGAACCTTGTGGCCTAATTTGTCTTAGATATCATGTGATAGAATGATGGAATGAGTTGCATCACCGAGCTTTCAATTGGATAAAAGAAACGTGAGAAAACATGTCAAACGAATCCGCATGGAAGTCAAGGCAAATTGGGTTTCTTGTTTGGCCAACCCAATCAACATCATCAGAGTAGTAGATAACAACCTCAACATTGTTATCTTTGTTTATGACACCATTGGAACCCACTTTTGTGCCCACTCCAAATCAAGGGAGTATATGATCAAGACCTTGGGACGATTATTGACCTACTCGACATATGCAACATCGTCATCATTACATATGAAAATGTTGGAATCTAGTATGGCATTGGCTTGGATGATAGTTGAAGCAACGATGCCCTCCTATTTGCAATTGCAAATCAACCCAAAAGCCCTACACTGAATGTCATACGAATAATAGATGATCACCTCTCTGGTAAGGTGGTAAATCAACCAATTCATGTGGTGGCCATTGAAAAGTTCCTTTGTTGAGTTCAATATACTCTTCAAATTTTGAGTGATGCATTTTGATCACAACATTGGTGTCTAGCCCAACTTGTGGAATGTTTTGGTTGTTGATACAGTACATGGGACTTTTCTCTTTCAAACTTTATTCATGTATTTCATGAGTGATATTGGATCAACATCAGTATAACAACCTTGCTCATACATAACAACCCCAATTTGTTGCAAAACAATGATTCTCGTGGTCTTCGAGTTAATCTTTTGACCCACATTTTCTGCCTACCTTCCTATCTTGCCATAGGCATAAGAAATTTTAGTAAAATGCCACACTTTCTTGAAGAAGATGAAGCAAACACACCATTAATATGCATATCTTTCTAAATTACAAAGAGCTAGACATATGGTGGTCTGAAAAGTGAGGAGCTAAACTGGAAAGACATGCACATGAAATCTTGCAACCAAAAAATTGTAAAATGACCTCCCATCAAATGCAACAAATAGCATCACAACACTTTCTACATAACACTCACTGCATAATAAACATGCATGACACATGGTGCATGGCACTTTCTATGTGATATTTCCTGCATGACGCTTAGCGTGTAATACATTTTCCATGGTATTTATTGAATAACACTTACTTCACAATATCATTTTTGCACATTGATTGCATTACACAAAAACATATACCTCAAATTGGTGATTGCATCTTGTACGTTGTTGACAATTATTCAGACCTTGGATAGCTAGCCAACTAGCATCACCTAGTTAAATTTTCCGGGCCCCTATTTGTCACTTAGCTTTAGCTAGCTAGGTTTACCAAACCTAAGATTCTTACTTAGCTTTAGCTAGCTAACTTTTCCGGAACTCTCATTTTCACTCAGCTTTGACTAGCTAAAAATTTGTGTGACATGCATATTCATTCTAAACCAGAGAGAAATCCATTCAAACAAAACCAAACAATATATATTTAATTGTATTGCTCTTGGTTGGCTTTGTATTTCCATGTTGTTGCACAATGAAATTGAAAGGCTTAAAATCAGCATGTATAGTCGGCTTCCTCACTTTCGACTAGCATTGGTGATAGATCATCATTTCATCATCATTGTCATTATCATCATCGTCTTCTTCTTCACCATCATCGTCTTCGTCATTTTCATTTTCATCGGAATCGTCTATGTCATCTAGCAATTCAAGACGAGATGGAATCAAGGTGTTCCAAATCGGAGATTCTACGACATCTGCTGGATTATCAAGAATTAGACTCATGTTCAATTTCAAAAACATCACTACTGCAACGAGTTTGGGTCTGAGAGATGACCATTTGGGTGCAATGACATCATTTATTCCACCAAGATTACATTCAAATTCCAGCTAGCTATTAGCTAACTTCAGCTAACTAATTTTCCTCGCCCGGATTATGGCACTTAGTTTTAGCTAGCTATTCTTTTAAGACACCGAATTCATGCGTAGCTTTAGCTAGTTGGAACTTTTAGCTAGCTAAATAGCTGCCCACTTAGTTAGTTGTCTGAGGTCTGCAATTATTGATGATGGGTTTCATGTCATATGAAAAGTCTAAAGGAAAATTCAATGCATCAAGCACAGGTCTCATATCATCTTCATGACACCATGAAACAATACCATGACTATGCAGAGCAATTGTTGCACAACTAAGAAACCCATAAGTGATGCTAGGAAAATGCCGTGCAAATTCCAGAGTACAAAATGTAGCTGAGATTGCACATAAGAGTTCAGATTAAAACATCCATTTTTAACACATTTGCGGCTAGAAACTTACCCTTGTTTGATTGGTTCTGATTGCCATTACACTACTGTGGTGGAATTATGGAACCTTGTTTGAGGACGTTAAGGGCCACTTCACACACAAGACTGAGTGCCCGTGACCAGTACACTTCAAGCACTCTCATTGGTGGAAAAGGCGGAGCCAGTCCAAGTTCGCTTCACACTACACTTGAGGGACCAACGGAGTATGTGAACACAAGATGGATGGTAAAGTCTACATGGATTCCACATGGCATCGAATGGATCATGTTTCGCGGTCACTTAGACAATTTCCAAAAACCACCTCTAGGAGGTAGGCCTAACACAAAACCAGGAGACCATGGCACTCCGAACGCTCACAACCATTGATTTATTCTATTTTATCATGTGTGACGACCAGCATGAATAGAAATTCATTGAAATAGCATTTGATTGAGGGCCCGGTCACATACGACTTCACACTACACTTGAGGGTCCGTGACCACCCTACATGATTTTGGAGGTGTCTTGGGACAGCCTTTGGACACTTTCTTTTGGGCTCTCACAATTTCATGGTCACGGCTCATGGCTCGTTTGTGAAGTGGCCCTAAGTTGAAATAGCTTAAAAGAGATGGAATACATCATTCGATCAATCCACGAGTGCACACCCTATCAAAGGAACCTGAAGAGTATAGAAATCAGCACAAAACTAGGGAGGATTGCGATTATTGTAGTGCATTTTACATTTACAATAGAAGCTGAACATATTAGATTGTTGAAGCTGCACTATATTGTATTTAGTGTCACTTACTATTTGGAATTACACAATGCTAATTTTTTTTGCTGTTAATGTAATTTCTTACCAAGTAAAGATGTTCATGTTCTATAATATCCAAATAACTAATTTGACCTCTATTGGTAAACAATGACATATACAATAAATAGTTAGCATCGCATAATTTCAAATAGTAAGTGACACTAGCTACAATATTTAGTGTAGTTGCAAGCATATGGCAGTTTTTGCTACTTGCTAACTATGTTAAGAATTCCTCTAAAATCAAAGAGTGTCCGAACGTTAAATTGAATGGTCGATATGAGCACAAATGCCATTTTTACATGAACATAAAAAATTATTCCACGTTTACAAAACACAAGCGTCTTTAATGTTCATGCAAAGTTTGCAATGAAGTGGCAAACATTGATTGGAGTCAAGACCCTTGCATGAGCTCCCAACACAAGAAAAAGATGATTGTTTCCCACTTTGACAGATTTTTTAACACATTCTAATCGTCTCCAAATTGCATTGGCCATGAGTTTTTGGGTTGATATCCATGTTCGCTTGATGTTTGTTGATGTTATTTTACGACGGATGAATGAGTTAGGTGGGTTAATGTAGGGAAGAAATCATCCTTCAACCATAAATGGGTTCGTTGAGAAGTTAGGGGTTAAGAGGTCCAATGAGACGTTCACCTAATTACGACTCCCGACATGATTATTATAACATGTTGGTGTTTTGCAGACGATATTGGGGGCAATCTTATATAAGTCTTAGGTTTAGTATTGTGGACTTTTTAGTATTTGTTCCTCCCCTTGCAAGTACACTCTAACCTCCTTAGTTTCATGCATGTGGCAACCAAAGCGCATGTGACATTAAGGAGGTATGTAGTGTTAATATGGACGTTGGATAAAAGAGATTTAGTGTAGTGTGTGACATTAAGAGAATCACACATTCTACATTACAATAATGACGATAATGACAATGATGACAACATGATGTGCACAAGGGTATGGTTTGGATTTTTTTGTGGATTACATTAATGTCAAAACCCATGATATATGAGAGGGAAATGTGACAACAAGGAGGGAGATTTGAGCTGAGCACATATGTGCCCTAGGGTTTGGGGATATAAGATAGGGAGTGACATTATGGAGGTTAGGGTGTATTGTCTTTAATTATGCTTCATAGACACAAAAAAATGTTGCTTATACTAAAAGGTGGTGAAAGGTGGTGATAGATATAAATGGCTATGTCTTGGACCTTTGTGATCGTGCCTTCAAAGTGAGGAGTATGGGCAAGCATGTGTGCAATACGGTATTGAGCATTGGCAAAAAAACGAGCCCATGTAACCATGATCAATGTAATGTAGATAAACATCCCGTTGTTGTCAAAGTTGTCATGTTATTGATGCAGTACATTTGCTTTCTTCCGTTGAATCACTTAGAATGGTTAATATTTCTAGAAGGTCTAATCTTGACCGTAGTTCCGTCAACATTTGTCATGTCCCCTTTTAGTCAAGGTAACTTAGACCTTAACTCTTAAATGCCCAAGAAAGCAAGAAGTGGTTGCGAGCATTTTTCAAAGATATATTTCTCAAGACAAATTTGTTTTTTTTTGTTTTTTTTCTTGCATCTTGACATAATAAAAGTTCCACACATTCAAAGCAAATCGATCGAGATTTTATATCAATGACTCTAAGATACAGACCTTTGAAACAGTTGGAATCCTTAAATTTTTGCTTTTGTTATAAAACTAGCTGTTTGGGGAAAGTAACAATGTTAGTGACGTTAATATTTTTGGTTTTTTTGACCATATTATGCAACTTATATTTTTAGCCAATCGTATCAAAGATCAAATGGTTTTGATACATCTTGGAATTTTTATTAATTTTTGAAGGAAAATGTTTGTAAAATGATTTGGTGGAGGCCAAGGATAAAAATCCATATTCAAACCGCACGGATGTGATTTAAAACGAACTCTATGAAATTTTCTCTTGTATGACAACACATAATAAAGTTTCTTATTCATAATTTATAGCATATCTTTCATTGAAGCTAAAACCCCTAGGCTTTTAGGAATTAATTCCCATCATTCATAAAGGTCCGGCGATTTTATTTCATGTGACAAGGCCTCGTTGATGCATGTTGTTACGAATACCGCATCATCGCTAAGAGTTTTTTTGGCTTCAAAAATAGAGGTATCATCATGTTTCATAAACTAAAGGAAGGCTCGTGCACGTTCTTCCGGGTTTAGCTTACATGTATGGCGTGCATAGGTGGCTTAAACCCAAGGCCTTACCTTGGATCCCATGAGGAATCCGAGGTTGAGCTGCCTAAGACTGAACTAGTACTTGGATGAGTCACGGGGGGTGTCAGCCATGAACCTCCACCTTTAAGCGTCGTAATCCAGGTGGAAGTCCATGGCTCACATGTCTTTGTCGACTCGCAGTTTTGGAAACACCATACTCATCCCCCGATGCAGTTGGACATAAAACACACTCTTTTTATTATGTCCTCCAGGGCATTAGCATTGAGAAATACTCATGCACCCGTAGAGATTATAACACCACAATTACAATAACATTCACTTTCGATTCTAATCTCTTACACACCCCATGTGTTGTCCTATTAATTAACATAGCCCCCTAGGGCACCCATTCACATTGGAGGTTTTTTAAAGTCCTTCTAGTCTACCAGTTCCTAATTCCCCTTCCCCCTTACCACACTTTGGAAGCCTAATTCCAACCTCCCTTATACAACCAGGGGCCTAGCTCTAACTTCCACCTGAATCCCAAGCCTTCCTCCGAGCTTGCACACTCCTTCAGAACCTGCTCCTAGCTCGTACCATTACTCCGCACCTCCTGGGTCCAAGCTCACAGTCTGAAGTTCACATCCTGGTAGCGGCAAAAATTTGAACCTCCTCCGCTGGGCGAAGCTACCAATTTGAATCCCCTCCTCTGCTAGTGAGCTTGAAATTTGAACCTCCTCCGCTGGGCGAAGCTACCAATCTGAATCCCCTCCTCTGCTGGTGAGCTTGAAATCTGGACCTTCCCCACTGGGCGAAGCTACTAATCTGAATCCCCTGTTGCTAATGCGAGCTTGAAATCTGAACCTCCTCCGCTGGGCGAAGCTACCAATATGAATCCCCTCCTTTGCTGGTCGAGCTTGAAATCTGAGCCTTCCCCGCTAGGCACAGCTAACAATCTGAATCCCCTCCTCTGCTGGCGAGCTTGAAATCTGGACCTTCCCCACTGGGCGAAGCTACTAATCTGAATCCCCTGTTGCTAATGCGAGCTTGAAATCTGAACCTCCTCCGCTGGGCGAAGCTACCAATCTGAATCCCCTCCTCTGTTGGTCGAGCTTGAAATCTGAACCTCCTCCATTGGGCGAGCTTAAAATCTGAGCCTTCCCCGCTAGGCACAACTTACAATCTGAATCCCCTGTAGCTAGCCTAAGTTCGCTCAAGAATCTGATGAAAAACCCTGAACCCCCTTCCCAGAGGGCCAAACCAGGAGTTAGCTTCCTCGGCTGCCACACACTCTCTCCTGGCTCTCTCTCACAACCTCTCAACCGAACAGCCCTTGCCCCCTTCCCTGGATCCGGAGATCCAGGGTCTAATCCTCACTCTGAGGCTTCACCCCCTCCTTAAATGAATAGTAATTAAGTCCAAATTGGCCAATAACTGAACATAAGCCCCTTTGATTTTAAGCATTCCTAACACCCTAACACTCTAACTACTTGTTTTTGGTTTTCTTTTCATTTTCATAACACAAAGTCACACGACCCCACTTTAACTAATCTTAAATCATTTTAAAACTCCAATGCACTCTAACTTCTAACTAACCCAAACAGAAATGCAATTCCTTGTGTTTGGGTGCTTTTAAGGTCAACTTGAAATGTGTGCACATAATTGGGCTCACAGGGGGGTCACTCCATTGTCAAGTAGAACACCATGTGCGAGACAAAAAATCTACTTTTTCCTAAAAACATCACCAAAATGGGTCAAAATTTTATCAAATTTTTTTCATGTGTAGATATATACGGTATCTATTACATAGTACAAAATGGTAACCAAATTTGATGATCTATTTTTTTTAAATAAAACATACCGTTTCTAACTAGAATGACGTAGAATTGAACTAAAACAATCACTACAAAAATGAAGATGACTAAAAGTTTAAAGAAAACATACAAAAGATATTATCAATGGTTATGTATATGTAGAAAAAAATGATAAATTTTAAAATGATCTATGGCATATAATATAAATTGTCTCGCACGTGGTATTCAACTTGACAATGGAGTGACCCCCCCCCCATGGGATGAGTGACTTTCCTAGCACTTGATTTCTAGTGTACCCTATCATTTATGGTCTACCCAGTCATAGTGGGGGCATCTGGGTGATTTAGATAGTTTCAACCAAGCATGCGGGAACCTAGGGTCTTGTCCTTGGGGGAGAGACAAGTGTTGGCGGGCTTGTCCGTGCCTGTTCAAGGCGTTCACCTTTGAAAGGAGGTATTAGTCTTTGGGGACCCTCTAATTCTTGTATTGTCCATTTTGGGATTACATACATTACTTAGACCAACTCAAAAATGAAGCAACACCTTAAGTGATACCTTAACTTTACTGCTTCAAATTTTGTAACAAATTCGATATTTATGAAAAAAAATTAAAAAATGCATTCTCCTTGGAATTTGTTTGTCTTCACAAGAAAAATAATTCCCCGCTATAACTCCTCCTAAACATATGCAAACTCCATGTCACTGAGGCGATGTGAATGGAGGGTGTGTGGTCGTGGGTAGACCACATCCAAGCCATCCATTCACAGAGCCCCATCCTACGGTCTACGAAACTACTCACGCAACTTGAAAAAAAACTTCCGATAGATGAAATTTTGGCAGATGAAAAATCAATGTTTGCAAGATGAAGGGGTTGATTGTTCATCCCATCGTATGAGAGCATTTGTGTGGGATTTTGAAGGTTCCCATAGGGTTCCCTAAGTTCCCAATATTATTTTATCAGTTATAGATGCCTCAACCTCATGTAAGATGTCTCAAAACGGATCGAATAGCAACCTATGAGAAGGTCTACTACCAAGCTCTTTGGAGTTCAATGGTGAGTTTCCTTGACCCATTCCGCCACAACAAACATGCACACTTTTTGTTGCATTCCAAGGAAATGTGGAAACAAGTATTTACCATCGGAAATCCCAGTCAAAGTTAATGGTTGGAGGTGGTCCATACGAAGTTAGCATTTCTGACATGCACTCGAAATGCCAACACCCTAAACTCTGTAATATCAACCTCCGTAATGTCACTCACTCTCTAATATCCCAAAACCCTAGGGAACGGATGTGCATAGTTCAAATCTCACTCCTTATTGTCACCTTTCTCTCCCTTATATCACGAATTTTGTCATTAATGCAAACCACCAAAGAAGTGAACCCACACCCTTGCATTGCGCCATGTGTCATTATGTGGAGCATCACTTTCTTCTTCTTCTTCTTCTTCTCATGCCACTTGTTGAATGTTGGTGCATGCATCCGCCACATCGCCCGGGAAGGCAAAGCAAAGTGGACCACACCACACCATTTAATATGTTGCACTTTGTGTTATTCCATAGTGTCACATGCTACACTAATTCACTAGTATCACGCATCCATGTTAATACTATAGAACTCCGTAATATCACGTGCACTTTGGTTGCCATAGGTGTGATACTATGGAGTTTAGAGTGTATTGGGTGGACTCTGGCCTTTTATGGTTAGCTTGTTGAACACAAAACTCCCAAACCTTGGGCCTCGCTTATAGCCCACCCACACTTAATTGGTGTGGGCCACCAGGTGAACGGTGAGTACCAACACTGGCTACATCCAGTGGCTCTCACTGGCTAAACCAACTCTAAAAGTGGCCCCTGTTGGTAGGAACCGTTCATTGGTGGCCCACACTAGTAAGTGTGGGTGGGCTATTAGAGTAGTGGCGTCCACAACAGATCACTTAAGATATTTTGCGCCAAATTTGGAGAAGTACAAGGTGGTGCAAATTTTACCTGTGTAGGAAGATAGAAATAAGGAGGATTGCAATTTTTTTAATAATTGTATTCCTTAAATTGAAATTTATGTGAATTTTTGAAGCCAAAAGTTGGCCCGAACATATGACCAATGTGTAGAGTCTGCCATAACCGCTCATTTTAACCACTCGTTCTTCCTCACTTTAGCACTCAAAACAAGGACATGTGTGTCATGACATTATTGGTTCTGGCCATAATTGCAATTTAGTCCCAGCTTGATCAAAATTCCGGTACCCTATAGATTGTTGATGGGGACCTGATCAAGAATAGGCACATTTTTTGTGTTTGCTCGCATCATCTATTCTCTAGATCTACTATACATATTTAAAATTTACGGATAACTCTATTATGTACACGTATCAAGGTCCATAACAAAGTTGATCCTCGTTATCCATCCATTGTCTATAGTAGAGGCACTTATTCTTGATAAGAACCCCATCAACAATCTATAGGGTACCAGATTTCGATCGGGGCTAGGATTGAATTGTGATTAGGTTGGAACCAATAATGCCATGACACACATCCTAGTTTTAAGTGCTAAAGTGAGGAAGAATGAGCAGTTAAAATGGCAAACTCTAGACATTGGTAGTATGTTTGGACCAACTTTTGGCTTCAAAAATTCACAATAATCTCAATTTAAAGAATAAAATTACCAAATTCTTTGTGCAATCCTCCTGATTTCTATCTTCCTACATGAAATGTTTTTGCACCACCTTATACCTCTCTAGATCTAGCACAAAATCCCTTAAGTGATCGGTTATGGGTGCCTCTACTCCATCTCTGTGAAAGATGTGAAAGAAGCGTGAGCCACAGGACCAAGGGCTTGGCTAGTGCGGGGATGACACCTATTCATTCATCCAAACATTGTTTTACATCTTTCAATAATCCATTCACAATGCACATCCATATCGCGTGAATCACAACCTTGTTCTTCACTAATCCACCACATTACATCCATATGGATGGGAAGAAAATTGGAGACTGACTCGTCCTATGCGCGGTGCAATACTCTTGATTCATTCATTTATTTGGACGTAATTTTCATTTGAAAGGTAATTCTCCACCAAAAACTTCTAAAGATAAATCACTCATTCAACACATCCAACTGCCGGGAAAATGTCATCTTGTCCAAAATATTATTTACAAATTTCTCCAAAGATCATAACATTATTCAGATACACACACTTGTTCTGTGGGACTGACAATATTTCACGTAGTATTCCCGGGTATTCCCCACATTCAATGTGAATTGGTCATTGGCCATTATCAAACACCTCATTGACATCTATCAAGAGCTCATTCACAATCAATCTCATGATGCAAAGTGTTAAATACTCCTCATCATTGTGTTCTATTTATTTGTTGAATTTTTGTCCATTTCAAAAGGACGAGTGTTGGAGCCTGGAGGACAAACGTGATGTCTAGTGTGCAGAAGACTATTCATTATTATCCACAATCTATCAACATCTTCCAAATCCTTCATCCGCAATCATATCCTCATGCTTCATTCTTATCAACCATATTATGTCCATACCAAAGGCACGAGAGTTGGAGGCTCATATTAGGTGAGTAGTGTGAAGAGGTGGACGATGAACTTCAAATGCATGGAGTCATATATCCGATTTATTTTGGTTACCAAACATAATCCACATTCATGGATGAAAAATCTCATGGGATTTGAATGAAAACATGCCAATTATGGATGAAGATTGGTTACATGTTTCCCATGTACAAGGAGGCTTGGAGTTTGTGGTGTCTGCATACACTGATCCATTATAGGTGAAGGGGCTGCAATAAAAACAAGTACTCTACAAGTCGAGGCCATGAGACATACCAACTGGACCTCACTAAACCCAAATTTGGAATCTCTAGTGCCAATTTAAACATCAAATCATCTAAACACAACCATTTCTAGTTTATGAAATAGTCAAATGATTTTTCTTCTTCCCAATGTAAGAGTTTATGTGAACACCACAAATCCTTGCCCACCATATCAACTATTGATTGATTCATCGACAACTTTTTGGCATCTTTCAATAGTTCATGCACATCGGCAAGGTCATCAATAGGAAAAATTCCTCATGCTTCAATCTATACGTTTTCACCTTTCTAAGGGACAAATTTAAGCAGACACACAAATTATTACCTGCCAGATTATTCATTCATTTATCCACAAGTAAACACTTGTACCAGATTTCCCTTTGTAATATGAGGTATTCTTACTTGTGTAATTACACCCACACATTTCAGAGTGCATTACTTTCATTTACATGGCATTACGTTCCTCCAAATAGTCATAGCCGTTGAAATCCGTCCATGTGTCTTTATGTTTGATAATGCATTTAGGTGAGTGCAGCACAAGGAGCACAGATGCCTATGTTGGCCTACCACCCTGCTCATTGTCCTTATTTATTTGTTTTGCTTAATAATAATTGTAAAGGCCGGATGCTTAAGCACCCCTATCGAGCTCAATTTGCCTAAGAATCCATTGCCCTTGGCCCATGTGTCAATGCCCAAACCCATAATTTATTGGTGTTGCCCACGTTGCTGCTTCGGTTTGCATGACCGGACGGAACCATGGACAGAGTGAGCTCCAACAACATTAGTTGTCCTTTGACACAAACCCTCCTCATACATTGGGAATGTTCGCCACTCCCATCTCCTCGGTTATGCACCACATTTGCTAATATGTTTATGCACCAAATTTGTGGAATGTGTTATGCACCGAGATTTGATGAATGTGTTATGCATCAAGATTTGATGAATATGTTATGCACCGAAATTTGTTGAATGTGTTATGCGTCGAGATATATGCAATGTGTTATGTACCAGATCTATATATACAAATGTGTTATGCACCATACCCGGATCTATAAATGTGTTCTACAACAAAATTAACAGATCCATACTTGTTAATCACACAACTATTTCATACAAATATTGTATTTAATCAAGTGATCTTCCTCTCTAAGCATGTGATGCCAAGATTCTATAGTTTAGTGAATATGTCCTCTTGTTCCATGCCTATACTCACATGATTTGTAGGTTGTGCATGAGTATTTATGATCGTACTCAATTTGATCGTGTATTAGTAGTTGATGTTGTGTTATGAGATTTTGCTACGCTTGATGATTATGTTGATTCACTACAATCTACTGGTCATATTAGTGTAGCCCCATGATTGTTTTGTACTCGTTCAATAGGATCATCACTTATGAGTTTATGAGTCTCCAACTGGTTAGTTACTCAAGTTGGTTTAATCATGCAGACTTGTTGATCTAATAACATATATCTACATGCACATAACATATTGATTTGCAGCTAAGTTTTGTGGTTGTAACACAATTATTCAAAACATGGCTGGAAATAGGTTGTAATTTGCAGAAAACACTTACAATTTTCATTACATTAGAATCAATTTCAAATCCTCAAACCCAACTATGAGACATATGACAAAGATGCTAGATATGATTTGGTTGCCTTATTGTGGCATTCTACAAGTACTTTCATCTAGGAATGGCCAGCAAGCTAGTGGCATAGTCATCTTTATTGTTCAAGGACAAAATATATTACCGTACCTGGTGGTAGCAACTTCGATTATGAGGAATGATTTTAAGAGAGACCTTAGTTGCAATATCTGCAAATTAGATTAACTATTAGAATTATACACTTGATTACTTATGTCAATTCAGGCTGATATTCAACTTGGGGAGATCACTCCCTCTTTAATTGATGCATACACGTGCGCTCAGGACCTATTTATCGGGGGGCTATTTACCTTGCACAAAATATTTTAAAGTATGGTATTTTTCAAAATAAAGGTAAATGCTTGTATTTTAAGACACCCTGTCAATAATTATAAATTTTGGGGGGAATCATTTAAAAATACCCTATTTTATTTATATTGCATTTTTTTTCCTTATACCCCAAGTAACCAATTTTTTTGACTTTACCCCAATTTTTTTTTCTTGGAGCCCAATTGTTGTCCATTTTTTTCTTACACCGTATTTTGTTTCTTACACCCCATTTTTTTCCAACACACAATTCCAACACACGTTTATATATCACCACCGACAAACCAAAGCATGGCATTTTGGATGCACAAACTTCCTTGATGACCTGAAGTAATCTTAAGTTGCTTTTCATTCCATCGAGTAAGTATCCCACAATTCGAATGTATGCCCACAAACAATCTACAAAAAACTTGGTCATAAAGCAATAAATTAGCTTCTCCAAACAACTAGCTTTCTATGTCATTTTGAGCACACCTAGAAACTGCCATTCACATATTACCATCTAGAAATCAAAGTATGGGATATTGACTACCCAACCTTCCTTAAGGACCTGAAGACCACCTAAATTGCTCTCTAAACATTTAAGTAACAATCACACTACCACAACACAACCCACTTTTCATCCACTAGCACAGACCCTACCCTACACCCGCTACCCCTAGTAATTGTTTCCACGATATTTTACATGTACTGACTAGATAAAAGAGGCCATTGTATGTCATGGTATTTTACATGTAAACATGTTTCACTATTTTAAAACCCCCTATATTATATGTACGTTTTTTTAGCAAAATTTACCTACCATGAATATATTGGACCCTATTTTTTTATTGCACGTTGTTTCTACGATTTCACCAGTGATCTCCCCGAGATATTCAACCATGAAATAAAATGTTCTTTTCAAAATTATTCTAAGTTGTATCAATCCATTTTTCTAGCATGTAGAAAATGTCATACACAAAGTGTCTTACATAAAGCATCATGTAGAAAATGTTGTAGAAATTGTGTCATGCAGAATGTGTCGTATAATATGTCATACAAAATGTGTTATATATAATATGTCATGTAGAATGTGTCATGCAAAATGTGTTATGCATAACGTGTTATGTAGATTGTATTATACAAAATACGTTATGCAAACGTGTCATGCAAAATGTATTATACAATGGCTCATGCAATATGTGTTGTATAGAACACTTCAAATACATATCATTTATTGAGTTTTGATATGAATGAACACAATTTCATTTGACATTTCTGATTCTATCCTAACAAACTCTATTTCCCCCTGTAAGCAACTGACCTCTTGGTTGATGCTCTTGCAAATTCTTCAAGAAATGTTCTATGTTTTTCAAGGAATGGTTGCCGTCGCGTACAGATAATACTATTGTGTTATTTTTTCCTTTGAAATTGTGTCACATCTATTGTAAATAAATTATTACGCTTTCCTTTACAACTCCCTCATATTTTGTTTGTAATAGTTCATGATTTGAATTGGAGATAACCCCAAGGTGTACATCCTTGTTATCCACATAATGAAACTATCACTACCTCCACCTTTTGGTGATCTTTCACACCCAATGAGAACATGGAATGTATAAGGAGTCATGTAACGACTGTTAATATCAACTACTTGTGAATTATACCACACCCAAAACCAATCCATGAGACGGTTTCCAGAGGAAGAAGTCGTTATTTTATTCACCAACTATGAAATCATCAAACCTCTTCCAAAGTATGATTGCATAGTTAATGGTGTTGTAACGACTGTTTCCAAAGAGAACTTGTTAAGTTCATTGGAGGTCCACAAATGCGATTGGGCTTTTTGGGGGTATTAAATTGATTCTTGTAATTCTATCATCAAATTTGTTTGCACAATTGGGAATACAATTGGATCACATCTAGCATCTTTGTTGTGTATCTCATATTTGGGTTTGAGGTCCATGAAGTTGACTCTTAGGTAATGAAAATAGTAAGTGTTTTGTACAAACTACAACATGTTTCCAACCAAGTTAAGTCCACTGGAGGTCCTCAAATGCGATAGGACTTTTTGGTGGGTATTAAATCGATTCTTGTAAATTTGTCATCAAATTTGCTTGCACAATTGGAAATGCAATTGGATCAGATCTAGCATCTTTGTTGTGTGTCTCATATTTGGGTTTGAAGTCCATGAAGTTGACTCTTATGTAATGAAAATTTTAAGTCTTTCGCACAAATTACAACAAGTTTCTAGCCATGTCTTCATTAATTGTATTGCAACCGCAAAACTTATCAAATCAATAAGTAGTGTGCATGTGATCAACAAGTTCACGTTATTAAATCAACTTAGAGCAACTAAGTGATTGGGGAGTCATAAACTCATAAATGATGATCCAATCGAATGAGTACAAAACAATCATGGGCCTACACTAATATGAATGGTAGATTGTAGTGAATCAATATATTCAACATACGTAGCAAATTCTTATAACACCACATCAACTTCTAGTATATAATCAAATCGAGTGCAATCATAAATACTCATGCACAACCTACAGATCATGTGAGTGTAGGCATGGAACAAGATGGTGTCTGCACTAAGCTATAGAATCTTGGCATCACAAGCTTAGAGAGGAAGACCACTTGATTACATGCACTACTTATATGAAATAGTTGTGCGCATTAACAAGTTAAGATCCGTTAATTTTGTTGCATAACACATTTGTAGATTTAATACATAACACATTGCATTGATCTCGGTGCATAACACATTAAAAAAATCTCAGTGCAAAACACATTCAAAAATTTCGGTGCATAACACATTCCATAGGTCTCGACGCATAACACATTCAACAAATCTTGATGCATAACACATTCAACAAATCTCTATGCATAACACATTCCACAAATTTGATGCATAATACATTAGCAAATCTCATCTGCATAACACATTAGCAAATGTGGTCCAAAACTGAGGAGATGGGAGTGGGGAACGTTCCCAATGTCAAAGGAGGCTCCGTGGCTCAGAAGTTGATTAACGTCGTCGAAGCTGACTCCATCCATGGTTTCGTCTAGGTAGATAAGTCGTGGGCATGACCGATAAATTATGGTATGGGCACTGACGCGTGGGCTAGGGCGGCGGATTCTTAGGCAAACATAGCTCAATACGGGTGCTTTACAGTCTGGTGTATTAAATTGTCATGGTTGTTTGAGTGCAAACTTATTGTATTTGCATATATTCTTCATAGGAATCATTTGACTCCAAATTTGATTTGTAGGTAATTATGATGTAGTTCTTCATATCAAGAGTTTGTTCTGCAAATCTACATCTAGAATGCCTTGTCCTCAATGCATTACATTGCATAACGCAACCATTGCGGTAGACTTCTTGAGGCAAAATTGTTCTATTAGACTAATAGAATTTTGAAATAACATCACCAAAATCCAATTTATACTGTGATAATACATGATAATTATTTGTTTGGCCTATGTTGATTTTACATCATACTACACTATTCATAGTATTAAGCGTCATGTACACTATTTGCAACATGTGACACCAAATTGCCCCCCTTGAATACTATCCACAACAATGCATCTACACAGATGGCTCATTCATCCCCCCACCAAAAACTCTAAAGGCCAAATAGAGGGCAATACAACATGCTCGGGAGTATACAACCCCAACAACAACACTTGAATAACAGAGCGACTCCCCGGCTATCAGAATATCCTACACATGCAATACTCATCGCCATAAAATTCATACAATCCACACAACTAGACACGCATATATTCACAAACAACCTAAATAGCATATTCTTAATCAACAACCACATTCAACACCCGACATCACAACACCAACACTCGGACAAACTACTAATAGTAGCAATAGTACACCAGATATATTGGACCCGCATATCATACACATACATAAAGTACGCGCATACTCGGGTATTATAGGAAACGAAATTGTTGAAATACTAGCCAACGAAGGAACACTTAAAGAAAAGCCAACTAAGGCCCGGTTTACACTATGGACCATGAAGTCGGACCATGGAAGATGGCGTTTGTCAATGGTCTGAGTTCGTGGTCCGACTTCCATGGTTCGAGTTCATAAAAAATTAGTTTTAAGAGCCATGGGCCCCTCACTAGGTGTAAACCGAATGTGGACCAAGAAGAATGACCATGCACCAAAAAGTGAAGGTGTTGATTTTTTTAATACATGCCCAAAAAGGGCAATTTTGGAAAAAAATTCAAGTTTGACCATTCTCTTGTCTTCTCTTGGGCTTCACTTGTCTTCACTTCTTGTTAAATGTGTCGAAGATGTGGCTTGCAAATCTTCTGACAACAATTTTTACAAAAAAAATGAGCGATTTAATTTGTACATGTTCAATGTAATTTACATGTGACATGTACCTTGTGTTGTCACTACACTAAATAGGATATTTAGTGTTTGATTATATTTAATGTTGTTACCACCCTACCTTGCTCAACACCAAAGTTCAATTCTTTGATAATTAGTGTTAGAAGATTTCCCATTGCGGTTCTTTTGACCACCCTGATCTGCAGTCACTAAACAACTACAGATTTTTCTTTTTTCTTTTTCAACTGTAATTTAACATTTTTGGGGGCGTGTAATATACCGTTGGAAAGGTATTTTCAAGACCTTTCCAATGGTATATTACAAGCCCCAAAATTCCAAATATTGCAGTTGGTAGAGCAAAAAAACAAATATGCACTCAAATTCTTGAGTTCTAGATGTCCCACGTTGTTTGGTGAAACACGTGGGAGCCGGTATAAGGGGGAAAACAAGGTAGTGTTGGTATGTCTCATGGGCTATGCTATGATTAAGGCACATAGAGGGTAGATTCGTTAAAGAATTATTAAAATGGTGATTCTCTACCATGGGCCTTTGCCATTTCCTACCAGACCACCTCTCTTGCCTCTCAACGAAAAACCCGTTGGACCATGTCAGTGCATTTATTACGCTTTAAAAATTATATTTTGGGGACCTCGACCTCCGTGGTCCCTCTGCCATTTTTTCTCTAGTGTAAACCAAAGTTGTCCCGGGACGAGTTTAGTAGCCAATCAACGCTCTTACATCGCCGTGGGACAATTTCATGGTCCATAGTGTAAACCGGCCCTAACACCCCATACATACACATGGCACATCCTACCCCCTACTGGCTAGCAAGCTGCCCCACAACCACCCATGTTGGAGCCATCCACAATCTCCATACATTTATAACAAAAGAACACCGAAATCGTGAATCGGCAACAACCAAAACCAAATTCCCATACGTAGACAAATGGTTATCAAACACCCAAATACACCAAAAACTATCCAGCCACTTTTGGAAAAATGAAAATGTGACAGATGCCCAAATCACCCAAACACTCAAATTTCGATATGCACAATACATGGGTAACCATAAGAAGATCATATTTTGGCCCCTCACACATAAAAACCCCAACTGCACACTATGCCACCTCAAGAGACACGTGGCCCCATCTCCTATCAACATGTGAACACCCATACTTAAAAGGCCTAAGAATCACACGACACAATAAAGCGGTACACCTCATTATCCAGACCCTACAAACAAACAAAAACACCCGATTCTTCACACTAACCAATGCCGGCAACTTTAACAACAAACCACCCGAACAAACAACCCTAGACTGGCTCCTTAAATGTACATGCTTACAAACAACATGCCATTGCCTCGCCAAACTAAGACCGGACATCCTATGTCTAATTGGAGCCCTGAACCACACACAAACACCAATATCACCATCCCCCACAATCACAACCCAACTCATTGAATTCACATATTGCCATGACAGATACCCGAATCAAGCCCTCACACGCAAACACATTAAACACAACCCTCTAATCAACACCATACAAAACAATGTTTGGAAAACCAACCCCCTCATTACCATCATGACATGCGTACTCGGGGAGGTCACCCTGCGAAAAGTAGTAAACCACGTGAGTTAAACTATAGGGTTCATTTTATTCATTGGAGGAAAAAATTATATAAGACTTGGATCTACCATAGCCTTCAATTAATGCTTGAAACGTCATTATATGTAAAATAGGGTATTGGAAAAACCCTTATTTTTTCTAGTAGTAGATATAAATTAGTATGAATAAAATCATGGGAGAATTCTTTTTAATATTAGGATGAGTATAATCCCTAGTCCTATTAGTAGACATATGAAAAAGAATGCAAGTCAAACCATATTTTGCTCATGTTACTTCAGATGAGCTTTCTTTTTTGCACAAAGAAGTAAACGAAGGGTGGGTAATGATCGTCTGATAGTATCTTTAGTGTTCTCGAACACTCACCACATTTGTAATTAATGTTTAGTGTTTTTGAACAATCATCATAGTTGTGATGCATTTTGAGGCACTAGTTTTTTGTTCTGTATTTTTTTTTTGGTGATTTGAATGGTTACTCAATTGCTATGCTCGTTTGTTTTATGTTGCTTTCTAGTTTGGTTCGAATATGCTCATGTACATTGCATATGTCCACGCCAAACACTTACCCTAAAACCTTTAATGTCCATATGAGCAAATGCCTAAGTTTTATAAGTACTATAGCGTGCCAAGAATCAAGCTACATTTGGACTTAGAATTACCTATAGGGTGTTGGAAATTAAGACCAAGTAGCTTTTTTTCTACTAAAAGGGTCTCTTAAAATCATAATTACTAGGTAAATAGCCCCCAAACAAATACCCGGTTAACGCACGTGGTTACAAAATATAAGGGGAAGTGACCTCCCCGAGCATGCGTAAGAGGTGCCATACACGAACACTCCATTAACAAACTCACAAACCTTAAACTCCCAAAATCAGCCATCAATACCCTCATGAAAAATATCCACCAGAATGCCATCAAATACCTCACTTACCTTATCCTCAACAAAAGGAAACTTGAAAACAAACAAGCACCTATCCCACCACCTTAATGAATTGGAACAATTTGTACACCAAACGAGCCCACCTCACAAGAGGCATAACACCTCATGCTGCATCATGGACAACCATGACCAACATTAGGCTAACGGGCTCACAGTCACGCCGGCACCTGGCTATGGGCGTTAGTTTTTCTTTTCTTTTCTTGACACCAAATTGCCTTGTGCTCTAGAAGTATCACGTCCATTAATTGTCAATATGACACTATTTGTTAATACAAATGATTTATAAAGTGATGTGCTTTTTATCCTATGACATTTAGCATAGCGCATTGGAGTACTTGAGATGATAGTTTTACAGTTTGATATGCAATGGTAAGATATTGTCGAGCACACTAATGTCAAGAGTCACATGTTTACACTAATGGTCAACGAGTTGATCATTGCATAACATGGGTTTAGGCCTTATGAAATTATTGAGCATGTATGGAGCAAATTATTGCCAAGTGTCGTATGGTTGTACCAATGGTCAACTTGTTGACCATTAGTGGTACTAGACACAAGTCTCATAATAGGGTATGCGACACTAAATATTGTTAAGAATGGACCATTTGACAAATTGTTGCGTGACACTAAAACTTAATATATCAAAATCATGTTACATACATTCTTTTGGTTTGCAGCTTTGATCAAGGGTGAAGAATTTATCATTCGTGCCAACTGTAGGTTGACGGCATTCCTCTCCACTAGGTTGATGGAAATCTAATTAGTTTGGACCCATATTGTCTTGGCATGTTGCGATTTTGCATATGTACTAATGTCCGATGCCATCCCCAAATCGTTCGCTCAACATGCTATCAATGCTCGGGGCGATCACACCCCCTTACGTTTCATAACCACGTGCGATAAAAGTTTGTTGCTGTTGCATACCTCACCATGAGGAGTGTCCCAAACACCATGGGCACAAGGGGGACCCCGGAGTGACACCCGGGACTTGTGGCGCCATTGGTGAGAGGGCCCAAGTTATCCTAGTGTGGGTGAGGGCCCCGGGTGTTGGGAACGCCTCCCACCCACAGAGACTAGGAGGCACAAGGGTGAGGCCATAAGCTATGCGTAGCCTATGGCGTGCCGATTCTAGAATGCTCAAGAACACCTCAATTGGAGGTGTGAGCTAGGAGATATGGCAATTTGAGTGGGGCGCTGTCCCGGGACAACGCCCTGGTACAACAGTGGCCGGGGAGTGCCACCCGGGACTGCGAAGCTTTGAACAAACATAAATTTCTCAATACTTGCCCAAATTGGGCAAGTGAGTAGTCCATCGGCATCTACGTGAAACATAGATGACGATGGAGTGGTCAATTGCTAGAATCAAAGACCATATGAAGGAGTTATGGGGTTCTGAAGCTGATGGGGGACTTCTAGCCTCAGTGGCTAAGGGAAAATGTCTACTTGGCCCCAAGTGTTGGGAGAGAGACACAAGGTTATTTGACGGTAGGGTAGGGGCCTTGCCTAGAGTCCTAGAGGCTTATATGGGTGAGGTGGTGTGGCTGAACCCATCCGAGGCCGAACGGCACGGCCTCCATGAGCATTGGCCCAATGTGAGGACATAGTTGCCTAGTATGGCTCGGGTTGTTGTAGTGTTGCTCCAGCAATGCGATGATCAACATAAAATTGGACTTTCATGGATGGAAGTCCACATCTAGGAATTGGTTACCGATTAAGGGGTGAGTCCCGAATGAAACAGTAGGAGGGTTGGTCCCCTTCCTATGAACTAATGGGTCCACGGTATGGGGAGCCAACTATTCGCATGACGGAATGTGAAGGATTAGCACTCGTAATCCTTGCTAAAGTGAAAAATGACCAAGTTACGTAAGGGGGGCTAGCAAAGGTTATGACAACTGCCCTATATTATATGCCATAGATAATTTTAAAAATTATGATATTTTTTCTACATATACATAACCATTGATAATATCTCTTGTATATATTTTTTGAAATTTTTAGTCATCTTCATTTTTGCAGTAATTGTTTTAGTTCAATTATGCGTCATTCTAGTTAGAAACAATATGTTTTATATAAAATTAAAAAATCATCAAATTTGGTTACTATTTTTTACTGTGTAATAGATACCGTGTATATCTACTTATGAAAAAGAATTGATAAAATTTTGACTCATTTTGGTTATGCTTTATGTAAAAAAATAGTTTTTTTAATCACACGTGGTGTTCAACTTGACAATGGAGTGCAACCCCCCTGTGTATCAATGACAACTGATCATTTTAAATTTTTGGTTGCCAATATGTATATATGGTAATTACATTTTACACAACCCTTTGGAATATGTTGATAATAATAAAAAATTGTGTGATGACGATACCAAAACACTCCATGAGAGTATCATGTTTTGGTATCGTGAGAATGTCATGAGAATATCAACACACGTGTTTGTATTTCCAACGTGCAAAATGAATTGTAGATGGACGAATAATGAATGAAGAAGATAAGTACAAAGAATGAAGTTGGATTGTGGACACATGGACGGATCAGGTAGATGAACTTCGCGGACAAACGAATGTTGTTCAACAAGTATTCCGCACGTGTAACTGCTCCGTTATTGCCTCCTCGATGAAAACAATGAAGAGATGATATTCATCCATCCATTGGATGAATGGTTGCAAAGGACTTGCCACTGCCCCTTTTTCCTCCTATACTACTTTCATGTGAGGAAAGCGATTGTTACATTACCATCCGGCCTCTTCTAGAGGAGTGGTTTGTGTATTGTCCATTTTGTTTTATTGTGTATGGTTGTTCGAATATGTTGTTTCTATATTATAGAGTTGCGAGACCTAAAAGGTTGAATTACAAGTTGAGCCAACATTGAATGAATGGATGTTATTAAGAGTGGTGTCCATGCACATGGAGAGTAGGTGGAAGAATGTGTCAGTTTCGTGCAGTGGGCAGAGGTTGTAGAGGGGGAAGGGGAATTAGGTGGGCCAGATGATGTATTTTCTTTGATTGCCCATGTATTGACCATATCACAGTTTGAGGATTTGTGTGTGATTTGGGCATCTATGCATCGGGGTGCGCCAAGGAGATGGTTGAGGGTGGACAAATGCAATCCAACTTTTTGATTAAATTAGCTCCAACAATGAACTTTGATGATTTTTGAGCTCAAATCTGCATTTTGGTTCTTGAATTAGTGAAGAAACAATGATATTAGTTGTTGCTAGGTCGAAAGAGGGTTAGTAATGCTAAAGTGGACATTCTTACCATTGGCAAGGGTTAGGAGGTGTTTGAATGAAGAGGCTTTAGACATTTGGGAAATTAGCAAAACCTCTTGAGTTTCCAACTATAAACAATCACAACTCTTGTGGGTCGAGCACCTTGCTACCCTCTCCCACTTAATTTTATAGGCCATAGTCAGAGGTAACAATTGTTTTATATACTCGAGTAGTTGTATTAAAAAATTAGTATCCCCCTCATGAAGAGAGTGGATTTCTTGAAGCTTGAGTAGGACATTTGCCTCCTGTTCGATATTGGGTGCGAAGCCCTTGTTTCTGAAATGTCATGTGATGAGTTAGAGACGGTGGTGACAATTTGCTCCATAGTTGTGTAATCCATTATTTTCATTCTTGAAGAAGGGAGTGAAGGTTCTCCCGAAATTATGAAACTCGGCCAAGGGCCATAGTCTGAGTGCATCAAAAAGGTGTGAATCTAAATTCCAATGCTTGGCTACGACATTTGTCAAAACTCTTATGAGGGTAATCAATCACAAACCGCCACCACATAAACCTTAACTTCGTTCACCTCAAAAAATACAAATCTCATCCATGTTGCCATTACATGACCCTAGTGAGCGCTTAGATGGGCTTGGTCGACTATAGATGCCTCGACCTTAGTAGCTAGATTGTTTTCCGAAATAGAACTCAAGATGCAAATGAAAAAGAAACCTTTGCGTTTCATCTTGGTAACGTATAACTCTATGTGTGTATATACCACTATAAGATATCAACACAGTATGAAAGAATGGACTTGTGATGAAGAACTTCGTATGGCCATGTGTGTACACTATATGAGCAATTCCGTTGCCCCACACTAATTTATCCTCATTTTTCACAATTTCAAATATTTATGACCACAATATGAAAAACTACAATATTTTTTTAATGTGATTTACTATATAGATGAATTAACAAACTTATGAGTTTTGTGATCTAATTTAACCAAGGTAATTTGCATGGGTAAAGGGGCAACCCATTCGCGAAGGCAACCTAATTGCATATAGAGTATGGTCTGAGATGACCCTAAACTACCGGATGATGGTGGAGGGATACCCAAATCTCAAGGAAGAGGTTGGCGGTTCGAATCCCGGCTGTGAAATCTCCTCTCTACTTGACGGAAAACTTGCCAGGTGGTCAATTGCCTCATGTGCTTTGGCGTTGGCCTGTCGGCCTTCTGTCTCAAAAAAAAAATTGCATATAGAGTAGTTGGACCCAATTAAGATATCCCCCACCCCGAAAAAAAGAAAAATCTTAATACATGGAATTCTTTAAAGTCGTGAAGTTCCACACATGTAGCTATCATTTCCTAATATGATGTAAAAAGTCATGAAGAATCAAACATGTAGCCGTCACATTCGGCATGATGGGAAAAAGTAAGTTAAAAGGGCCAGGATCAAGCTTCCTTGTAAAGGGAACTGCTTGTACTCAAGTTTTCGTCTTCTAGTTACCGGGAATAAAGTCGACCTATGATATGAATATGGGTTGGGAGAGAATCTTGCCTTTGAAAATTTACAGTAATTTCAAGACTTGGATATAAATTGTGTTTTTTTTTGTTGAGCGTTGTGATATCATAACATTATTCAAATCCATGACAATGTTCTATGGGACTGACAATATTCCACAAAACATTCCCCACATTCATACCGATTACGGAGGAATATTCCACGGAATATTGTCAGTCCCATAGAACATTGTTATGGATCTGAATAATGTTATGATCAATTCCTAGACCCATGAAAAATCACCCCACTATCACACGTGTACTACACTTATGCCAAATTGCTTACGGTAACGGAAATAGGTCTGTCTACTCTATACCAGTGTCGCTGAAGGAAGCGGATGCATTTCGCTGAAGGCTTGAAACTCCCTTTGACTGACTGACTGACTGACTGACTGTTGATAACTCAGCAAGATTGTGGATGAATGTCTATGGAGCTTGGATGACTGTTCTGGAGCAAGGGACTGGGAAGGTCATTATGCTCTCCGAGGCCCACAGAGTAGAGTAGTGGATGGATGGATGATTCTCGTTGAGCGCAATGTGCAGGGAAGGCCTGCCATAGTGCCACGTGGGCCGACTTCCTGCTGGGATGACAGGTGAAAACAAGAACAAGCTCAGGACCCGCCTGGGTTTTGTATTTTGTAAAGTTAATAGCTGGACTGGACAAAATGCCACGTGTCGATGAACAGTACACAAAGTAGAGTCAGGTACTATTTTAGTTTTGTTTTTTTTGGGCTTCCATGAAACCTAGTGAGATATAAGCACTAGGAGATGCACCCTCTGGGCGGCACGAAGGCTGCGTGATTTATGCTATTTGGTGTCCCGTACTGCTGGATACTATTTAGTTGCATGGTGTTTTATTGTAAAATAAAAAATAAAAAATAATTGTACCACACATGCGACGTCAAATAGTAAGCGACATCAAAGCACTACATGAAAAAGCCTCATGCTCGATGCATCTTGTTTTCTTCCGCTCGTTCGCACCTACAGTCAAGACTCTATAAGTGTTACCCCTATAAGCGTTATAATTTCATATATGTTAAGAAAATTTTACTCCCCTACAAAAACACAATTGGTAAGACTAGTGAGTGTTATGTGTTAAGTGTTATAACATGCTCTACTCCCTTCTTTGTTAACTGCACCTCTATAAGTGTTAATTTTGAGAAAATCAAGGTAATAATATACAAGAGCATACATTTTAAACATGTAATCACATTTATCCCATATTCTTTGCGAACAATTCAAAATTGTTGTAGGCACACGGGTGTTCTTTCGATCTCTATTGAGAGGGAGATAGAGGAAGCTAGGTGCTTGGTAGAGGTTGATGAAGTTGCTACTCTACTTCATCAACTGACGTTGTTGTCATCTGATAGTGAGGTGGGTGACGTGATGAATGCTCACGAATACCTCAATTATGAGATGGATTTTGATTTAAACAACCCCTATGAACCTACCGATGAGGAGTTTTTGGATATGTATTCCTTAGAACATCAAGAAATTGATGTTGATGAGGTTATGGTTGATGTGGTAGAAGAAGTTGTAGGATTTAGTGTTGTTGAGCGTTCTCTAGAGACTTTGAAGAAATACTTTGAACAAGGACCAAATGATGCCCTATCACACATCAGGAGCATTCAAGGACTCCAAAAGGAAGTTTCATCTCATCATTTGGAAGCACGGGGGGTTCACTCCATGGTCAAGTTGAACACCACGTGCGGCCAAAAAAATTATACTTTTGGTAAGTTGCATCACCAAAATGGTTCAAAATTTTATCAATTTTTTTTTCATGGGTAGATATAGACGGTATCTATTACATAGTAAAAAATGGTAACCAAGTTTGATGATCTGTTTTTTAAATAAAACATACCGTTTCTAACTAGAATGACGCAGAATGGAACTAAAATAATTACTAAAAAAATGAAGATGACTAAAAATTTCAAAAATATATAAAAAAGATATTATCAATGGTTATGTATATGTAGAAAAAATATCATAATTTTTAAATTTATCTATTCCATGTAATATAGGGGTAGCAAACTTTGGCCGCACGTGGTGTTCAACTTGACATGGAGTGAACCCCCCGTGTTTGGAAGCTTCTCATCATACTACTATAGACTCTTTCTTTCGGTTAGTTTAGTTGGAAGAATCTCGTGAAGTTACTATTATATAGATTATTTCTTTCAATTAGTTTAGTTGAATTATGTATTATCATTTGTACTTTCATTTTTTATTTTTATAAAACGTTATGTTCTTCATTTTCAGAAATTTTAAGTGTCATTTCTATAAATGTTATTAATCATCGGTATGAATTCTATAAGTGTTACTTGTTATAATTCTATACATGTTATTTTTTTGCTACTCCCGACCTGTAACATTTATAGAGTCTTGACTGTATCAAGGGGGTTGTAGTGAAAGCATCTGCCTTCTAGGTTGGTCGTTGAGTCATTCCAATGCAAGCTCACTATGATATTGATTTCATAGTCTCTAACCCTAGTTTATGGGTTGGCTTATTTTAGAATACCGGTCTCCATGCTCCACAATAGTAATCATCATGTTCATCTCGGTAGGTGTTGTGGACATTCACATGGTTTTGCTACTGTATTTGGAAGTGAACGAATTACACTGTTTATCTCAAAGAAAAGTAAAGAAAAAGTAACGCCCGTAGCCAAGTACCGGTGTGACTGTGAGCCCGTTAGCCTAATGCTGATCACAGTTGCCCGTGGTGCAGCATGAGGTGTTATGCCTCTTGGACCGTTTATCCCATTTAGTGCGTGTTATTATTCATAGCCATGCAATGCTATAACCATTTATTGAGAATGTAATGTTTTACCAAGCAAAGTCATTCATGTGCTATAATGTCCGAACAACCTATTGAACTTTTGTTAGTAAAAATTGGACTCTTGAGTAAGATGTTATTGCATTGCATAACATACATTAATTGGGATAGTCAGCGTAGTTAAAGAAACACTTGGTGTCTATGCCGTGGTTTTTGCAACCAAACTCATGGAGGTAGTTTCTCAAGCAGTCGAAAGGGCTCATGTGAACCAAGCGTGACCCTCCTCGCGCATTCGGAACGTTCCATGCTCCCACCTCCTCGGTTTGCACCACATTTGCTAATGTATTATGCAAACAAAATTGGCTAATGTGTTATGCACCAAATCCAAATCCAGATCTACAAATGTGTTATGCACCAAATCTAGATGCACAAATGTGTTATACACCATATCTAGATCTACAAATGTCTTATGGATTGAATCCATATCCACAAAATATGTTATGCTCTAGATCCAAATCTACAAATGTGTTATGCTCCACATCCAAATCTACAAATGTATTCTGCAACATATTTAACGGATCTGAATTTGTTAATGCGCACAACTATTTCATACAAATAGTGCATGTTATCAAGTGGTCTTCCTCTCTAAGCATGTGATGCCAAAATTCTATAGCTTAGTGCAAATGTTTTTTAGTTATGTGTCTACACTCCCATTATATGTAGGTTGTGCATGAATATGTATGATCGCACTCCACTCTATTGTGTATTGGTAGTTGATGTAATGTTATGAGATTTTGCTACATTTGATGATTATGTTGATTCACTATAATCTATTGTTCATATTAGTGTAGACACATTATTGCTTTGTATTCATTCGACTAGATTATCAGTTATGAATTCATGAGTCTCCAATCGGTTGGTTACTCTAGCTGGTTTAATCACGTGAACTTGTTCATCTAATAACATAAACCTACATGAACATAACATATTGATTTGCTGAGTTTTGCAATTGCAACACAATTAATCAAGACATGGTTGGAAATAAGTTGTAATTTGCGCAAAACAATTGCAAATTTCATTACATGAGAGTCAATTTCATGGACCTCAACCCCAACTACAAAACAAACGACAAAGATGCCAGATCTAATCCGGTTGTTGTGGCATTTTACAAGTGCTTTCATTTGGGAACGGCCAACAAGCTAGTGACGTAGTCATCTTTCTTATTCAAGAGCAAAACATATTACCGAACCACATAAGTAGCAACTTTGATTATAAGGAATGATTTTGGAAGAGACCTTAGTTGCAATATTTGCAAACTAGATTAACTCTTAGAATCATGCACTTTGATTAATTATGCCAACTGAAGTTGATGTTTGACCATGAAATATAATGTTCTTTTCAAAATTACTCTAAGCTATATCAATCTTTTTTTCTAGCATGTGGGAAATATCATGCATAAGATGTCCTATATAAAGCTTCATATAAATAAATATTGTACAAAATGTGTCATGCATAATGTGTTCTACAGATTGTATTATGCAAAATGCATTTTGCAAATGTGTCATGCACAATATGTCATGCAATATGTGTTATGTAAAACACTTCAAATACGCATCATTTAACAAATTTTGATATTTTTTTGCGATGAATGAACACAATTCATTTGAGGTTTCTTATTCTACCCTAGCAAACTCTATTTCCCCCTTGTAAGCAACAAATCTCTTGGTAGATCCTCTTACATATCCTTCAAGAAAGTTTCCATGTTTTTTTAGGGAATGCTTGCTGTTGTGTGCAGGTAATAACATTATGTTATCTTTTTCTCTATAATTGCGCCATATCTCTCGTGATTAAATCAGTACGCTTCCCTTTACAACTCCCTCACCTATTGTTTGTAATGGCTCATGATTTGAGCTGGAGATAACCCCAAGGCGTGCATCCTTGCTAACCACATAATGAATCTATCACTGCCTTCATCTCTTGGTGATCTTAAACATGCAATGGGACACATGAACTGTATAAGGATTCATGGCATGATGGTTAGTATAAACTGCTTGTGGATTATACCACACCCAAAACCAATCCATGAGATGATTTAGGGGGGAAGATGTCCTTATTTTGTTCACCAACTACAAACTCATCAAATCTCTCCCAAGGTACGACTGCATAGTTCATGATTGTAATGATTATTTCCGAAGTGAACTTGTTAAGTGCATTGGAGGTCTTCAAACGTGAATGAGCTTTTTGGTGGGTATTAAATCAATTATCGTAATTATATCATCAAATTTTCTTGCACAAGTGGAAATGTAAATAGATTAGATTTGGCCATCCCAATTTTTTGGAAAACACCTTGATATCTTGTAGGGGTTCTGTTGCGAGGTGAAGTCCACGAAGGTGGAGGATGGGACGAAGTACTTCATGCCTTTGTGAGATTGTTGGGAGCTCGATTTGTAGCAAGGCATGTTCAAGATGGCCATGAAGACTAATAGCAAGGCAACAATGTTGCCACCTTTTGATGTGAACCCTTTGGCTCGCTTCTGAACGATAGTAAGTGTTAGTTGCCTCCTCACCCACTCTACTGCAGAGTATGCAAAGCTTGCGGACATTGTAGTTGTCCATGTCCTAGGGAGTGTAGAAGATGAGAGATGTTTTTGTAGCTCGAGCTTCTTAAAAAACAAACATATGTAAGTCCCTTGATGAGCACTTGCCCTTAGTAGTATGTATGTACTTTCAGAAGTTCTTTACCTTGGAAGATTTTCCATATGACAACACCTTTGACATGTGGATGAGTTCCGCAAAGTGTATGTTAGGTATGGTCTGTAGTAGGTGAATATGTATGACACATGAACAATCCATGGAGACAAATCTTTGACCTCATGTTTGTATGAGTTGAATAATTTTTAGTCATGCAAAAATTGCACAATTTTGACTTCTCAGTAAAGCATCCAATAATGCAGCTCTTATTTTTCTTGGGGGTGCACCTTACATTAATACCAAGAATCACATGCTTTTGCAACATACTCTAAAAACCCCCTATGTACAAATATTTATTTATTTATGTTTTTTATAATATTTTTTAATTTTTATTTTGGTACAATTAAGCAATACACATACAAATATCAATGATAAAAATACAAGTGACAATACATTAAAAAGTTTGCATTAATATATAATCATTAACATAATTATACAAATATATTTTTGAATCGCGATCAACCCCTATCATTGGTATCATGCAAAACCCCATTAATGAAGTCATTAAAATTTTTTCATCCCCCAATTTTGACTCATAACATCTAAGCCTGCAATATATGCCAAAGCTACTAATGAAATTATTGTTTTTGAGTCTACCATCAAATGATCAGTACGATTGTTTGTCAACTTGTTGATGGTTCCTTTTTGATATCAACATAAGTCAATCTCTATATTTGATGGACGGCCCATTGTGAGCCCAATATGGTGCCCACATGTGGTTTTAACCGCAAAAGTTTATTAAAACTCAACCTTGACATTTCTTCAATTACTCAAAAGCATAAAAAGAGTGAAGCTTTTACATTTAGATTAGACTTAAGATTGAAGAGTTGAGTGGGGCTAGCGTTGGAATTGAGACTTGAAAGACCAGTTGAATTGTTAGTTAATGATTAGGTTGAGATTTGGATTTGCCTTGTTAGAATGTGGGTGGGGATTTAGTGAGAGTTGTGGGTTTTAGTTTTAAGTTATTGTTTGTTTTGGGATGAGCAAGGGATGGTTTAAGGCTGGGTCAGCTCGTGGATGGATAGGGCCTCGGAATTCTCGGATCCAGGGGGAGGCCCTCAGAGGCTTGGGACAAGCACACATTGAGCGACTTCGGAGGAGGCAAGGGGACAGGAGAGAGGATCAGAGAGCAGCCTCGAGGGCGAGCTCAGAAGGATTCGGCACTCTGGGAGTAGGGACCAGCAATGCTGAAGTGTTCGAGAGGCTGGAAGTCATGTCTGAGGTTCTGGAAGCTAGAGGCAAGCTTCGGAGGGGTGCGCAGTTTATGGCCCAAATTTGAGTAGTTCTCGGAGTCAAGGTTACTAGTGAGGTGGCTAGGCAGGGGGTTGGAGCAAGGGGTAGTGCAATTAGGTTGAACCTCAATTAACTTAGGATGTGAGAGAAAGAGCCTCTAAGAAGCCGCGAATTGGACTAAGCAATTGAAATGGCACACACTGTGAAGGAGATTAGAACAGGAGTAGGATACTAGCATAATTGTGTGTAAAAACATCACAGGTGCATGAGTATTTTTCAATGCTAATGCCCTATGGGGTTTAATAAAAAGAGTGTGTTTTGTATTTGAACTCATTGGAGTATGACCATGATAAGAGTTAACAAAGACATGTGAGCCATAGACTTCCACTCGGACTTCAGACGCGAAGGGTGGAGGTTTATGGCTGACACCCATCAAGTCAATTGGATCTATACTCCACCCAATGACTACCAAACTTTCTACGCATCTTGAAACCCTCCCAACAAACCAAACGTTAATTGGAGTTGTTGTTTTTTGGTCTACCTCATCTTTTAATAATTTTAGCTTAAGGTGTGTTTAAAAAACACACACACACCACAATCACAAACGAGATTTAAGGTTGTGACACTACTATACAAGTACAAATGTTGTATATTTTTGAAAGGCCCTCCATACATGCACATAACTATGAGTTATAATTTGTGTAGCACATGTATACGTAGTATTGCAAAGTTCAAATTCATACCCCTTTTGTGCACTCACGTGTAGTCATGCGTGTTTGGTATAGTGCACCCCCTGGGACATTTTTTGCCCATATTGTTGTCAATGTAACAATATTGTGTTTGTATAGCATAACTCATGTGGACACTCGATTTGGGAGTAGGATTATTGCAGAAATGCAAATTGAAGCCAACTAGCTTTGTTGCTCCCATATGCAAAGCCAACATTTGTTTCTTCATTGAAATCGAAGGGGCCATATTGCAAAGTCCAATAAGTGCTTGCAACCATAACATTATTCAGATCCATATCAGCATTATGTGGGGCTGATAGTATTATGCGGAATATTCCCTGATATTCCCCACATTCAGATTGAATGTGGGAAATATCAGGGAATATTCCGCAAAATAATGTCAGCCCCACATAACACTGATATGGATCTGAATAATGTTATGACCACCCCATACCACATACGAAAATAAAAATGTAGCCCTTCCCAACAATTTCCTAGAGGTGCCACATGACATCTTGAAAACAATTTACCAAAACCTTTTCATTTAGCCATTTTTTTGCCCTTATCACTAGAGTAGCCTTCACAAGCCCATAGTGGTGGCCATGAAACGTATTTTAAACACAAAAATGAATGGAATTCTTGTAATACCTTTAAGCAAGGGCTGAACAATGACATGTCGCTCCTTCACCTCCAAAATTGTACTAAGACAATGTGAATTTCTTGGAGTATCAAGCAATAGTAAAAATGAGTGGGTCGGGAGCACCGGGAGCAAGGTACAAGTTACTTAAGTTACATTAGAACCCACATGCAAAAAAAGAACTCCAAAAGACCCCAAAATGCACTTCCTCGGTACATTATGGTTCCCACGGGTGAGTCTTTTGGGAACTCGGGATTGATGGGGTCACTAAGCATAAAGCTACGGCCAAGGAGATGCCACCCCCCCCGCCCTTGGGAAAAGTACTACCTTATATAGGTACACTATGTTGGAAGTGCTTCCATTGCATGCTACGCCACCGAACTTAACGACAAGGCCTTCAACTATTGTTTTTTTCTTCTTTTCCTTTTAGCCAATGCTGGCCTCTCATGTGAATTTAAGTTGCTTTCAATGTAGGGCAAGCTCGTCAATGCGTAGATCGAGTTGTTGGACGAAGAATAGGTAGACAAACTTGACCTAATTGAAGGGCTAATACAGTAGTAAGGTAGAAGGTGCTTAAACCAACACTTTAAGCTATTGCACATACACATGGCTACATGGTTGATAAAAAAAAACCTTTTTTCTAAACATAGTTATAAAAAAAGAAATAATATTTTTAGTCTGAATTAGATATTTGATGAATATTCAAAGTCAAAACCACTAGCTTCCTTAAACCAATATATAGGCCCCGTGTATGACGACCTTGGACATGATGAGGACCCCCACCTTCATTGCCTAGAACCAACACAACATAGTTGGGTACTGGACCCAAGCTAGATCAACGATCAACTAGTAACGGTGCGCAAAGCCACATGGCCACCTCTATGATCTCACCTAGTTCGCTTGCAAAACCATCACCTTGCATTTTGGGTACCAACCCCCTTTGTGCTTTGTGGGCCTACCTCTGTGAATTTGTGAATAGAATGGCTATAACCCCCCTGCAATGTATAGAATGGCTAGAATAAGCATGGACAAGCCACCCTAAACCCACCTTGAACCAACCCGAGATAGAGTGGAGCCCGTTACCTACCCTACATGGAGGTAGTGGAGGTCGCTATGAGGTGGCGCCACTAATGGCACCTAAAAGCGTCACTCCATGGGCCCATACACTCCTACACCATGGGGAACGCTTCAAGGTACAGTCTAACCTTGATAATGTCACACCATCCGTTTCACCAAAAAGTGTGATATAAACAAGGTGTGACATATTTGATAATGTCACATTTGGAAGATTTATGCATAATGTGATATTATCAAAGAAATAGGTAAAAAAACAAATAAAAATTACAATGTTCAAAAGAAAATAACAAAGATGAGAATTCAATGTTTTTAAATATAAAATCAAATTCAAAAGCTTGAATAACAAAGATAGCACATCATAATGTGTCATTGAGATCAGGTAAAGACCTCTCACTAGAGACAAAGAAGTTCCTAATGTCACATTGTTTTGTTGACATTGATGTTAAATGTGCAACACCAATTCTAATGAGCTTGTCATGGATTTTTTTTCCATTCCTAACAACTCCATAGTGTTGAAAATTTGAGAACCTTGACTAGCCATACAATTCAAAACATCTTTAACATATTTTTGTGCATCACTTAACTTCACTACCTTAGACTCAACATCATTGCTATCATCAATCCATGGGTCTACTTCTACGGGATCATGTACCTCCTGGCCATCTTGCACTAATTGCACAAGCTCCTCAATAGAATACTCCACCTCAAAATCATCTTCACCTTCCATGTCTACTTACTCCAATGGAGAAAGCTTCTCTAGAGGCTTGCCTTGGACATCAAAGCCCAAATTCAATGTTGCCGACGTCATCCATAGAATTTGTTGTCCATCTAGCCTTTTTTCATCCATATTACTTGTTATTATCACACTTACACTACAAATTTTGGAAAAAAATAGTGACATTATCAAGGGTGATAGGGATAATAACAAGGGAGTTTTACACTATAAAATTTGGTTTTGAAGTTTTGGGTGACAATATCAAGGTGTTCTATAAACAAGAGTGACATTATTGAGGTTAGACTGTAGTAGAGTGTTGGTGATTGGGAGGCGTTTATAGATGTTGGTTTTGGGTGGGGTGCTGGTTTTAGCACCCTCTACCTTAGTCAATGCTACACTAAACATGATATTTCGTGTCACTAATTCTATTTGTCTTGCACAATACTACCGTAGTACCATAGCAGGTTCGTCCTAAAATAATTCTAAAAATAAAAAACGTAAAAATTAGAAAATTCTGAAGACAAAAAAACGAAAATAGAATAAATTAGTTTTTGAAATATTTTTCTATTTCTAAGCTATTTAGGGTCATTTTTACTTATTTTTTGCTAAAAAACGAAAATTGAGAAATTCAGTTTTTGAGAGGCGAACCTTATTTTTTCAAAAAAATTAAATATTCGTTCGCCAGGTGGCGAACCTGCTATGGTGTTACGGTAATTGTACACCGCAGTATAGTGTCATCAACACTAATTGTTAACCCAACATTATTTGTCATTCCTTGTAATTTTTTTTGGGATTATAGATTTACAGTGTTGCAATTACTGTCACTTACCAAGTGATTTTTCTTCCAAATTTCTATCATCCATGATACTTTTTCATCACAAGTTGCTAACAAGCGAAGATAGGGTTTAGGCCAATGGATGAACTCATCCATCATCCACGACAATATTTGTTCACTTATTCATCATCCGAAAAGTCACGATAGTGACATAAAATACCATATGACACTAAATAGCATATTTAGTGTAGTGCAACTTTTTACTATGTATCTTGATGTTTAACCAATACAGGTTAGATAGATTGTTTGGAGGTTATACAACATTAACGACTTTAGTTGGTAGAAACCTACAACCTCAATCAAACGTTATAGCATCAGGTCATTTTAAATAGAGAGTGATATCCAATATCATCAACAATGTACAGCTTTGCGGGTTGTCTACGTAAACTCATCCAATGGGATGGTAAAAACATAATGAATCATTTTATAACATGAAATCTTGAATAGAAAGGAACACAACTTCAATGTTGCCACATGCGTGAATTACGGTGTTGGTTCATTTTCGAGTTAGTTTAGATTAATATGTAATCCTGAAATGGGCATTACGAGAATTAAAGGCCTCCTAAAGACTACTGCCTCGTTTCGAAGGTGAACAACTTGAATTGAGATGGACAAGCTGGCCAACATCCATCTCTTTCAAGAAAAAACCCCTGGGTTCCCACATGGTTAGTTGAAAATACTCAATTCACCAAGATACCCCCACTATGATTGGGTGGAGCATAGGTTATGGTGCATCGGAAATCAAGTGCTAGGAAGGTCACCCATCTGGGATTCATTTTAGCCTTAGGCAGCTGGACCCAGGGCTGATTTTTCACAAAGTTTTTGCCCGTCCATGTCCAAAAACCTTGAATTGAAAGGCAAAAAAATTGCAACCTGTCCCAAAACCGGTAATTTCTAATCCAACCCGTCCATGGAAAGGTTAAAGAAAAAGCAACCCGTCCCAAAACCGGTTTGAAAATGAAAATACCCGTCCCGCAAGAGGTATAAATAATTCTCTTACAATGTTGGTAATTAAAAAAAACAAAAAACAAAAAAACCGAAAGATGTCGACATGTGACTGGTTGCACTTGGAAACAATAGGATCTTGACAAATTATGCCTTCAATGCCTGCCAGTTATCTGTCTTTTTCTGTCGATTCTCATCTTTCCAGTACACCCCATTCTAATATACTAATTCTTATTCAATTGCTAAGTTTATCTTCAATCATAATCTTTGACATTATGTTAAAAAGGTTCTAAATTTTGTGGTTGATGAATTAATGTATGCAGGTGAATCAAGCACTTCAAGATTGATATTTCGATTGGGTATTAGTGGTTTGATTGCATTATGCTTATATTCACGTCATATATGACATAATGTAACTGATATTTGTACCATTTATTTTTTTGGAAAAACTCATCAAAAAATTTATTATTTTAGAACCCGTCCAAAGTGAATTTGACACGTCCAAAAACCGGTTCATTTTCTAAGAACCCGTCCACTGGAAATGTTTTTTTTTTATGAACATGTTCCTGGACATGTTAGGGGACCTTGTGAAAAATCACCACTGGCTGGACCTCAAAGGCCCATAAGACCCCAGGTAAAGACCTTGAGTTTAAGACATGAACATAATGTAGACATATCATTTTGTATGAATAAGAACTCTACTTTAAGGGAGCTCCTGACACTAATTATGTCAGAATCCCTCACATAGATCCATGATTAAACCCCAATTTGCACTATTTGGAGGATCCACAAAGTGTTTTTTTTGTTGGGAACGTTTAAAGTGGCCAAGAACGGGTTCTTGTATGGGTGAGGTGATTATATTACAAGGTGTGGTCCATACGTTGTGTAAACATCATGTAATTGTGCATTGTAACATTATGTTTACATATATTTGTGTAACATTGGTGCACGGGTTACTTGATTGAAACATAAATACATATAACAAGCATGACATTTCTTAATATGAAGGCGATACTTATTCCTCAATTCACCAACCTCCTTACTAGATTATCTCTCTTGCTCACAAACATGGTTTATGTGTTTATTTGCATGCATCAACTAAGCAATGTGTCCATTGATGACGGCCGCTAGTTTGTCAAGGTCAAGCTTGTTTCCTCCAATGTTTCAACATGCACGTTCCATGTGACCAATATGTTAATGTTATATGTCCCATGATACTGAACGTTGATTACATGTAACATGTAACATGTACCATGACATGAAACTTATGCCAAATCCACTACAAGTTTCATCAACTTCTTGCTCTTCTTCCATTTTGGAATGTACATGGAATTGGAACTAGATGTTGTTGCACATTTCCAAACCTTGGATGCAATGGTTCATTTATCTTTGGCATCAACATGTCCAATATTATGCAAGGGCGGTGTACAAGCGACACATGATTCAATAAATCTAACATATTCCTTGCTAGTATTTGTTTGGAAGGAATTTCCCTTCTCAATTCCTTACTAGTTGATTGAGGTTTAAAATTAAACATTCCCATAATGAATCAAACAAATTGAAGTTTCTCTTTGCAGGATGCCCAAACTAACATAAGTCACTAACTAACAAGTTGTGACCTTGAATTCACCTACATCCTCAACCTCATATTCACATGCATCCTCAACATTGCAGCCAAGTTTGAGCAATTCTCTTTGCAAGATCTACCATTGAGGAATACAAAAGAAAAAAGGAACGTCAATGTTCCGTTTTTACATTGACATGTGATGTCCATTCACCGCCTCTAGTCTATGTCTGCATGGTCATGGGGGGCAGAGGGGGCTTAGTACCTATTTTCATAGGTGGACCGCTCATTGAGGAATACATTTATCTTTGCAAGATCTAAATCTACATCAATAATGAATATAACGCCATGTTAAACCAACCTACATCAACAATGAATAGAATGCAATGTTAAATCCAACGATGACGTTCTTTCAATATAAGGCCTTTAAATGTTATAACCTCCAAATTCTCTAGTTCAAGATTGCAACACCACATCCTAAACATGTAATATATTGGACAAGCTTAGTCTCGCCTACACATGATATTCTTCAACACACTCTATACAGGTGACCACCATAATCGCCCAGAGCACCTTGGAACAATAAATCCTTCTTGTAGTTAAACCATGTACCGAATTTCCGGTGTGTGGAATCTTTATTTAAAACCTAATGATGTGCGTGGGTTACTATGAAATAAAACCCTAAACCCTAAACCCTATATACGAGAAATTCAAAGAGAAAAATAAAATTTAATGTGCTAATGATAGTCTATAAAATAGATTCATGTACTTATACTAAGCTTTTCAATTTAATGTGATAAATGCACCTATTACATACACAAAATATAAATCATGAAATAATCATGCCTTTAGTAGATATACATTCAACTTTCACTTTCTATCGAGAAGGTTATTGAAGGATTTTCATCCATAGGGTGTAACTCGTAATACTCTAACCCTAAAACACATGTCATTGAAACTAAGGCAATAATAGCACCTAAATTTCACCATCACATGATTAGTTAAATCATAAGTCCACTTTGACCCGATTTGAAAAAAAACCTAGAACCCAAAACTCTTTGATATTTCTTGAACTAATAGGTATGGAAAGAGTTTGAGCAAAATGTTTACCTCCGATAGATGTACACTCTAAACTCCGTAATATGTTTCTATGTAACATCACTCCTTCTCTTGTATCTTGAAACCCTAGGGAACAAATGTGCTAAGTTCAAATCTCACTCCTTGTTATCACGTTTCTCTCCCCATATATCATGGGTTTTGACATTAAAATAAACCACCAAAATATTCAGCCCACACGCTTGCATGCATCACATTGTCCTCAATGTAATTGCTGACATTATTGCAATGTTGACTCTGTGTTATTCCGTAATGTCACATGCTGCAATATTTCTCTTTTACCACGCATTTATGTTAACACTACATAACTTCTTAACATCACGCGTGCTTTGGTTGCCGCGAGCGTGATACTATGGAGTTTAGAGTGCAATTGAGTTTGCGTAAATGCTACCTACTAAGGTAATGGCATCAAGTGGGGACATCCAACCAATAATGTGCGACGTGGCACTAATTAGTACCACAAAAACACTACATAGTGCACTACAACAATCACTGGTTGAATGGCGGCCACACCTTTTTCTGTGAGTTCCACATAAAAACAAACGACAGTTTCTCATGAAAAACGTGCCAAACACCTTGGACATGCAAATTCGTGGATTCCGAAAAGCTTCGCCCAAATACTGTGGCGTACCCAAGCAGTGATCGGGAGATTTTTGGGCATAATCGGTTGAGATCCTAGTGTTTGCAAGTTCGACTGGTTACATGTTGACATCCTCCGGTTTTCCTTCATTAAATTGGGGTATATTCTATAAATTCCTCTAAAATGATCGAAAATTTTCCTGCAGTCTTGAATTTCAACCGGTTATTTCTCAAACTCAACCGGTTCATTTGTAACTAACTGCCCGTTCTCCCCGATCATTGTACCCAAGCCAGTTATAAGTTTAAAACCAAGTTGATGTGACCCGATATGCACAATGTATGCAAAATGCATGAAGCAGTGTCCCGGGAGATTTTTGGGCATAATCGGTCGAAATCCTAGTGCTTCCAAGTCCAACCAGTGGCATTTTTTCGTCTTCTGGTTTTCCTTTATTAATTTGAGGTATATTCCATAGATTCCTCAAAAAACGGTCAGTAATTAATCTGAAGTCTCGAACTTCAACCAGTTGTTTCTCAAGCTCAACCGGTTCATCTGTAACTAGCAGCCGGCTCTCTCTCTACGTCGGCGTGAAGAACCCAATTCAGTTGTGCTAGCCTAGGCCAAGATTGCTACTTACCGAGTTCTGTTTATTCGGCAGCAACAAGGCACATCCAGGCATAAAATTTCAGGAAAGATGAAATTATCACAACCCACGTACCCTCATCCATCCAACATAAAACTTCAGCCTCAATATGTTTGTGGCCGCTTTATCTTAAATGACCATTCTAGGTTCAATTGTCAACATAAATTGGGGGGGGGGGCTATATGATCATATAATGAGAAAGAGAACATTCACTTTGATATTGAATACGATATTCTCATGGATCTCCAAAAATCATGAGGAAGATGGCAACTGGCACAATTTGGATTTGCTAACCATCTCACATTAATTGTGTCTTTCATATGCTACAAGAAGTGGGTTCAAATCTAGAAGTTTTTGTTCATTTGTAGTATCACTTTCTCATGCCAAAAGATTTAGCAAAAGGGTAAAAAAACAAGGCATTTGTGTCATAACAAACGTGAAGTTTATCATTCTCACATGGCTCAAGTGCAAACTTGTGATAGTAGTAGTGCAAAGGAGAGGTCCTCTTGAAGAAGGCTACTCTCTAGACTACTGTGTGTGCACATAACTGCCTCCCATTTCTCAAGCATCTAAGTGTTGTGGTGATTAACCACTTGACAACCACCTTCCATTCTCAAGCATCGGTGGGCAACCTACTTGGGGGTCAATTTCCTTATTTGGAGTCTTGGAAATGTCTTGGCCTACTTTTGTTCTTGAACTAATACTCAAGTTGTTGGTTGGCGGACTCCAAGACTTAGGAGAAAACTTGAGGCCTTGGGCCCATATTATTTTCACCATGACTAGACAATTAGAGTGGCCCACACGCAGTCTTTGTTCAATCATCCACATTGCAACCACAGTAAAAAGGATATTGTGATAATAAATATTCAAAATAGTGTGGAATGTTGATAAATATGTGTAGTGAGAATAGAACTTTACAAAAGACAACCCAAAGAAACGGCAGGGAAGGAGGGATAGGGTCCTGCAAAGGAATCTAATGCTCATAGTTCTTACTTTTCTTCCAAACCAAGCCTATTTTGTTCAAAATATGGACTCCTCTTCCACAGTTCAAAACTTTCTCAAATTTTGTATGTGCAAAGTAAGACATCGTTGTGTACATCCTGTAACGCATGCTCAACAACTCTGGTGAACACGGAATCAGAACATGGGCGAAACTTTATGAACAAGTGTGTCATTCTCTCTTGATCATTTAGAACGCAACCACAGGGAAGTCTGCACCGGCAGAGAATATACTTTACATACTGGGGGAAACAATGATTAGAAACATTTGCTTTGAATCCCTGTTGTGATATATCATTTCAAGAAGCTCATGAGATTGGTGCCAAATTCCCAGCTAGAATGATGCATATTCCTGACACGCGCAAAGACTCGAAACCAGACAGAGAAGAATAAAATTAAATCACATCCAAATTCATATTTCATCAACACTGATATTTCACATCGCACAACATAAAATCAATACCTACCAAGCATAGGGTTGCAATTCTGATCTTTTATTTCTATATTCTCTTGTTAAAAAACCAAAAAGGTTGAATTATGAGTTAAATCAATGTTGAGGTAGCACTGAAGAGATATAAGTCATGAAGGGTATGTACAAACACTAAATGGAGGTCACTTGCATTTGAGATTTAAATGTATCTCAATTTACAACCTCTGCGCAGAGAACATGATGTTTGGCGACCGTAATTCATCATGGCTTTGAATAAGGCACAGCTCGCGAAGTTTCATGTCCGGAAGCATGCCTGCCTTTTCATAGTTGTCCACCGTATGCTTCAAGACAGCCTGCCAAGTTACCAAGAAGGTGGCAGAGTATAATGTACTTTAGAATATCAGCCTTTTGCATCAGTTTGCTTACAAAGAACTTGTCAATCATATGTAACAATCTTGTGACGACAGAGAAGTGTGTGCAAAACTTTGATACCAATTACAAGTTGCACAAATGCTACGTTTGTGCAGATTTAGTCAATGTTGATCCTATTCTATTACTTGAAGGTATGATTTAATATCACCTGGAGACTGGAAACAGCAAGTTCTGCTGCTTTATCAAGGTCTTCTGGGTATTTCTGTTAAAATCATAACAAAGAATCACATGATGAGAACATCAGATGTCAGGAGTTAGCAAAGTCTGACAGAATCATGTGGTTATGAAAACCACAATTCCTCACTCTCGTCATTGAATTTGCCCCTTTCTCTCAAGAGGAGTATTCATCAGGAGCTGGTCCCATGTTATTTTCCGTTGGTGGTTATACATACAAAATCAATAATCTCGTTTCACTTGTATGCACGTTTGGAGGTAGTATTTGATTTTGAAACAAGAGAAAGCTAGTTCGGTTAATTGGGGGCCAACTCATTTTGGCATTTTGACATCTCTTGGTATCCCAAAATGAGTTCGACCCTCGATGAGAAGTAATTGGAATGTTTTTAGTTCAAACCTCCACATTACCTCCAAGCATGCACTGAAAACTTACATACAAAACAACCAACTCCTGATCAAACAGTCCCATTGAGTTTAAATGATAACTGTATTAGACTGTTAATGGATTTTGGATGAAACTCGTCAACTGAAATATGATAAACTATGATATTTAATTACCACATGTGCCTATAAGGTTAGGCAACTTCTGCCGAAATAATTGAGTTTTTACCTGCCACTTATGAATTCGACTCCACGTTTATGTTGAAGCCAAGACATGGCACAAAGCTTGAAAAGAAATTAATTGGAGCTAAAAATTGATTGGCACATACATACGTAAAGTACAGGGATGGAAGACCCAACAAAATCAAATTCGACTCCTCGTGAGAAGCAAAATGTTCATGAGGCTTTAAGGAGTTAGATTGTAACTCACGTGGCTCCAACCCAACAAAAGCGCGGTCATTAAATCACCCGTACCCTGCAAACAAGGCCCAAGGTACATCAGAAAGTGTGCCTTTACTAGACACCAGTGTGTTCTACTATACTCAAGGGAATTGCTGAAAAATGACACCAAATTTATTCAAGTGATAGGGGTGGAAGGAAGTGTAGCAAAAGTCAAGCATTGTAGTAGTGCATGGAAGGATGACTAGAGTTATACTTGATCGAATTAGACGTTCTTAAGAGACACAAAAGCGTAACCCCTTCGCGTCTATGAGGCCCTATCTGGGCCTTGACATGCTTTTTGAGCTATACACTTCCATTTTAAGCTAATTGCATCAAAATTGGCCCTACCTAATATTAACTCCATCAAGTGCACTTCTGTTTTAAACATTTAAATAAATAAATGTTCAGGTTCAGGTTCAAATAAACGACCTGGGCACGCTTGGATGCACAACATGCTTAAGTATATTCACCATCAATGCCATATATGACTAAATTCGAATTTCGAATTTACTAAATATTGTTTCCAACCCATAAATAAAAAACTTATGAATTTGCAACTTGGTGAGGACTTGTAGAAATGGTGTGTATAGGTCGTTCCATTCTGATCACTTGGTGTAATGCACAAATGTAAGGTGGAGGATGAAATACTGTGAAGTATCCATGCAGCTTCGGTACACTTATCTTGAATTGTCTTGGTGCCTTTCCCTGCATTACAGAGCCCAATTAGCAATGTTGAAATGTGGAATACAAAGAAACCGGTAGAGTGCTGTCTGGTTCAACAAATCGAGTGCCAAAAGCTATTTTCCATGTTGGATATCCATGGTCTTCACCAGTGTGTGTGTATGACATGTGGAAAGTCCTTCCCAGCAATACATAATTTATGTCAAACCAGACAACACTCTACAATATTTGAAGACAAAAGGGCTGATTTGAATGCTTGCAATCCACCCAATACAACACTAACCATGAAGGTAGGTACTATGTCTACAAACCTGACACAAAAAGGTCAGAAAGATAACCAGTTAGAATGTCAGCCACTAAGAGGTTATAATATAGCAGATTCGCACACTGATACAACAGTACGTGCAAAAAAGGATACCTCTAGGCTCTAGTACATGATACCATAGAACAGTAGAAAGTAGGATGAAAATTTTATGTGCAGAATATTCAACTCCGAGACAGTAGTAATATTCTGTTGCATCGAAATCAGACAAGACCTTACGTTGCTTTGCATGTGGCTGCCTATAATCACGAGGTTCTCGTTGACTGCTAGACTGGTGATGACCACCTTGCGCACGAATTCACCATCCCACAGAATTTAGCAAATAGTTAAATCATGTGAGTCATTTGACCTGAATATTCAAATAAATTTGTTGTTCTAGTGAAGCTGCAAAACGTCACAAAATCATAAATGACTTGGGGGAGCAAATCCAGTCCAAGGAAACGGTTCGAAATTTGTGTTAACTACTCAAACCTTTAAAATAAAAGACAAAAAAACTGAAGTATAGCACAATCATAGGTATGCACCTTTGAAGGGCCTGCAGCATGCAGATCCAGGCAAGCCTCTATTGCATCTTTCTCAGTTTTAATACTGCCAAATTCCCCAGACAGGTTAGGTGGGTGTTCTTCATTTGAAGAATCCAAGAGCTCACTAAAGCTAAGTAAAGAGGATAAAGGAAAGGTGATATTCAACAATTTGGTAGTCTTGCAAAGAGTTGTAGGGTGTCATCTTCCTCTGTAAAAAATGGATTCATATCAACAAGTTTATAATTTTACATTTGAACTTGAAAAATGCCAATAAGTTGAAGGGGTGTGCATTTGTTGTTCAGGCCGAATAGAAATAGCTAAAACCAAATGCAGAAAGTACAGTGGAACATCTTCACATGTATTTACCGATCAAATTGTTTTTGAGAAAGCACATGCATGTCCTCCTTATGGGATTTTGGGTGTCAAAGTGCGGGTTTCATATTCATCACACAAGAACGGGGCAAGTTGTGCTATATTTTCATAAATAAAAATGGCAGATTCAAGGGCTGCAAAGCAGACAGTACACAACTCTTTTTTTCAGGTACATACCGGCGGCCAGTTAGCTGTTCTGCTTCAAAACTATTTGGAGTGAGCACAGATGCTACTGGAACTACCTGCCATGCAAATTCTGCAAGATTAACAATTGACTGGCTGCAACAAACTATCCTATGAGTGGAAATCTTCAGGATGAGGTTTGGTTATGAACTTATTGGTCGCCAAACTTCATGTTTCACATTCAGGATCCTTTTAGGATAAAGAACAGACCGTAATGTTATTTGTTTCTCCACAGATCAGTTTGACTTGATCTATCAGCATGAAATATTGAGCACAGACGAGTGTCAACAATGTTAAACCATACATACATGTCACTGGAACAATGATCCCCTCATCAAATTGGATAGAAAAGGTATGAACCCTGAACCCTAAATCGAAACCCACAGGGATTTAGTTGATATTTGTGAGCTTCCCCACACATAAATAAGAACGAGAATCAGAAGTTGATACCTTTTCTTGATATACAGAAACCAACTCAGGTTGGACATAAAAAATGCCACTGTCGCCCATTACTGGATCACAAACTGAGAACAAGCACATCATTACATGTAGAATCAGTCCATCACAACATGTTTCACATCTATCATGTTAGTCATGCTGCTTATATATGCTTGTTAATGACAGTCCAGATGTGGAATTGACAACATGGGTTCATATGATGTTTGTGAGCTTCCCCATACCATAGATAAGATTGGGGTTGACAGTCCGCAGCTTCTCCACCACATGCAACACCTTTTCCAAGAAAGAAACTGATCCTATGTACCCTGCTTTGGGAGGAAGAATCAGTAAGGACACTAGACTTACCCTTAAAGTCTCTCATATTTTTGGCCCACCTTTGACATTTTCATAAGTGTAAGAAGTGTTAAGTGGTGTCAGAACCCCCAATTTTGGAGGAATGGAGATTGGAGGAATGGAGAGGCGTTTGACTTTGAACAAAAGACAGCTATATAAGAACAAATTTCATGGCAAACTTTTGAAGGCACTTCAAACTGGGGGTTTCGACACCACTTTAATAATCCTTATCATCATAAAATGTCAAAAATGGGCCAAAACTCGCTACCAATTCATGATTTTTGAGAGACTCTAATGTTAATTCTACTGTGCAGAAAAAATGCAATGTGAATGGAATATGAACTGATAAGTGAGATGTAAAGGCAGCAATAAAGCCTGGATAACATTGGTTCAACAGATTTGACAGTGAAGTAAATTTGGCACCTGTCAAGAGATGAGTATAGTGCAATAGGTCATTTGCTTCAAGGCCTTCCATGAGCGTCCATAACTGGTCGCCATTGAGGACCTGACCCTTCACTGTTGTATAACCTGCACTCTCCTTTCTCCCCAACCCTCTGTTTCACCATCAGTGCCCAACACCCACCATGGTAATATTGAGCGTAGAATTTTTTATATGCTATCCATTTCCATCCACCATTTTACGTAGCTAAGGTAAGAGGACCTAATTTGGTTACATATCTTAATCAGACACCTATATTTGAGTGGTGTGTGGTTGGGTGCAGATCAAAGAACAGACACCAGAAAGGAATTTGTTCAAAAGCGATGGGACTATGTGCTCAAAAACTTGTTAACTATTTTAAACTCATCAGTCAACATAATTGGGGGGACCTATGTGGCCTTCTTATGGCTAACTGTTAGTGGAATTTGATAATTCATAACAATGCGAGAATAGCTCCAAAATTTTCGGGGTTTGATCCTGGCTCCTTCAGATACATTTGCGGAAGCACAGAAATGTCATCCTTGCAAATCCGAGTAGTATATGGTAGCAACCAGAAAAATAGTAAGCAAATAGGGCCCTTCTACTTTATCAATGATTGGCAACATATCTTTACAGACCATGAATACACATCTGAATGAATGACACCAGATGTATTCTACATGAGATGACTTTAAATAACTCCAATCACAAATATATATATATATATATTCTCAAATACACAACTATATTTCTATGTGGAAAAGCCAAAAGTATCATGCCTGTGTGGTTGGAGAAGTGAACGGAATTGATAGGATCCACATCAAATCCTAGAAGCTGTAGTGGAAAAACTGCAGACTTATTCCCAACGTAGCCCTGCAATCACGCATAGAGCAAATTCATCGTTGGAATTAGGAAGATTTTGTTTCTGAAGATAGGGTTTAAGGTTTAGGGTTTAAAGTACATTGATGTACATGTCTTGTAACAACCTTGACAAAACTCTTGCTTCAGTTCATCTACATTTGATTAGTACGCTAATGATGTGGCTGTATAGATGATATGTTAGACACTTAAAATAGGTAATCTTCAAATTATGCATGTCGCAGCCACAAGAACATAACTTGTCTTCTTTAAACTCCATGTGTACCAATTGTGAGTTGTTATTGACTCACTAACATGAGAGTTAGAGTGCAGTCTAGGATTTCAATGTCGTCCTCAAAGGTGGTGTGGGATGCATTCTCCATTCTTTGACTCTACTGCTGATTTCGTGCTTCAGTTCGTTTACACTTGAATAATGTCCTATTGATGTGGGTGTGATGGAGGTGTTAATCAGACACCTATATTTGAATGGTGTGTGGATCTATGAACATACACCATGGAGACACATGTATAAAGAGATTGGACTACGTCTTTAATTTGATTAACTACTGTATACTCAATAGTTAACACAATTGGGGGTGACCTATCTATTCATTCAAGGGATCGGCACACATGGACTTTCGATAATTATTACCATATAAGGGGAGGTAGGTCTGCCAATGCAACACAAATTGCAAGACGTAAATGTGATCAATAGAAGATGAAGAGCTAGAAAAACTAACCGAAAAACACCTCCAAAACTTAGATAATATGCTAGACACTTAGAACGGTCTTCGCATTAGGCATGTGGCAGCACACACGACCGTGACTTATCTTTCTTGAAACCACAAGTGTACAAAATGCTATGCTCTCATCAACACTGCAGAAATCCAACTGAAGACTGCAGAAGAAGAGATGCTGTGATGAATTCTGGCTCTGATTCCTCAAAAAACACACCCAAACCAAAACCAAAACCAAAAACAATAACTAAATAAAAACCAAAACATGGAAGTTGCTGCAATCTTACATGCACAGTGTGGGATTGAATGCTGAGCACCCGACCAGCAGTAGAAAACGCCACCTTGCTGCAAGCTCTCGATCTCACCACCAATTGCCTACAATTTCCCAGCTCCCTCGGATTCCCCAGGGCTCCCACCACCCTGCTGAACCTGCAAAATGTTTGCAACAACACATTTCACAAAAATTGCAATACAATTCAAAAGGTTGCAACTCATTTCCAGAAGATTTGCAACCCATCTCAAGAAATTTGCAATAAAATTCAAAAGGTTGCAACCCGTTTCAGAAGATTTGCCAACACAATTAAAAAAGTTGCAAGAATTGGAAAAAAACACAAAACAAAACAAACCTAAACTGCATAGTAACTGAGGCCAAGACCATTCAATCGACTCTACAGAGGGAACTTTAAAAGATTGCAACACATTTCACAAAGGTTTGTAGGAAAGAAACAAAACATAAAAGAACAAATAAACTGCATAGTGAATGATCCCCAAACCATTTTCGATTGAAATTAGGATGCAGATGGGATTAAACCTGATGAGAGGCATTGGATGCATGGGAATTGTTGGGTTGTCGCTGAAATTGGGCAATGGCAGTTAAGAACAGAGGAGAAGAAATTGTAAGTAGCTTGGAGTCATGTATGAAATTGGGGAAAAGGTGCTTCGAGTGACATTTTTGGTTGTCTTGGCGGTCTTTTCAAGGATGAAGTTGTGGAGGTTCTGTTCCTACAATGCAGTTGAAAATGAAGCACATTTCGTGTCCGAATGTCCCCTATAGTACCCATTTAGAGATAAGTTTCTAGCACTATTTGGAGAGCATAATTCCAGGGAGCCTCAAGGCTTTTTTTACAATTAGACCACCAAGTTGACATTAGCTTTTATCTCACAGAAGCTATGCACTCCACCACCCTAGTAGTCTAAATGTCATAATGTAGATATTCTTTCATTTATAGGAAGTTTCTTATGTTGATGAATGGAATCATATTGGCAATTAATGGGCGTGACACTAAGACCTCTAGGCATTTAGTTTACGCCCTTCACAAGTTGTGTACTTGACACTAATTACTATAAATGGTGTAGTGTAGGTGCATTATGTGGCAAAATGCGTGGGTGACCATGTCAAACACATTAATTACCATGTTATTGTTTTGTAGCAATCAATGTTACCTTCAGTTCGATCAAATATTTCCTATAACTTATATGTGGCATTGTATCTATTCGTGGTGATCTGATGGGGTTTTTATTTAATCTCATGGAATTCACCAGTACTAGTGCATTATGTTGCGGAATGTACTAGTGGGCATGTCAAACATATGGGCTATTGTGTGAAGATTATTTTGTAACAACCAACAACAATAATCTAACAACACCTTCAATTGACCAAATGTTTCCTATCACTTCCATGTGGAATTGTATATTTTCACAACTATCTATTGGAGATTTTTACCTTATGAAATAAACCAGTATTAATGCATCATGCACCAATGACCATGTCAACCATATTGGTTATTATCTGTACTTTGTCAGCAACATTGAAGAAACATTCCTTTTTCGAGTGATGAATTGTTTCTTATCATGAGTCTGTGGGAATTGCACAATTCTTGAGAAAATATGTCGGGCTCTCTATATTGTCAAATACACTGGTATCATTGTTTTATATTGGTAGAATGCAATGGTCCTAACTCACTGGACCATGTCGAGCAGATCTTTCATATATGATTTGTTTTCATAGTAGTCAACAATAATGATGAGCAGGAACTTCAATCAAAAACCATTCACCGCGAACCATAGAGTTGGAAGTGAAACTGGACAGCGGTTGACTGTCCCTATCTCTAGAGATAATAGACTATGTTACTTTGCTCTTATAATGCAATCGAAAACGAGGCACACTTTATATTGGAGTGTCCCTTATATAACCACATCAGAGATAAATTTCCATCAATATTCAAGAATGAAGTATTAGGGAATCTCAAGTCGCTCTTCCAATCTGATCATCAAGTTGACATTAGTCTCTACCTCATGGAGGCTACTGCACTCAGCCACACTAGAGAATTAGCCGGTTTGAAACCATCCTGATGTACTTTCAATCCCGACTCTGAAATCAATTCCATTCAAAAGTTCTTAGCAAAAAGCTTCCTATCGTATCCCTATGGAATTGTACATTTTTACAAATAATTTGTAGGGGAGTTACCTTAGCACAATCCTCACTGATGAAGCTCTGTATATATATTGTTAAGCATTATCCAAGTTAGATGCAACACCAAGTAACTTGTATACATATATTCTTCAATGGGGAGCAACCTCTTCAGTGGGAATAACTTCTCATTTGCACTGAGTGAAATCCCAATCTTACAACTTGAGCCATGACCAGAAAGTATTTTAATGTGGTCATGCCATGGATTCCTTTGTTTTCGTGTGGATTCATTTCTTTTTTTGCCATACTACTATCTAATTTTCCTAGTAATGCAACCTCTATATTCCCTAAAAATGTAATTCCCAAAACAATACGGATTTCAGGTTAATGTGGCATTGAAAACACTTTTGTACAGTTCCCAACGTGATTGGCCAAGCACAGACATTAAGCAACAACTAAACTTACCACATTCACTTGAGGTAGGAATCTAAGCTACTATTCAGTTCAGTTCTCTTGACTTGCATCTCCATAGCAAATTTGAGGAATCGACATCTCTCAAGCAAAAAAATGAAGTAACCAGAACTAACCCAGGCCAAAATCTGTGCATTAAGTGCTGAACATCCCAAACTCAAACTTTATCTTCTCTTCTAAGAGGATACTATATTGCAACAAAAACTTCATGAAAACTAATAAAAACAAAATCATGGCAGCCGCTCTGCAAAGTACTAAGTGATCAACAACCAAATTTTGTACATCACTGCAGTGGATGATTTCAATTGCTGCCAAAAGAGCTTGGTTGCATACTGAATCAGTTGTCTTTAGAAGAAACACTTATCATGTCTACCACTAACTGAGAGGCTCCAAGCACAGCTTCAATGCTGCAATATTGTTTGTCATTAACAAGCTCCTACAACCTAAGAAAAAGATATATATACATGAATAAATAAATAAACAAAATCCTTTTGGTGTGCAATTTGCACTGGTCAGTAGAATACCTAGCTGCTGTACAACCCATATATGATTGCAGCCACAATCACTCCTGTGATTAAAGTGACCACGCAAGCCTGCGGAATTCATTTAGGCAAGTCTGAAGTGTTGTGCTGCGTTTCAATAGTGACTGGCGTTCGCTCTCGAGATTCTCAATTGCTCCTGGTGCAACAAACATCTTCAAAAACTGTTCGTCGCTCACGGCAAACAGTTCCGCAGCAACTTCAATTGATAGCTCGTCACGGCTGCTGCAAGAAAATCCCACCAATCTACAAGGTTAGGAGCTTCACTAAACTCTAAACCCTAAACCCTATTAAAACTCAGTCATCGTAAAATGAACGAAGCAAGATGTCAATCATGGATTTCGTCAAGAACTTATGCAGAAATCGTGTCAACCTACATCGGATTTGATACGGGTGAGGGTTTCTGCCAACATCTCCATTCATGAGCAAAGTGCAAAGAGATTAATGCAATACTTCTTGAAGGCATACTGCACATCTAAGAATGCCCAGATTTAGAGCACAAAGTGAGAGTAAGAGTGACGAACACAAAAAAAACAAGTATAATTTTGATTGACCCACAAATTCAGCTTCTGATAAAGCGGCAATTTGTTGTTACAACTCGGAAGACATGCATTGTCAGAAGAGCATATTATTGGTAGAAGTCAATTATGTCATGATGACTTACAATGGGTCCAGGAAGGCCTCCTTCAGTGTATTCATGGTTTGCTGCACGAGCATATGTCGAATCTTCCCAAATACTTCTGCAGACATGGCACACACCTCCTTGTAGACAGAGGTTCCTGTTACCACATGTGTTGTTGTAGCAGCCAGTTTCAACTCCTTTCCAATCGAGTTTCGGCGGGTTTTCCTTTTTCGTTTCCTCTCTAACCCTGATTCAACCGCAAGTTGAGCACCATCTCCGAGAACACTCAAGCGCCCACTTGCTAAAGCAAACTCTTTCCTCTTCACTTCAGCACTCACTTGCTCGGGGGTAGGAGTCTCCGGAACTGTGATTTGACTATCACGAATCGCGCTCTTGCTGTCCACACCTCTGCTTGGACTCTGGAACCTACGAGCTTGTTTTTTCTCTTGATTATGTTGAAATCCTTCATCCTCATCCTCCTCGTCTCGTTTTGAATGTAACAGCTCTTCAGTGTCCTCAATCTGAAAGCGGGATTTCCCTGCTGCAGCCACCACAAAATATTTTGTGAGGATTGGTTGATATGGAAGTCATAATGATTGTTGTATATTTTAATCACTTTTTAGAGCATAGAGTAGAGTTATCCTCTTAACTCAAAATTACTTCTGGTCGGGAGTTCGTTGTATTCAACACCTTCCATGTTTGGTATGTTTTAGATGCATGCTTGGAGATAGATAGTGTGGAGGTTTGAAAGAACATTTCCTAACGGTCTATTGAGGATCAAACTCATTTTGGCATGCCAAGAGGTCCTAAAATGAGTTTGGCCCTCAATGAACCTCAGGAAATAGGCTGCTCTTCATTCAGATTCAAACACTACCTCCAAAACATGCACCACAAGCAGAAAGAAATTAATGATATTGTATGCAAAACAACCAATAAAAAATCATATGAGCCAACTCCCAACAAAACGTTCCATTGAATTAAAGAATAACTCTAATGTCTCTTGGTGAGGCAATTTCAAAACCTAGAATACAAAAATGAATCAAATTTTTGTGGTGACCAAGCTCCAATCATCTCCGAGTAATCAAACCAAGTCAGTGTGCCTGTGTTGTGACAATGTGTTAAATTTCTTCATAGCATAATCCAACTACACTTGTTAGAAGCTTATAAAGGTACGTGGGGCTTATGTGGTCACTCTTCTTAAGCGGAGACCTATATATGAGTGGAATATTGCATATATAGTAGTCAAAAGCAGACACCAAAAAGGCACGTGTTACGATGAGATTCGACTTATGTGCTTAAAATACAGACACCGCTCAAGGGTCAAAAGTGATCACAAATTGGGAATGCCTATGTGATCACTTTCAAACCTCAACTCCAATTCTGAAACTTAAATGACAACCTTTGTGATTTGAAATACACACCAAATATGCCTCTCCGAAATGACGTCAAGTGGGTGTTGTACTCATTGCTACAGACGTCAAAGAATGAGCTGATGATCGCTGATAACTGGTGTTTCACAAGGTCTTTCGCCCGCGCTGCAATCTTGCAAATGAAGCGGTCATGCGCTTTCCCCAGATTGCAGTGAAAATCTACATACACCGAAAGATTCTGTGCACTTTTGTGGATGGCATCTGTTGAATGAACAACACATGTGCAAAATGAACTTCTGAATTCACAAACACATTACAAAGATCAATTATGCCCCTCATTTGTCTACTCTTGCAACACAAGTCAATCATGAATTATATTAATCTTTGAGCAACATCAAGCCATAAAATATCTTTTATCTAGATTACAATATCTCTAGGCCTCACAGCAAGGTTAAAACAAACATCACAAACTTCCAGAGTCAAAATTATCATGTAGATCCAATGAAACATTGCAATAATATCTTAAATTCAGGAATATTGTTGTAATAATTATATGGTTCTCTTATTTCCTTCTAATATGTGCCATATTATGGTAATACGAAGCAAATCATTACATAAGAATAATGGATATATCATAAGATAATTACATTACACTATGTACTGAGTCTAGTTTAAGGTACAGTTATATAATACACCACCCTTTGGAAATATGTGATGATGGTATGCATCTTCAACTACTCATGTAATATTTAAGCAGAGACTTACCCCTAGAACATTCTTCGCTGAGGATGCGTTCAGCTGCAAGCTTGTAAAGATTACGGAGAATGAAAACAAGACGCTCGCATACAGTGTCAAGCAGAGGGCTCAACCAAGCCTGTGCTGCTGACTTGGCCAACACAAATACAGGACCTCCCCTCCTACTGGAATGGGCTTGCAAGATACTTGCAACCTGCCATCATGAGGTTATACGAAGGCAAATTATTACCCACAGACTAGCTTGGAAACAGTAACAATCTTGCATTCTGATGATTAATTAACAATTAATCTGCAGCATGTTGGGGATTCTCTCATTGAAGTTCTCAAAAACCGGAGAAAGACAGTACAATAATACTATAAACTAATCCTCTAACTCAACATGACTTCAGGTCAGGAGTTTGTTGTTTTACACCTTCATGTTTGGTAAGCTTTTGGAGCATGCTTGGAGGTTTGAACAAAGAACATTCTACCTGGTTCATTGAAGGTCCAACTCGTTTTGGCACATGGAAAGAAATTATTGACATTTTATGCAAAAAAATGATGAAAAATCAGACAGGGCCAAAAAGGTCCTATTGAATTAAAGGATAACTCTGATGTTTAGTGAACATTGCTAAATCATAAGAGATTTCGATTGAACCTGCTCCTGTGAAACAGGTGGGCTCTCCATAGAGCAGACGACACACTTGTACTCGTGCAGGACACGTTCGAAAGCAGCTCCTCCATAGAGCCTTAGATTTGCATTGTGAGGTTCAACATCCTCCACCTGGCCTGGCCATCTGATCAATGAACTCTCACTTCTCTCCTCCTGAGATGTTAGACCCCACTTTGCAGGATCTGGGCTGTCCACTCCGTCAAGTAGTTCAGCCTGCCACCTTGATGAAATTAATGGTTGAAGTTGCAAAGAGTTGCAAGATGGAAACACAGGGCCAAAAAGTCATCCTTAAAGTATCTCAAAAACTCATGTTTTGGTAGGGAGTTTCGCCCCACATTTGAAGATTTATAGTGTTTAAGGAGCATTCAAATGGTGTCGGAACCCTTAATTTTGGCAAAGGTGCTTGACTTTTGCCAAGAGAAATGAATTTCATGGCAAACTTTTGAAGGCACCTAATACGGTGGTCTCGAGTCCTTGAATCAAGGATAACTCTAAAATAACTCCAGTGCGATTTCAAGTGCAATTTCAAGTCCGAATTCAAGCTTTCAACATAAATACTTGTTACTACCACTCACATATTTGTTCCACAAGAAAGTCAAGGTAGAACCTCTTTGAAACTGCAAGCATGCAATATTGTGCAACTTACTGTATTGCGTGTAATGGACCATGTATACATCATAGAAGCCTTGCGCAAAGATGCCACATCAGCTGCCGCATTGATTTTGGCTTCTGCAACTGCAAGTTCAGCTGTAACTTCCATACACCGTTGGTCTAAGAGTAACAGGGTTTCTGGAGCAGCATCTCTATACCTGCAAATTATTCAAGTGAAGCCAAACCTTATGCCATGTCCCTGAAAAAAGCATTGGCAGAGTTCGAGTCCACTCATACAATAGCATCTAATCCAACAATATGAGGTGATGAGAACATCATACCCTCTTAATAACTTTTTTATTTTCCAAGTGGTCAGTCCACCTATTTGTGTCACAAAGACTTTGATAGCATTGTCCGGGTTCATGTTCATTTACACAATACAGTCTAACCCAACAATAGGAGATGATGAAAAACATCATAGATTGTCAAAACTGTCAAATAATAATCCAAATGTTCAGTCCACCCATCTGTGTCACACAGGCTTTGATAGAATTATGATGCTAAGATTTTCTCTGATTCCTAGAAATTTTACTGAGGCTCACACCATGCTCTGGAAAATTAAACAAGGAGCTCACCTGCGCTGTAACTCAGCCTCCAAGAAAATCCGAAGGTTGCCAAACCCAACATGGTTCCCAAATTTCTCCTCATCAAAGCCACCAGACACTTTCTCACGTAGCTGCCTTAAAATCTCTGTATCAACAACTGCAATCTGACGGCGGAAGTCTTCATTGGTGCACACGGTCCTTTCTTTGGGTAAAGCCACAAAAAAAGGGCGTGCATTCTCCCCCAAGTAACCTCCAGCACTCAGATATCGATCTACTTCCCACCGCTCCGAAAATTCCTGCCATGTATACATGAGAAATATTTTGAGACCAAAGACCGCTGCAAAAACCAGTCAAGTCAGCCAAAAAAAGAATTGTAACTAATAGCACAGAGGTGTGTAATAAAATCATGTAGCATTAGGTCAACTGCATTGATTCTAGACATTCGAAAGTCCTGAAAGGAAAGGAGGAATAACCTGGAGCCGATTATCAAACTTGGAGACGACCACCATGGTTCGCTGGAAAGTGGGGTCAATTGATTTCACAACATCTAGCCAGAGTGACGAACACCATTCTACACTACTCTGCTGAAGAAACAACAACAATCTGTGCTTTGGGGCCGCTAATTGACGGACCATGGCCTCAATCTCGTCGGGCGTATTATCTGGCTCACCCCTCTTGGCCTGCAGTAGGACATCCTCACTTAATTATTTACCTACCATTGATTTAGACAAGAGGCTCATTCGTATAGAAATAAGATACACTATGCCAGTCAGAATTTGGTTCACCACCCTCAAAGGTAACTAGTTGGATTAGGTATGTGGGCCTCATCTGGTCACTCTTAAACGAAACCCATGTTTGAGTGGTATATGGCAAGGTTTGTAATTAAGAATGGACACTAAAAAGACCATGTTTCGAAGAGATTAGACTATGTGCTCAGAACATAGACACCATACTACGTCCAATACTTCACACGATTGGGAGGGCCTCTGTGATCACGTTAGAGAAAGAGAATCTTCACTTTGACCTCGTTTAAGTTGTACATCTCACCACCAACTCTGTAACTTCATATGACAAACTGCGTGATTCATTGCAATTGCTAGCCAGATGAGACAAACCCAGCTTCAATTACATGTCCACCATTATCTGTGGAATTGGAAGTGCGCACAGTAGGGCCACATACCCGCAGAAAGCAACTACGAAGATAACCTGTAAATGGGACATGCATTTTATGTATGACCATGCAGTTATCTGTGTTAGGCAGGTTGTGTCTGGAGAAAAGTGAAGTTGTACCTTTAGCACAAAGCCAGGTGTGTCAATAATCGTCAGGTTTGGACAGAACGCGTACTCGGCTCTCATCACTATGGGCTTTGCACTCACTGCTGTTCCCAGTGTTTTGAGGAATTCCTCTGTCCTCAGTCGAATGGCATCAGCTACAGCTGAGACTGGAGAGATCACTGGTCCATACTCATCAGAATACTCATCCTACACAACAGGCATATAAATTGTCAGTGCAAAGTATTTTCTTTTCTTTTGCAAAGACCACTGTGCAACACTTGCAATTGTTGGCAGGCAGCACTCTACCTCGATATGCAATTAAGTTAGTAAATGCTCCGATCACTTCATCACAGTTCTATGTTCGGAGTGCAAACATGGTAGACATGGATCCCTATTTCCACTCAAATCTGCCAGGCATTACATTCCTAGCATTAGGGTACTAAGATTGGGTTGAAACATTTCCCAACCAGCCATGAGAGCTTCTCTCCACCTTCCTGCACGCTCATTCAAAGGGTTGAAATGGAAATGGGTTGGGAATAGAAGTAACTCTACCACAATATGCAACTACACTAAACATCTGATTGTGGCAACTACCTCAATAAGCAACTACACTAAACATTTAGAGTGGCCCACACTTTTCATCATCAACCCTTGCTAATCGTCTTCCAATCACTGGGTGGCAACTCCAAAGGGTGTCATATGACACTTGGTGCTACATAACAAGTCATGAAGTCCACTCTAATTAACGTGACACATTTCAATGTCAAACTGAAGATGTTTTGTGTAGTAGATGCATCATAAATCTATATTCAGAGTTTTAACATGGCAACATGTGTCCCTATTTCTAATCAAATCTGTCAGGGTTTAGGACTTAAGGGTCCTTTGAGTGGATAGATTTTCCAACCAGCCATGAGACCTTCGAACTCTCCTGTGCGAGCATACAAAGGATTGAAAGAGAAATTTCTAAGTGATAGAAGTAGCTTGGTGACTGTACAAGGATCATTTGTTCAGAGTGCAAACATGGGAACATGCAAACCCTATGTCTACCCAAATCTGCCGGGGTTTAGGATTTAGACCTCCAATCTCTCCACCACAACTGCGCGAGCATTTAAGGATTGAAAGAGTAATTTCTTGGTAACAGAAGTAGCTTACTGGCTGTAAAAGGATTTAATGTATGATTATAATTCTATGTTTCAGAGTGCAAACATGGCAAGATGCGTCCTATCTCAACCCAAATTTCTCAGGGTTTAGGGATAAGGGTCCTTTGAATTGACACATTTCCCAACCTGCGCAAGCATTCAAAGGATTGAAAGGGTGAATTCTTGGTCACATAAGTATCTTAGTGGCTTTTAAAAGGGAACAAACAAACAGGAAGTTCCATATTGCAGCTTACTTGAAGTCGGCAACGAGGCTCCAATGCATTGGGATCATGAATCATTTGGAGCATGAGAGGTCGCCGAGTACCCATCTCCACCTCCCTCACATTGAACCGAAATCCAAGGAGAGCCTCCAGCAAAGAGGATTTGCCATCAGATTGGCCTCCTACAGCAACAATTTCTGGGATGGGTAGCTTCTCTCCGAATGCCACCGCACTTGCTTGCAATCGGCTGTAGGCTTCATACCTCGTCCTTGATTCCTCACTGTTGTAGATTGCTTCCGCGCGCTTTGTGACAGTCTTCTCCAGCCCTGCTTTCTTGCTGTGACCATTTTCTAACGGCACGCCATTATTGAGTACCGCCATGCTTCCCATGCTCGCACGATGTTGATCAGAATGTTACTCCAGGTCCTGAACTGCGATGAAATTCGTTTGGTTGGTTAGAACATCCTTGGTTGCCAGTTCACTCCAAGTCAAAACTCCACATTGAATAGCGAGGAGGGGAAATTTTCCAAGTGAAACAATCTATGATGTTGAGCAAACTGCTTCACCCAAAAACACATATGGAATTCTCAACCAAAACCACATACACACAACAAACCCATGGAGGGAAACAATCTGTGGAATCTGTTCATGGGTGAACTTCAAGCTCCAAAAATTGTTCACAAAATGTTGTTCAGAATCTTACTCCAGAGACTGAACTGCAATGAAATTAGTTTGGTGGGTTAGAACACCCTTGCTGATAACTGCTAAATCACTTCAAATTAAAATTCAAAAGGAGAGCGAGGAGGGAAATTCTATCAAGGAAACAATGTATGCTGTTGAGTGAGCTGCTTTAACCCAAAGGACAATGGCATTTTAAACCCAAAAAACCCACAGGCATACAACCAACCCATGGAGGCAAACAATCTGTAGAAGAAATCAGTTGGTAAGTTAGCACACCCTTGCTGATGATTGCCAATTCAATTCAATTCAACTCAAAAACTCTACAAAGGATAGAGAGGGAGCATCTACCACGTGAAACAATCTATGCTGTTGAATGATCTTTACCCAAAAGCACATGTGGAATTTCGAACCCTGAAAACCGTACACAAACCAACCCATGCAGGCAAACAATCTATAGATCTGTTTATCGGTGAACTCAACAAGAGGATCATATACTTTTCAAAACTTTAAAACCTTAAAACCTAACCAAAATCCAAGATCAAAAAATCGTCTGCTGTGGGAAATTTCCCTTACCAGTCGATCCATTCGCCATAGTGCGAGAAATTAAGTCATGCCCAAACAAACAAAGAAATAGCCAGCGGGAGTGCATGTTTCAAACGAACCTAAAAACCTCAAATCTCAACCAAAACCTGAATCCCAAAACCCTACATGGTAGCAATGCATGTCAGATCGATGGTCCCTACCAGCTGATGATGCATTCAGCATCCGTCCAAGAACAAATCGAAATTCAACCCCAGAACCAGACATATGCCGAAACCAGCAACAGAATTCTCCAGGGATATTGAATCGTCGGTGATTATTCCTCAATGCACATTAAACCTCGATAGACTAACCAAATTACAAGGTGAGGAAAAAGCCTTGGGCATGACATCGAAGTCCTTACCAATCTTCCGACTTCCCTCTGTCTGAGGAGGAGATCTCCGCCTTCGTTGCCACAAACAGGGCGCGGGAGAGGCGGTCCCAACATTTGAATTTCAGGGCGACTGACGGATGCTCACCATTTCTTGCACGACCGATGGTCTCTTCAATGTCTTCAGTGTTGAATAAGTGGTCGACCGGTGGACTTAACTTGCGACTGGAGGATGGACACTCTTTTTCTCTGTGCAACGGTTAGTCTCTGGGAAGGTTAGCTTGGTGTAATTATGGTCCACTGAAGGCCTTATTCACACTTGGTAAGTTGGTCTGTTGGGGTGGGGGGTCATCGTCCCTAAGTCCCAACCGGAAGAGGGCTAGGGCCGCCCCGGGGCAGCCTGTTGCCTGCCCGGACGGGCCCGCCACGGATTCGTGGCACTCACTTAAAATCATCCATCCTAGATATCGTGGATGAATAAAAAAAGCCCCCCTATGGGTTTGAGGGCCGATTCATTCGAATGTGACATCACTAGACTAATTCTGGACCTTTGAATCTATTTCCGGAATAAAATTTCCTAAAAATAGTCATTTGGATGATTCCTGCGTTTTTTTCATCCATGCCACGAATCCGTGGCGGGCCCGTCCGGGCAGGCAACAGGCTGCCCCGGGGCGGCCCTGTCCCTCTTCCGTTTGGGAGTTAGGGACGAGGGTGGGGGGTAGTGAAGTAGATATTAACATGTACCTAAGGAAGATGGGTCTTAAATGGTTACTATTTTATTCCTACTAACCCACTTCTCCTTGGTTATTAAACACATGATTAGTATGAGATGGTTAACAAATCAAAATCAAGCTCATAGTCATTTTCCTCATGATCTTTGGAGATCGTATGAATATATAAGGGTCCAGCCGCATCACCTAGTTAAGAGAATTAGCTAACCAAAATTCTAGCTAACTAACAGGATGGCCGCACCACCTAACTAGGAGAATTAGCTAACAATGTGAGTTAGTGAAATCAACTACACTAATATGATATTTAGTGTCACTTACTATTTGGATTTACACAATGCTATATCTTTTTATTATTGATGTAATTTTTTACCAAGTAAAGTTGTTAATGTTCTATAATGTCCAAACAACTAATTTAACATTTGTTGGTAAAATATGAGAAATATAGTAGATAGACATAGCACTACGTAATTCCAAATAGTTTGTGACAAGTATCATATTTAGTGTACCAAATAGGGCGCTCTATTCCATCGCAAAAAAACAACAACAAAACAAAAGCAAAACTTCCCTTGAAATTGCCACGTGTCATGCTCACATTTTGCCACAAGCCACTTGTATCCCACATAGAAACTACATTCCAGCACATGTGAAGATGGGATAGGGAGCCCTCTACGATAAGTCAGATGCGAGCTAAAAATCCAAACAATGCATGGACGTGCAAAACTTGTCAATTGCCACACCAAAAAAATCAGTAAATAAAAAACTTTTGTGCAACCTCCATTAAATTGGCGAAGTTAAATTGGCCATTATGTGCATCTTTGCTATGTAGGGGGTTCCACAACCAAACACTATTGGCCTTTCACCACACAAGAAGGTGCCTACACTTGAGGCATGGGCCTACTCACCAACTGCATGCGAGTAGACTCAACACTATTTCTAAAAGCCCTTGTGTTGAGTAGGTTCCAACATCTAATGCAAAAATTATGGAAAACATGTTAACGGGCCTAACTGCTCCAAAACTACAACCAATTCTTTCAAAGCTAAATAATTGTTGATATTCTTCGATGCTCCGAAGCCTCATTGTAGTCCACGTATTAACCACTGTGAAGTGCCCATTTGGCAATCCATGAGTGAATAAGAAGACAATCAAATAATGGCTCATTCATTGCCCATTTCCAAGACCTTTGAACCTATGACACCAATGTCAAAATTCAATCAAAACATGCATCTAAGAAGGTCTAAGGGTGAAAAATGCCTCACTCACAATACAATACAAAAAATTGTGGTGCTTCCAGTAGTTCTACACAACCCTAGCCTTTGCATTTGGGATACCCAAGCTAACATGTTTGTTTTGATACTATTGATGTCAAACATAGATATGTTGTCTACTCACCCAAAAAATAATAATAAATAATAATAAAAACACACACACGTGCACCTCAATTTTTTAAATAATTAAAAAATAAAATAAAAAACTCTCAAATTAGTTTATATGCATTCACAATCATATGGTGGGAAACGAGCATCGGGCCAATATGCCCATGGCACCGTCAATACCTCCGGAAGATTTTTTCAATCCCCTTTGCTTTAAGCGTAACATTTCCGTTGCTATTTGGTTGTTTGTCTGCACAAAGGTGGAGCCAATCACAAAATTGTTTGGCATGAGTGTATTGCCTTATGGGTGCCATCAACTTGGTTGTTTGGTGTAGTGGCTCCCAAATTTTGGAGCATCTTTTGGACGACCATTGGGCATCAAATGTTCTTCTTGACTATCTTATTGTGATCTTTGTTCTTTTTGCCTCTTCCCACGCCATCTTTGACACCTCCCGCTTGCCTTTGTTCAATTCATTTGCTCCTATTCTTTCTCCTCGCTTCCTCGACATCCACTCTCCTTAGTGCCTTTTCCTCCAACTATTTGATGTACACGTCCAATGTCATCAATTATATTGATTTGTTGTAGTCAATGATCAGTTCGCTACCCTTCCTCATTCTTGAGCTTGACATGGCAATTCAGGTAGAGTCAAGAATCTTGACACAAATGAAGCTTGAAGAGGTGGGGAAAACACAAGGTGGTTGAGTCAACATCACAAAACCGTTTTCCTTGGCACTAGTGATGTTGACTCAACCACAATGCATGGGGAGGGAACATCATTGCAATCCACCTCAACATAGTAATGGTTAGCATTATTTTGCTCCTTTGGAATGCACACCTCTAGTGTCTCTTCCTCAATTTCTTGAATTTGATATTAAGGCCGGTTGGGGTATGCCAGTTTGAGCTCATTGCCAACACTTGGATGGTGCCATCTTACCCTTCATCTTTGTGTCGTCAAATGGCCATATCCCGCCGCTTTGAAGTCCACAAGGATACTCACAAGTGCCAATGCTCTTCTCAAAGAGATTGATACCCAATGTGCCAAATCCTTTTTCCTCACCCCTTTCCCATTGTTGGCTATTAAACATACATTGCGGCAATGCTGGAATGCACTTTTCAATGTCTTGAAGCACAAAATGTCAAGGAGTTGAAGGGCATGGGAGGTATGTGACGGCAATGTCAAGAGATCCAAGCCCACATCTTTTGCTTACAACACAACATCAAATGTCACATGGGAATTGTGCCCATAAAGAATTAGAAGGGGAATCATCGTTCCACAAACAACTTCCCGATGCTTGCACGCACTTCACAAAATGGGATAACCATTTTGAGAACAAAGACCCGGTCATCAATTGGCGCAGTTGCAATGCCATGCAAGATCCAATCTTGCACATCTTGGTGTAATTCCTCTTCATTTGCTTGCCCTCGAAAACGTAGAATTTGGGCAAGCAATCATCCTCCACATTGATACAACTTAACATTGAGATGCTCCCGAGACTTCCACCTAGATAAAAAAGGATTCAAACTATGGGCATCTACGCAGTTGATTAAGGGTGGATTTCAATTTGCTATCCTCAAATCGCCACAAGTCCAACTCAAAATTGTGTAGAGCAATGCCCAAATTCGGCACTATGCACCTCCGTGACACCTCGACTCACATACACATGTTCACAATAACGCAAGGATTCCTCAATATCCACAACCCATTGCCATCCAATCTTACCCTCAAATGAAATGATTACATGCATACTTAAGAAGGGCCCCCAAATTCAAACTAGATCAAAGGTTGAACAATATATTACATTGTGTGCATTGCTTATTGTAAATTGGGGGAAATTGTGGCAAGTTGAGAGTTCCTTGAGTTGCTAACGACATCTAGAGTTGCATTTGTAGCCACAATGGGGATTTGTTGAGATCTTCAAGGTCTCCTCAATGCGTAGTATTGCATGAGGAGACCCTCCATATCAAGCTCATCCTCAGGACATTGTTCCTCCTCAAAATCCTCACCTTCATCACCTCATTGCTTAGGTTGTAGTTGTTGTCCAAAGTAGTCTCGGGCAAAAGCTTGAAAGTTGCAACTTGATTTCACCCAACCATCTCCTCCCAGTTAGCTGCAAGCCCAACAATTGTTTGCCTAATGAATTCATGCAATGCAATTCCAATGACATGTTGAACTCCCCCAATAGCTATATTTTATTGAGCTCCAATGTTTTGTTCAATGACTTCATGGGGCTTGAATGCAGTGGCGGCACGTCCACAACTTGGCAGGCTCACTCACCCATCCACGATACCTCATAGCTAAATCTGCAATTGCAAATTCAAATGCCTACATGTGGATGGTTGTAACAACCACGAAGTGCAACGCCCACCTCCAATAAGCACCGATCCTCACAAATATGAATTAAGGTTGCCGCCCATGACTATTTATGCAATTATTAACAACCATGACCACCTAAACTTGAACACATGGGCACCTTAATGGTTGTGATTACTTGGTTGTATGTTCACATGACACTCCCACGCAATTTTAGGTGCGAAACTAGTTGGTGGTAAAGGTTCATTGTTAGTTTTAGGCTCTCTCACCTTATGTTAACAAAATAACTTTTTTTATTAAGTTTCAAACACTTGGACATCCTCATATGTTACTTTTAGGGTTTCTTAAAGCCGGACGGACAAGGTGATAGAAATTTCATTTGATGATTGGTATCCTACAAATGAATATAGAGAAACTTTAGTAGTACATGTAGTACTCCAATCGTTTTTAAACACATGTATTTTTGGTTTCTCTATATTGTTTCTCTACATGATATACTACTACATGAGATACTACATGCTTAAAAACGATTGGACTACTAAGAAAATGATAAAACTTTTGAATTTTTCTCGTGCTCCATTAAATGGTCATATAGGCCCCAACCCAATTATGTTGACTATTGAGCCTAGAATGGTTATCACATTTTGAGCATGTAGTAGTCCAATCGTTTTTAAACACATGTATTTTTGGTATTTGTTATTGGAGCCATACGTAACCACATAAATACCACTCTAAAATAGGTGTTCAATTATTATAACTAACCAAATCATGCACATCTACCTTAATAGGTTTATTGGGTATATAAGTTTTGGAGATGTGAACAATGACATGTGCAATTAGGTTGCCTCTACATATGACCATGCAAACTACTTTGGATCAAAATCAAATTACTAAACTTTTCAACTTTGTTTATTCATCTAAATAGCAACTGCAATAATGTGAGCCCAAATTGGTGCTCACATGTGTGTTTCATCTCAAGAAGTTCATGAAATCTTTACCTTGTCATTTATTCAACCACTCAAAAACATAAAAGAGAAGAAGGCTTTGTGCTAGGATTAAAGTTAAGGTTGAAGATGGTGGGGAAGGCGGTGTTGAAATTGAGGCTTAAGGGATTAGTGGGGTTGTTGGTTGATAATTAAGTGGAATTGGAGTAGCCATATTAGGAATTTGGTGGTGATGGGTGAGGTTTATGGCCTTGCGCTTGGTTAATTGTTCGTTATGGGTTGAGTGTGGGTCAGTTTTAGGGAGAGGGATTGCTCCCTCGGGTGGATTAGCTGCTGATTTTGTGGATCAAGGACATTTTATGGTAGAGATGACTGTACGTATACCCTCTTTGTAAAATTACGATTATTCACAAATATTTTCAATTGTACACATGTCCGAAATCATTATTTTATAACGTAAATGTGTATGCTGGTATGTTTGGACATAGGTGATTGTCCAAACAAAAATGTCAGCCTTGACCTTCAGGAGTCACCGTAGAGGGCTCTCTATTTCGACAAAAAACAATTTTTCATCCTTCTGATTTTGCCACATGTCATGCTCACATTGGCAAAGACCCTCTTGTATCCCATAATGGAAACTACACTACATAGTCCTATTAGCGTGGAAATAACTAACGTGGGCCACACCAATTTTCTTAGTCAAGGTGGAATTAATGCGGGTTGAAGATTTGTGGGTCTTCCCCTAAGTCTTCATGAAGACTTCCGACCAACACCTTATATAAAAATAAATAGTCTTCCCCTGTTTCATCCGAGAAGGCTCATTCTCGAAGGAGAGGAGGCTGCAGCAGGGGCCGAGGGCCAAGAGGAGAGACCAGCAAGAGTGGTAGCAGGGTAGACGAGAACGCAAGCTCAAGGCGATGGCCAAGGGCCTGAGGAGTTAGAATTCAGGTTAGGAAGCAAGTGCGAGGGCAGAGAGCCAAGAGCCTCGGAATAGGAGTTCATACCAGGAAGCGAGCTTGCTGAAGGGCGAGGCAGGATGCCGAAGGCCCAGGAATTCGAAGTCTGACAATGCAAGCGCAGGGACGATGGCCAAGGGCCTGAGGAGTTAGAATTCAGGTTAGGAAGCAAGGGCGAGGGCAGAGAGCCAGGAGCCTCGGAATCGGAGTTCAAACCAGGAAGCGAGCTTGCTGAAGGGCGAGGCAGGATGCCAAAGGCCCAGGAATTCGAAGTCTGACAATGCAAGCGCAGGGGCGATGGTCAAAGGCCTGATAAGTCTAAATTCAGGTTAGGAAGCAAGGGCGAGGGCCGAGAGCCAGGGGCCTTCCGAATCGGAGTTCGATCCAGGAAACGAGCTTGCCGAAGGGCAATGCAGCACACTGAAGCCCCATGAATTCAAAGTATGAGAGTGCTAGGGGAGGCTGCTGAGGAGCGAGGTAGACTGCCGCAGGGGCGAGGTCAGCTGGCCTAGGCCAAAGATGCAGAATTCAATAATGCGGAAGGCAGTTGGCCGAGGGGTCAGGGTTGTAGAGTTGGGAGATGGCCGAGGGCCAGGAAGGGAGTAACAAACTTGACTGCAAGGCCAGGGGCCTTGGCTAGGTGGCAGTACTGAGGAGGAATGGGTAGGCAATGTAGCTAAGTGGATGTTACCAAACTCTAATGTGAAACATGATACCTTAGGGCACCAATGACTAGATTAGGTAGTGGGATTACACATTGATTAGGTAAGAAAATTAGAAGAGGAAGAGTATGATGGTATGGTGTGGTGTGATGATTGACATAGGTGCATAAGTATTTCTTAATACTACTGCCCTTGGAAATAAATAAAAAGAGTGTGTTTGTATTTGAATTCATTAAAACTCGAGTGTGGGATCTCCAAGACCAAGGATCGATAAATGCATGTAAGCCATAGGCTTCCACCTGGACCACAGACGCATAAGGGTGGGGGTTTATGGCTGACAAATAATAATAGAAAAATTATAAATTTTGATATTGTGGTAATAAATATTCAAAATAGTGTGGACTGTCGATAAATTAGCATGGGGCAACCTAACTACACATATGAATGTAGTTTTGATATGTGCATGTCTCAAAGTATCATTCCGTCATATGATTTCACTCGTGAATTGAATCAATATGAGCGGGCCCGACCTAATTTGGTGACTTGTCTTTATCGGACACCTAAGCTTATACATATACAAGCGGTGTATGGTTAGGTGCAGATATAAGCATGGCCACCCAAAATATACGTGTTTAAAACGTGGTATATGGATTATATGCTCAAAAATTTGTTTACCATACAAGGGTCAAAGTTGACCATATAATTGAGGACCTATATACTGAATGATATACTAAAGAAAGAGAAATTTCACATGCATAATGACTAAAAGATTCTTATGATCTCCAAATATTATGAGGAAAATGACTACATGCATGATTTCCAATTGCTAATTATCTTGCATTTAAATGTGTGTTTCGTATTCTATAAGAACTAGGTGCACAACTAACGTGTTCATGTAGGGGGTGGTAGATATTTTCTAAAGTGAGTTCTTAGGTTGAGGTTTGGTAGTGCATGGACACCACGTCATTATCACCATGTTGGTTGGGAGGGGATGCTTATTATGTGTATATGGAGCTTGTTTGAATGGTATGAAATGACTTGGTATTGCTATGTGTTTATAGGCACGAAATATGGTATCAACCAACGGCCTATCTCTAAGTGAACTAAGACAGTGGTTTGAACCACTACCAATGTTTTAGAAGGCATGTCTTGCTAAGTAGGTTTGGCAACAAACTTGGCAAATAGATTGTTTTATTATATTTCATCATTATTTATTATTGGGTCCATTCACGATTGGGGTACCACTTTTGGGACAAAGGAATTAAGGACTTTGTCGCATTGGATCTCGACGTTTATTACAATATACTATTATTTAATTAATATAGTTTAAATAGATAAGTAGATAGGTCATAGGATTTATCAAGAAATATATAATTTAATCTTAAATAATAATTAATAATAGATAAATCCTTTATGAAATGAGTAAATACGTCATAGGACTCGTAGAGAGGTCATAGGACTTGTTTCGGCCACATCAATGGCAAATTCATTATTGAAGTGTACATCGGAGGTGAATTATTTCTTGTTTTGCATCCTAGTACCTTGGTATAAGTGTCATGTGTCCCTACATATATTTTATCATGTCCAATTCTAATTCTAAACGTTCCTTTTTCATGTAGCCATGTTATTGTGTAATTTTGGCCATGTTTGGTGTCATATGTAAGGCTATACAGTTGGTATCCAATACACTTTTAGTTCTATTGGTACACAATTGAACGATAAGTGTGATGAAGAAAATTGGGATCATTTCAGTTAATTTTTGTTGTCCTTTTCATTCCTTAATCCTAAGGTCAACAATTATGACAACAACCACGAATGTCCGTTAAGGAATCAAAATAATATCTTAGATAACCCTATTCCTTGTAAATTAACTTTGTCGGTGTACTCATTATGGAATACTAAATGAAGGTATGATCCAAAATATGCTCCACAATACAAATCTAAGCACACCAACTATGTAAAGTTATCTAAAAAAGTCCTTAAACCGATAGACACTCATTCTTGGTACCCCAATCGTGAATGCCCCTTGTTTGATGTGTTTGTTTATTTATGAATTTTGTTCCTTTTGGCTTCTTGGTCTATGGCGGATCTTGGAGATTGGCAGCGGGTTGATGGTTCTCTAGCTCACGTTTGTGGATTAGTATAGAATGTGCATATTTTATGGCAATTGTGTTAATTTGTTTAAATGTATTTAAAAAATTTAATTGTGAAATTCCAAGCGTTTCATTGATGGTTTGTGAATGGTTGTTGTTGTGTTGGCTATGATTAGCATGAGTGGGGTTGCTTTCCATCCTTTTGTAATGAGGTTATTGATGAGTGGTTGGTATTTTATGGTCTTTTGGGGTGATAATTTCTTTAGAAATTCTAACATAGTAGTATGAGAATTCTACACATTGTATAATGAGTTATGGGGTGGGGTTTGCTGCTGGAGGGGCGTTGTATGGCCCGAGTACGTCAAGTTTAAATATAGTAGTACAATGCCATCTTTGGGCACCACAAGCACATGGTAGGAGCCATGGTGGTATTGTGTTGTCACGAGGTAGTTTGTAACGGGTTCATGTGTTCATGAGTGTGTAGTGTCTTGACCGGCTAATTAATACAATGAGTTTTCTTAGTTTATGTATAGTTTTGTTGTGTCTTTTTGTTATTAATGCATGGATGTGTTGTTGTTGGCATTTGAGTAGTATGTGTAACCATGTGTCGATGTCAAAGGAGCGACAAATATGGCATTTTTTGGATGGGTAGGTTTCTTTACCAAAGAAAGAATAGCACATAAGGGAAGGCAAATTCCAACAATATGTTGGTTGGATAGGCAACCAATGTATTTCCTCAGCATAGTAGCAAATCATGTGGGCAACTATGTAACATGCCTTGAGGTGGATAGGTAGGGAATTGATCAAGTCCATGACAAGCCCCGTATTTTTGCAACATCAAGAAATCATGCATGGTGTCAATGTTGTAGACCATATGAGGGCCATTACTTAGTAATCCTATGCACAAAAAAATGATGGAATTGTTTGGTTTTGTGTAGATTGGATAGCTCATTGTCAAATGCCTATGTGTTGTATGTATGTGAGGCGGTGCATGTGGAGAGGAAGCCAATGTCTCGATACGAGTACTAATATTTCATTGCCAAGCGGCTACCGATGCATGGGTCTCACATAGGAGGCCTTGTATAGATTTCAATGTGCAATTGCAAGCACTATATTTATCTAGCAAGTCACTAACATTGAGGATACAATGTATAGTTTATCACAAGAAACAAAATAATTTTTGTTGTGCATGCAATGGATGTTATATGTACGAGGGCTTATGTTACAAGAAATGCACACGATGTCCAAGTACGCAAAGTTGGTGCTAGGGTGAACATTGGTGTTCTTGCAGAGTGTATCCTCCATGTTGTGTGTAAAACTAGGGAGGTAGTTGGCCTCTCGATGGAAACTATACTGCGGGCAATGTGTCATAATATCTTGTGTGGCTGGCAACATGGTGGCCCTTTGGATGATGTGAATGGGTTACATGAACAATAATAGTCGATCTTACCTAGTTGCAGGCAATGACAATGAATTTAGAATATATTGCATTGCATTCCGAGGCTACATGCTAGAGATTGTTGTAATTCTAGCTCAATAGGTTTTTTCTTTCAACGTAATAAAAAACACACCCAACTTTTGTTCATACCCACATCAAAACCTTGCACCAAGACAATTTCCATTTATGGTAAAAATCAATTCAAAACTCTTCCCAAGTTTGGGGTAATAGTGTGTATGTTGTTGGGGTCACCTTCAACCCTCAACCTTAGACAGTGTAACATGTTGCTAACCAATTATAAGGACATCACACCTATAAGAATTAAACTTTGAAATAATCCTAAGATTTGAATAATGTGAAGGTGGAAATTCTCATGTCAGTCTTAAACTTAGGTTTCTATAGGTAACCTAGAGGTGAAGAGAAATATCTTCTTCTAGACATATTTTAAACTCCTCAAAGATTCAAACTATTATCTAATTATAACACTTAATCTCCCAATACTATTTCCTAATCTTAATCAATCAAATGAATTCCTTAAAACTTTTTGATATTATGATTGCATTTTTTAACATATATTTCTTTTTTTAGCAAAGGTTTCTCCAAGATTCATATAATTTTTCATGCAATTAAGTGCTCAAAGTTCTTGCAAGCTTATGTTCCCCTAAAACCCTAATGTGAAGGTTAGGTGTCTTTAGAATAGAACTAAAATTATGTCTTCTAATATTATTACCAAGTTGTAATGTCAAGGTTAAGTGATTTCTCACCTTCTTTACAACTTGTATGGACTAAGTGGAAAATTCTCCTATCTTAATTCCAAGTTTGTTGGTCAAAGATTTCCTTAAATTTCCTCATGAGCTGCCAAATATAATTGATAAGTTTATTCCTTACTAGTGTTTGACTATCTTATTTGATTGTGCCTTATAATGTGAAATCTTAGCCTAAAACTTGAGAATGAGGTGATGATTGATTTGGCCTACTTGGCGGCCTTGTATGAATCATCTTCCACCGTTGAATCTCCTTTCCAATGACGGTTTTCTCTTTGCTCCGATTATATCTCCTATGACATTTTTTGAGTACATTTTGTTGACAAGACCTAAGACATCCAATATCTCTTCGAAGCACACGTTCACTTGGGATAGTGGCTTACCTTAGTCCCCTATTCTTAAATTCATGCAATTTCTTCTGAGTCCAATTTTTGTAGTCATTTGATCTTATTTTGCTTCACCGCAACTTATATAAAAGTCTCGTATAGATCCTGAATCAATCAACTTTGAATCCTAGGTGTAGTTGGATTTGAGCTCCTTTCCTTTTCCTTTGATAAGCGAGGGTGTCCACCTCCTTTGTCGGTAGCAACTGTATACACCTCGGGTGCCCTTAAAGTTAGTGCACCACAAGTGCCAATTAAATGTTAATGCACCACGAGTGTCAATTCTAAGTTAGTGAACCACGGGTGCCAATTAAATATTAATGCACCACAAGTGCCAATTTTGAAGGTAGCAAGGTAATATTTCCAAGGTAACAAGGTAGCATTCATGTAAGATCCGTGGTGCCAAATGAAGTGTATTAGAGCCCTTAACTTGGTCTTCTTATATAGAATTTGACATGTAAGTATTTTATCTATTTTAGAAATGTTTGCTATGGCTAAAACAATGTATCTATATATAGACAGAACTTAAAAGCTTAATTATATATTTTCTAAACCTAAAATTTTCAAAATGTTCTTCCTATCTGCATACCTTTTGGTATCAAAATTCATCTAGTGATTGAATTCCCATTCAAAGGCTCATCTATCTACTAATTCATCCAATCGCATGTTCTTATAAATAATGGTTCTCAATCCTTGTTTCCATGCCTTGTGGATTCCCGAGCCTAGTTCACGTTCCCACAATCTCACGGGCGTTCATGAGCCTGGTTCACATTCCCACATTCTCATGGGCGTTTCCGATGGCTTAGTGGCGTTCCCATGGTCTCACGACATTCCCAATGGCTAGATGTGTGTTCATGGTCTCACGGACGTTTCCCGATGGCTTAGCTGCATTCCCATGGTCTTAGGGGAGTTCCGAATGGTTTAGTTGTGTTCCCAATGGCTAGATGTGTTCCCTTGGCCTCACAGGCATTCCCTTCTGTTCCCCGGGAGAAGGGAACTTCATCTCTCTCCCGAGACCTTCCCAATTTCCTCCTTTGCCAAGCTCGTTGCTCCTCTCACATGCTCCCATTGATCTCCATGCATGTTGGGTGTCTATACATATGTTTTAATGTTTCAATGTTTCCATTCGAATCAATCATTGAGGCAAGGTTATGTGAGGTACAAAGTGTTAGGTTCACAATAGGATGACCTCTTGTGGAATGGGCAGGTGAGGATACACATTGTAGCTACTACCACAACCATCCACCAAGCTGGCATCATATAAGGCTAAAAAAACACATATCACCCCAAACATTTCCTTTTTTTGGTGCCACCAAATGACATAGTCATGCATGGAACCACCAAACATATTCAAAGAATGGCTTCTAGAAGGACATAGAAAATTGCATCCAACAAGTCACGTGGCAGAACTAATCCAATCCCTAGTGGGGGGGGGGTCAATATTCCAGACCAAAGAAGGTCCAATTTGCGTTCCGATTGGGCCATAAATTCAATACATGAACCGACATATACATGCCGAGGTTTGTAAAAACGTGACCAACTATTGAATGGTATTGAGCATCATCTGTTGTCGTATTAGGGTTCCTCCTTTACACGTGCACAACAACTAGGCCCATAGTGTAGTACATAGTAGGTGTTGTAACAACTCAAGTGTATGCCCAATTTTGCATAGTTGTACTAAATGGGACGTGACTCCAATCCACGCAGTTCGATCTACAACATAGACATGTTGTGTGTTGTATAGGGTGCTCCTAAACGACATATGTCAAGCTCTCCCAAATATTTTTTAATAGATGGTATCCTTAATGGGTTAAAAATATAGTTCGTGATATAAATTTTGCCAAAGTACACCCCTTTACTTGAGTGGGTGACATGTGGGTACCTAGGTTGTACCAAGTCAGGGTCACCATATTTTGGTACAAATTTGGGAGGTACGTTGTCACCTTCTAGTCCTATATTGCTATCTATTGGTGTATTGTCCAAGTGTGCATTGTTGTTGTTGGATACCGATGTTTGTCAACCCCCTCCATCAACCTAATGTTGGTAGTTTATTTTTTGCATAACATTATGCACACCCCATCAACGTGAGTAAATTTAGGGGATTTTGAAACCAAAGGTTTCTTTGTGTTCTCAAAATATCTTAAGAGGGTGCAACTCTAACATACAAGAGGCATGCTAAGGCCTCGGACTTTCTCTAGTGGATGATTTTATGCGATAAAACTCTCAAAGACTATAGATCATTTCAATAGTTATGAGTGGAAAAATATAAACAAACAATCCATATATTTGATAGCTTGGCTAAGACAAAATTCAACATCTAAAGGCTTTAGTAACATGATTTCATTGGCAAGGTGGGGGGGGGGCACTACCGTACCCGCCCGTCAGGGTCGGCAAAAATTAAATAAAAAAATAGGAGTTGAAAAAAATTGGAAATTATTGGAGAAGAGAGTTGAAAAGAAAAGTTATTCATTGAAGATCATGCCGAATATTACAAAATTGAGCCAACTTCATGTAGTAAAATCCCAAAATATTGCATACCGTAGCATCATAACTAGTTTGTGCAAAAAAAATTTAAAAATACCGGACATTATGAACCCGAATTTTCTGTTGTTTGCAGAGCAAATTGAATTAACCCCTAAAGAGCTTGTGGCCAAATCATGGCAAACCCAGAGGTTGTAGTGGCGTTTTAGGGTCCAAAAGTAACACATACAAAGGACCACTAATTGAGATTAGGGCATTCAATTAGGTTAAACACACCAAGGCCGCCACAAAAGGGTGAAAAAAAAGAAATCTTTCATTGTTGTGAACTAGCCTTGTATTAAAGCGTTGAATCTTTTACAAATATTTTTTGAAATTGTTGAAATTTGTATTAATTTATTTTTACCATGCCTGACCCATTTTCTCCACTCTAATTAATTATTCGGCATGAGATGTTGACCATGACGGCCAAGTACGGTAGTTGGAGCTAGTGCGTGCGGTACACTTATGAGCTTTTGGGAGGTATAACTCATACTTGGATGAAATAAATCTTCTTGTGAGCTTTATATATATATATATATATTTGGGGGGGGGTTTAGGTGTCTCCCCCAAACAATTATTACCCCACTTATTTGTACAAAATTAGGTGAAATATCCTTTTGTTCACCCACATAGCACCATACATGCTACATTGGTGCCCCCAAACCTAATTTGGAGCTATCATATATATATATATATATAGTATTATTGTATAATTTGAAATTATACAATGTGAATATACATTGTGGGGTGACTAGTATATAGTGATCCATTATAGCTTTTTATCTCTTGTTTTTACACTTCTTGAGACATAAAGAATTTTTTGGAGTGAGTTTGATGAAACTTTTATATCGAGAGAGAGAGAGAGAGAGAGATTATTCAAAACTACTAAGAACGTAACCATACTTAGCCACAAAACGCCATGGCTAAGCTAAGTAATGTTATGAATGTTCATGGACCTAAAAAATGAATCTTATGGTCCCACATGATTGTTAGCATTCTCCCTTTGCCCCACAATTCTCTTTGATTCCAAACCCATGGTTTGTATACACGAGTTACACATGTGTTGACAAATCTCACTAATTTTTGGAAGCTTATTGGGACTCCAAGCTTAGTGAGATTATGGCATTCCGATAATACAATATTTTGTCCACTTCTCAAAACAAGTATCCAAGGTTGGAATGTTGAATGCTTCTCAAAGTTGAATCATTGAGTGTTTCTTAAATTGCTTTCAAATGAATGGATGCTTCTCGAAAATGGACAAGTGAAGGGTGTGAGAGAATATAAGCTAGGAACTTAACCTAGATGATAAGGTTGGGAATATGTTTTGTCCCGTAGCCCACAGCTCTCTTTGAATCCAAAGGCACGGTTGCGGGATGGTTGCTATAACTAGGTTGAATATATGCAAAATATTGATTGTTGAGAAACATCGTAAAATATTGGTAGCTTATCAAGCCTCCGAATCATTTGACTTCTATTTTTATTTTTAAACGTTTCCACACAACCACCATGATAGTTGTGGAGTGGATTTTTCCTTGGCAACAATTGTCCTCCTCTTGGTGCAATCCATGGAGTGAAGACAAACATTTTGTGGATTCTAGTGGAAATTTTATCTACGAGTCTTCTAGAAATCTTGTTCCATGCTTGTGCTTTGAGGTTCTCTGCTAGTGCCATGTAGTAATTTTAAACAAAATAAAGTCAAAGCAAGTAAGGTACAACCACTACAAGCTACTCCCAACTATCGTAGTTGGAATAGTAAGAGTACTTGTGGTTGTTACCAACGTACCTTTCCCTCCTTATTTCTAAACCAAAACAGACAACCACAATGATCACCCCTAGTGTATACTCACCTCGAAACATAATTTTATTTAGCCTTGGCCCCCCATTTCGGTGGGCCTGAGAACATGTTAGTGAATGTTGTAGGACAATGATAGGGAAATACCTGAAGGCTATAAATATAGACCGAGATTGATTTACATGGCCTCATTATTCATGTGACAACTATTGTTAAATTTCCCTAGGCCCCACATTGTCACCCACACCATCCGATTTGTTGCCTACTTTAATGATATTTAGAATCTACCCATATATACACGAGTCTATTATGAGCATGGTAATTTAGGATCTAGCCAATCATCCATGTTTAGTGGTTACAACAACACACCACATTTAGTTGGGGCAAGATAATTGCTACTTAATGTAATGGATTATGGGCCACTTTAGGGAGGGAGAAGCACAAATGGAGCAAGCCTATTGGCATTGGGTGTGGAGGTTTATTGAATTGTAAGCTCACCATGCTAATCACTACGACCAATGAGCCCCATCACCTAGTTCACAAATCAAGGCCAATCTGACTAAGATTTGTCCCATCAATAGCCGGTTTATTTAGTCGATCTCCACCGGCTGCATGGTGAGTTGGAGTTGCACGTTCCAATAACCACCCATGTTCGTACTTCTTCCCATGTTGAGTTGGTTTCTCCCATCAATTTTGGGAAATGGAAGTCGCTTGTGTTGCATAATAATATTATGAATTGTGACGTTTGCAAAATACAACATTTTCTTCATTTCAAAAATGCTCATATATTCAAGGTAGGAATTCCAAGATGCTTCTAGAATGCTTCTCAAAGTGCTTTTCTTCTTGAAAATAAATAAAAACTACAAATAGAAAACAATTGAAGTTTCATTTTAAAACAACAAAGAACCTTTCAAATGGTAAGTCACATAAATTATAAGGTCCTAAATGCTAATGAGGGTTTTGTAATATTTTTGACTTCCAAGTTAATTACATGCTTGATGGTTTCACTTCGAGAATGAAATCCCAATCAATTGCCTATTTATTAGGGGGAGGTGAACCTCTATATTGGATTTTGGACCTTGAAGGTGAAGTGCACTCAATATGGGTTTTATGGATGAGAGACCTTCAAGAATGCAAGGGCATTTCTTTTTGAAGTTGGGCAGGATGTGGTTTGGTAGGGTGTGAGAGAACTTTATTAGTTGATCAAATTGGGAATAGCTTGTACATGTTTTCAGGGGGGGATGTTAAACCTCCCCCTACGAGCTTTTTTGGGGAGGTAGATACGAGCAGGGGCAACCCCCCAAAAAAATTTGAGATTTTTTGGACCCGACCGAAGACTTTTGCCCGCCCCACCTGATTTCGAAAAAACCATTGCCCTTGCATTTTTGAAGGTCACTTATCCACAAATCCCATATTGAGTGCGCTTCACCTTCAAGGTTCAAAATGCAATATATATGTTCACTTTCATTGAGTAAATAAGCAATTGACCAGGACTTCATTTTCAAAGTAAAATCGTCAATAAAGCATGTAATTAACTTGGAAGTCAAAAATATACAAAACCCTCTTTAGCACTGAGGTTATGATTTTTGTGACTTACCATTGAAAGGGTCTTTTTCATTCTAAAATGGGACTAAAATTAGTTTTAAAAAATTTAGTATGTTTATTTTATAATAGTTTAGTGTTTCCTATTTCCACAAGTATGTATACACATTCAAACTAATAAAGTGTGATTGAATGTAATCAAGTCTATTTTATCCTAATTAAGCCCAATCAAGTCAGAAAGTATGCTTCCCAAATCAAATAAGTGTAATTAATTATAAAATGCACTGACTGGAATTAATCATGATTTAATTCAGACATGAGGAATGATGTGCTTAATTACACTTGTTTAGGCTTCATTATGCTTTAATTAGGCTAAATGCACTTACTTGCACTTAATCGGGCTCAATTAGTTCGAATGTGCATGAATACTTGTAGAAACCTAGGCCTTGCTCTCAATTAACTTCTAATACGGTTATTTACACTTAATTACATTCAATCATGCTTAATTAGTTTGAATGTGCATGAATACTTTGTGAAAATAGAAGGTATTAATTAAAATATTATAAAAATACAAATACTAAAAATAAAACACTAATTTTTGTTCCATTTTAGAATGACAAAGACCCTTTCAATGGTAAGTCACAAAAATTAAAACCTCGGTGCTAATGAGGGTTTTGTAATATTTTCGACTTCCAAGTTAATTACATGTTTTATTGATGATTTCACTTCGAAAATGAAATCCCAGTCAATTGCTTATTTACTCAATGGAAGTGAACATATATATTGCATTTTGGACCTTTACGGTGAAATGCACTCAATATGGGATTTGTGGATAAGTGACCTTCAAAAATGCAAGGACAATAAAGTTATCCTTAAAGTCTCAGGATGCCGGGTGAAAGTCAGGCTGCAGTCCCGAGTTGAGAGATCTATTCTATGTTTACAGGGTTTGTTTTCTTGTGTCAGTAGACTAAAAATAATGACAGGGTCAATCTTTCTGAACCTTGAGTTGGGACCCTCGGGAGCTTTTGATCCTAACTTCTTTTGTTTCTAGAGGCACCCTACCCCCTTCTGCTTTCCACTTGCATCCTCATTTCCTTCTTGAGCCAAATGTAGGCAGGCAGCTGCGCTGGCAGGCTGCACCGGGCTAATTAAAACTCTGGCAAAATGGGACAGGCAAGGTCCTTAAGTTTACGTTAATCCACCTAAACTCAAGGTACATGTCTAAAGTCAGGTCTACCAAGGCTGAGATTTTAAGGATAACTTTAATAGTTTTCTCGAAATAAGACGAGGCGGCTAGAAGTCTTCGGTCGAGTCCAAAAAATGTCGATTTCTTTCTGGGGGCTGCCCCTGCCTGTATCTACCTCCCCCGAAAAAACGTCCCGTTTTCCTGTCACCTCGAAACCGGAGTTAAATTAGGCCTAGTGCCCATGCTGCCTGTCACAACCACTATCCCATGTGATAAGTGTGGGGGGCCGCGGGTCACTGTGGCCATGAATTTGAGTTTATGCTGCCCTATCTCATGTGGGAAATTAGCCCTAATTTAAGTAGTCGGTGCTTTCGGGAATGCCACATTCAATATACCTATTCAAACCTCACGATCCAGGCTTCTCCCATCATAGCTATAGACTTCTATATTCCAACGAAAAAAGAAAGATTAATCCCTTCCCTCACAATCTGGCACATGTCATTAACATTTGGGTAAAACACTTCAGGGCCAGTTTACACTATGGACCATGAAGATGGACCAGGGCTCTACAAGGCAGCTGATTGGCTGTTGAAGTTGTCCCGGGACAACTTCGGTTTACACTAAGGAAAAAATGTTAGAGGGACCATGGAGGTCGAGGTCCCCAAAATATAATTTTTAAGGCCTAATAAATGCACTGACATGGTCCAACGGGTTTTGCGGTGAGAGAGGCAAGAGAGGTGGTCTGGTAGGAAAGGGCAAGGGCCCATGGAGAGAGCTGCCATTTTAAAAGTACTTTAACAAATCTACCCTCTATGTGCCTTAATCATAGCATAGCCCATGAGACATATCATAACTACGGCCAGGGCGAACCAACCTATACATTGGTACCTTACCGGATGCCTAGTGATGTCACATTCGAATGAATCGGCCCTCAACCCCATAGGGGGGCTTTTTTTATTGGAGCCACTTCATCCACGATATCTAGGATGGATGATTTTAAGTGAGTGCCACGAATCCCCAACCGTTCGCCCTCCCCGGCCTGGTACCAATATACGGGTTGGTTCGCCCCAGCCTCATAACTACCTTGTTTTTCCCTTTAAACCGGCTCCCACATGTTTCACCAAACAACGTGGGACATCTAGAACTCAAGAATTTGAGTGCAGATTTGTTTTTTTGCTCTACCAACTGCAATGTTTGGAATTGGGGGGCTTGTAATATACCGTTGGAAAGGTCTTAAAATACCTTTCCAACGGTATATTACATGCCCCAAAAAATTTAAAATTATGGTTGCAAAATGAATAAGAAAAATCTGTAGTTGTTTAGTGACTGTAGATCAGGGTGGTCAAAATAACCGCAATAGGAAATCTTCTAACACTAATTATAAAAGAATTGAAGTTTAGTGTTGAGCAAGGTAGGGTGGTAACAACATTAAATATAAGCAAACACTAAATATCCTATTTAGTGTAGTGATAACACAAGGTACATATCACATGTAAATTACGTTGAACATGTACAAATTAAAATGCTCATTTTTTTTGTAAAAATTGTTGTGAGAAGATTTGTAAGCCACATCTTCGACACATTTAACAAGAAGTGAAGAACAGTGAAGCCCAAGAGAAGACAAGACAATGGTCAAACTTGAAGTTTTTGCAAAATTGCCCTTTTTGAGCATGTATGAAAAAAAATCAACACCTTCACTTTTTGGTGCATGGTCATTCTTCTTGGTCCACATTCGGTTTACACCTAGTGAGGGGCCCATGGCTCTTAAAACTAATATTTTATGAACTCGGACCATGGAAGTCGGACCATTGACAAACGCCATCTTCCATGGTCCGACTTCATGGTCCATAGTGTAAACCGGCCCTCATTCTCATGTGGAAATTACATTCAATTGGGACTTGTTTATACACAACATGACGAGTATCTTAGGGCAAGTTTCCACCCAGGCCTCTCGCCCACTAGATTCTATATAATAGTGGGTCGGAAGTGTTCATATGTAGTGAAGCACCAGCCGCCATCCAACCACATTCTTGTGGTCCACCAGAATGTGGAGGGCATGGACACGGGTCGTTAGATTTCCATGTGTCCACTAAAGAACCTTCAACTTACAAGTGCCGGTCACCGAATGATTAAGACCTGTTGAAGATTCAAGCGAACCAGGGCTCGGGGAGAACCGGCGGTTAGTTATAGGTGAACCAGTTGAGTTTGAGAAATAACCCGTTGAAGTTGGAGACTTCAGGAGAATTACTGATCATTTTAGAGGAATCTATAGAATATGCCTCAAATGAATAAAGCAAGACTGGAAGATGTCAACATGTAACCAGTTGGATTTAGAATCACTAGAATCTTGACCGACTATGCCCAAAAACTTCCCAGGGACTGAAGAGAACCAATGTTGATGTAGTACTCCATTCTTGGTAACCGGGAGGAGAAGGTTAGTAAGTGGACCCGGATTTGAGAAGAGAGGAGTAGCTAGTTGGCGCATACGAGCCCTATCCCACCAAATTCCCTCTACATTTGGGCGGATTTGTCCATATTCGCACTAGAATCTGGTGGGCGACAGCCAACATGGAAACTCACCTTCATCAACCTGACCAGTGTTCAAGATTGAAGCCCTCATATGAGTTTCATTTTGAAGGGCTCTCAAATTTCAGCCCTTCAGTTGAAGGGTTGGTTCAAATCCAAGACGTCAATCTAAGAATATAGAAATGAAATGCAAAACTCATATTAAACTTGTGCATGAATTATATGGTACATATTTATAGTACAATATGAAGAATTAAGAATCAACCATCTGACTCCACTTCTTGTAGTGACAATGCCCTATGTTTGTTGGCTCTTGTGATGGGCAGATTATATTGAGGACTTCAAGCGACATCTTCATTTTCAATTTGGGGTTGCGTTTTGAAGGGTTGTTTTGAGAGAGGTATATTTTGAAGGGCCAGATCGCATTTGAAGGGCATTGAAGACTTCAATCTTGAACATTGAACCTGACCGTTCCCAAGGAGGCCTCCGTGAGGTTCCGACAGTCACAAAGCCGATTCCCTATCGTGCACTGCCACGTGCCACTCACACATTGGCCAATACCGTCGTGAGTTTCACGCGGCCAGAGTAAGGTATTCAGGCAAGATAAACCAAAAGCATCTTCTAACTTCGATTGAGATCCTCCCCAAATAGTATTCCTGGAGCTCTAGAATAGTATATAAGGCAAGTGGAGAGCACCAATTCTTCACATTTCATCAGCGGCTTCCTGGCTATCATTCCCATCAACCATCTGGCGTTGGGCTTCCATTGCATTGCATACCTTGCAGGCTTCTTCACAGCAAGTAAGGTCAGTGTTGCAGCACTGTCAATACTTCTTTCGGTGTCAACTCCCAATTTTTCTGCTAATTCGTGCTATTACTTTGCATGTTCCTGAACTAGATGTGCCACTGAGTGGTTATTTTGGGCTTGCATTGCATATGTAACTTTTGTTATAGGCTTCAAATTTAAAGGTAGCGAGTAAGTTCGGCGCGCTGCAAATTATTATACTTTCGATGACTATGATATTGCTGCTTCGTGCGATGAATTTGCAGGGCCTGCTTGAACTAGAACCTAGATGTGCAGATGTTGCCATAAATGTGTAGGCAGCTAAATGGGTTGAATGAGCTGTGCAACTGATCTGTTGTCGGTTCCACTAGGTAGCACTGTTTTTAATGTACGGGTTCGTGGGCTGACTAGTTCATGCCCAGGGGCCAGGATCTGATCATTAGCAGGTCGATCACGTCATCTTTAAAGCATTGGGCTTGGCTTGCATTACTTGTAGGGATGAAAAACTACGTTTTTCATATAGATCGATCCTTTTTTTATTATAAATTACCTTTTTTGTATTGGTCCAAATGAAGAGATAGAATAGAAATGATTATATGACCACTATGTCCTGGTCGTTTATATTTGTGACCTGCGCCCGGACGTGGACTGACGATTGTCATCGTTGCCTGTGCTGCCATTGTTGGTAAGTAGATTTCAAAACATGGCAGCTGCAGCTCTTACCGTCGCAGTTCCCGCCCAGGCCTTGCTGGACTTGGCTCGAAGGTTTAAGAACGAGGACTTTTTGGCTACCTACAGCCGGGAGGTGAAGACCGATGCGGCGACCAACCACACCGCCACTCAAGTCATGAAGCTTGTGTCGGGCTTGAACAAGGTGCTCAAGGACGTGGCGGGCATGAAGACGGTGGGCGAGGAGATCGCAAATTGCATTTCACCCCTCATTCGAAAGGCTGGAACTCCGGAAGACGATGACGATATGGCGGCCCTTTTCCAAATCACCCCGGCGGACATCAAGGTGTTGGAAGCGTCCGACGAGAAGGTGAAATGTTTGAACTTGGTCCCGTTTCCATAGAAGAACCATTCAAGCAATAGTCAGCGAGTCATGAATCTACAATGTTTAGTTTCTTGTGAAATTAAGTCCCGTTCACACGGACCCTCGCATTGCTGCAGGTGCTGAATGAGATGAGCGACTCGGCTGAGCAGACGCGCAACAAGTTCAACAAGAAGCAGAGCATCGACAACTACGAGACGATCTTCTACATGATGATCGTGCTGGTGAGGTACAGGCCAAAGCGGCAGACGTTCGACTTGTACTACGCATACGTGTGGTGCCGGAACACCTCCATCTGGCAGTGGGCGTTGAGCGGCGCAGAGAAGAAGAAGCGCATGGCGGCGTTGGAGGTGGAGGGTGTAAACCTTTTGGGGACGGAGTTGGCTCGTCACTCCAACAACATGGTTGAGGCCGTACCCGAGGTGAAGGCCTTTGAAGACCTGAAGAAGGACTTGGAATCATGAGCACCTCATCATAGATATGTAACCAGCCGGCCGGGGGTTAGCGTGACCGAGAAACTCTTCAATATGTGAATTCCGTGAATATGTCAATAAATGATCAGTTTGTATTCTTATGCTGCTCACATGCTGCTCTTCTTGGATTGAAATTTTCTCTGAATAGCCTAACCGCACCAAACTGGGGCTCTAATACATAAGAGATTTCGATCGAACCTGCTCCTGTGAAACAGGTGGGCTCTCCATAGAGCAGACGACACACTTGTACTCGTGCATGACACGTTCGAAAGCAGCTCCTCCATAGAGCCTCTGTGATCACGTTAGAGAAAGAGAATCTTCACTTTGACCTCGTTTAAGTTGTACATCTCACCACCAACTCTGTAACTTCATATGACAAACTGCGTGATTCATTGCAATTGCTAGCCAGATGAGACAAACCCAGCTTCAATTCCATGTCCACCATTATCTGTGGAATTGGAAGTGCGCACAGTAGGGCCACATACCCGCAGAAAGCAACTACGAAGATGACCTGTAATTGGGACATGCATTTTATGTATGACCATGTAGTTATCTGTGTTAGGCAGGTTATGTCTGGAGAAGAGTGAAGTTGTACCTTTAGGACAAAGCCAGGTGTGTCAATAATCGTCAGGTTTGGACAGAACGCGTACTCGGCTCTCATCACTATGGGCTTTGCACTCACTGCTGTTCCCAGTGTTTTGAGGAATTCCTCTGTCCTCAGTCGAATGGCATCAGCTACAGCTGAGACTGGTGAGATCACTGGTCCATACTCGTCAGAATACTCATCCTACACAACAGGCATAAAAATTGTCAGTGCAAAGTATTTTATTTTCTTTTGCAAAGACCACTGTGCAACACTTGCAATTGTTGGCAGGCAGCACTCTACCTCGATATGCAATTAAGTTAGTAAATGCTCCGATCACTTCATCACAGTTCTATGTTCGGAGTGCAAACATGGTAGACATGGATCCCTATTTCCACTCAAATCTGCCAGGCATTACATTCCTAGCATTAGGGTACTAAGATTGGGTTGAGACATTTCCCAACCAGCCATGAGAGCTTCTCTCCACCTTCCTGCACGCTCATTCAAAGGGTTGAAATAGAAATGGGTTGGGAATAGAAGTAACTCTACCTCAATTTGCAACTACACTAAACATTTAGAGTGGCCCACACTTTTCATCATCAACCCACGCTAAGCGTCTTCCAATCACTGGGTGGCAACTCCAAAGGGTGTCATATGACACTTGGTGCTACATAACAAGTCATGAAGACCACTCTAATTAACATGACACATTTCAATGTCAAACTGAAGATGTTTTGTGTAGTAGATGCATCATAAATCTATATTCAGGGTTTTAACATGGCAACATGTGCCCCCTATTTCTAATCAAATCTGTCAGGGTTTAGGACTTAAGGGTCCTTTGAGTGGAAAGATTTTCCAACCAGCCATGAGACCTTCGAACTCTCCTGTGCGAGCATACAAAGGATTGAAAGAGAAATTTCTAAGTGACAGAAGTAGCTTAGTGACTGTAAAAGGATCATTTGTTCAGAGTGCAAACATGGGAACATGCAAACCCTATGTCTACCCAAATCTGCCGGGGTTTAGGATTTAGACCTCCAATCTCTCCACCACAACTGCGCGAGCATTTAAGGATTGAAAGAGTAATTTCTTGGTAACAGAAGTAGCTTACTGGCTGTAAAAGGATTTAATGTATGATTATAAGGGGCGCTTCACACTATGGCCGAAGGTCGAGAGGCCGTCGATTTCCACCAATCAAATTGCAAGAAACCAAGAGTTCGGCCTCTCGACCCTTCACACTATGGCCAAAGTCCAAAGGCCGTCGCAATTTAAAATGATTACTTTTTGAAGGAGGCGACGGACTCTCGAAGGAAGTTTGGGTCGGACGGGAATAGAAACCCAAACCATGGTCGAGAGGCCGTCGGTTTGTTTGCATTAAAAAATCAATCATTGACAAGATCTTGGCCGTTAGATTGGTGGGGTTATTTTGAGCAAGGAATAAAGTGGAATGCTCCTTTGGGTTTGGACTTTGAGCTTGGCCTTTGGAGGCTTCACACTATGGCCGTCCAAGTCGAGAGGCCGTGGGAGTTCATGGCCAACGGTTTGGACTTTGGGTTTGGCCTTTGGAGGCTTCACACTATGCCCGGCCGAAGGCTCCACATACTATATTTTATTGGCTATTTTCAGCCCATTTCTTTGGACTCTCAACAAAGTTTGGCCACTCAATCCCACGGCCTCTCGACTTGGACGGCCATAGTGTGAAGCGGCCCTAATTCTATGTTTCAGAGTGCAAACATGGCAAGATGCGTCCTATCTCAACCCAAATTTCTCAGGGTTTAGGGATAAGGGGTCCTTTGAATTGACACATTTCCCAACCTGCGCGACCATTCAAAGGATTGAAAGGGTGAATTCTTGGTCACATAAGTATCTTAGTGGCTATTAAAAGGGAACAAACAAACAGGAAGTTCCATATTGCAGCTTACTTGAAGTCGGCAACGAGGCTCCAATGCATTGGGATCATGAATCATTTGGAGCATGAGAGGTCGCCGAGTACCCATCTCCACCTCCCTCACATTGAACCGAAATCCAAGGAGAGCCTCCAGCAAAGAGGATTTGCCATCAGATTGGCCTCCTACAGCAACAATTTCTAGGATGGGTAGCTTCTCTCCGAATGCCACCGCACTTGCTTGCAATCGGCTGTAGGCTTCATACCTCGTCCTTGATTCCTCACTGTTGTAGATTGCTTCCGCGCGCTTTGTGACAGTCTTCTCCAGCCCTGCTTTCTTGCTGTGACCATTTTCTAACGGCACGCCATTATTGAGTACCGCCATGCTTCCCATGCTCGCACGATGTTGATCAGAATGTTACTCCAGGTCCTGAACTGCGATGAAATTCGTTTGGTTGGTTAGAACATCCTTGGTTGCCAGTTCACTCCAAGTCAAAACTCCACATTGAATAGCGAGGAGGGGAAATTTTCCAAGGGAAACAATCTATGATGTTGAGCGAACTGCTTTATCCAAAAGCACATATGGAATTCTCAACCAAAACCACATACACACAACCAACCCATGGAGGGAAACAATCTGTGGAATCTGTTCATGGGTGAACTTCAAGCTCCAAAAATTGTTCACAAAATGTTGTTCAGAATCTTACTCCAGGGACTGAACTGCAATGAAATTAGTTTGGTGGGTTAGAACACTCTTGCTGATAACTGCTAAATCACTTCAAATTAAAATTCCAAAGGAGAGCGAGGAGGGAAATTCTATCAGGTGAAACAATGTATGCTGTTGAGTGAGCTGCTTTAACCCAAAGGACAATGGCATTTTAAACCCAAAAAACCCACAGGCATACAACCAACCCATGGAGGCAAACAATCTGTAGAAGAAATCAGTTGGTAAGTTAGCACACCCTTGCTGATGATTGCCAATTCAATTCAACTCAAAAACTCTACAAAGGAGCGAGGGAACATCTACCAAGTGAAACAATCTATGCTGTTGAATGATCTTCTTTACTCAAGCACATGTGGAATTTCGAACCCTGAAAACCGTACACAAACCAACCCATGCAGGCAAACAATCTATAGATCTGTTTATCGGTGAACTCAACAGGAGCATCATATACTTTTCAAAACTTCAAAACCTTAAAACCTAACCAAAATCCAAGATCAAAAAATCGTTTGCTGTGGGAAATTTCCCTTACCGTCGATCCATTCGCCATAGTGCGAGAAATTAAGTCATGCCCAAACAAACAAAGACATAGCCAGCGGGAGTGCATATTTCAAACGAACCTAAACACCTCAAATCTCAACCAAAACCTGAATCCCAAAACCCTATATGGTAGCAATGCATGTCAGATCGATGGTCCCTACCAGCTGATGATGCATTCAGCATCCGTCCAAGAAGAAATTGAAATTCAACCCCAGAACCAGACATATGCCGAAACCAGCAACAGAATTCTCCAGGGATATTGAATCGTCGGTGATTATTCCTCAATGCACATTAAACCTCGATAGACTAACCAAATTACAAGGTGAGGAAAAAGCCTTGGGTATGAAATCGACGTCCTTACCAATCTTCCGACTTCCCTGTCTGAGGAGGAGATCTCCGCCTTCGTTGCCACAAACAGGGCGCGGGAGAGGCGGTCCCAACATTTGAATTTCAGGGCGACTGACGGACGCTCACCATTTCTTGCACGACCGATGGTTATCTTCAATGTCTTCATTGTTGAAGAAGTGGTCGACCGGTGGACTTAACTTGTGACTGGAGGATGGACGCTCTTTGTCTCTGTGCAACGGTTAGTCTGTTGGAAGGTTAGCTTGGTGTAATTATGGTCCACTGGAGGCCTTATTCACACTTGGTAAGTTGGTCTGTTTTTTTTTGGGGGGGGGAGTAGATATTAACATGTACCTAAGGAAGATGGGTATTAAATGGTTACTATTTTATTCCTACTAACCCACTTCTCCTTGGTTATTAAACACATGATTAGTATGAGATAGTTAGCAAATCCAAATCGAGCTCAAAGTCATTTTCCTCATGATTTTTGGAGATAGTATGAATATCTAAGGGTCCAACTGCACCACCTAGTTAAGAGAACTAGCTAACCAAAATTCTAGCTAACTAATAGCATGGCCGCACCACCTAACTGGGAGAATTAGCTAACAATGTGAGTTAGTGAAATCAACTACACTAATATGATATTTAGTGTCACTTACTATTTAGATTTACACAAAGCTATATCTTTTTATTATTGATGTAATTTTTTACCAAGTAAAGTTGTTAATGTTCTATAATGTCCAAACAACTAATTTAACATTTGTTGGTAAAATATGAGAAATATAGTAGATAGACATAGCACTACGTAATTCCAAATAGTAAGTGACAAATATCATATTTAGTGTACCAAATAGGGCACTCTATTCCATCACAAAAAACAAAAACAAAAGAAACAAAAGCAAAAATTCCCTCGAAATTGCCACGTGTCATGCTCACATTTTGCCACAACCCACTTGTATCCCACATGGAAACTACATTCCAACACATGTGAAGGTGGGATAGGGAGCCCTCTACGATAACTCATATGCGAGCTAAAAATCCAAACAATGCATGGACGTGCAAAACTTGTCAATTGCCACACCAAAAAAATCAGTAAATAAAAAACTTTTGTGCAACCTCCATTAAATTGGCGAAGTTAAATTGGCCATTATGCGCATCTTTGTTAACGGGGCCTAACTGCTCCAAAACTACAACCAATTCTTTCAAAGCTAAACAATTGTTGATATTCTTCGATGCTCCAAAGCCTCATTGTAGTCCAAGTATTAACCACTGTGAAGTGCCCATTTGGCAATCCATGAGTGAATAAGAAGACAATCAAATAATGGCTCATTCGTTGCCCATTTCCAAGACCTTTGAACCTATGACACCAATGTCAAAATTCAATCAAAACATGCATCTAAGAAGGTCTAAGGGTGAAAAATGCCTCACTCACAATACAATACAAAAAATTGTGGTGCTTCCAGTAGTTCTACACAACCCTAGCCTTCGCATTTGGGATACCCAAGCTAACATGTTTGTATTGATACTATTGACGTCAAACATAGATATGTTGTCTACTCATCCAAAAAAATTTAAAATAATAAAAAAAACACACACACGTGCACCTAAAAATTAAAAAAGTAAAAAAGTAAACAAGTAAAAAATTAAAAACTCTCAAATTAGTTGATATGCATTCACAATCATTTGGTGGGAAACGAGCATCGGGCCAATATGCCCATGGCACCGTCAATACCTCCAGAATATTTTTTTCAATCCCCTTTGCTTTAAGCGTAACATTTCCGTTGCTATTTGGTTGTTTGTCTACACAAAGGTGGAGCCAATCACAAAACTGTCTAGCATAAGTGTCTTGCCTTATGGGTGCCTTCAACTTGGTTGCTTGGTGTAGTGGCTCCCAAAATTTGGAACATTTTTTGGACGACCGTTGGGCATCAAATGTTCTTCTTGACTATCTTATTGTGATCTTTGTTCTTTTTGCCTCTTCCCACGCCATCTTTGACACCTCCCACTTGCCTTTGTTCAATTCATTTGCTCCTCTTCTTTCTCCTCGCTTCCTCAACATCCACTCTCCTTAGTGCTTTTTCCTCCAACTATTTGATGTACACGTCCAATGTCATCAATTATTTTGATTTGTTGTAGTCAATGATCAGTTCGCTACCCTTCCTCATTCTTGAGCTTGACATGGCAATTCAGGTACAATCACGAATCTTGACACCAATGAAGCTTGAAAAGGTGGGGAAAACACAAGGTGGTTGAGTCATGTTGAGCAACACATTGTCAAGAGGAAATTCAGAGAATGAGAATACATGCGGCATATGTACAGAGGAGCGGGCCAACACAGATCGAGACAAGCTGGAGAAAAGGGAGGCCGAAGGCCAGTAAGGGGAGCCAACAAGGGGAGGCCGTCGTCTAACAAGCAACAAGGAGGACGAAGGCCAACGAGGAAGCCAACGTAGGACAAGGCTGAAGGCCAGCAAGGCAACCAGCAAGGAAGGCCGAAAGCCAGCGAGGAAACCAGCAAGGGAAGGCCGAAGGAAAGACGAGGCCCAGCCAACAAGGAATGGACAGCTGGCAGAAGACTAGGAGGCTGCGGAAGGAGACGGCAGCGAGGCCGACTTAATGCCGGTCCAGGTGTATGCACAGGCACAAATACTCCCACGGGTTCGGGAGGGAGACACGCGGCTACGGGCGCTCTTACCCACGGCAATAGGGCCATCAACGCTTAGCAAAGGAAATGCTAGAATTTTGGGTGAAGGACCATTATGTAAGAATGAAAGGACATATTATGAGGAGTATATAGGAGTATATAGGAAAATTATGAGGTATATAGGACTTAATTAGTAGAAGTATGCAAAAATCAAACATTATAAGATTTAATCAATCAAATATGTAAGCATTGATTAAATTCTTATAGATGACATATAATGTAGCCACGGCAAGGATATAGCGAAATCTTAGAGATACGAACATTAGAGGGGCTTGACGGTTATAACCATTTGAGATAAGTATTATCTACATACGGTGGAGATAGGTAGTTATCTAGAGAAGTGGAGATAACAACCACTCCAAAGCTAGATTTTGAGTTAGGAAGAAAAGACTATATAAAGGGAGAAAATTTAGGAGACCACACCTCATTTCAACACAACGAAGTTATCTTAAATTTGAGCGTCAAAAACACTTAGCTTATTTTGTACCTCTCCTTTCGGAGCACTATTGCAATATACTTATCTTTCTACAAATGCATGTGATCTCTCTCTCTCTCTCAACAATTGGACTTACAAGTTGTTAAGTGGTACTTGTGACTCGTAAGTGTTACGGGCTAGACAAAGAGCCGAAGGTCTTGATGTATCTAGATCACCATCCCCACCACTAACAAGCGATAACCTAGATCGACCATCACCCTACGAGTACGGAAGTAACGAGATAAATAGAAAAGAACAAAACGAGCAAAGAGACACAGTCACTCCATTAGGGACATTCGAAACATACACTAGAGAGGGGACACCTCGGAATATTAATTTTGATCAAGACACACAAGAAAGCCTAGTAGAGGACGAAAATTCAACAACAACTCAAAGTGGAGAAACAACATCAAGACAAGTCAACCAAACATTTGAAGAATTTTTACAACAAGTAAGAGCTAGTGGACAAATATTTGACTATAGAGTACCAATTATTAATAGCACAACAAGATCCGGAACAACGTCATTAGAAGCGAATCTCGGAGGAGATAACCTTGGTAGTTCCGGAGGAGGAGGAGAAAGTGGAAACATAGCAATGTCGGGAGGAGCGCCACCCGCGCCTAGAAGAGGGAAGATACCTCTTCCTACATTCAAAGGAAAGGAAGATCCGGACACTTACATACAAGAATATGTCAATATATGTCATGCCAATCAAGAAGGGACCGATGCGGAGAAACCAAGATTATTTCCGGTGACGCTTAAAAAGAAGGCACTAGAATGGTACACTCAATTTCCTGCGAATCACTTTGTGAATTGGAACGATTTAAAGACGACTTTTATCCAACGATTCCGATCAACCAAATCGGAAGGGGAGATCATCAACAACTTGTCACATGTAAAGCAAAAGAAAGATGAATCAGTGGAAGAATTTTATGAACGAGTAATGGTAGCAGCCGCTAAATTCAACCCGCACCGGGAGAACAAATTAGGAAAACTTGGTTCATAAATGGACTAAGGAAAGAATACGAGAAGTATGTAAACATTTTACCAAGTAATACTTTGGAGGAAGCACTAGTTTCGGCACGGAAGATTGAGATGAGCAAAACGAAAAAGGAAAGAATGAGAGAAGACGAATCAAGTGGAGAATCAAGTAGCGATTCCGACGACGACGTATGGAGAAAGAAGAAAAAGGGAAAAGCTAAGAAAACTGATATCACTAAGGATGATCTAAAGGCTTTTAAACAAGAGATAGAGGAACTAACCATCGGTACTCGGAAGTTTAGGACGGGAGTCACTTGCCGGAGGTGCCGTAATGAAGGCCATTATTCAAATGAGTGCCAATTAAAGACTTGCTCGAATTGTAATAGTACTACCCACAATACAAATGAATGCGTTTATGATGGAAGAAGACGAGAAAGGAGATTTGGAGTGAATCAAGTACAACCACAAATGAACAACAACCGGAGAAGGGCGGAGGCCGTACCTCCGAGGTTTAGAGATGAAGAGCAACCGCGGTTCGGGGAGAATCGGCGAGATATGAGATACCCCTATCAAGGGAGGGATAAGCAAAGCGATGAAGGATACGCCTATTACGGGCAAGAATACCGAAGATGAGATCGGTACCCGTACGACTATTACCGGAGGGAAGCGACATACCCCTACCGAAGCCAATACTACCCAAGGGAAGAAGCATATCCCTATCCGGGCGGCCCTAGAGGACCCATTAATTACGGGAGATTGGAATACCCCAGGGAGGTGATGGACAATATGAGCCAAAAGGCCGCGCCGAGAATCGGGTACACTGGCCTACCTCGACGGGAAGGCAACGCTGACGAGTGATATTATTGTCATCAACAATGTCATAGAAAACCAGAATGCTCATTGTTTAGAAAACATCAAGAAGAAGCGAATGATTATGTGAAGAAGCCCACAGTGGCGGCGAATGTAGTGACACCAAGTGTGTGTGTAATGACGAGAGCCCAAAGAGTGGCGGCAAAGGAAAACTCTAAGGAAGAGAGTGAATCGGAAGATGAAGATGAAGAAGATAAGAGAAAGAGTGGAGACTCGGAGAATAGCGATAGTGATGATGAAGATGATAAGGATACCGTAGAGATTATGGACGATGAAAGTGAAGATGAGCTAGAGTCACAGGAGGTGCGGGATGCACCGGAGGACTTGAAATGGAAGAAGAATCGGGAGATTCACAATGAGCCAAGGAGAAGGCGAAAGGAACTTAAGTCATAGGAGGTGCGGGATGCACCGGAGGACTTAGAACAAAAGAAGAATAGGGAGATTCAAAATGAGCCAAGGAGAAGGGAACTTAAGTCATAGGAGGTGCGGGATGCACCGGAGGACTTAGAACAAAGGAAGAATCGGGAGATTCACGATGAGCCAAGGAGAAGGCGAAAGGAACTTAAGTCACAGGAGGTGCGGGATGCACCGGAGGACTTAGAATGGAAGAAGAATCGGGAGATTCACCATGAAGAAAGTGAAGAGCATAGTGAGAGTGAAAATGAGCCAAGGAGAAGGCGAAAGGAACTTAAATCACAGGAGGTGCGGGATGCACAGGTTGACTCTGAATGGGAGAAAAAACGGAAGATACACCGCCAAGGAACGAATACAATCAAGGAGATACAACGGGAAGCGGGCGAAGATCTACTAGAGCCAGAAGATCTTACAGCAGAGTACCGAACGACAGCTAGGAGAAAAACGACGAAAAGAGAACCACAATCGAGGGTAGGACAAATTGTTCAGAAAGTACTAGATTTGACTCAAGCAAATATAATAATAGGGCAACTTTTGGAGATAGCCCCTTATTGCAAAAGAGAAATAATGGAAGCAATTCACACGAAGGGGCGAGATGAGGGGGAAGTCCCTCAAACATATCTCGTAGCCACAAAAAACTTTGATGAAGAGATGCCGATGATCGCGGTATGGGCTAAGAATCGGCGAATACCTAGCATATTACTAAATGGAGGATCAGGAGTCAACATAATTACGGACACTTTGATGGAGAAATTAGGAATAGAAAAACAACTTGAAGTGACACCATTTACAATTAAAATGGCGGATCAAAGGAAAGTAATGTCACTTGGAATCATTAAGAATTTGAAAATCAATATTGGAGGATTGACCTTTAAGATTACCGTGACGGTGATTAAGATGGAGAATCAAGATAATAGCTACTCAATGCTATTTGGGCGACCGTGGCTAAAACAAGCACGTGCCAAGTATGATTGGAGAAAAAAACCAGTTGACGTTATATCAAGATGGAATAGATGTATGTATTGGTACAAATTAGAGACCGAGACTTCCGGATTCATCAAGACCAATCAACATCGAAGGGTTTGATTGGGAATCCGGATTGACCGATGAAGGAGAACAAATAGTTTATCAAGTTTTTCCAAGCTTACACCATATAGCCGATGTGGAACTTGATGGATTGAAACAATTATATGAAACTGAGTGCAATATGGTCATGACAAGCGTCGAAGGAGAAAACATGGAGAATATCAACGACACGACAACACTTAAAGAAGAACAAAAAATGAATGTCAAAAAGAAGGGAAAACAAGTTCCTAAGCTCAAAGAAGGAACTCCAAAGCAAAAGGAAGACATGAATGAAAGACCGGTTTATCCATCTCATTTTTATGAAATGAAAGAAGAAGAGCAAGTAATCGACCAAACACCGGTATCCGAAGCAGTTAAGGGAAAAACAATTGCGGGATGGACCATCGAAGATGACGATATGATAAAGGAGATTAACCTTGGAACAACGGAGGATCCCAAAATGGTACGAATAGGAAAGGAACTTGACCCTACCTATGAAGAACAAGTGATCGAAATACTAAAGGATTACAAAGACGTATTCGCGTGGACGTATGAAGATATGAAAGGGATACCACCTCATATTTATGAACACAAGATAGAACTCAAACCAAATACCAAGCCGATCAAGCAAAGTAGATATCGAATGAATCCGAATTATGCGGCGAAGGTGAAAGAGGAGATCGACAAATTACTCAAAGCCGGATTCATTTACCCGGTAGATAAAGCGGAATGGCTCTCACCTATAGTGATAGTACCAAAGAAAAATGGAAAGTTAAGAGTATATATAGATTATCGGAAACTTAACGGGATGACAAAATCTGACCCATTTCCATTGCCGTTTACGGAGGAGATCCTTGAGATGGTAGCCGGACACGAAATGTTGTCACTACTAGACGGGTTTAGTGGTTATAATAAAGTAAGGATAACACCGGAGGATCAACCAAAAACTTGTTTTATTACGGAATGGGGAGCTTATACTACTAGAGTGATGTCATTTGGACTAATGAGTGCACCATCTACTTTCCAAAGAGGAGTAATGACGATCTTTACGGAATTTCTAAACGATTTTATGAAAGTATTTTTGGACGATTTTAGTATATATGGGACAAAGGCGGATCATATCAAGCACCTTAAGCTTTGTCTTCAACGATGTAGAGAATGTGGATTAAGTCTTAATTTGAAGAAATGTATGATTTGCATGACCTCGGGGAGATTACTTGGTCACGTGGTTTGCAAAGAGGGACTATTGATAGATTCCAAAAAGATCTCCGTGATACAAAACTTACCACCACCAACCAATGTTAAGAGCTTACGAGCCTTCTTAGGCTCGGTAACATACCATAGGCGATTTATATGGATGTTCGCACAAATTACAAGACCTCTTTATGCTCTCCTCAAAAAAGATGAAGCATTTGAGTGGACAACGGCATGCCAACAAACATTTGAGTTAGTCAAAATATTTCTAACTACAACACCGATACTAATGGCTCCGAATTGATCAAAGAATTTCATGTTCATTGTGATGCATCAAACATAGCCATCGGAGCGGTACTAACACAAAATGTGAACGGGAAGATCGACTTGCCTATATACTACGCAAGCCGGTTACTAAATCAAGCGGAGAAAAACTATAGTACAACGGAACGGGAAGCATTAGCAATGGTATATTCGGTAAACAAATTCCGACACTACCTTTTGGCGAATCACTTTGTGTTCTATGTGGATCACCAAACATTACTATATTTGATCAATAGACCAATAGTTTTAGGAAGAATCGCAAGATGGATGCTTCTTCTACAATAATACGATTTTGAGATTGTGTACATGCCCGGAAGATGACATGTGATGGCGGATCACCTCTCTCGAATCGATAATGGAGAACCATCCACCGGGGTAAATGACCAACTACCGGATGCTAACTTGTTTAGTATGGAGATATTAAAGGAAGACTACATTGAAGAAAATGGAGAATGGAGTGGAAAAAATGAAGAGAGTAAAGAAGACGTGACACCATACCTAGAATGGTACATGGTGTATGTTCAACCAACGGAAGATTGGAAAAAACCGTTCAAAGAATACCTCAAGTATGAAAAAACAATTAGAACAATGGAAGAGGAACAAACACGCATAAGACGGGCTAGTGAACCCTACATTATGGACGGAGAAAAATTAATACGAATTAGTCCAAGTGGAGAATCAAAAATATGTATAGCGGGATAAATTATCGAGGCGATCATCGCCGAAGCACACGAAGGCATTGCAAGAGGACATTTCGCAGCAAACATCACATTACATAAGATATTGACAGCTCTTTATTGGTGGCCTACCATGAAGAGGGACATATATATGTATTGTAAACAATGCGACATATGTCAAAGAGTGGGACCAAAAATATCCAAGTCATCGCAATCACTACATCCAATTATGTCTACGGAAGTATTTCAAAGATGGGGATTGAATTTTATAGGACCAATCAATCCCCCAGCCAAAGGAGCTAAAAACAAATATATTATTACCGCCACAGACTACACTACCAAATGGGTAGAGGCAATAGCACTTAAAGATAATACCGCAACATCTACCGCAAAAAATACCATTTTAATTAAAATGAGACAATTTGGCCTTTTTGAGACAAAAAATTAAGGTGAAATTTTGAGGCACCTTAAAGGAAATTTAAGGTGAAATCCAAGGGGAACTTTGTTCCCATAAGCCAAGTTCCATTGGGGTACATAGTGGGAACATGTTCTAAAACTATGGGAACAAGAAAACGTTCCCCCACCACGTTCACATCCTCCGCAATTATTCACCTTAATGTACGCTATTAAGGTGATTGGCAAAATGAGACTTTGAAAATTCTCATTTTAATTAAAATGGTGTTAAAATTCATATTTGAGGAGATCATCACCAAATTCGGATGTCCAATTGAACTAGTTAGTGACCAAGGGAGTCACTTTCTAAATGAGACAATCCAAATACTAACTAAGACATTTATGGTCTTACATCATAAATCGACAACTTATTACCTTCAAGCTAATGGCCAAGCCGAAAGCACCAATAAAGTCATCAAAATAACGCTTACCAAGATGGTAAATGCGAATCGCACAGATTGGGACACTAAACTACACGCGGCATTATGGACGTATCGAATGGCATATAAAGTCATTACCAAACATACACCATTTTCATTGGTATTTGGGACAGAAGCATTACTCCCATTAACTTTTATCTACAACGAGGAGAATCTACAACGAAATCAAGAGTGACATCCTGTTCTTAAACGGAGAATGGAACAATGAAGAACATTAGACTTGACCCGTATCGAAGCAGAGGAGAATATAGAACATACCCAAACCACGAGGAAGAGAAGACAAGATAAAACTTTATTGGAAGGCAAGAGGTGCAAACATTGCAAAGAGCCCTCTTATGAAACTAACGAAAAGAGCGAGAAAACTAATCAAGCAAAGGAGAAATTAAAAGGGAACAAGATTCCCATGTGGTTATTCAAACCGCATAACCTTCTATGAAATGAACCTCCTTATTCTTGTACTGGTCGTATGTAATATTATATTGCAGTTGCGATAAATGTGGAGCTTGAAAGTTGCAAGCCTGATATGATGAGATTAACAAGATGACCACCAATGATAATTCTGAATCGAGATTTTGAGTGTGACTGACAATTTCAACAATGGCTTTAAAAAGATACTTCTGAGTAGCATTGGGGCAAGATCCGGTCAAATAAATTAAGAATCTCATTTTTGGACGGTTAGGACATATTTATAGGGTAATTTTAACCCGAAAGAGAGCACCATGAGATTACAAATTTATCATTTATTCAAATCTTCACGGACGATGTCCAATTCCTTCACACTGGAATTTGATAGTACACACACAAATTGGATAACTTCCATATGAGTTGTGACAGTGGAACCATGAATACAAGACATAAAAAATCTTCCAAATGCATGGAACCATAAAGACTCAACAAAGTGAAGCGTGGAGAATGAGTGCATTCCACTGCTTTATATACTCGCTATAGCTATAACCCCGGACAGAAAATTGGAGACCAGTCGCGTTCAAAGGGGTTATGGGCAATGTAAGTATGGCATGTGGCAGATTGTGACGGGGACAATGACTGAATTCATTTGTCAGAGCCCCCTTCATGGCGGTGAACGAATGATGAGATTCGAGAGTGGCACCAAGAATAGGTCAGATTCAATAATGTACATCCAGATATGTGGCATTCAAGCAATAGGGTGAGCACTGTGTATTTTTCACAATATTTTTGCAAGTTTTTGATATTTGACATGCAAAAACTCGCACAAAAATAAAATGCACGTCAATTGATATGCACAATTTAGATTTTGACACGTAGTGTGACTTGTGAAGAATAAAACCACAAGTCAATTGACACTTTACAAATTGAAATGACACGTACTACTAGGCATATGACATTGAGGTGACATTTTAGAAGAAAATATAGATGTCAATTGACATTCATTTTTTGTTTTTGAAAACGTAACGTGATACTTTGGATTTGAAGTTGAACGTCGAATGATATTTGTCAAACATACACACTGAGGGTGAGCATCTAAATTTCAACACTGAGGTTTAGATAGGTTGAGGATAGCCACCACGAACCCCAAATCGAGGGCCTCGTGACCAATGGCCCCTCACACTTCTCACATGGACTGGTTGTGTCAGGGGTATCATGGTGTGAACCCCCAGAGTGGTCCACCACTCCGCGGGGTCATTTTTAGTTAGGATTTTAGCATTAAAAGTTAGAATTGATAGGGAATTGAAGAAAAAATAGTTCATTTAGCATTTAGCCCGAAAAGGGAAAAATAAATTACTGAGGATTTCGGGCCTTCACTGTGAAGGTAAAAAAAATCTAGTTTAGGTAGAATTAGTTAAAAAGAAAACTAAGTAGTGATAGAAATTAGGTAAGTTAGAAAAAATGGTTAGCTAAGAAAGAAACCTAGCTTAGCGGAAAAAAATGTTAGTTAGTAAAAACAACTAACTAAGATGATTAAATTAATAGAGGTTAGCGAAGCGAGGGTTAGTTTATTAATTAGTATGGGTCACGCAAGACAAGTAGAGGTGCTCGGCATGAGAAAAACAATTTGGCGTAAAGATTTTTTTTGAGGAAAAAATAGCAAAGGACCACTTGTCCTCTTGTTTTCTTGCCCGTTGCCAACTTGATGGCGGTAATTTAGGACAAAATTAAAGGATTTCCGGTGGAGCCACCTCGGCGAAAGAATGGCAACCTCAACCGAAAAAACCCTAAGCCAAAATTTCGGGAGGGGTTTGGAAGAATGGACCGGTTACGGAGGGGTCCAACTTTTTTTTGAAAGGGTTTAAAAACCTCCTCCTCCCACCTTGCTCTCTCTCTCATTTTTCTAGAATTTAGATAAAGCCATGTTTTAATATAGTTAGAAAGGAACACTCTCTTTTGTTGTTGATTAGTGGGCGAAACCTTACATCTCTATAGTTAGGAAGAAAAAAAACCTTCTCTCTTGATAGTTAGGTGAAGTCCTACCTCAAGATAGTTATGAAGAATTTGTCTTTGATATTGCTCTAGTAGTAAGGCTTGAGGAAAAAAAACCCTCCCTACCTTCTCTTGGTTAGAATGTATGTTGTAAACACACAAATAATTTCTTTCTTTCTTAAAGGTAGATTAGAATGTGAGTCGGAATTTAATGTATTGTAGACCTTGGCCATTGATGCCATGAATGCTTAGGTTACCATCTAGGAACCAAAATTTAGTATTGATTTTTCTTGTAGAATTTTTCTATAGCTATCCATAACTAGTTTTCAATTGTGATTTCGTTGAGATAGCAATTAGTTATGATTTTCTCAAATTGGAGCTTCTGTCTAGCCCCAGGGCCGCTTACAATGTATGATTTGAATAAATAGTGAATTAGATGTGGATTTTCAAAGTTAGCTACAGAGAAGTCAAATTGTACTCCTGGGTAAGATCAACATTGTAGATTGGTCCATAGTACCAAAGAACCCAAGTCAAACATTGTACGAAAATTTCCAAAAATTGCAAAGTTCACTAAATGTATTCAAGTTTATGACCGCGCGTCCGTAACCTTTGAAGGGTATTGGCGTACGACAGAAGGAAGTTACGGCCGCGCGTCCGTAACGTTTGAGGGGCACTAACGTAGAGCAGAAATTTTTTGTTGTTTTGTTTTGTTTTGTTTTGTTTTGGTTTGTACAATATATGTGCAAAGTTTACGGCCGCGTGTCCGTAACCTTCTAGGCGGATTGGCGTAGGTCAAAAGCAATTTTTTTCGCTGCACAATATGTGTGCAAAGTTTACGACCGCGCGTCCGTAATCTTTTAGTGGTATCCGCGTAGGGCATAATGAACTTTTCCGTACACATTATATGGACAAAGTTTACGGACGCACGTCCATAACCTTTCAGGGATATTCGCGTAGGGCATAATGAATTTTTCTGCACACATTATATGGACAAAGTTTACGGACGCACGTCCGTAAATTTTTAGGGGTATTTGCGTAGGGCAAGCTTACGGACGAGCGTCCGTAAACTACACTATGCGTCCTTCAACTATCAAACTAAATTATTGTCCATCTTACAAGGGATGCTATAAGTCACACCCGGTGGCTGTATACCCGAGCCATTTTATTTCATAAGTTAGGATTGCCTTGGTTACAAGGCTGGTGCGTCTGCGCTTGAACTAGGTTGTGGGTCTAGGTTAGAACTAAGGCCCAACCTCCGGAGGTACTACAACGCAAGTTTAATTCCCCTCCAAAATCTAAATACTCCACTTATACACCCACCATCCGGGTTCGGCTTGGGTACCTGCAAGTGCAGGCCACCCGCACCGAAGGGCTTGTGTGACACTTTTAGGCTCCCTCGGAGGGGGGTGGCCAAAAGCGCCACACATGGGCAACATGGCTATGTTGTGTACCACACTGCATTTATTTTTGACAAAGATTTTGCAAGTCTTCCACATTTGGCACGCAAAGACTTGCACATTATATATATATAAAAGTTGCACGTCAATTAACACGCATAATTTGGAATTTGACATGTAGTGTGACTTGTGAAGAAAAAAACACACATCAACTGACACATTATAAATTCAAATGACACGTATTACTAGGCATGTGACATTGAGGTGCCATTTTAGAAGAAAATGCTGATGTCAATTGACATTTGTTTTATTTTTTTGAAAAGCCGCGTGACACTTTGCATTTGCCAAACATACACACTGGTATCTCATACCCTTCACTTGTCCATTTGTAATCGTTCAACCGACAAGCATTCATTTTGTTGAATAACAATATGTACAGGTGAAATTGAAAAAGTTAAGTTTGTACGGGCTCTTTCATCTGTTAATGAACCCTTCTCGTTGGAATCTCAACATGAAATGTTTGCACGAAATCTTGTATAAAGATAGACTTAGTGATACGTACATCTGTACAGATAATGGTTCGTTTGTACAGAAAAGTGATACATCTGTACAGGTCTTTTTAAGAGTGTGTGTACAAGGAGGCCCACCATCAGGGTCATATACTGTGTAACAGTGTCAGTGCCCGGGGGACACTGGTCTCATTACTACATGCAGTACTGATTGTTCAGAATGGTAGCGGTGATTGGTGTTTGCTTCAACAGGATTTTTTTAGTATAATCAATGTGCAAGTACTTAGAACCGGAAAAGTTGAGTTTTCAGGGTCTTTTTGCTGATAAAATTACTATTCCTGTCGACCAGTTTAATGAAGGCAGAGCTGTAAGAGGATGAACGGGTCTTGCAACATGACCTCCCATATTGCTTTAACACAATTAATGTTCATGGACCTGTTGGTTATATGCTCCTTACTCGGAAACCATATTTTCTACCTGCAATCTGCAAATTGCTACACTTCGATCTACAATTGAGATTAGACATATATTTTCTAATAACATATTGCAGATAAAATGGTATCCGCATTTCAAGATCGGAGGGTACTTGCACAGTTACAATCATTAAAAACTTGTTTTTAATTTCAGCCTTTAAGTTGATGTGGCTTACACGTGAGCATTGCTATTATGCTTCTGCAATGCCCTGCACTGAATCTAGGAGGCGTATATTAAAAATTTGTTATGGCCCAATTGTGTTTTTGATACCAGTGATGGTAAGATTCAATAATTGGGATTCATTTATACTCACATAGACTAAAGATACTGTATATATTATGTGGTAATCCAAAGTGGAAAGCCTTCGACTAAATCAAGCTGTACATTGAAGCTGGGTTCCATGTTATCGCAAGAGATTGACGCTGTGATATTGTACAGGAAATTAGAGACTACCTACATCCAGACTACGGAAATTATTTCATCTGAGTATCTAGCAACAATTGTGAGTGGCATTTTACAAACATAAGACGATCTTGAATTGATCAAACGTCTATGTTTCTCTTGAGAGGTGAGCACTCCATGAGGCATCAGATTCAAATCATTCTAAGTTTAGAGCCCGGCCCCATTTTGGTGGGGTTAGGCTATTCAGAGAAGATTTCAATCCCAAGAAGAGCAGCATGTGAGCAGCATAAGAATACAAACTGATCATTTATTGACATATTCACGGAATTCACATATTGAAGCGTTTCTCAGTCACGCTAACCCCCGGCCGGCTGGTTACACATCTATGATGAGGGGCTCATCAATGCAAGTCCTTCTCCAAATCTCCAAAGGCCGTCTCGTTGGGTACGGCCTGGACCATGTTGTTGGAGTGACGAGCCAACTCCGTCCCCAAAAGGTTTACACCCTCCACCTCCAACGCCGCCATGCGCTTCTTCTTATGTTCGCCGGTCAACGCCCACTGCCAGATGGAGGTGTCCCGGCACCACACGTACGCGTAGTACAAGTCGAACGTCTGCCGCTTTGGCCTGTACCTCACCAGCACGATCATCATGTAGAAGATCGTCTCGTAGTTGTCGATGCTCTCCTTCTTGTTGAATTTGTCGCGCGTCTGCTCAGCCGAGTCGCTCATCTCATCCAGCACCTGCACCAGCATGCGAGGGTCCGTATGAACGGGACTTAATTTCCACGAAAAATTCACAAGAAACTAAACATTGTAGATTCCTGACTCTCTGACTATTGCTTGAATGGTTCTTCTTTGTAAATGGGACCAAGTTCAAACGTTTCACCTTCTTGTCGGACGCTTCCAACACCTTGATGTCCTCCGGGGTGAGTTTGAAAATGGCCATCATATCGTCATCGTCTTGCGGAGTTTCGGCCTTTCGAATGAGGGGTGAAATGCAATTTGCGATCTCCTCGCCCACCGTCGTCATGCCCTTCACGTCCTTGAGCAACTTGTTCAAGCCCGACACAAGCTTCATGACTTGAATGGCGGTGTGGTTGGTCGCCGCATCGGTTTTCACCTCCCGGCTGTAGGAAGCCAAAAAATCGTCGTTCTTAAACCTTTCAGCCAAATGCAGCAAGGCCGGGGGGGGAACGGAGATGGTAAGAGTTGCAGCTGCCATGTTTTGCGATCTACTTACCAACAATGGCAGCACATGCAACGATGACAATCGTCAGTCCACGTCCGGGCGCATGTCACAAATATAAGAGCCCAGGACATAGTGGTAGATGCAACAAACTAGCTAGCAAACCCCATGGCCGGCTATCTAGGATCTATGTAAATGGTACTACTGATGAAAGTCCCACATCTTTAAAATATCCTAAGATTTAGGACAGAGGTGATGAACTTTAGGACCCCTCTTGTATGAGAAGTGTTGATGATCACATAAAGTCAGAAAGTAACAGTCACATAATCATTCCTATTCTATCTCTTCATTTGGACCAATAAAAAGACGGTAATTTATAGAAAAGGATCGATCCATATGAAAAACGTAGTTTTTCATCCCTACAAGTAATGCAAGCCAAGCCCAATGCTTTAAAGATGACTTGATCGACCTGCTAATGATCAGATCCTGGCCCTTGGGCATGAACTAGTGAACCCAGGAACCCATACATTAAAAACAGTACTACCTAGTGGAACCAACAACAGATCAGTTGCACAACCCATTCAGCTGCCTACAAATTCATGGCAACATCTGCACATATAGGTTGTAGTTCAAGCAGGCCCTGCAAATTCATCGCACGAAGCAGCAATATCATAGTCATCGAAAGTATAATAATTTGCAGAGTGCGGAACTTACTCGCTCCCTTTAAATTTGAAGCCTATAACAAAGTTACATGTGCAATGCAAGCCCAAAATGACCACTCAGTGGCACATCTAGTTCAAGAACATGCAAAGTAATAGCACGAATTAGCAGAAAATTTGGGAGTTGACACCGAAAGAAGTATTGGCAGTGCTGCAACACTGACCTTACTTGCTGTGAAGAAGCCTGCAAGGTATGCAATGCAATGGAAGCCCGATGCCAGTTGGTTGATGGGAATGATGGTCAGGAAGCCGTTGATGAAGTGTGAAGAATTGGTGCTCTCCACTTGCCTTATATACTATTCTAGAGCTCTAGGAATACTATTAGGGGAGAATCTGGAATTGAAGTTTGAAGATGCTTTTGATTTATCATGCCTGAATACCTGACTCAGGCCGCGTGAAACTCGTGACGGCATTGGCCAATGTGTGAGTGACACATGGCAGCGCACGAACCAAGAAAATGCGCCCACTTCGAGGGGAGGCAGGGCCCCTTGGACGCGAAACACCGCCACGTAAAAGAACCACAACCAACCCAACCAAGGACAACCCCCGGACACCGCCTCATTAACCAAGTAGATCTTGTATTGGTCATTGTGATTGATCAAAATTGGCGCTTTTCTTAAATCATACTTACATCCTTCTTACACCATCATTGTAATTGGCCAAAGTGGTGTCATTTTGTACTTCATGCAAGCAAGCCAAGGACCACCCCAACCCCACCGACCAAGGACAACCCCACCGACCAAGGACAACCCCACCGACCAAGGACAACCCCACCGACCAAGGACAACCCCCCGGACCAAGCAAGCCAAGGACCACCCCCACCGCATCAACCAAGGACAACCCCCACGGAGGCCTCTTTGGGAACAGTCAGGTTGATAAAGGTGAGTTTCCATGTAGGCCGCTCGCCCACCAGATTCTAGTGTGGATAAGTCTAACGTGCCCAAACGTAGAGGGAATTTGTTGGGTTAGGGTTCGCATGTGCCAACTAGTTTACATTCTAAACTCCGTAATATCAACTTTTGTAATGTCACTCACTCTCTAATATCCCGAAACCCTAGGGAGCGGATGTTCTTAGTTCAAATCTCACTCCTTATTGTCACATTTATCTCCCTTATATCACGGGTTTTGCCATTAATGCAAACCACCATAGAGGTCAACCCACATCCTCATATTGTGCCATGTGTCAATATGTGGAGTGTCTTCTTATCCTTATTCTCATTCTTCTTCTTATGCCACTTGTTGAATTGTTGGTGCATGGATATGTCACATTGCTCATGAAGGCCAAGTGGGAGGTTGACATGTGAAGATGGATCATGTGTTATGATACCGTAGATTTCCCATGGTATCATTTGTTCTAAACCCTAAACCCTAATACTAAACCATGTCTTCTCCCTCTCACATGTGTTGCACATCTCTTGGCAATTCAATCCACCAATGCGGGAAGCTCTTTAAGGAGTTGAATATGTACATGTGCGTGCACTACTCATTGTGAAGGTCACCGCTTACTAATCTCAAATGCAAGCCCCGTTAATTATGCTTTCCACATATCCTTAGAAGCTGAGTTGTTTTGAATATGAGATCGAGCATCATGGAATTGGTGTTGTTGTAGGACACTTCCATCAATTGTTGATGAAGATATAGCAGCAATATTTTATGCGTTGGACGACAATGGTGACTTCAAGGTTCATTTTGTACACCGATTTTTGTTTATTGTAAATAATTTCTTAGCAAATAGTGAAATTCTTCATCAAATGTTTGGGGTTTCGTCAATGTCGGGAATTTGATGTGTTGGTTGTCTCCATATCAATAGGGAAGAATTTGTTGACCTTTGCAACACCATCTCTTTGAATTTGAAAGGGCAAACGAGGTGAGTTGCATTCATGTCTGCATTTGGATGACGTCCCTTATACTAATGTACTTTTTTCATGTATGTTTCCTGAGATGAATTTCTAGTGAGCTCAAATGTGCATAATGTATGTCCTTCATAATTGTGGGTCAATCTATGAAAAGAGTGGATCTTTTTTGCCCAAGGGGTCGATGTGGTGCTAGATTATAGGCTCATTATAGGGGGATCTATGAGTCCAAGTTTTGATGATTTTGCATATAGGGTTGTCAGTGTCTAGAGAGGATTTTGGGCATTATCAATCACAAGATCCGGGTGTTTTCAATACCAACCAGTTACATGTTGACATCTTTCAAGTTTTCTTTTCTAAATTGAGGAATATTTCATAAATTCCTATAAATGGATTAGATCGATGTAAAGTCCTTCCCTTCTCTCTTAAATTGGAACTACTACACCCTAAGCTTCTTGTCTTCAGTGTTTAATTTTTGCACAGATTTCAGTATCATCACTTCATTATGGTCTACAAATGACATAAATTAGCCATGCTAGCAAGTTCCATTTCAACATCTAAACAATGTAGTTTTCTATTAGATTGAACTCTACAAAGTGTTTTGCTTGAAGAAAAAAAAACATAATAATAATAAATAAATAAATTCAACTTCTCAAAAATGTTCACTTATGTGGACATATACACACCAAGAGTCCACACAACTATTGTCATCCAAAAATCAAATGACCAAATTCATAGTCTCAATTTAATGCTTAATTTTATGTTTTTCATTAATTTCTTGATTGAATCTATATTTGTAAGTGATTTTTTGACTATATATGGGAAGATTATCCTCGAGTCGAGGATAGTCTATAATTAAAAAGTCAAAAAAATATGAAAATTGTCGCTAAACAATTGTTGAAATTGTAGGCAAAAAGTCTCAAAATTCTGATATTGTCTCAAAATAACGAATTTAGTCTTTCAACAAGTTCGATTCTTCTTCATCATCTTCATAAAGCCCACATTGAATGCCATGGTTGCCCAAATGCCTCCCTCCTACATCCAAGCTTCCATAGCTTCACATAACTCAAAATCAAGATCATCTAGTTGCCCGCCCACCAGAGAACCTAACCAATTTTCATCATCTCTGAAGTTTTGTAGATCCATAACTATATCATTCTCCCCACCACCCTCCTCATAATCTTCCTTATTTGCTTCATGTTGGGGTCTTGCACAAAGTGTTTCTCGACTTCTTGGACTCCCCAATCGTACATAAGCTTTGCAGATGTGTGCAACTTTAGGAGATTATCCATGTCCCATGTATGAAATCATTCATTTCAATAATACAATGTTGCACCTTGTGTCATTCTATAATGTCACATGCTACACTAGTCCTCTATTATCACGCATCCATGTTAACACTACAGAACTCCGTAATATCATGTGCACTTTGTTTGCCATAGGAGTGATACTATGGAGTTTAGAGTGTACTCTTCTCTTCTCAAATCCGGGCCCACTTGCTAACCTTCTCCTCCCGGTTACCAATTATAGTACTACATCAACATTATGAGTACTACGTCAACATTATGAGTAGTACATCAACATTATGGGTAGTACATCAACATTATGAGTACTACGTCAACATTATGCGTACTACATCAACATAATTATGGGTAGTACATCAACATTATGAGTACTACATCAACATTATGAGTACTATATCAACATAATTCTCTTCAGTGCCTGGGAAGTTTTTGGGCATAGTCGGTCAAGATCCTAGTCATTCTAAATCCAACCGGTTACATGTTGACATCTTCCGGTTTTGCTTTATTCATTATAGGGACGTTAAACCTCCCCCTACGAGCTTTTCAAGGGATTTTTTCCATTGTCATTTTTCACAGCTCCCTCAAGCTTCAACTGCAAAATCACGCCATCTTTAGATTGCTCGGACATTTTGTCATCATTATGTATATCATATCAAAGACATGTTAAGTGTTGACAAATATTGAAGGAAGTCTTGTATGTTTGTAGGTCATCTCTTCATCCAGTGGTGATGTGATGGGCAATTTCTTACGTTTCATAAATGGTTTAGATTTAGTTTAAATCAATTATGAGACAACAAATAGAAAACATTTTGAGGCGATTTTGGGAAACCCACTTCAAATTCCAACAACATTGCTTTACTAAATGCATGCACCTTCCATGTGCACACGTGAGTTGAGAAAACTACCTTGTGTGAGATAATGATATATGTTTGTACTATGTATTAATACGAATTAGCCATAAGACGTGGGAGAGGTGTGGCCATTGGTAGGCCTTTAATGCCAGTTACAAGACAATTTTGGTCTTGTAACTGTCTAGTGCGGCAAATCCCTTAAACAAGTAAATTAAGGTGTTGGCAATGAGAATAACAATAAGTATTGCACATATGACAAACCTAGATAGTATCCGGAATCTGGATTGATATGAACACCTAAATATATGTTATCAAAAGGGAGACATATGACAAACCTAGTATCCGGAATCTAGATTGATTTGAATACCTAAATATATGTTATCATAAGGGAGTTTGCATTGAACGTATAGATAACACGCGATGGTTTGCTAGTGGCGAGTATAATGCTATATGTTTGTACTATGCATTAGTGAGAATTACCTCCAACAATGTAAATGAAGGCATTTGGTAATGAGAGTATCGACGATAAGTGTTGCACATGTGACATACCTAGAATCCGGAATTTGGATTGATGTGAATACCTAAATATATATATATCATCATAAGGGAGTTTGCGTATAGAAGCTTGTAGCTTGAAGTAGAGGTTCCGTACCAACCATCGCCAGGCCAAGATAGGAGTTAAAACACTACATTCGTTAATCGGAGACTTTTGAAAGTCTCAAAATAAAATACGCCCATAGTTTGGGATGCCAATATTGTGAGCATACGGAACATTGGGAACTTTGGGAACATGACTGTTTACAAATTCGGACGTGAAAAAATTCACATTACTAAAAATAGTAAGTCTTTTAATGATAATCAAAACATGAACTATACGTGGAAAATAACAATCGAGTCCCAAAAACAAATGTTTTTATGTCATTATAAAGTTTAGGGTGCGCATCCCATATACAAGGGTCTTATGGAATTGGATGACACATCCCAAACGTATGTATAAATCTGAATGTAGCCGCAATAAAACCAAATCTACGAAGTGTTCCTATTTTCCACATTAATTCCAACCTACGTTATGTTTCTCCATCTCCATCTTCCGCTTCATATCTATTATCGGCATCATTTTTCGCAGCTGCAATACGTGCCAAGTTGTTTTTGGCAAAATCTATATGTTTTTGGGGGATGGTCATTGTTTCCGATTTGGAACCCTTGCGCGGCTTCCAAGCACAAAGGATGGTATCCGTGTTTATCCAAACCGGTTCGTACGCGGAGTTCACTGTCCACTTGAAACCCTTTTTGGTGTCTCAACCTAAATAGGTGCGGAGCACGTTCTGCTCTTTGGTGCTAGGACGACAATATTCCACTTCAATTTGACGAAAGTTGGGGCTAGTTCGAACAAAATTGGGTGAAGATAATGCTTTCATCAACCAAATTGGCTTGGGATGCTCCTCATCTCCTGCTCGTACAAAGACCATATAACCTTCGTGGCAATCAACACCCACACGAAACGATGGCGCCAGATGATTGCGCGCAGGGCCAACGTAATGCTCGTCCATTGCGAACTCTTCACGGACGTCTCCATTGTTGAAGAACATGGCATCGGACTCCACAACTGTCAAACGACTTTGTGGCCAAAATCCTTGTGTCAAAGTCATACGGGTGTCGACACCAACGGTCATCAAGGCTGAACGCATCAACGCGCCATACAAGGAGATCCATCCGGCGGGCTCTAGTCTTGTCTCATGCACAACAATTTGTATTACATGGTGGGAATACCATCGACACGCATTTGAACCGGAATTGTTGTGCTTTCGTATGCCCGATCAATCGGTGAGCTCCACTTCGAATATACGGTTCTATAAATGAACACTGTATTCGGTAATCAAAGATTTTTTGATGATTTTGAGACTATTCAAAGACATGGTTTTCAAATTTGGACCAATGATAATAACATTAAATCCCATACATATAGTTTTGGATGAAATTACTGCTTTTGTCAACCAGACTGATTTAGAACCCCATGAATGCTACGTGCATGGATCTGCAAATGACATTACACTCACATTCTAAAATAACACATTGCAGATCGGAGAGTAATCATTCTAGAAATGACAAATATTTGATTTCAATTTCAACCTTAGTACCATTAAGTTGATGTTTGCAATCAGAAAGCCCGACAACAAAAAAAAGCCCAAGTACAACCTATATAGAGTAACATTATAGAGTAACAGGTTGTACTTGTCTCCCAAGCCAAGGTTTACATATGAGCGCAAATCTAAGGTAGATGCCTACTGAATGGTGACTTTTTCCGACTAGCCCACTTCTTCTAGGATATGCACACACGAGAGTAGTACAAGATGGTTAACAGTTCCAAAGCAAGGTTAAAGCCACTTGCCTCATAATTTTCAGAGCTCATATGAAATTTTTATTCATTATCAAAGCGAAAAACACCATTTTAATTAAAATGAGACTTTTCAAAGTCTCATTTTGCCAATCACCTTAATAGCGTACATTAAGGTGAATAATTGCAGAGGATGTGAACGTGGTGGGGGAACACTTGTAGGGAACTTTTGGTACTTTATCATTTACCCACTATGTACCCCATTGGAACTTGGCTTATGGGAACAAAGTTCCCCTTGGATTTCGCCTTAAATTTCCTTTAAGGTCCCTCGAAACGTCACCTTAATTTTTTGTCTCAAAATGGCCAAATTGTCTCATTTTAATTAAAATGGTGTTGAAAGGTCTTGTGCTCATTAAGTAGTCATATAAGCTAGTCCATTCATGTTGATTTTTGAACTTAAAATAGTTATCATATTTTGGATACGTAGTCCAATCTCTTTTAAAACGTGTCTTTTTGATATCCGTTCTTGGAGTCACACTGAACCACATATCACTCAAATTCAGGTATTTAATCAAGATAAGTAACTAAAGTAGGCACATTTACTTTATGCCCAATATTAAAGGAGTTTCTCATTCACATGAACCTTTGGTTGGTGTTGTATTTTTGGTAGGCTCATATTCCAAGTCCTTCTTCAAGTCTTTAATGCTAATTTGCCAATGGGTACAGCCTGGACATTGTTGTTGGAGGGCGAGCCAACTCCATGCCCAAAAGCATCATATTCTCGACCTCTAACTTAAAGCGATCATGCGCTTCTCCTTCGTCACATCCCTAAAGGACCATTGCCAAATGTAGGCATCCTGGGACCACACGTACTAATACACCATTTATGGTATTTAGTGTCACATGCGTAATAGTGTCATTTACCTTATTTTGAGGCATATGTTAGGTTACACTAATGATCAACAATTTCACCATTATTGTCATTTCATGACACTTGGTGTTCAAGAGTGCTTACTAATATTTGTGCATAAGTATGACTTCAATAGTGATACGAGGTGCATGCCTATGTTACATAGTGGTCTACAAGTTGATTAAAAATGTACACAAATAACAATTGACATTAGTATGCTCTTGCATATTTAAATGTAAACACATGACACTTGTCATTAGTGTGCATAATGATATTTTCCCCTTGTATATGAAAAACGCAAAACTATCATCTCAAGTATCTCAATGTCTTATGTTAAATGTCATGATGTAAATATTTTTCCACTTAAAAAGTTACTTATGTTGACAAATAGTATCATGTTGACAATTAGTAGACATGACACTTTGAGATCTCTAGGCATCGAGTTTTAGGCCTTCACAAATAGTGTACGTGACACTAAATACCATGAACGGTGTAGTACAAGACAAACAAGCTCTTATGGGGCTTGTACCTCACGAGCACTATGTGTAGCATCATATAGAATGTCTTCTCAAAGTTCTAGTATATGCCCCCCCCTTCTTGATGAACTTGTTGCGAGTTTGCTTAGCCTTGTTGCTCATCCATCACCTGTGATGTGTGAGGTTCAAAGAATGTAAATGGGAATAAGTTAATTAAATTGAAATTGATAAAAATCCATGTAAGAAACTATGAAATAGTGCTATATATGTGGAACTTGACCTAACTCCCAGTTTTAAGAGCTAATGCATAGAGGGTGCTATTGTTTTAGCTTTTAATAAGTAATTATTTAGCTATAGGGCAAATTTTATATTGGTTGAGGCACAATCAAATTCTATGCAGGAATCATAATTTGGCATAAAATTACAAGATGATCCAGGAAACACGTTCACTACAGTAGAGACAAGATGAGGCGAGGACTTAACAAAAGATATATTATGATCTCCATATGAATCATAGAGGGGTGGTTAATTTAGGCTCTTTCTCTCTCTCTCTCTCTCTCTCTCTCTTTATATATATATATATATAGTTACTTTGGACTCTACATCCACTACATAGTGGTGGGTTTTCAACATCATTGGCCTTGATAAATGCACTAAGTTGAATCCTGGCTAGAGTAAATATTACCTATAGAATATCATTGATACTAAGGGTGTTGATACCATAGAGGGCTCTCTATTTCATCTTTACATGTGTTGGAATGTAGTTCCACATGGGATATGAGTGGGTCGTGACGAATGTGAGTATGACATGTGACAAATTTTGAGGGAAAAATAATTATTTTGTCTCGGAGTAGAGAGCTCTACGGTACTAATCAATGCTTTTGCATTTCTATAAATATGACAAAAATCTACTGACATGTCCTACACATAGGTATTCTAGTCTCCTACTTTTCAGTTACATCTTATGACATCACCAAAACAGACTGGTTACTGGTGACAACTCTTCACAGTCTTCAGTTTTACTTGTACACGTAGATTGTACACCGCGTAGCTCAAGATGATTGTTGCCATGTATACATTTCAAGTGTAACCTAAGGTAAAAATGATGACTGGGATCATATGTGGACCTTTGTAACCATGTAGTTGTGTGATGTGTGAATGCCACCTGGCTTCTATGGTGCTTGAGTATGTGATGTGTCCACTTCATACTGGACGAAAGCCTGACACTATTTCATTGCTGATTGGATAAATTGTGCCTATTCTCTATAAAATATTATAGGCTGCCCAATTTCTCATGTACACCATTTGTTTCATATGTTTCTATAAATGTAGGTACATTTTCTAGGTTTAGGGCACTTTGTAATATCTGCACACCTTTTCAATATTCACACGCATTGCCTATGAAACTTCCATGTGAGTGTCATCATTTCCATCATGCTCTAACAGTTCCATTCAATAATATACAGCATTGTTGTCGTCATCAGAAACTACATAGCTTATTTATTCACTCGTTGTTTACATGTTAAAATAGTGTCAAACTCTTTCCTCTTCCTGTATTTTTTGGGAATGTCCATAATATTATGTTGTTCCCAAGGCAGTCCAACATCATTCTGAGCTATAGTGTCTAATACAACAATTCATCGCCACAATTTAGATTTTGACACGTAGTGTGACTTGTGAAGAATAAAACCACAAGTCAATTGACACTTTACAAATTGAAATGACACGTACTACTAGGCATATGACATTGAGGTGACATTTTAGAAGAAAATATAGATGTCAATTGACATTCATTTTTTGTTTTTGAAAACGTCACGTGATACTTTGGATTTGAAGTTGAACGTCGAATGAAATTTGTCAAACATACACACTGAGGGTGAGCATCTAAATTTCAACACTTAGGCTTAGATAGGTTGAGGATGGCCACCACGAACCCCAAATCGAGGGCCTCGTGACCAATGGCCCCTCACACTTCTCACATGGGCTGGTTATGTCAGGGGTATCATGGTGTGAACCCCCAGAGTGGTCCACCACTCCGCGGGGTCATTTTTAGTTAAGATTTTAGCATTAAAAGTTAGAATTGATAGGGAATTGAAGAAAAAATAGTTCATTTAACATTTAGCCCGAAAAAGGAAAGATAAATTACCGAGGATTTCGGGCCTTCACCGTGAAGGTAAAAAAATCTAGTTTAGGTAGAATTAGTTAAAAAGAAAACTAAGTAGTGATAGAAATTAGGTAAATTAGAAAAATGGTTAGCTAAGAAAGAAACCTAGCTTAGCTGGAAAAATGTTAGCTAGTAAAAGCAACTAGCTAAGATGATTAAATTAATAGAGGTTAGCTAAGCGAATGTTAGTTTATTAATTAGTATGGGTCACGCAAGACAAGTAGAGGTGCTCGGTATGAGAAACAACTTGGCGTGAAGATTTTTTTTGAGGAAAAAATAGCAAGGGGCCACTTGTCCTCTTGCTTTCTTGCCCCTTGCCAACTTGATGGCGGTAATTTAGGACAAAATTAAAGGATTTCCGGTGGAGCCACCTCGGCGAAAGAATGGCAACCTCAACCGAAAAAACCCTAAGCCAAAATTTTGGGAGGGGTTTGGAAGAATGGACCGGTGGTGGAGGGGTCCAATTTTTTTTTGAAAGGGTTTAAAAACCTCCTCCTCTCACCTTGCTCTCTCTCTCATTTTTTTAGAATTTAGGCGGAGCCCTGTATCAATGTAGTTAGAAAGGAACACTCTCTCTTGTTGTTGATTAGTGGGCAAAGCCCTACACCTCTACAGTTAGGAAGAAAAAAACCTTCTCTCTTGATAGTTAGGTGAAGCCCAACCTCAAGATAGTTATGAAAAATTTATCTTTTGTATTACTCTAGTAGTAAGGTTTGAAGAAAGAAAAAACCCTCCCTATCTTCTCCTGGTTAGAATGTGTGTTATGAACACATAAACAATTTCGTTCTTTCTCAAAGGTAGATTAGAATGTAAGTCACAATTTAACGCATTGTAGACCTTGGCCGCTGATGCCATGAATGCTTAGCTTACCATCTAGGAACCAAAATTTAATATTTTTTGTTCTTGTAGAGATTCTCTATAGCTATCCATAACTAGTTTCCAATTGTGATTTGGTTAAGATAGTAATTAATTATGATTTTTGTAAAATCGGAGCTTCTGTCTAGCTCTATGGCCGTTTGCAATGTATGATTTGAATGAGTAGTGAATTAGATGTGGATTTTCAAAGTCAGCTACAAAGAAGTCAAATTTCACTCTAGGATAAGATCAACATTGTAGATTGGTCCATAGTACCAAAGAACCCAAGTCAAACATTTTATGAAAATCTTCAAAAATTGCAGAGCTCACTAAATGGATTCAAGTTTATGACCGCGCATCCGTAACCTTTGAGGGGTATTGGGATATGACAGAAGGAAGTTACGGCCGCGCGTCCGTAACATTTGAGGGGCACTAGCGTAGAACATAATTTTGTTATTGTTGTTGTTTTGTTTTATTTTGGTCTGCACAATATATGTGCAAAGTTTACGGCCGCGTGTCCGTAACCTTCTAGGCGGATTGACGTAGGTCAAAAGAATTTTTTCCCTGCACAATATATGTGTAAAGTTTATGACCGTGCATCCATAATCTTTTAGTGGAATCCGCGTAGGGTATAATGAACTTTTCTGTACACATTATATGGACAAAGTTTACGAACGCACGTCCGTAACCTTTCAGGGGTATTCGCGTAGGGCATAATGAATTTTTCTGCACACATTATATGGATAAAGTTTACGGACGCACGTCCGTAACCTTTCAGGGGTATTCACATAGGGCATAATGAACTTTTTTGTACACATTATATGGACAAAGTTTACGGACTCACGTCCGTAAACTTTTAGGAATATATGCGTAGGGCAAAATAAATATTCTGTACAATATGTGGGCAAGTTTACAGACGAGCGTCCGTAGACTACACTATGCGTCCTTCAACTGTCAAACTAAATTATTGTCCATCTTACAAGGGATGCTATAAGTCACACTCGGTGGTTGTATACCCGAGCCATTTCAATTCATAAGTTAGGATTGCCTTGGTTGCAAGGCTGGTGCGTCTACGCTTAAACTAGGTTGTGTGTCTAGGTTAGAACTAAGGCCCAACTTCCGGAGGTACTACAATGCAAGTTTAATTCCCCTCCAAAATCTAAGTACTCCACTTATACACCCACCATCCGGGTTCGGCTTGGATACCTGCAAGTGCAGGCCACCCGCACCGAAGGGCTTGTGTGACAATTTTAGGCTCCCTCGGAGGGGGGTGGCCAAAAGTGCCACACATGGGCAACATGGCTATGTTGTGTACTGCACTGCATTTATTTTTGACAAAGATTTTGCAAGTCTTCCACATTTGGCACGCAAAGACTTGCACATAAAATGCATTTCAATTAACATGCATAATTTGGAATTTGACATGTAGTGTGACTTGTGAAGAAAAAACACACATCAACTGACACATTATAAATTCAAATGACACGTATTACTAGGCATGTGACATTGAGGTGCCATTTTAGAAGAAAATGTTGATGTCAGTTGACATTTGTTTTATTTTTTTGAAAAGCCGCATGACACTTTGCATTTGTCAAACATACACACTGGTATCTCATACCCTTCACTTGTCCATTTGTAATCGTTCAACCGACAAGCATTCATTTTATTGAATAACAATATGTACAGGTGAAATTGAAAAAGTTAAGTTTGTACGGGCTCTTTCATCTGTTAATGAACCCTTCTCGTTGGAATCTCAACATGAAATGTCTGCACGAAATCTTGTATAAAGATAGACTTAGTGATACATACATCTGTACAGATAGTGGTTCGTTTGTATAGAAAAGTGATGGCTGGGGATTCGTGGCACTCACTAAGGAAGGGCTTGTGTGGCATTTTTAGGGGCTCTTTGTACGGGCCAATGGTCGGGGAAAACTGACGGCTAGTTCATTATCAACCGATGGATTTCGCCTCATGGCCGGTCCAAATTTCCAACCATCGGATGCCAATCTGACAATAAATTCAATCCTCCGACAATTAGCCAATGGACTAGAAAATTTCCCGGAAATGTAGCCGATTCTTCTTGTGAGTTACCGGATTTCAGCCGGAAGAAGTATTCAAATATTGGCCGATACCCGGGAAATGGTAACCGATACCCTCCCGGTCGTGAGCATGGATATCTAAGTGGTCAGGGCTTCGAACGGCAAGTCGAGGGATGCATGCTAGGTGCCCATGTCAGGGTTTCGTACGGCAAGTCAGCAACCTGCGGCGCCTCCATCCTCCGCGGCTCCGCATTCACTCTCGTGCACCACTCGCTTTGTCATCTGCACACTGCTCCGCCTCTGCCTCCATCCTTCGCCAACCTGCTTGTTGCTCGCATCCAATTTGGTCACATTTTGCTCGAAGAGCAGATTTCCTGCGCAAACTTCTGCGAATCTGCTCTCAAAACTTCATCGGAGCAACAGATATGGTAATTCATGTCTCCCTGATTGCCTCAAATGCCTGAAATTCATAACCAACTTTGTTAAGCCTGAAGCAATCCAGAGCGCTATTTGTCTGGGGCATCAAATGATGCACTTGAGGAAGTACCCTAAACCTTAAACTTTTTGAATTATGCATCCTTTTTATGACCAAATCCAATTGCTTCTATGAAGAATTGGGGGATCCTTGGCCTTCAACCGGTGAAGGCATTGCTAGGTTCAATTCCTGCCAAGGATATTAACTCTTCAAATTTAAAATTTTGAACATGCCTTTCTTTTCACTTATTCAAGATTTTGTACTAAGAAATGATTTCTAATAACTTTTCATACATTTTTTAAACAATTAGTGCCGATATGAATTCCATTTAATCGGATATTTGCCAATGAAAATATGAAAATGTAGGCAATTGGCCGATTGATTTTACAAAAGACCAGCTCTTGCCGATGTAAATTGGAAAAAATCCGACCCTTTGTATCAACTACCAGCTATTAGTATGGAATGCAATATGCACGGTTGCATGGCTTTGGCGGCTGCTACAATCGCTGTCGCAGCCTCGCGCTCGCGGCTGCACCATCGCGCTCGCGGCTGCACCATCGCGCTCGCTGCTGCAGCTTGGCGCCTGCGGTTGGTGACTAGGCCCGTACTCGTTTAGGGTGGCTACCAGAGCAACAGGTTGTACTTGGGCGTCGTTGACATCGCCCGGGCAACCAAGCCTGCCCGAGGAAAATATGGCAGGAGGTCCCTTAGCCGCGCCATAGACACAGCCGCCATATTGATTGCCCCCTCCCGAAAGAGACGGGGAGGAACTCATGATGTGAGTGCCATTTTAAATCGCATCGCACACATAAACTCATGATGCGTATGTTTCACAAATATCATACGACGTTGAACTTCAAATCCAAAGTGTCGCATGGTTTTTTTAAATACAAAAACGAATGCCAATTGACATGTACATTTTATTCTAAAATGTCACCACAATTTGGGGTTACACAATATATTAGAGGAATTAATATTTGAAATTATCAAAATACAATCTTGATTTGCATACAATAAATAAAATATCAATCGAGTGTAAGTATCCTTCGGTCTCGCATGTTTCTCCATATGTTGGAGATGGTAGTCCAATCCATTGCATCCACTCCAAGCCCACAAATAGAGACCCGCATAGCACACCTATGGTCTTCAAGTTCAACCTATAGCGCAAGTGGCTTTTGATTGCACTATGATTGGAATACCCTCTCTCACATATTTGATGTACTTAATGTAGAAAACAATTCTACAACACTAAGATGATAACGGAGCAATTTTATTCAGTGCTTGGAGTGACAATATCATCGCAAGGATGGTGCATAAGAACCAAATCCCCAAGCATGTGAACCCTAAAAACGCAAAAAGTAAACAATGAGCTCTTGTGGAGGAATTTGGTGGAATTTGTTGTGCTAGTTGTAATGCTAGCAATCCCTCACCTTCCATGGAGGTTCACATCATTTTGTAGTTTTGTTGGGAGATGCATGCATCTCCTCTTTGTTTGCCATTTTGCTTGGGTAATCTTAAACCTTCAAATTGATTTATAGAGTTAACATACACATGATTTCCTCATCAAACACATGATATGAATACATTTACACGATTCAGATCCCCTCAAAGATAAGCTCTCATGGAAACCTAATACCCTAAAGAACTGATTTAGGGTGGCGGAATAATGTTGGTGCGCTATGCTAATTAGAGTGGTTTACATGACTTGTGTCAGGGTTTAGGGTTTAGGGTTTAGGTTAGGGTTAGTAGGGTGGTCTTGGATATGAGAAAACGGGAGCAGCTAGTTGGTGCATACTGGATGAGGTGTCTTTGTGTGAGATTGGGATGATTTGAGATGTACTTGGTTGCATAGTGCGAAAATCTCCCTAAAATTGAGTTTAATGTACAATCTTCAATTCACAATGCCCGAATTGAAGCTATATTGGGAGCAATATTGTTGTTGGGTGCGTGAGTTCAATACCATCTAGGTTCACAAATCCCTAAAGTTCGTCACGTACTCTAGGCTAGTGGTACATAATCCATACTCAACAATACCACCGCCTACAGCGATGATGGATATTTTTGGTAAGGCCAATTTCGAAGACACTTGATTTAAATTTAAAAATGGGAGGAGATCTAGAGTGCTTTGCTTGAATAAAGGAGTGAGGATCGAGGGTGACGATCGTCTCCCACCGGAGATTACGTGGGCTGAAAAGACACCAAAGACGTCGGATAGGCAAAAAGCTCGTATCCAAGTAAGTGCGGAGGCATGCGTTTTAAAGAGCACGCATCCAGGTTTCATCAAGTTTTGGTTAATCAACAGTGTGTCCAATGCGGGCTATACACTATGGTGGAACGGGGGCACTCTACGAGAGATGTTCATCCGGGATAGAGCCCACCACCCAAATGCCAACATTTTGACAATGGACGCAACCGAATGGCAACTCTATGACCAAGTCCAAAAGTTCCGGGCGAAGAGGGTAAAGTTGGCTTGGGCATTGTTATGGATCATGGAGGCTTTGCACGCTGCAAATGTGCAACACAACGATCTATCCATTGACAACATTATGTTGCATTGGGAATCGGACGGGAGCCTCAAGATTGGGGTGTGCGATTGGGGATGTGCAACGCATTCGGGTGAGGATGTCCTATCGCTATGGCATGCGGAAACCGTAGAAGCGAAGGAAAAATTGAGGAAAGAGAAGTTTTGGGTGGCGCCGGAACTGTTTTACATCCAAAACAGGAGACACCAGGATCCCGATGTATATTACACCGCGGAGGCTGAGTGTTATGCGGTCGGCATGATTGCTCGACAACTTTGCAACGATGGTGATGACCGAATTCTCTTTGCCAATGAAGGAAGGAAAATTTGGGATGTCACTTTGAGTGCATTGACATGCGAGAACGTGTCCAACCGCATTTCATTGACCATCGCCAAACTACGGATGCAGATGCCGTTTGTGGGGTGGGATGAGCCCATAGACTGATGGAGAACTGAGGTTAAGGATAGTGTTTAGTCTGTTTAGTTCTTTAGGCAACATCGTAGGGGTTAAGGTAGTATGCGTGTATCATTGATATGGACAACCTTGTATATTTTTTATATCTTTACGATATACTTGTTTTAATACAACGCGGTTTTTTTTTCTTCTACATATCATTGTTGGCTTTAATCACATTTATCCTAAACTACTTCCATCCATCCATATTCCACTATACCCAAACCATTAAAATTTAACCCAACAAACATATGATGTTGACTGCATTTGTCTGTTAATAGTATCAGTCGACGGCAATGGTCGACTGCTACAACTGCAGTCGACTATCTTCGTCGACGGCAACATAGCAGTCGACTACCAACCATGGTCGACTGCCAATGTAGCAGTCGACTACCATGGTCGACTGCTATGTTGGCCGTCGACGAAGATAGTCGACTGCTACATTGGCAGTCGACTACCATGGTCGACTGCTATACATTGGCAGTCGACTACCATGGTCGACTGCTATACAGGCAGTCGACGGTGGTAGTCGACTGCTACATTGGCAGTCGACCAAGGTAATCGACTGCCTATATGGCAGTCGACCATGGTAATCGACTGCCTATATAGCAGTCGACGGTGGTAGTCGACTACTACATTGGCAGTCGACTACCATGGTCGACTGCTACATTTGCAGTCGACCATTGTAGTCGACTGCTAACTTAGCAGTCGACCATTGTTGTCGACTGCCTATATAGCAGTCGACCACTTAGTCGACTGCTACATTAGCAGTCGACAACAATGGTCGACTGCTAAGTTAGCAGTCGATTAAGTGGTCGACTGCCTATATAGCAGTCGACCATGGTAGACGACTGCCTGTATTGATGTCGAAATAATTACTTATCTGGAAAAAAAATCCTATTAGTAATTTTTTTTACTACAGTAACGTCCGTTTGGCGTCACACCCTGGACGTGACGCGACGTGACGCGTTTAGGCCGCGTCACGTCCATTTGTACATCCCTGGTTATGTATACGTGTTATGTATACGCAAACTCCCTTATGATGATATATATTTAGGTATTCATATCAATCCAAATTCCGGATTCTAGGTATGTCACATGTGCAACCCTTATCGTCGATACTCTCATTACCAAATGCCTTCATTTACATTGTTGGAGGTAATTCTCACTAATGCATAGTACAAACATATAGCATTATACTCACCACTAACAAACCATCGCGTGTTATCTATACGTTCAATGCAAACTCCCTTATGATAACATATATTTAGGTATTCAAATCAATCTAGATTCCGGATACTAGGTTTGTCATATGTCTCCCTTTTGATAACATATATTTAGGTGTTCATATCAATCCAGATTCCGGATACTAGGTTTGTCATATGTGCAATACTTATTGTTATTCTCATTGCCAACACCTTAATTTACTTGTTTAAGGGATTTGCCGCACTAGACAGTTACAAGACCAAAATTGTCTTGTAACTGGCATTAAAGGCCTACCAATGGCCACACCTCTCCCACCTCTTATGGCTAATTTGTATTAATACATAGTACAAACCTATATCATTATCTCACACAAGGTAGTTTTCTCAGCTCACGTGTGCACATGGAAGGTGCATCCATTTAGTAAAGCAATGTTGTTGGAATTTGAAGTGGGCTTCCCAAAATCGCCTCAAAATGTTTTCTATTTGTTGTCTCATAATTGATTTAAACCAAATCTAAACCATTTATGAAACGTAAGAAATTGCCCATCACATCACCACTGGATGAAGAGATGACCTACAAACATACAAGACTTCCTTCAATATTTGTCAACACTTAACATGTCTTTGATATGATATACATAATGATGACAAAATGTATGAGCAATCTAAAGATGGCATGATTTTGCAGTTGAAGCTTGAGGGAGCTGTGAAAAATGACAATGGAAAAACTCCCTTGAAAAGCTCGTAGGGGGAGGTTTAACGTCCCTATAATGAATAAAGCAAAACCGGAAGATGTCAACATGTAACCGGTTGGATTTAGAATGACTAGGATCTTGACCGACTATGCCCAAAACTTCCCAGGCACTAAAGAGAATTATGTTGATATAGTACTCATAATGTTGATGTACTACCCATAATTATGTTGATGTAGTACGCATAATGTTGATGTACTACCCATAATGTTGATGTACTACCCATAATGTTGATGTACTACTCATAATGTTGACGTAGTACTCATAATGTTGATGTAGTACTATAATTGGTAACCGGGAGGAGAAGGTTAGTAAGCGGGCCCAGATTTGAGAAGAGAAGAGTACACTCTAAACTCCATAGTATCATTCCTATGGCAAACAAAGTGCAAGTGATATTACGGAGTTTTGTAGTGTTAACATGGATGCGTGATAATAGAGGACTAGTGTAGCATGTGACATTATAGAATGACACAAAGTGCAACATTGTATTATTGAAATTAATGATTTCATACATGGGACATGGATAATCTCCTAAAGTTGCACACATCTGCAAAGCTTATGTACGATTGGGGAGTCCAAGAAGTCGAGAAACACTTTGTGCAAGACCCCAACATGAAGCAAATAAGGAAGATTATGAGGAGGGTGGTGGGGAGAATGATATAGTTATGGATCTACAAAACTTCAGAGATGATGAAAATTGGTTAGGTTCTCTGGTGGGCGGGCAACTAGATGATCTTGATTTTGAGTTATGTGAAGCTATGGAAGCTTGGATGTAGGAGGGAGGCATTTGGGCAACCATGGCATTCAATCTGGGCTTTATGAAGATGATGAAGAAGAATCGAACTTGTTGATTTTTGGATGACAATAGTTGTGTGGACTCTTGGTGTGTATATGTCCACATAAGTGAACATTTTTGAGAAGTTGAATTTATTTATTTATTATTATTATGTTTGTTTTTCTTCAAGCAAAACACTTTGTAGAGTTCAATCTAATAGAAAACTACATTTGTTTAGATGTTGAAATGGAACTTGCTAGCATGGCTAATTTATGTCATTTGTAGACCATAATGAAGTGATGGTACTGAAATCTGTGCAAAAATTAAACACTGAAGACAAGAAGCTTAGGGTGTAGTAGTTCCAATTTAAGAGAGAAGGGAAGGACTTTACATCGATCTAATCCATTTATAGGAATTTATGAAATATTCCTCAATTTAGAAAAGAAAACTTGAAAGATGTCAACATGTAACCGGTTGGTATTGAAAACACCCGGATCTTGTGATTGATAATGCCCAAAATCCTCTCTAGACACTGACAACCCTATATGCAAAATCCTCTCTAGACACTGACAACCCTATATGCAAAATCCTCTCTAGACACTGACAACCCTATATGCAAAATCCTCTCTAGACACTGACAACCCTATATGCAAAATCATCAAAACTTGGACTCATAGATCCCCCTATAATGAGCCTATAATCTAGCACCACACCCCTCGGGCAAAAAAGATCCACTCTTTTCATAGATTGACCCACAATTATGAAGGACATACATTATGCACATTTGAGCTCACTAGAAATTCATCTCAGGAAACATACATGAAAAGAACATTAGTATAAGGGACGTCATCCAAATGCAGACATGAATGCAACTCACCTCGTTTGCCCTTTCAAATTCAAAGAGATGGTGTTGCAAAGGTCAACAAATTCTTCCCTATTGATATGGAGACAACCAACACATCAAATTCCCGACATTGACAAAACCCCAAACATTTGATGAAGAATTTCACTATTTGCTAAGAAATTATTTACAATAAACAAAAATCGGTGTACAAAATGAACCTTGAAGTCATAACACCAATGTAGAGCTTAATGCAAAGAATTAATACATAACATAATGTAGAGTTTAATGCAGGGGATTAATACAGTACATAATATAGAGTTTAATGCAGAATACTAACACAGAGCCTAATGCTGAGGATTACTGCAGAACATAATGCAGAAGACTAATACATGGTCTAATGCAAAAAATTAATGTAGGAGATTAATATAAAATACTAATGCAGAGGACTGATGCAGAACATTAATACAGAGCCTTATACAGAAGGCTAATGCAGAAACTAACGCGAGCCTAATGCAAAAGTTTCTTCATACTAACTAATTGACCTAAATCTAATTTCTAACCAATAATTTCTTTTCTACTTAGACTACGAACCTTAATCCAACCGCGAGCAGTTTGGTTAATTTCCGAGGGTAGATAATAAAATGTTTCTAAAAGATAATATGATTGAGAAGGTTCTACGCACACGCGCGTAGTAACTTCTTCTCGATATCCACCTATAAATTATTTTTGCTTTAACACTAGCTCAATTTGGGATAGCACCAGTCAATGTAACCACCCGGATTCGAACCCGGGTTGGTCCAGACCTAATACCAGTCTCTTAGACAATTCACATCTACAGGCGGATGTCTCAAAATCTAATAGCAACCTATATATTGACTATTCCTACTAACTAACTACCTTGTTTTTATAGACATTGAGCCTTAATTCAAACCGTGAGTGGTTTGAATGACTCACACAATTTCAAATCCTTAAAGTTTGGCATGCTCTTTCTGGTATCAACCTTACCCGTACTAAAGTCATTGAGCTTGAAGAAATTGGGTTCTGCCTACAATCCAGTGTGCCTATTTTTCCTCGACGACTTCTCTCCTTATCTAGGATATTTCAACATATTTTGTGGACTCATCATTGACCAACACATGCCAAAAGAATCCCTTCTCTTTGGAATGGCATACAAGTTCGTCGAAGTTATAAGGCATCCACCAAAAATCACTGCAATCAGTGGGAGAATGCAAGGAATGTAACTGGAATTATTACCGGGGTGAACCTCCTTCCTTACCTTGGATTTGGTGTTATTATCATACTTTCGTCCAAGACTGCTTCTAACGAGAAAGTTTATAACACCACACTTTGTAATTTTTCATCTTGTTCTTGTCTCCATTATGGAAGCATGAACGGCACATCCATTGGAAAACGTGGCATGTACATAAACTGCAAACACTTCTATTACATCTTTTGTTACTTATGCAAATTGGATTTGAAGATAGACACGTTCATCCACGTTCCTACCCTTAAAATTGCCTTTAAATTATTTGTGCTATGATTTGGTCAACCCACTTTGGGATGGCCTCCCTGAACATGATATAAATTTTAAAACATGCAATAGTATCACCTTGCGAGGTTTATTTAATCTAGAATCCACGGTCATGGGTCATGTGGTAATAAATATTTTAAATATAATATAACATTTTTAAATTAAAAAATGTCGATCTTTGATTTGTTAACCAAATTTTTTAGAAATTACATCAGTTTGAAAATTTTGAGGTTGTGGGCTCACACAATCCCTGCTCACCGCTCTTAGGCTCACGCTCGCATGCTCACATCCTAGCGTCGTTGCACTGAATCTAGGAAGCGTATATTAAATATTTGTTATGGCCCAATTGTGTTTTTGATACCAGTGATGGTAAGATTCAATAATTGGGATTCATTTATACTCACATAGACTAAAGATATTATATATATTATGTGGTAATCCAGAGTGGAAAGCCTTCGACTAAATCAAGCTGTACATTGAAGCTGGGTTCCATGTTATCGCAAGAGATTGACGCTGTGATATTGTACAGGAAATTAGAGACTACCTACATCCTTTCATCTGAGTATCTAGCAACAATTGTGAGTGGCATTTTACAAACATAAGACGATCTTGAATTGATCAAACGTCTATGTTTCTCTTGAGAGGTGAGCACTCCATGAGGCATCAGATTCAAATCATTCTAAGTTTAGAGCCCGGCCCCATTTTGGTGGGGTTAGGCTATTCAGAGAAGATTTCAATCCCAAGAAGAGCAGCATGTGAGCAGCATAAGAATACAAACTGATCATTTATTGACATATTCACGGAATTCACATATTGAAGCGTTTCTCAGTCACGCTAACCCCCGGCCGGCTGGTTACACATCTATGATGAGGGGCTCATCAATGCAAGTCCTTCTCCAGGTCTTCAAAGGCCTTCCCGTCGGGTACAGCCTCAACCATGTTGTTGGAGTGACGAGCCAACTCCTTCCCCAAAAGGTTTACACCCTCCACCTCCAACGCCGCCATGCGCTTCTTCTTATGTTCGCCGGTCAACGCCCACTGCCAGATGGAGGTGTCCCGGCACCACACGTACGCGTAGTACAAGTCGAACGTCTGCAGCTTTGGCCTGTACCTCACCAGCACGATCATCATGTAGAAGATCGTCTCGTAGTTGTCGATGCTCTCCTTGTTGAATTTGTCGTGCGTCTGCTCAGCCGAGCCGCTCATCTCATCCAGCACCTGCACCAGCATGCGAGGGTCCGTATGAACGGGACTTAATTTCCACGAAAAATCCACAAGAAACTAAACATTGTAGATTCCTGACTCTCTGACTATTGCTTGAATGGTTCTTCTTTGTAAATGGGACCAAGTTCAAACGTTTCACCTTCTTGTCGGACGCTTCCAACACCTTGATGTCCGTCGGGGTGAATTTGAAAACGGCCGCCATATCGTCATCGTCTTGCGGAGTTTCGGCCTTTCGAATGAGGGGTGAAATGGAATTTGCGATCTCCTCGCCCACCGTCGTCATGCCCTTCACGTCCTTGAGCACCTTGTTCAAGCCCGACACAAGCTTCATGAATTGAGTGGCAGTGTGGTTGGTCGCCGCATCGGTCTTCACCTCCCGGCTGTAGGAAGCCAAAAAATCGTCGTTCTTAAACCTTGCAGCCAAATCCAGCAAGGTCTGGGGGGGAACGGAGATGGTAAGAGTTGCACCTGCCATGTTTTGCGATCTACTTACCAACAATGGCAGTACAGGCAACGATGACAATCGTCAGTCCACGTCCGGGCGCAGGTCACAAATATAAGAGCCCAGGACATAGTGGTAGATGCAACAAACTAGCTAGCAAACCCCATGGCCGGCCATCTAGGATCTATGTAAATGGTACTACTGATGAAAGTCGCACATCTTTAAAATATCCTAAGATTTAGGACAGAGGTGATGAACTTTAGGACCCCTCTTGTATGAGAAGTGTTGATGATCACATAAAGTCAGAAAGTAACAGTCACATAATCATTCCTATTCTATCTCTTCATTTGGACCAATAAAAAGACGGTAATTTATAGAAAAGGATCGATCCATATGAAAAACGTAGTTTTTCATCCCTACAAGTAATGCAAGCCAAGCCCAATGCTTTAAAGATGACTTGATCGACCTGCTAATGATCAGATCCTGGCCCTTGGGCATGAACTAGTGAACCCAGGAACCCATACATTAAAAACAGTACTACCTAGTGGAACCAACAACAGATCAGTTGCACAACCCATTCAGCTGCCTACAAATTCATGGCAACATCTGCACATATAGGTTGTAGTTCAAGCAGGCCCTGCAAATTCATCGCACGAAGCAGCAATATCATAGTCATCGAAAGTATAATAATTTGCAGAGTGCGGAACTTACTCGCTCCCTTTAAATTTGAAGCCTATAACAAAGTTACATGTGCAATGCAAGCCCAAAATGACCACTCAGTGGCACATCTAGTTCAAGAACATGCAAAGTAATAGCACGAATTAGCAGAAAATTTGGGAGTTGACACCGAAAGAAGTATTGGCAGTGCTGCAACACTGACCTTACTTGCTGTGAAGAAGCCTGCAAGGTATGCAATGCAATGGAAGCCCGATGCCAGTTGGTTGATGGGAATGATGGTCAGGAAGCCGTTGATGAAGTGTGAAGAATTGGTGCTCTCCACTTGCCTTATATACTATTCTAGAGCTCTAGGAATACTATTAGGGGAGAATCTGGAATTGAAGTTTGAAGATGCTTTTGATTTATCATGCCTGAATACCTGACTCAGGCCGCGTGAAACTCGTGACGGCATTGGCCAATGTGTGAGTGACACATGGCAGCGCACGAACCAAGAAAATGCGCCCACTTCGAGGGGAGGCAGGGCCCCTTGGACGCGAAACACCGCCACGTAAAAGAACCACAACCAACCCAACCAAGGACAACCCCCGGACACCGCCTCATTAACCAAGTAGATCTTGTATTGGTCATTGTGATTGATCAAAATTGGCGCTTTTCTTAAATCATACTTACATCCTTCTTACACCATCATTGTAATTGGCCAAAGTGGTGTCATTTTGTACTTCATGCAAGCAAGCCAAGGACCACCCCAACCCCACCGACCAAGGACAACCCCACCGACCAAGGACAACCCCCCGGACCAAGGAAGCCAAGGACCACCCCCACCCCACCGACCAAGGACAACCCCCCGGACCAAGCAAGCCAAGGACCACCCCCACCCCATCAACCAAGGACAACCCCCACGGAGGCCTCTTTGGGAACAGTCAGGTTGATAAAGGTGAGTTTCCATGTAGGCCGCTCGCCCACCAGATTCTAGTGTGGATAAGTCTAACGCGCCCAAACGTAGAGGGAATTTGTTGGGTTAGGGTTCGCATGTGCCAACTAGTTTACATTCTAAACTCCGTAATATCAACTTTTGTAATGTCACTCACTCTCTAATATCCCGAAACCCTAGGGAGCGGATGTTCTTAGTTCAAATCTCACTCCTTATTGTCACATTTATCTCCCTTATATCACGGGTTTTGCCATTAATGCAAACCACCATAGAGGTCAACCCACATCCTCGTATTGTGCCATGTGTCAATATGTGGAGTGTCTTCTTATTCTTATTCTCATTCTTCTTCTTATGCCACTTGTTGAATTGTTGGTGCATGGATATGTCACATTGCTCAGGAAGGCCAAGTGGGAGGTTGACATGTGAAGATGGATCATGTGTTATGATACCGTAGATTTCCCATGGTATCATTTGTTCTAAACCCTAAACCCTAATACTAAACCATGTCTTCTCCCTCTCACATGTGTTGCACATCTCTTGGCAATTCAATCCACCAATGCGGGAAGCTCTTTAAGGAGTTGAATATGTACATGTGCGTGCACTACTCATTGTGAAGGTCACCGCTTACTAATCTCAAATGCAAGCCCCGTTAATTATGCTTTCCACATATCCTTAGAAGCTGAGTTGTTTTGAATATGAGATCGAGCATCATGGAATTGGTGTTGTTGTAGGACACTTCCATCAATTGTTGATGAAGATATAGCAACAATATTTTATGCGTTGGACGACAATGGTGACTTCAAGGTTCATTTTGTACACCGATTTTTGTTTATTGTAAATAATTTCTTAGCAAATAGTGAAATTCTTCATCAAATGTTTGGGGTTTCGTCAATGTCGGGAATTTGATGTGTTGGTTGTCTCCATATCAATAGGGAAGAATTTGTTGACCTTTGCAACACCATCTCTTTGAATTTGAAAGGGCAAACGAGGTGAGTTGCATTCATGTCTGCATTTGGATGACGTCCCTTATACTAATGTATTTTTTTCATGTATGTTTCTTGAGATGAATTTCTAGTGAGCTCAAATGTGCATAATGTATGTCCTTCATAATTGTGGGTCAATCTATGAAAAGAGTGGATCTTTTTTGCCCAAGGGGTTGATGTGGTGCTAGATTATAGGCTCATTATAGGGGGATCTATGAGTCCAAGTTTTGATGATTTTGCATATAGGGTTGTCAATGTCTAGAGAGGATTTTGGGCATTATCAATCAAGATCCGGGTGTTTTCAATACCAACCGGTTACATGTTGACATCTTTCAAGTTTTCTTTTCTAAATTGAGGAATATTTCATAAATTCCTATAAATGGATTAGATCGATGTAAAGTCCTTCCCTTCTCTCTTAAATTGGAACTACTACACCCTAAGCTTCTTGTCTTCAGTGTTTAATTTTTGCACATATTTCAGTATCATCACTTCATTATGGTCTACAAATGACATAAATTAGCCATGCTAGCAAGTTCCATTTCAACATCTAAACAAATGTAGTTTTCTATTAGATTGAACTCTACAAAGTGTTTTGCTTGAAGAAAAAAAAACATAATAATAATAAATAAATAAATAAATTCAACTTCTCAAAAATGTTCACTTATGTGGACATATACACACCAAGAGTCCACACAACTATTGTCATCCAAAAATCAACAAGTTCGATTCTTCTTCATCATCTTCATAAAGCCCACATTGAATGCCATGGTTGCCCAAATGCCTCCCTCCTACATCCAAGCTTCCATAGCTTCACATAACTCAAAATCAAGATCATCTAGTTGCCCACCCACCAGAGAACCTAACCAATTTTCATCATCTCTGAAGTTTTGTAGATCCATAACTATATCATTCTCCCCACCACCCTCCTCATAATCTTCCTTATTTGCTTCATGTTGGGGTCTTGCACAAAGTGCTCCTCGACTTCTTGGACTCCCCAATCGTACATAAGCTTTGCAGATGTGTGCAACTTTAGGAGATTATCCATGTCCCATGTATGAAATCATTCATTTCAATAATAAAATGTTTCACTTTGTGTCATTCTATAATGTCACATGCTACACTAATCCTCTATTATCACGCATCCATGTTAACACTACAGAATGCCGTACTATCACGTGCACTTTATTTGCCATAGGAGTGATACTATGGAGTTTAGAGTGTACTCTTCTCTTCTCAAATCCGGGCCCGCTTACTAACCTTCTCCTCCCGGTTACCAATTATAATACTACATCAACATTATGAGTACTACGTCAACATTATGCGTACTACATCAACATAATTATGGGTAGTACATCAACATTATGAGTACTATATCAACATAATTCTCTTCAGTGCCTAGGAAGTTTTTGGGCATAGTCGGTCAAGATCCTAGTCATTCTAAATCCAACCGGTTACATGTTGACATCTTCTGGTTTTGCTTTATTCATTATAGGGACGTTAAACCTCCCCCTACGAGCTTTTCAAGGGAGTTTTTCCATTGTCATTTTTCACAGCTCCCTCAAGCTTCAACTGCAAAATCACGCCATCTTTAGATTGCTCGGACATTTTGTCATCATTATGTATATCATATCAAAGACATGTTAAGTGTTGACAAATATTGAAGGAAGTCTTGTATGTTTGTAGGTCATCTCTTCATCCAGTGGGGTTGTGATGGGCAAGTTCTTACGTTTCATAAATGGTTTAGATTTGGTTTAAATCAATTATGAGACAACAAATAGAAAACATTTTGAGGCGATTTTGGGAAGCCCACTTCAAATTCCAACAACATTGCTTTACTAAATGCATGCACCTTCCATGTGCACACGTGAGTTGAGAAAACTACCTTGTGTGAGATAATGATATATGTTTGTACTATGTATTAATACGAATTAGCCATAAGAGGTGGGAGAGGTGTGGCCATTGGTAGGCCTTTAATGCCAGTTACAAGACAATTTTGGTCTTGTAACTGTCTAGTGCGGCAAATCCCTTAAACAAGTAAATTAAGGTGTTGGCAATGAGAATAACAATAAGTATTGCACATATGACAAACCTAGTATCCGGAATCTGGATTGATATGAACACCTAAATATATGTTATCAAAAGGGAGACATATGACAAACCTAGTATCCGGAATCTAGATTGATTTGAATACCTAAATATATGTTATCATAAGGGAGTTTGCATTGAACGTATAGATAACACGCGATGGTTTGCTAGTGGCGAGTATAATGCTATATGTTTGTACTATGCATTAGTGAGAATTACCTCCAACAATGTAAATGAAGGCATTTGGTAATGAGAGTATCGACGATAAGTGTTGCACATGTGACATACCTAGAATCCGGAATTTGGATTGATATGAATACCTAAATATATATATATATCATCATAAGGGAGTTTGCGTATACAAGCTTGTAGCTTGAAGTAGAGGTTCCGTACCAACCATCGCCAGGCCAAGACAGGAGTTAAAACACTACATTCGTTAATCGGAGACTTTTGAAAGTCTCAAAATAAAATACGCCCATAGTTTGGGATGCCAATATTGTGAGCATACGGAACATTGGGAACATTGGGAACATGATTGTTTACAAATTCGCATGCGAAAAATTCATATTACTAAAAATAGCAAGTCTTTAAATCATAATCAAAACATGAACTATACGTGGAAAATAACAATCGAATCCCAAAAACAAATGCTTTTATGTCATTATAAAGTTTAGGGTGCGCATCCCATATACAAGGGTCTTATGGAATTGGATGGCACATCCCAAACGTATGTATAAATCTGAATGTAGCCGCAATAAAACCAAATCTACGAAGTGTCCCTATTTTCCACATTAATTCCAACCTACGTTATGTTTCTCCATCTCCATCTTCCGCTTCATATCTATTATCGGCATCATTTTTCGCAGCTGCAATACGTGCCAAGTTGTTTTTTGGCAAAATCTATATGTTTTTGGGGGATGGTCATTGTTTCCGATTTGGAACCCTTGCGCGGCTTCCAAGCACAAAGGATGGTATCCGTGTTTATCCAAACCGGTTCGTACGCGGAGTCCACTGTCCACTTGAAACCCTTTTTGGTGTCTCAACCTAAATAGGTGCGGAGCACGTTTTGCTCTTTGGTGCTAGGACGACAATATTCCACTTAACACTATATTCGTTAAATTGAGGCTTTTTGGGCATTTTGAGATATTCACAGAAATAAGAACAAGGATAAATGGAACACATATTGGAGAAAGTTGTAAGATGCAAACACTTTGAAGGGGGTGTTCATACCAAGAACCCCATTAATAACTCATATTTGTGATGGTTTAGGGTGGGCAATCCAAACCTTAGACCAAATTGAAGGGGAAATCTTAAAACATTCATATTATTGCACACAAAATATGAGAGCTTGTATGACTATGGTTTAGGTAGGGCAATCCAAACCGTAGACCATATTGAAGGGGTAATCCCATAACACTTATATTATTGCAAGTAGAATATACAATGTATGGCATGAGAAATTGAATAGCATACTATTGGCACAAATCCATTGGATAGTGCGGCTTAAAATCATCCCGCCTACATGCAATGTCTACGCCTACGATGGCCTATCTAGGCTTGGAGACCGCATCTTTTTCTTTTGCCGCCGCTTGTTTAGCTCGCATCGCCTCAACATTTCTGAGAATCTTTGGCCCGTGACTATAGCCGAGTTTTGGATGCGGGCCCACCATAACACATTTTAGATTTTGTCGACCGCCCGAATTATAAGACGAGGAATTCGAATACGACGACGTTGACTGTCCGGCATTTCGGCGCATGGCGTAGTAACGCTCCAGATCAATGGACGCATGGACAACGGAGGTTTGGGGCTGGACGCAACCTGGAAGTCATCAAAGCAAACAAAAAAAACACGGGTTAGTTTGAGGAGAAAGACCCAAACATATATATATTACACGCGCCACTTAAGGCAGAGGGATTGTAATGTATTGTGGGCGATCACCTTGGCAGGAGGGGCGCTCGCGTCCGAGTTGGATAGGACGGGGAAAGCGTCGCGCAAAGGGACGCGGAGGGGTCCACTCTTTGCAAGCCGAGCGCCCATCGTCAGTCGCCATTGGGGGGGAAACTCAAGTATGTGAGCGTAGAGCAGAGAGCGGAGAGCGGAGAGCAGAGATTGGAGAGCGGAAAATTTAGATTTTGTTAGGTAATTTTAGGAGAAGCAGTACCTATTTCCGTGGAATTAGAGATATTTTCAATTACATTTTTTGGAAAGGAACCCCATTCCCGTGGACAGTATAACTTAGAATTGTTTGAGAAACCAATGGATCCTATAGGCGTGGAAGATTGCATTTGTTATTAAACATCTTTTAGTATATGTTTAAAATGTAATATATTTGATTAGGGCTAACATCAACAAATGAAAATCAAAATACCATACACAAAAAATAATTTATTGGTCAACAAAATGTATCCAACATGAAGACTTACAAAAATGTGTAGTTAGTTCAAGTAGCTATATAGTCTAGTTTAGGGCCATCTACACCCTATCTGCGGGGCATGTCCAATATGGGTAAAAAGATCCAAAAAACATGCCATAAAACTCCGTTGCACCATAACAACTTTCTAATTCATCTCTAAGCCTAGCCAAATTACGCAAAGACAACTCCGCCAACTCCGACCGCAAAATCCTCTTGGAAATTGTTGAGGTGACGTGGCGGCTCTGCGAAAACAACATGAGGTTCAATTTAAAAAGTTTTACCAGGTTGTGTTCGCGTGGCAAACACAACTCTGGGAGAGCATGTGGACCCATCCTAAACTCATGCGCCGCTTTCCTCTTGCGAGGCAAAGAGAGCAGAGAAGTGCCACTGTGAGATGGAGTGTCAAGAGGTTGTGGACGAAATGCAGATGGAGTAAGAGAGGGAGCAAGAGAGGGAGCAACGGATGGAGCGAAAGATGGACTGTGTGGGAGAGTGGGTGGCTCAACCGGGGTCTTGGAAGCTGACCGAGTGAGAACTTGGGAAGATGCTTGAGTGGCAGACTTCTTTGCTTTGCCCTTTCCTCTTGGTGCCTTAGGAGGAGGAGGGGGAAGCTCAACGATATCAGGCTCGTCCAAGCTGAGAATGTTATCATCCGGAGCACTACCCAGTAGGCTAGCAAACAAAGCCTTCTCTTCCCCGGGGACGAATCCTGCAGCACAATCCAAGTACCATCCACCACCCTGCAAGTGCAATTCGGAGAACTTGCTTGTTTGCGCCGACGTGTACACACAAAGGCTAGAATAAACATTCACCCAGTCCGAGAGGTACTCCGGCAAGGAAGACGAGGCCAATGCATTTTTCTCAACCAACTCTCTCATAATATACCTACATGACAAAACAAGAAAGTAAGAAAAACAAGAAAAAGAGCAAGAAATGAGAATAAGGATAGGTGCGAGAAGATGATAGATATATTACCGATACGCCACACGCTTGACAGCGAGTGACCCCTCCTCGAACTCCAAGAGGTTATCACCTTTGGCAAAGCCGATGTTAGGTTTATCGCCGAGGTAAGGCTTGAAGGCCTTGTCCCAAAGGATAATCCGCCAGTGATCAACGTATTCACGAGGGCGAAGGATAGTTTCTGATGCGTCCCAATCAATGTCCACGGAGAGGCTTTCCTCTAAGGTCTCAATTTCAACCGCGACTTCCTTCTCCAACTGCAGAGGGAGATGATTAGATACGAGATAACTCCAATAAAGGAAAATGAAATCAAAGAAGGCCGAGAAAGGGATTTACCTGAGCCCAAAAGGACGCCTTGTGTAGCCAGTCGTCCAAAGCCCTCTCCCTCAAAGGCTTGTCGACGGGGAACTTGTTATCTAACCTTTCAGGAAGAGGGGCGTTCCACCAATGAAGCCACTTAGCTTTGAACGAAGCTTCGACCGGACATGTGACAATTTTTTGTAATTTTTCAATTGTCATGTCCGTCGACGAGAACTCATTAAAATGGCGGTCAATCTGTGCACGAAGAAAAAATGATTTGAGATAAAGAGAGTCAATGCTTGAATGGGATGAGTTGGATTCTAGAGTGATTTGAGATGAAGACAGTACCTCATGAAAGAAATCATCTCCATTGTCAGGGTGTGCAACGGATATGTACTTCTCAAAAGAACGGGCCCGAATACTCTTAATTGTTCTCTCTTGGGCTTTGGTCATAACATTCCAAATCTCAGTGGCTGATCTCTCTGCAACTGGTGTCGTCTCACGGTAATGCCTCACTGCAATGTCTGCTTGAGCTGAAATGTCTCTCTGCGAGATAGAACTTGGTGAGTTTATATTAAAGGAGATTGTCTATGTTGGAAGCTATAAATGATTGAATGCACAAAACCATACCTTGTAAAGAAACTTAACGAACACATCAGCCGTCAAGGTGTACCAAGTTGGGCGACTCTCCTTTATTTTCTCGCATGCTTTGTAGTCAGCTGGCGATATGAGATCCTTGAAGGTGGACAATTCTAACCTTCCAAAAGTGCGGATTCGAAGAAGCTTGGCCGGAATATTTGCTTTGACATAATCATGCTCGGTTGACCTGAGACAAAGTATGTGAGGAAGTTGCACTGAAAATAATGCAAAAAAATTGAATAAAAAATGCAAAATGAATGAATAAGTGAGTGAGTTTACCAATTAATGTCGCTCATGGCATTGAGGAATACACCAGTGTAGCCTCTAGGGTCAACAATTATGCAGTCCACCGAGATATGCCAACTCTTTTCATCGGGGTGGTGGTTATTGACATGCCTCCACCAAGCAGTGAGACGATGATTGCCTTCCCAAACGAAGAACATCTCCCCCGCGAAATGTGCGAGATCCGGATCCAGCTTGAGCTTGGTATCAAATTCTGCGGAGGCCTCTTGCCAAAGGGGGCTCCAAGAGGCCATGATGCCAGGGGGAATGGGAAGGTCCACGGGAACATCGTTGAAAATAGAAACGTAAAGAACTCGATCACCCTCTCGATATCCCATTACAAACTCACATTCCAAGCGCTGCACCTCAACCTCACTGATAGGACGGACAAGAGGGAGGGCTCTCAAGCGGCACAAAGGAATGGATAAACGGGACTTACCCGTTGGCTTAATCCGGAGGCGTTGGATAACACCAACGGAATCTTCCTTTTGTGATTTCCGAAGCTCAAGTTCACACACAACAGGATCGGTGTCGGAAACAGCTTGCACGGCATCGTCACTCATTGGGAGAGCCTAACAAAATCACAAACAAGAAATGAATGCTAAGAATGCTTGAACACAAGAAATTTGCTAAACACATCACTCAACAACCATCCAACTTACCTCTACTTGCATTTCGCCTTCTGAATTAAAAGCATCCACCTGGACGGCTTCAACTTCAACCAACGGAGCCTCAACAACAACATCCTCTCCAAATTCGGGTTGCGATTGAGCGCCTTGTGAAGAGTCCATTTCCTAAGAACATGAAGAGAATGAGAATTTCAAAAAGCAAGGTCAATATTTTAGTGACCATAAAAAAACAAAAAATCAAACCTCCTTCCACACACCATAGACTCGACAATATGAAATCAGTTTGTGCACTCTAGAATGAGGCCTCGGATCCGAGGCCTCTTCCCACAACTCATACAAATACCCTAGCATAACCTGAAATGGCCGAGAGGGCCTCAAAATCATCATATTAGCCCCCGTTAAGAAATCAGTTTGTGCACTCTAGAATGAGGCCTCGGATCCGAGGCCTCTTCCCACAACTCATACAAATACCCTAGCATAACCTGAAATGGCCGAGGGGGCCTCAAAATCATCATATTAGCCCCCCTTAAGAAATCAGATTGTGCACTCTAGAATGAGGCCTCGGATCCGAGGCCTCTTCCCACAAGTCATACACTTAGCCTATAAGAACCTGAAATGGCCGAGAGGGCCTCAAAATCATCATATTGGCCCCCCTTAAGAAATCAGTTTGTGCACTCTAGAATGAGGCCTCGGATCCGAGGCCTCTTCCCACATTCATACAAATACCCTAGCATAACCTGAAATGGCCGAGAGGGCCTCAAAATCATCATATTGGCCCCCCTTAAGAAATCAGTTTGTGCACTCTAGAATGAGGCCTCGGATCCGAGGCCTCTTCCCACAAGTCATACACTTAGCCTATAAGAACCTGAAATGGCCGAGAGGGCCTCAAAATCATCATATTGGCCCCCCTTAAGAAATCAGTTTGTGCACTCTAGAATGAGGCCTCGGATGCGAGGCCTCTTCCCACAAGTCGTACACTTAGCCTATCAGAACCTGAAATGGCCGAGAGGGCCTCAAAATCATCATATTGGCCCCCCTTAAGAAATCAGTTTGTGCACTCTAGAATGAGGCCTCGGATCCGAGGCCTCTTCCCACAAGTCATACACTTAGCCTATAAGAACCTGAAATGGCCGAGAGGGCCTCAAAATCATCATATTGGCCCCCCTTAAGAAATCAGTTTGTGCACTCTAGAATGAGGCCTCGGATCCGAGGCCTCTTCCCACAAGTCATACACTTAGCCTATCAGAACCTGAAATGGCCGAGGGGGCCTCAAAATCATCATATTAGCCCCCCTTAAGAAATCAGATTGTGCCCTCTAGAATGAGGCCTCGGATCCGAGGCCTCTTCCCACAAGCCATACACTTAGCCTATCAGAACCTGAAATGGCCGAGAGGGCCTCAAAATCATCATATTGGCCCCCTTAAGAAATCAGTTTGTGCACTCTAGAATGAGGCCTCGGATCCGAGGCCTCTTCCCACATTCATACAAATACCCTAGCATAACCTGAAATGGCCGAGGGGGCCTGAAAATCATCATATTAGCCCCCCTTAAGAAATCAGTTTGTGCACTCTAGAATGAGGCCTCGGATCCGAGGCCTCTTCCCACAAGTCATACACTTAGCCTATAAGAACCTGAAATGGCTGAGAGGGCCTCAAAATCATCATATTAGCCCCCCTTAAGAAATCAGATTGTGCACTCTAGAATGAGGCCTCGGATCCGAGGCCTCTTCCCACAACTCATACAAATACCCTAGCATAACCTGAAATGGCCGAGGGGGCCTCAAAATCATCATATTGGCCCCCCTTAAGAAATCAGATTGTGCCCTCTAGAATGAGGCCTCGGATCCGAGGCCTCTTCCCACAAGTCATACACTTAGCCTATCAGAACCTGAAATGGCCGAGAGGGCCTCAAAATCATCATATTGGCCCCCCTCAAGAAATCAGATTGTGCACTCTAGAATGAGGCCTCGGATCCGAGGCCTCTTCCCACAAGTCATACACTTAGCCTATCAGAACCTGAAATGGCCGAGGGGGCCTCAAAATCATCATATTAGCCCCCCTTAAGAAATCAGATTGTGCACTCTAGAATGAGGCCTCGGATCCGAGGCCTCTTCCCACAAGTCATACACTTAGCCTATCAGAACCTGAAATGGCCGAGAGGGCCTCAAAATCATCATATTGGCCCCCCTTAAGAAATCAGTTTGTGCACTCTAGAATGAGGCCTCGGATCCGAGGCCTCTTCCCACAAGTCATACACTTAGCCTATAAGAACCTGAAATGGCCGAGGGGGCCTCAAAATCATCATATTGGCCCCCTGAAGAAATCAGATTGTGCACTCTAGAATGAGGCCTCGGATCCGAGGCCTCTTCCCACAAGTCATACACTTAGCCTATCAGAACCTGAAATGGCCGAGAGGGCCTCAAAATCATCATATTGGCCCCCCTTAAGAAATCAGTTTGTGCACTCTAGAATGAGGCCTCGGATCCGAGGCCTCTTCCCACAAGTCATACACTTAGCCTATCAGAACCTGAAATGGCCGAGTGGGCCTCAAAATCATCATATTAGCCCCCCTTAAGAAATCAGATTGTGCACTCTAGAATGAGGCCTCGGATCCGAGGCCTCTTCCCACAAGTCATACACTTAGCCTATAAGAACCTGAAATGGCCGAGAGGGCCTCAAAATCATCATATTGGCCCCCCTTAAGAAATCAGTTTGTGCACTCTAGAATGAGGCCTCGGATGCGAGGCCTCTTCCCACAAGTCGTACACTTAGCCTATCAGAACCTGAAATGGCCGAGAGGGCCTCAAAATCATCATATTGGCCCCCCTTAAGAAATCAGTTTGTGCACTCTAGAATGAGGCCTCGGATCCGAGGCCTCTTCCCACAAGTCATACACTTAGCCTATAAGAACCTGAAATGGCCAAGAGGGCCTCAAAATCATCATATTGGCCCCCCTTAAGAAATCAGTTTGTGCACTCTAGAATGAGGCATCGGATCCGAGGCCTCTTCCCACAAGTCATACACTTAGCCTATCAGAACCTGAAATGGCCGAGGGGGCCTCAAAATCATCATATTAGCCCCCCTTAAGAAATCAGATTGTGCCCTCTAGAATGAGGCCTCGGATCCGAGGCCTCTTCCCACAAGCCATACACTTAGCCTATCAGAACCTGAAATGGCCGAGAGGGCCTCAAAATCATCATATTGGCCCCCCTTAAGAAATCAGTTTGTGCACTCTAGAATGAGGCCTCGGATCCGAGGCCTCTTCCCACATTCATACAAATACCCTAGCATAACCTGAAATGGCCGAGGGGGCCTGAAAATCATCATATTAGCCCCCCTTAAGAAATCAGTTTGTGCACTCTAGAATGAGGCCTCGGATCCGAGGCCTCTTCCCACAAGTCATACACTTAGCCTATCAGAACCTGAAATGGCCGAGTGGGCCTCAAAATCATCATATTAGCCCCCCTTAAGAAATCAGATTGTGCACTCTAGAATGAGGCCTCGGATCCGAGGCCTCTTCCCACAAGTCATACACTTAGCCTATAAGAACCTGAAATGGCCGAGAGGGCCTCAAAATCATCATATTGGCCCCCCTTAAGAAATCAGTTTGTGCACTCTAGAATGAGGCCTCGGATGCGAGGCCTCTTCCCACAAGTCGTACACTTAGCCTATCAGAACCTGAAATGGCCGAGAGGGCCTCAAAATCATCATATTGGCCCCCCTTAAGAAATCAGTTTGTGCACTCTAGAATGAGGCCTCGGATCCGAGGCCTCTTCCCACAAGTCATACACTTAGCCTATAAGAACCTGAAATGGCCAAGAGGGCCTCAAAATCATCATATTGGCCCCCCTTAAGAAATCAGTTTGTGCACTCTAGAATGAGGCCTCGGATCCGAGGCCTCTTCCCACAAGTCATACACTTAGCCTATCAGAACCTGAAATGGCCGAGGGGGCCTCAAAATCATCATATTAGCCCCCCTTAAGAAATCAGATTGTGCCCTCTAGAATGAGGCCTCGGATCCGAGGCCTCTTCCCACAAGCCATACACTTAGCCTATCAGAACCTGAAATGGCCGAGAGGGCCTCAAAATCATCATATTGGCCCCCCTTAAGAAATCAGTTTGTGCACTCTAGAATGAGGCCTCGGATCCGAGGCCTCTTCCCACATTCATACAAATACCCTAGCATAACCTGAAATGGCCGAGGGGGCCTGAAAATCATCATATTAGCCCCCCTTAAGAAATCAGTTTGTGCACTCTAGAATGAGGCCTCGGATCCGAGGCCTCTTCCCACAAGTCATACACTTAGCCTATAAGAACCTGAAATGGCCGAGAGGGCCTCAAAATCATCATATTAGCCCCCCTTAAGAAATCAGATTTTGCACTCTAGAATGAGGCCTCGGATCCGAGGCCTCTTCCCACAACTCATACAAATACCCTAGCATAACCTGAAATGGCCGAGGGGGCGTCAAAATCATCATATTAGCCCCCCTTAAGAAATCAGATTGTGCCTTCTAGAATGAGGCCTCGGATCCGAGGCCTCTTCCCACAAGTCATACACATAGCCTATCAGAACCTGAAATGGCCGAGAGGGCCTCAAAATCATCATATTGGCCCCCCTTAAGAAATCAGTTTGTGCACTCTAGAATGAGGCCTCGGATCCGAGGCCTCTTCCCACAAGTCATACACTTAGCCTATCAGAACCTGAAATGGCCGAGGGGGCCTCAAAATCATCATATTGGCCCCCCTTAAGAAATCAGATTGTGCACTCTAGAATGAGGCCTCAGATCCGAGGCCTCTTCCCACAAGTCATACACTTAGCCTATCAGAACCTGAAATGGCCGAGAGGGCCTCAAAATCATCATATTGGCCCCCTTAAGAAATCAGTTTGTGCACTCTAGAATGAGGCCTCGGATCCGAGGCCTCTTCCCACAAGTCATACACTTAGCCTATAAGAACCTGAAATGGCCGAGAGGGCCTCAAAATCATCATATTGGCCCCCTTAAGAAATCAGATTGTGCACTCTAGAATGAGGCCTCGGATCCGAGGCCTCTTCCCACAAGTCATACACTTAGCCTATCAGAACCTGAAATGGCCGAGAGGGCCTCAAAATCATCATATTGGCCCCCCTTAAGAAATCAGTTTGTGCACTCTAGAATGAGGCCTCGGATCCGAGGCCTCTTTCCACATTCATACAAATACCCTAGCATAACCTGAAATGGCCGAGGGGGCCTCAAAATCATCATATTAGCCCCCCTTAAGAAATCAGTTAGTGCACTCTAGAATGAGGCCTCGGATCCGAGGCCTCTTCCCACAAGTCATACACTTAGCCTATCAGAACCTGAAATGGCCGAGAGGGCCTCAAAATCATCATATTGGCCCCCCTTAAGAAATCAGTTTGTGCACTCTAGAATGAGGCCTCGGATCCGAGGCCTCTTCCCACAAGTCATACACTTAGCCTATCAGAACCTGAAATGGCCGAGTGGGCCTCAAAATCATCATATTAGCCCCCTCAAGAAATCAGATTGTGCACTCTAGAATGAGGCCTCGGATCCGAGGCCTCTTCCCACAAGTCATACACTTAGCCTATCAGAACCTGAAATGGCCGAGAGGGCCTCAAAATCATCATATTGGCCCCCCTTAAGAAATCAGTTTGTGCACTCTAGAATGAGACCTCGGATCCGAGGCCTCTTCCCACAAGTCATACACTTAGCCTATCAGAACCTGAAATGGCCGAGGGGGCCTGAAAATCATCATATTAGCCCCCCTTAAGAAATCAGTTTGTGCCCTCTAGAATGAGGCCTCGGATCCGAGGCCTCTTCCCACAAGTCATACACTTAGCCTATCAGAACCTGAAATGGCCGAGGGGGCCTCAAAATCATCATATTAGCCCCCCTTAAGAAATCAGATTGTGCACTCTAGAATGAGGCCTCGGATCCGAGGCCTCTTCCCACAAGTCATACACTTAGCCTATCAGAACCTGGAATGGCCGAGAGGGCCTCAAAATCATCATATTGGCCCCCCTGAAGAAATCAGTTTGTGCACTCTAGAATGAGGCCTCGGATCCGAGGCCTCTTCCCACAAGTCATACACTTAGCCTATAAGAACCTGAAATGGCCGAGGGGGCCTCAAAATCATCATATTAGCCCCCCTTAAGAAATCAGTTTGTGCACTCTAGAATGAGGCCTCGGATCCGAGGCATCTTCCCACATTCATACAAATACCCTAGCATAACCTGAAATGGCTGAGAGGGCCTCAAAATCATCATATTGGCCCACCTTAAGAAATCAGTTTGTGCACTCTAGAATGAGGCCTCGGATCCGAGGCCTCTTCCCACAAGTCATACACTTAGCCTATAAGAACCTGAAATGGCCGAGGGGGCCTGAAAATCATCATATTAGCCCCCCTTAAGAAATCAGATTGTGCACTCTAGAATGAGGCCTCGGATCCGAGGCCTCTTCCCACATTCATACAAATACCCTAGCATAACCTGAAATGGCCGAGAGGGCCTCAAAATCATCATATTGGCCCCCCTTAAGAAATCAGTTTGTGCACTCTAGAATGAGGCCTCGGATCCGAGGCCTCTTCCCACATTCATACAAATACCCTAGCATAACCTGAAATGGCCGAGGGGGCTTGAAAATCATCATATTAGCCCCCCTTAAGAAATCAGTTTGTGCACTCTAGAATGAGGCCTCGGATCCGAGGCCTCTTCCCACATTCATACAAATACCCTAGCATAACCTGAAATGGCCGAGGGGGCCTGAAAATCATCATATTAGCCCCCCTTAAGAAATCAGTTTGTGCACTCTAGAATGAGGCCTCGGATCCGAGGCCTCTTCCCACAAGTCATACACTTAGCCTATAAGAACCTGAAATGGCCGAGAGGGCCTCAAAATCATCATATTAGCCCCCCTTAAGAAATCAGATTGTGCACTCTACAATGAGGCCTCGGATCCGAGGCCTCTTCCCACATTCATACAAATACCCTAGCATAACCTGAAATGGCCGAGGGGGCCTCAAAATCATCATATTGGCCCCCCTTAAGAAATCAGTTTGTGCACTCTAGAATGAGGCCTCGGATCCGAGGCCTCTTCCCACAAGTCATACACTTAGCCTATCAGAACCTGAAATGGCCGAGAGAGCCTCAAAATCATCATATTGGCCCCCCTTAAGAAATCAGTTTGTGCACTCTAGAATGAGGCCTCGGATCCGAGGCCTCTTCCCACATTCATACAAATACCCTAGCATAACCTGAAATGGCCGAGGGGGCCTCAAAATCATCATATTGGCCCCCCTTAAGAAATCAGATTGTGCACTCTAGAATGAGGCCTCGGATCCGAGGCCTCTTCCCACATTCATACAAATACCCTAGCATAACCTGAAATGGCCGAGAGGGCCTCAAAATCATCATATTGGCCCCCCTTAAGAAATCAGTTTGTGCACTCTAGAATGAGGCCTCGGATCCGAGGCCTCTTCCCACATTCATACAAATACCCTAGCATAACCTGAAATGGCCGAGGGGGCCTGAAAATCATCATATTAGCCCCCCTTAAGAAATCAGTTTGTGCACTCTAGAATGAGGCCTCGGATCCGAGGCCTCTTCCCACATTCATACACATACCCTAGCATAACCTGAAATGGCCGAGGGGGCCTCAAAATCATCATATTGGCCCCCCTTAAGAAATCAGTTTGTGCACTCTAGAATGAGGCCTCGGATCCGAGGCCTCTTCCCACATTCATACACATACCCTAGCATAACCTGAAATGGCCGAGGGGGCCTCAAAATCATCATATTGGCCCCCCTTAAGAAATCAGTTTGTGCACTCTAGAATGAGGCCTCGGATCCGAGGCCTCTTCCCACATTCATACACATACCCTACCATAACCTGAAATGGCCGAGGGGGCCTCAAAATCATCATATTGGCCCCCCTTAAGAAATCAGTTTGTGCACTCTAGAATGAGGCCTCGGATCCGAGGCCTCTTCCCACAAGTCATACACTTAGCCTATCAGAACCTGAAATGGCCGAGAGGGCCTCAAAATCATCATATTGGCCCCCCTTAAGAAATCAGTTTGTGCACTCTAGAATGAGGCCTCGGATCCGAGGCCTCTTCCCACAAGTCATACACTTAGCCTATCAGAACCTGAAATGGCCGAGGGGGCCTCAAAATCATCATATTAGCCCCCCTTAAGAAATCAGATTGTGCACTCTAGAATGAGGCCTCGGATCCGAGGCCTCTTCCCACAAGTCATACACTTAGCCTATCAGAACCTGAAATGGCCGAGAGGGCCTCAAAATCATCATATTGGCCCCCCTTAAGAAATCAGTTTGTGCACTCTAGAATGAGGCCTCGGATCCGAGGCCTCTTCCCACAAGTCATACACTTAGCCTATCAGAACCTGAAATGGCCGAGGGGGCCTGAAAATCATCATATTAGCCCCCCTTAAGAAATCAGATTGTGCACTCTAGAATGAGGCCTCGGATCCGAGGCCTCTTCCCACAAGTCATACACTTAGCCTATAAGAACCTGAAATGGCCGAGGGGGCCTCAAAATCATCATATTAGCCCCCCTTAAGAAATCAGATTGTGCACTCTAGAATGAGGCCTCGGATCCGAGGCCTCTTCCCACATTCATACAAATACCCTAGCATAACCTGAAATGGCCGAGAGGGCCTCAAAATCATCATATTGGCCCCCCTTAAGAAATCAGTTTGTGCACTCTAGAATGAGGCCTCGGATCCGAGACCTCTTCCCACAAGTCATACACTTAGCCTATAAGAACCTGAAATGGCCGAGGGGGCCTCAAAATCATCATATTAGCCCCCCTTAAGAAATCAGATTGTGCACTCTAGAATGAGGCCTCGGATCCGAGGCCTCTTCCCACATTCATACAAATACCCTAGCATAACCTGAAATGGCCGAGAGGGCCTCGAAATCATCATATTGGCCCCCCTTAAGAAATCAGTTTGTGCACTCTAGAATGAGGCCTCGGATCCGAGGCCTCTTCCCACATTCATACAAATACCCTAGCATAACCTGAAATGGCCGAGGGGGCCTGAAAATCATCATATTAGCCCCCCTTAAGAAATCAGTTTGTGCACTCTAGAATGAGGCCTCGTATCCGAGGCCTCTTCCCACATTCATACAAATACCCTAGCATAACCTGAAATGGCCGAGGGGGCCTGAAAATCATCATATTAGCCCCCCTTAAGAAATCAGTTTGTGCACTCTAGAATGAGGCCTCGGATCCGAGGCCTCTTCCCACATTCATACACATACCCTAGCATAACCTGAAATGGCCGAGAGGGCCTCAAAATCATCATATTAGCCCCCCTTAAGAAATCAGTTTGTGCACTCTAGAATGAGGCCTCGGATCCGAGGCCTCTTCCCACATTCATACAAATACCCTAGCATAACCTGAAATGGCCGAGGGGGCTTGAAAATCATCATATTAGCCCCCCTTAAGAAATCAGTTTGTGCACTCTAGAATGAGGCCTCGGATCCGAGGCCTCTTCCCACAAGTCATACACTTAGCCTATAAGAACGTGAAATGGCCGAGAGGGCCTCAAAATCATCATATTAGCGCCCCTTAAGAAATCAGATTGTGCACTCTAAAATGAGGCCTCGGATCCGAGGCCTCTTCCCACATTCATACAAATACCCTAGCATAATCTGAAATGGCCGAGAGGGCCTCAAAATCATCATATTGGCCCCCCTTAAGAAATCAGTTTGTGCACTCTAGAATGAGGCCTCGGATCCGAGGCCTCTTCCCACAAGTCATACACTTAGCCTATAAGAACCTGAAATGGCCGAGAGGGCCTCAAAATCATCATATTAGCCCCCCTTAAGAAATCAGATTGTGCACTCTAGAATGAGGCCTCGGATCCGAGGCCTCTTCCCACATTCATACAAATACCCTAGCATAACCTGAAATGGCCGAGAGGGCCTCAAAATCATCATATTGGCCCCCCTTAAGAAATCAGTTTGTGCACTCTAGAATGAGGCCTCGGATCCGAGACCTCTTCCCACAAGTCATACACTTAGCCTATAAGAACCTGAAATGGCCGAGGGGGCCTCAAAATCATCATATTAGCCCCCCTTAAGAAATCAGATTGTGCACTCTAGAATGAGGCCTCGGATCCGAGGCCTCTTCCCACATTCATACAAATACCCTAGCATAACCTGAAATGGCCGAGGGGGCCTGAAAATCATCATATTAGCCCCCCTTAAGAAATCAGTTTGTGCACTCTAGAATGAGGCCTCGGATCCGAGGCCTCTTCCCACATTCATACAAATACCCTAGCATAACCTGAAATGGCCGAGGGGGCCTGAAAATCATCATATTAGCCCCCCTTAAGAAATCAGTTTGTGCACTCTAGAATGAGGCCTCGGATCCGAGGCCTCTTCCCACATTCATACACATACCCTACCATAACCTGAAATGGCCGAGGGGGCCTCAAAATCATCATATTGGCCCCCCTTAAGAAATCAGTTTGTGCACTCTAGAATGAGGCCTCGGATCCGAGGCCTCTTCCCACATTCATACACATACCCTACCATAACCTGAAATGGCCGAGGGGGCCTCAAAATCATCATATTGGCCCCCCTTAAGAAATCAGTTTGTGCACTCTAGAATGAGGCCTCGGATCCGAGGCCTCTTCCCACATTCATACAAAAACCCTAGCATAACCTGAAATGGCCGAGAGGGCCTCAAAATCATCATATTGGCCCCCCTTAAGAAATCAGTTTGTGCACTCTAGAATGAGGCCTCGGATCCGAGGCCTCTTCCCACAAGTCATACACTTAGCCTATCAGAACCTGAAATGGCCGAGAGGGCCTCAAAATCATCATATTGGCCCCCCTTAAGAAATCAGTTTGTGCACTCTAGAATGAGGCCTCGGATCCGAGGCCTCTTCCCACAAGTCATACACTTAGCCTATCAGAACCTGAAATGGCCGAGGGGGCCTCAAAATCATCATATTAGCCCCCCTTAAGAAATCAGATTGTGCACTCTAGAATGAGGCCTCGGATCCGAGGCCTCTTCCCACAAGTCATACACTTAGCCTATCAGAACCTGAAATGGCCGAGGGGGCCTCAAAATCATCATATTGGCCCCCCTTAAGAAATCAGTTTGTGCACTCTAGAATGAGGCCTCTTCCCACAAGTCATACACTTAGCCTATCAGAACCTGAAATGGCCGAGGGGGCCTGAAAATCATCATATTAGCCCCCCTTAAGAAATCAGATTGTGCACTCTAGAATGAGGCCTCGGATCCGAGGCCTCTTCCCACAAGTCATACACTTAGCCTATAAGAACCTGAAATGGCCGAGGGGGCCTCAAAATCATCATATTAGCCCCCCTTAAGAAATCAGATTGTGCACTCTAGAATGAGGCCTCGGATCCGAGGCCTCTTCCCACATTCATACAAATACCCTAGCATAACCTGAAATGGCCGAGAGGGCCTCAAAATCATCATATTGGCCCCCCTTAAGAAATCAGTTTGTGCACTCTAGAATGAGGCCTCGGATCCGAGACCTCTTCCCACAAGTCATACACTTAGCCTATAAGAACCTGAAATGGCCGAGGGGGCCTCAAAATCATCATATTAGCCCCCCTTAAGAAATCAGATTGTGCACTCTAGAATGAGGCCTCGGATCCGAGGCCTCTTCCCACATTCATACAAATACCCTAGCATAACCTGAAATGGCCGAGAGGGCCTCAAAATCATCATATTGGCCCCCCTTAAGAAATCAGTTTGTGCACTCTAGAATGAGGCCTCGGATCCGAGGCCTCTTCCCACATTCATACAAATACCCTAGCATAACCTGAAATGGCCGAGGGGGCCTGAAAATCATCATATTAGCCCCCCTTAAGAAATCAGTTTGTGCACTCTAGAATGAGGCCTCGTATCCGAGGCCTCTTCCCACATTCATACAAATACCCTAGCATAACCTGAAATGGCCGAGGGGGCCTGAAAATCATCATATTAGCCCCCCTTAAGAAATCAGTTTGTGCACTCTAGAATGAGGCCTCGGATCCGAGGCCTCTTCCCACATTCATACACATACCCTAGCATAACCTGAAATGGCCGAGAGGGCCTCAAAATCATCATATTAGCCCCCCTTAAGAAATCAGTTTGTGCACTCTAGAATGAGGCCTCGGATCCGAGGCCTCTTCCCACATTCATACAAATACCCTAGCATAACCTGAAATGGCCGAGGGGGCTTGAAAATCATCATATTAGCCCCCCTTAAGAAATCAGTTTGTGCACTCTAGAATGAGGCCTCGGATCCGAGGCCTCTTCCCACAAGTCATACACTTAGCCTATAAGAACGTGAAATGGCCGAGAGGCCCTCAAAATCATCATATTAGCGCCCCTTAAGAAATCAGATTGTGCACTCTAGAATGAGGCCTCGGATCCGAGGCCTCTTCCCACATTCATACAAATACCCTAGCATAATCTGAAATGGCCGAGAGGGCCTCAAAATCATCATATTGGCCCCCCTTAAGAAATCAGTTTGTGCACTCTAGAATGAGGCCTCGGATCCGAGGCCTCTTCCCACAAGTCATACACTTAGCCTATAAGAACCTGAAATGGCCGAGAGGGCCTCAAAATCATCATATTAGCCCCCCTTAAGAAATCAGATTGTGCACTCTAGAATGAGGCCTCGGATCCGAGGCCTCTTCCCACAAGTCATACACTTAGCCTATAAGAACCTGAAATGGCCGAGGGGGCCTGAAAATCATCATATTAGTCCCCCCTTAAGAAATCAGATTGTGCACTCTAGAATGAGGCCTCGGATCCGAGGCCTCTTCCCACATTCATACAAATACCCTAGCATAACCTGAAATGGCCGAGAGGGCCTCAAAATCATCATATTGGCCCCCCTTAAGAAATCAGTTTGTGCACTCTAGAATGAGGCCTCGGATCCGAGGCCTCTTCCCACATTCATACAAATACCCTAGCATAACCTGAAATGGCCGAGGGGGCCTGAAAATCATCATATTAGCCCCCCTTAAGAAATCAGTTTGTGCACTCTAGAATGAGGCCTCGGATCCGAGGCCTCTTCCCACATTCATACAAATACCCTAGCATAACCTGAAATGGCCGAGGGGGCCTGAAAATCATCATATTAGCCCCCCTTAAGAAATCAGTTTGTGCACTCTAGAATGAGGCCTCGGATCCGAGGCCTCTTCCCACAAGTCATACACTTAGCCTATAAGAACCTGAAATGGCCGAGAGGGCCTCAAAATCATCATATTAGCCCCCCTTAAGAAATCAGATTGTGCACTCTAGAATGAGGCCTCGGATCCGAGGCCTCTTCCCACATTCATACAAATACCCTAGCATAACCTGAAATGGCCGAGGGGGCCTGAAAATCATCATATTAGCCCCTCTTAAGAAATCAGTTTGTGCACTCTAGAATGAGGCCTCGGATCCGAGGCCTCTTCCCACAAGTCATACACTTAGCCTATCAGAACCTGAAATGGCCGAGAGAGCCTCAAAATCATCATATTGGCCCCCCTTAAGAAATCAGTTTGTGCACTCTAGAATGAGGCCTCGGATCCGAGGCCTCTTCCCACATTCATACAAATACCCTAGCATAACCTGAAATGGCCGAGGGGGCCTGAAAATCATCATATTAGCCCCCCTTAAGAAATCAGTTTGTGCACTCTAGAATGAGGCCTCGGATCCGAGGCCTCGTCCCACAAGTCATACACTTAGCCTATAAGAACCTGAAATGGCCGAGGGGGCCTCAAAATCATCATATTAGCCCCCCTTAAGAAATCAGATTGTGCACTCTAGAATGAGGCCTCGGATCCGAGGCCTCTTCCCACATTCATACAAATACCCTAGCATAACCTGAAATGGCCGAGAGGGCCTCAAAATCATCATATTGGCCCCCCTTAAGAAATCAGTTTGTGCACTCTAGAATGAGGCCTCGGATCCGAGGCCTCTTCCCACATTCATACAAATACCCTAGCATAATCTGAAATGGGCGAGGGGGCCTGAAAATCATCATATTAGCCCCCCTTAAGAAATCAGTTTGTGCACTCTAGAATGAGGCCTCGGATCCGAGGCCTCTTCCCACATTCATACACATACCCTAGCATAACCTGAAATGGCCGAGGGGGCCTCAAAATCATCATATTGGCCCCCCTTAAGAAATCAGTTTGTGCACTCTAGAATGAGGCCTCGGATCCGAGGCCTCTTCCCACATTCATACACATACCCTAGCATAACCTGAAATGGCCGAGGGGGCCTCAAAATCATCATATTGGCCCCCCTTAAGAAATCAGTTTGTGCACTCTAGAATGAGGCCTCGGATCCGAGGCCTCTTCCCACAAGTCATACACTTAGCCTATAAGAACCTGAAATGGCCGAGGGGGCCTCAAAATCATCATATTAGCCCCCCTTAAGAAATCAGATTGTGCACTCTAGAATGAGGCCTCGGATCCGAGGCCTCTTCCCACATTCATACAAATACCCTAGCATAACCTGAAATGGCCGAGGGGGCCTCAAAATCATCATATTGGCCCCCCTTAAGAAATCAGTTTGTGCACTCTAGAATGAGGCCTCGGATCCGAGGCCTCTTCCCACATTCATACAAATACCCTAGCATAACCTGAAATGGCCGAGGGGGCCTGAAAATCATCATATTAGCCCCCCTTAAGAAATCAGTTTGTGCACTCTAGAATGAGGCCTCGGATCCGAGGCCTCTTCCCACATTCATACAAATACCCTAGCATAACCTGAAATGGCCGAGGAGGCCTCAAAATCATCATATTGGGCCCCCTTAAGAAATCAGTTTGTGCACTCTAGAATGAGGCCTCGGATCCGAGGCCTCTTCCCACAAGTCATACACTTAGCCTATAAGAACCTGAAATGGCCGAGAGGGCCTCAAAATCATCATATTGGCCCCCTTAAGAAATCAGTTTGTGCACTCTAGAATGAGGCCTCGGATCCGAGGCCTCTTCCCACAAGTCATACACTTAGCCTATCAGAACCTGAAATGGCCGAGAGGGCCTCAAAATCATCATATTGGCCACCCTTAAGAAATCAGTTTGTGCACTCTAGAATGAGGCCTCGGATCCGAGGCCTCTTCCCACAAGTCATACACTTAGCCTATAAGAACCTGAAATGGCCGAGGGGGCCTCAAAATCATCATATTAGCCCCCCTTAAGAAATCAGATTGTGCACTCTAGAATGAGGCCTCGGATCCGAGGCCTCTTTCCACATTCATACAAATACCCTAGCATAACCTGAAATGGCCGAGAGGGCCTCAAAATCATCATATTGGCCCCCCTTAAGAAATCAGTTTGTGCACTCTAGAATGAGGCCTCGGATCCGAAGCCTCTTCCCACATTCATATAAATACCCTAGCATAACCTGAAATGGCCGAGGGGGCCTGAAAATCATCATATTAGCCCCCCTTAAGAAATCAGTTTGTGCACTCTAGAATGAGGCCTCGGATCCGAGGCCTCTTCCCACAAGTCATACACTTAGCCTATAAGAACCTGAAATGGCCGAGAGGGCCTCAAAATCATCATATTAGCGCCCCTTAAGAAATCAGATTGTTTACTCTAGAATGAGGCCTCGGATCCGAGGCCTCTTCCCACATTCATACAAATACCCTAGCATAACCTGAAATGGCCGAGGGGGCCTCAAAATCATCATATTGGCCACCCTTAAGAAATCAGTTTGTGCACTCTAGAATGAGGCCTCGGATCCGAGGCCTCTTCCCACAAGTCATACACTTAGCCTATAAGAACCTGAAATGGCCGAGGGGGCCTCAAAATCATCATATTAGCCCCCCTTAAGAAATCAGTTTGTGCACTCTAGAATGAGGCCTCGGATCCGAGGCCTCTTCCCACATTCATACAAATACCCTAGCATAACCTGAAATGGCCGAGAGGGCCTCAAAATCATCATATTGGCCCCCTTAAGAAATCAGTTTGTGCACTCTAGAATGAGGCCTCGGATCCGAGGCCTCTTCCCACAAGTCATACACTTAGCCTATAAGAACCTGAAATGGCCGAGGGGGCCTGAAAATCATCATATTAGCCCCCCTTAAGAAATCAGATTGTGCACTCTAGAATGAGGCCTCGGATCCGAGGCCTCTTCCCACATTCATACAAATACCCTAGCATAACCTGAAATGGCCGAGAGGGCCTCAAAATCATCATATTGGCCCCCCTTAAGAAATCAGTTTGTGCACTCTAGAATGAGGCCTCGGATCCGAGGCCTCTTCCCACATTCATACAAATACCCTAGCATAACCTGAAATGGCCGAGGGGGCATGAAAATCATCATATTAGCCCCCCTTAAGAAATCAGTTTGTGCACTCTAGAATGAGGCCTCGGATCCGAGGCCTCTTCCCACATTCATACAAATACCCTAGCATAACCTGAAATGGCCGAGGGGGCCTGAAAATCATCATATTAGCCCCGCTTAAGAAATCAGTTTGTGCACTCTAGAATGAGGCCTCGGATCCGAGGCCTCTTCCCACAAGTCATACACTTAGCCTATAAGAACCTGAAATGGCCGAGAGGGCCTCAAAATCATCATATTAGCCCCCCTTAAGAAATCAGATTGTGCACTCTAGAATGAGGCCTCGGATCCGAGGCCTCTTCCCACATTCATACAAATACCCTAGCATAACCTGAAATGGCCGAGGGGGCCTGAAAATCATCATATTAGCCCCCCTTAAGAAATCAGTTTGTGCACTCTAGAATGAGGCCTCGGATCCGAGGCCTCTTCCCACAAGTCATACACTTAGCCTATCAGAACCTGAAATGGCCGAGAGAGCCTCAAAATCATCATATTGGCCCCCCTTAAGAAATCAGTTTGTGCACTCTAGAATGAGGCCTCGGATCCGAGGCCTCTTCCCACATTCATACAAATACCCTAGCATAACCTGAAATGGCCGAGGGGGCCTCAAAATCATCATATTGGCCCCCCTTAAGAAATCAGTTTGTGCACTCTAGAATGAGGCCTCGGATCCGAGGCCTCTTCCCACATTCATACACATACCCTAGCATAACCTGAAATGGCCGAGGGGGCCTCAAAATCATCATATTGGCCCCCCTTAAGAAATCAGTTTGTGCACTCTAGAATGAGGCCTCGGATCCGAGGCCTCTTCCCACATTCATACAAATACCCTAGCATAACCTGAAATGGCCGAGGGGGCCTGAAAATCATCATATTAGCCCCCCTTAAGAAATCAGTTTGTGCACTCTAGAATGAGGCCTCGGATCCGAGGCCTCTTCCCACATTCATACAAATACCCTAGCATAACCTGAAATGGCCGAGGAGGCCTCAAAATCATCATATTGGGCCCCCTTAAGAAATCAGTTTGTGCACTTTAGAATGAGGCCTCGGATCCGAGGCCTCTTCCCACAAGTCATACACTTAGCCTATAAGAACCTGAAATGGCCGAGAGGGCCTCAAAATCATCATATTGGCCCCCTTAAGAAATCAGTTTGTGCACTCTAGAATGAGGCCTCGGATCCGAGGCCTCTTCCCACAAGTCATACACTTAGCCTATCAGAACCTGAAATGGCCGAGAGGGCCTCAAAATCATCATATTGGCCCCCCTTAAGAAATCAGTTTGTGCACTCTAGAATGAGGCCTCGGATCCGAGGCCTCTTCCCACATTCATACAAATACCCTAGCATAACCTGAAATGGCCGAGAGGGCCTCAAAATCATCATATTGGCCCCCCTTAAGAAATCAGATTGTGCACTCTAGAATGAGGCCTCGGATCCGAGGCCTCTTCCCACATTCATACAAATACCCTAGCATAACCTGAAATGGCCGAGAGGGCCTCAAAATCATCATATTGGCCCCCCTTAAGAAATCAGTTTGTGCACTCTAGAATGAGGCCTCGGATCCGAAGCCTCTTCCCACATTCATACAAATACCCTAGCATAACCTGAAATGGCCGAGGGGGCCTGAAAATCATCATATTAGCCCCCCTTAAGAAATCAGTTTGTGCACTCTAGAATGAGGCCTCGGATCCGAGGCCTCTTCCCACAAGTCATACACTTAGCCTATAAGAACCTGAAATGGCCGAGAGGGCCTCAAAATCATCATATTAGCGCCCCTTAAGAAATCAGATTGTGCACTCTAGAATGAGGCCTCGGATCCGAGGCCTCTTCCCACATTCATACAAATACCCTAGCATAACCTGAAATGGCCGAGGGGGCCTCAAAATCATCATATTGGCCCCCCTTAAGAAATCAGTTTGTGCACTCTAGAATGAGGCCTCAGATCCGAGGCCTCTTCCCACAAGTCATACACTTAGCCTATAAGAACCTGAAATGGCCGAGGGGGCCTCAAAATCATCATATTAGCCCCCCTTAAGAAATCAGTTTGTGCACTCTAGAATGAGGCCTCGGATCCGAGGCCTCTTCCCACATTCATACAAATACCCTAGCATAACCTGAAATGGCCGAGAGGGCCTCAAAATCATCATATTGGCCCCCTTAAGAAATCAGTTTGTGCACTCTAGAATGAGGCCTCGGATCCGAGGCCTCTTCCCACAAGTCATACACTTAGCCTATAAGAACCTGAAATGGCCGAGGGGGCCTGAAAATCATCATATTAGCCCCCCTTAAGAAATCAGATTGTGCACTCTAGAATGAGGCCTCGGATCCGAGGCCTCTTCCCACATTCATACAAATACCCTAGCATAACCTGAAATGGCCGAGAGGGCCTCAAAATCATCATATTGGCCCCCCTTAAGAAATCAGTTTGTGCACTCTAGAATGAGGCCTCGGATCCGAGGCCTCTTCCCACAAGTCATACACTTAGCCTATAAGAACCTGAAATGGCCGAGGGAGCCTCAAAATCATCATATTAGCCCCCCTTAAGAAATCAGATTGTGCACTCTAGAATGAGGCCTCGGATCCGAGGCCTCTTCCCACATTCATACAAATACCCTAGCATAACCTGAAATGGCCGAGAGGGCCTCAAAATCATCATATTGGCCCCCCTTAAAAAATCAGTTTGTGCACTCTAGAATGAGGCCTCGGATCCGAAGCCTCTTCCCACATTCATACAAATACCCTAGCATAACCTGAAATGGCCGAGGGGGCCTGAAAATCATCATATTAGCCCCCCTTAAGAAATCAGTTTGTGCACTCTAGAATGAGGCCTCGGATCCGAGGCCTCTTCCCACAAGTCATACACTTAGCCTATAAGAACCTGAAATGGCCGAGAGGGCCTCAAAATCATCATATTAGCGCCCCTTAAGAAATCAGATTGTGCACTCTAGAATGAGGCCTCGGATCCGAGGCCTCTTCCCACATTCATACAAATACCCTAGCATAACCTGAAATGGCCGAGGGGGCCTCAAAATCATCATATTGGCCCCCCTTAAGAAATCAGTTTGTGCACTCTAGAATGAGGCCTCAGATCCGAGGCCTCTTCCCACAAGTCATACACTTAGCCTATAAGAACCTGAAATGGCCGAGGGGGCCTCAAAATCATCATATTAGCCCCCCTTAAGAAATCAGTTTGTGCACTCTAGAATGAGGCCTCGGATCCGAGGCCTCTTCCCACATTCATACAAATACCCTAGCATAACCTGAAATGGCCGAGAGGGCCTCAAAATCATCATATTGGCCCCCTTAAGAAATCAGTTTGTGCACTCTAGAATGAGGCCTCGGATCCGAGGCCTCTTCCCACAAGTCATACACTTAGCCTATAAGAACCTGAAATGGCCGAGGGGGCCTGAAAATCATCATATTAGCCCCCCTTAAGAAATCAGATTGTGCACTCTAGAATGAGGCCTCGGATCCGAGGCCTCTTCCCACATTCATACAAATACCCTAGCATAACCTGAAATGGCCGAGAGGGCCTCAAAATCATCATATTGGCCCCCCTTAAGAAATCAGTTTGTGCACTCTAGAATGAGGCCTCGGATCCGAGGCCTCTTCCCACATTCATACAAATACCCTAGCATAACCTGAAATGGCCGAGGGGGCCTGAAAATCATCATATTAGCCCCCCTTAAGAAATCAGTTTGTGCACTCTAGAATGAGGCCTCGGATCCGAGGCCTCTTCCCACATTCATACAAATACCCTAGCATAACCTGAAATGGCCGAGGGGGCCTGAAAATCATCATATTAGCCCCCCTTAAGAAATCAGTTTGTGCACTCTAGAATGAGGCCTCGGATCCGAGGCCTCTTCCCACAAGTCATACACTTAGCCTATAAGAACCTGAAATGGCCGAGAGGGCCTCAAAATCATCATATTAGCCCCCCTTAAGAAATCAGATTGTGCACTCTAGAATGAGGCCTCGGATCCGAGGCCTCTTCCCACATTCATACAAATACCCTAGCATAACCTGAAATGGCCGAGGGGGCCTGAAAATCATCATATTAGCCCCCCTTAAGAAATCAGTTTGTGCACTCTAGAATGAGGCCTCGGATCCGAGGCCTCTTCCCACAAGTCATACACTTAGCCTATCAGAACCTGAAATGGCCGAGAGAGCCTCAAAATCATCATATTGGCCCCCCTTAAGAAATCAGTTTGTGCACTCTAGAATGAGGCCTCGGATCCGAGGCCTCTTCCCACATTCATACAAATACCCTAGCATAACCTGAAATGGCCGAGGGGGCCTCAAAATCATCATATTAGCCCCCCTTAAGAAATCAGATTGTGCACTCTAGAATGAGGCCTCGGATCCGAGGCCTCTTCCCACAAGTCATACACTTAGCCTATAAGAACCTGAAATGGCCGAGGGGGCCTCAAAATCATCATATTAGCCCCCCTTAAGAAATCAGATTGTGCACTCTAGAATGAGGCCTCGGATCCGAGGCCTCTTCCCACATTCATACAAATACCCTAGCATAACCTGAAATGGCCGAGGGGGCCTCAAAATCATCATATTAGCCCCCCTTAAGAAATCAGATTGTGCACTCTAGAATGAGGCCTCGGATCCGAGGCCTCTTCCCACAAGTCATACACTTAGCCTATAAGAACCTGAAATGGCCGAGGGGGCCTGAAAATCATCATATTAGCCCCCCTTAAGAAATCAGTTTGTGCACTCTAGAATGAGGCCTCGGATCCGAGGCCTCTTCCCACATTCATACAAATACCCTAGCATAACCTGAAATGGCCGAGGGGGCCTGAAAATCATCATATTAGCCCCCCTTAAGAAATCAGTTTGTGCACTCTAGAATGAGGCCTCGGATCCGAGGCCTCTTCCCACATTCATACACATACCCTAGCATAACCTGAAATGGCCGAGGGGGCCTCAAAATCATCATATTGGCCCCCCTTAAGAAATCAGTTTGTGCACTCTAGAATGAGGCCTCGGATCCGAGGCCTCTTCCCACATTCATACACATACCCTAGCATAACCTGAAATGGCCGAGGGGGCCTCAAAATCATCATATTGGCCCCCCTTAAGAAATCAGTTTGTGCACTCTAGAATGAGGCCTCGGATCCGAGGCCTCTTCCCACATTCATACAAATACCCTAGCATAACCTGAAATGGCCGAGGGGGCCTGAAAATCATCATATTAGCCCCCCTTAAGAAATCAGATTGTGCACTCTAGAATGAGGCCTCGGATCCGAGGCCTCTTCCCACATTCATACAAATACCCTAGCATAACCTGAAATGGCCGAGGGGGCCTCAAAATCATCATATTGGCCCCCCTTAAGAAATCAGTTTGTGCACTCTAGAATGAGGCCTCGGATCCGAGGCCTCTTCCCACAAGTCATACACTTAGCCTATAAGAACCTGAAATGGCCGAGAGGGCCTCAAAATCATCATATTGGCCCCCTTAAGAAATCAGTTTGTGCACTCTAGAATGAGGCCTCGGATCCGAGGCCTCTTCCCACAAGTCATACACTTAGCCTATCAGAACCTGAAATGGCCGAGAGGGCCTCAAAATCATCATATTGGCCCCCCTTAAGAAATCAGTTTGTGCACTCTAGAATGAGGCCTCGGATCCGAGGCCTCTTCCCACAAGTCATACACTTAGCCTATAAGAACCTGAAATGGCCGAGGGGGCCTCAAAATCATCATATTAGCCCCCCTTAAGAAATCAGATTGTGCACTCTAGAATGAGGCATCGGATCCGAGGCCTCTTCCCACATTCATACAAATACCCTAGCATAACCTGAAATGGCCGAGAGGGCCTCAAAATAATCATATTGGCCTCCTTAAGAAATCAGTTTGTGCACTCTAGAATGAGGCCTCGGATCCGAGGCCTCTTCCCACATTCATACAAATACCCTAGCATAACCTGAAATGGCCGAGGGGGCCTGAAAATCATCATATTAGCCCCCCTTAAGAAATCAGTTTGTGCACTCTAGAATGAGGCCTCGGATCCGAGGCCTCTTCCCACAAGTCATACACTTAGCCTATAAGAACCTGAAATGGCCGAGAGGGCCTCAAAATCATCATATTAGCCCCCCTTAAGAAATCAGATTGTGCACTCTAGAATGAGGCCTCGGATCCGAGGCCTCTTCCCACATTCATACAAATACCCTAGCATAACCTGAAATGGCCGAGGGGGCCTCAAAATCATCATATTGGCCCCCCTTAAGAAATCAGTTTGTGCACTCTAGAATGAGGCCTCGGATCCGAGGCCTCTTCCCACAAGTCATACACTTAGCCTATAAGAACCTGAAATGGCCGAGGGGGCCTGAAAATCATCATATTAGCCCCCCTTAAGAAATCAGATTGTGCACTCTAGAATGAGGCCTCGGATCCGAGGCCTCTTCCCACATTCATACAAATACCCTAGCATAACCTGAAATGGCCGAGAGGGCCTCAAAATCATCATATTGGCCCCCCTTAAGAAATCAGTTTGTGCACTCTAGAATGAGGCCTCGGATCCGAGGCCTCTTCCCACAAGTCATACACTTAGCCTATAAGAACCTGAAATGGCCGAGAGGGCCTCAAAATCATCATATTGGCCCCCTTAAGAAATCAGATTGTGCACTCTAGAATGAGGCCTCGGATCCGAGGCCTCTTCCCACAAGTCATACACTTAGCCTATCAGAACCTGAAATGGCCGAGAGGGCCTCAAAATCATCATATTGGCCCCCTTTAAGAAATCAGTTTGTGCACTCTAGAATGAGGCCTCGGATCCGAGGCCTCTTTCCACATTCATACAAATACCCTAGCATAACCTGAAATGGCCGAGGGGGCCTCAAAATCATCATATTGGCCCCCCTTAAGAAATCAGTTTATGCACTCTAGAATGAGGCCTCGGATCCGAGGCCTCTTCCCACATTCATACAAATACCCTAGCATAACCTGAAATGGCCGAGGGGGCCTGAAAATCATCATATTAGCCCCCCTTAAGAAATCAGTTTGTGCACTCTAGAATGAGGCCTCGGATCCGAGGCCTCTTCCCACAAGTCATACAAATACCCTAGCATAACCTGAAATGGCCGAGAGGGCCTCAAAATCATCATATTAGCCCCCCTTAAGAAATCAGATTGTGCACTCTAGAATGAGGCCTCGGATCCGAGGCCTCTTCCCACATTCATACAAATACCCTAGCATAACCTGAAATGGCCGAGGGGGCCTGAAAATCATCATATTAGCCCCCCTTAAGAAATCAGTTTGTGCACTCTAGAATGAGGCCTCGGATCCGAGGCCTCTTCCCACATTCATACAAATACCCTAGCATAACCTGAAATGGCCGACGGGGCCTGAAAATCATCATATTAGCCCCCCTTAAGAAATCAGATTGTGCACTCTAGAATGAGGCCTCGGATCCGAGGCCTCTTCCCACATTCATACAAATACCCTAGCATAACCTGAAATGGCCGAGGGGGCCTCAAAATCATCATATTGGCCCCCCTTAAGAAATCAGTTTGTGCACTCTAGAATGAGGCCTCGGATCCGAGGCCTCTTCCCACAAGTCATACACTTAGCCTATAAGAACCTGAAATGGCCGAGAGGGCCTCAAAATCATCATATTGGCCCCCTTAAGAAATCAGTTTGTGCACTCTAGAATGAGGCCTCGGATCCGAGGCCTCTTCCCACAAGTCATACACTTAGCCTATAAGAACCTGAAATGGCCGAGAGGGCCTCAAAATCATCATATTGGCCCCCTTAAGAAATCAGATTGTGCACTCTAGAATGAGGCCTCGGATCCGAGGCCTCTTCCCACAAGTCATACACTTAGCCTATCAGAACCTGAAATGGCCGAGAGGGCCTCAAAATCATCATATTGGCCCCCTTAAGAAATCAGATTGTGCACTCTAGAATGAGGCCTCGGATCCGAGGCCTCTTCCCACAAGTCATACACTTAGCCTATCAGAACCTGAAATGGCCGAGAGGGCCTCAAAATCATCATATTGGCCCCCCTTAAGAAATCAGTTTGTGCACTCTAGAATGAGGCCTCGGATCCGAGGCCTCTTTCCACATTCATACAAATACCCTAGCATAACCTGAAATGGCCGAGGGGGCCTCAAAATCATCATATTGGCCCCCCTTAAGAAATCAGTTTGTGCACTCTAGAATGAGGCCTCGGATCCGAGGCCTCTTCCCACAAGTCATACACTTAGCCTATAAGAACCTGAAATGGCCGAGAGGGCCTCAAAATCATCATATTGGCCCCCTTAAGAAATCAGATTGTGCACTCTAGAATGAGGCCTCGGATCCGAGGCCTCTTCCCACAAGTCATACACTTAGCCTATCAGAACCTGAAATGGCCGAGAGGGCCTCAAAATCATCATATTGCCCCCCTTAAGAAATCAGTTTGTGCACTCTAGAATGAGGCCTCGGATCCGAGGCCTCTTTCCACATTCATACAAATACCCTAGCATAACCTGAAATGGCCGAGGGGGCCTCAAAATCATCATATTGGCCCCCCTTAAGAAATCAGTTTATGCACTCTAGAATGAGGCCTCGGATCCGAGGCCTCTTCCCACATTCATACAAATACCCTAGCATAACCTGAAATGGCCGAGGGGGCCTGAAAATCATCATATTAGCCCCCCTTAAGAAATCAGTTTGTGCACTCTAGAATGAGGCCTCGGATCCGAGGCCTCTTCCCACAAGTCATACAAATACCCTAGCATAACCTGAAATGGCCGAGAGGGCCTCAAAATCATCATATTAGCCCCCCTTAAGAAATCAGATTGTGCACTCTAGAATGAGGCCTCGGATCCGAGGCCTCTTCCCACATTCATACAAATACCCTAGCATAACCTGAAATGGCCGAGGGGGCCTGGAAATCATCATATTAGCCCCCCTTAAGAAATCAGTTTGTGCACTCTAGAATGAGGCCTCGGATCCGAGGCCTCTTCCCACATTCATACAAATACCCTAGCATAACCTGAAATGGCCGACGGGGCCTGAAAATCATCATATTAGCCCCCCTTAAGAAATCAGATTGTGCACTCTAGAATGAGGCCTCGGATCCGAGGCCTCTTCCCACATTCATACAAATACCCTAGCATAACCTGAAATGGCCGAGGGGGCCTCAAAATCATCATATTGGCCCCCCTTAAGAAATCAGTTTGTGCACTCTAGAATGAGGCCTCGGATCCGAGGCCTCTTCCCACAAGTCATACACTTAGCCTATAAGAACCTGAAATGGCCGAGAGGGCCTCAAAATCATCATATTGGCCCCCTTAAGAAATCAGTTTGTGCACTCTAGAATGAGGCCTCGGATCCGAGGCCTCTTCCCACAAGTCATACACTTAGCCTATCAGAACCTGAAATGGCCGAGAGGGCCTCAAAATCATCATATTGGCCCCCCTTAAGAAATCAGTTTGTGCACTCTAGAATGAGGCCTCGGATCCGAGGCCTCTTCCCACAAGTCATACACTTAGCCTATAAGAACCTGAAATGGCCGAGGGGGCCTCAAAATCATCATATTAGCCCCCCTTAAGAAATCAGATTGTGCACTCTAGAATGAGGCATCGGATCCGAGGCCTCTTCCCACATTCATACAAATACCCTAGCATAACCTGAAATGGCCGAGAGGGCCTCAAAATCATCATATTGGCCCCCTTAAGAAATCAGTTTGTGCACTCTAGAATGAGGCCTCGGATCCTAGGCCTCTTCCCACATTCATACAAATACCCTAGCATAACCTGAAATGGCCGAGGGGGCCTGAAAATCATCATATTAGCCCCCCTTAAGAAATCAGTTTGTGCACTCTAGAATGAGGCCTCGGATCCGAGGCCTCTTCCTACATTCATACAAATACCCTAGCATAACCTGAAATGGCCGAGGGGGCCTGAAAATCATCATATTAGCCCCCTTAAGAAATCAGTTTGTGCACTCTAGAATGAGGCCTCGGATCCGAGGCCTCTTCCCACAAGTCATACACTTAGCCTATAAGAACCTGAAATGGCCGAGAGGGCCTCAAAATCATCATATTAGCCCCCCTTAAGAAATCAGATTGTGCACTCTAGAATGAGGCCTCGGATCCGAGGCCTCTTCCCACATTCATACAAATACCCTAGCATAACCTGAAATGGCCGAGGGGGCCTCAAAATCATCATATTGGCCCCCCTTAAGAAATCAGTTTGTGCACTCTAGAATGAGGCCTCGGATCCGAGGCCTCTTCCCACAAGTCATACACTTAGCCTATAAGAACCTGAAATGGCCGAGGGGGCCTGAAAATCATCATATTAGCCCCCCTTAAGAAATCAGATTGTGCACTCTAGAATGAGGCCTCGGATCCGAGGCCTCTTCCCACATTCATACAAATACCCTAGCATAACCTGAAATGGCCGAGAGGGCCTCAAAATCATCATATTGGCCCCCTTAAGAAATCAGTTTGTGCACTCTAGAATGAGGCCTCGGATCCTAGGCCTCTTCCCACATTCATACAAATACCCTAGCATAACCTGAAATGGCCGAGGGGGCCTGAAAATCATCATATTAGCCCCCCTTAAGAAATCAGTTTGTGCACTCTAGAATGAGGCCTCGGATCCGAGGCCTCTTCCTACATTCATACAAATACCCTAGCATAACCTGAAATGGCCGAGGGGGCCTGAAAATCATCATATTAGCCCCCTTAAGAAATCAGTTTGTGCACTCTAGAATGAGGCCTCGGATCCGAGGCCTCTTCCCACAAGTCATACACTTAGCCTATAAGAACCTGAAATGGCCGAGAGGGCCTCAAAATCATCATATTAGCCCCCCTTAAGAAATCAGATTGTGCACTCTAGAATGAGGCCTCGGATCCGAGGCCTCTTCCCACATTCATACAAATACCCTAGCATAACCTGAAATGGCCGAGGGGGCCTCAAAATCATCATATTGGCCCCCCTTAAGAAATCAGTTTGTGCACTCTAGAATGAGGCCTCGGATCCGAGGCCTCTTCCCACAAGTCATACACTTAGCCTATAAGAACCTGAAATGGCCGAGGGGGCCTGAAAATCATCATATTAGCCCCCCTTAAGAAATCAGATTGTGCACTCTAGAATGAGGCCTCGGATCCGAGGCCTCTTCCCACATTCATACAAATACCCTAGCATAACCTGAAATGGCCGAGAGGGCCTCAAAATCATCATATTGGCCCCCCTTAAGAAATCAGTTTGTGCACTCTAGAATGAGGCCTCGGATCCGAGGCCTCTTCCCACAAGTCATACACTTAGCCTATAAGAACCTGAAATGGCCGAGAGGGCCTCAAAATCATCATATTGGCCCCCTTAAGAAATCAGATTGTGCACTCTAGAATGAGGCCTCGGATCCGAGGCCTCTTCCCACAAGTCATACACTTAGCCTATCAGAACCTGAAATGGCCGAGAGGGCCTCAAAATCATCATATTGGCCCCCCTTAAGAAATCAGTTTGTGCACTCTAGAATGAGGCCTCGGATCCGAGGCCTCTTCCCACAAGTCATACACTTAGCCTATAAGAACCTGAAATGGCCGAGGGGGCCTGAAAATCATCATATTAGCCCCCCTTAAGAAATCAGATTGTGCACTCTAGAATGAGGCCTCGGATCCGAGGCCTCTTCCCACATTCATACAAATACCCTAGCATAACCTGAAATGGCCGAGGGGGCCTGAAAATCATCATATTAGCCCCCCTTAAGAAATCAGTTTGTGCACTCTAGAATGAGGCCTCGGATCCGAGGCCTCTTCCCACAAGTCATACAAATACCCTAGCATAACCTGAAATGGCCGAGAGGGCCTCAAAATCATCATATTAGCCCCCCTTAAGAAATCAGATTGTGCACTCTAGAATGAGGCCTCGGTTCCGAGGCCTCTTCCCACATTCATACAAATACCCTAGCATAACCTGAAATGGCCGAGGGGGCCTCAAAATCATCATATTGGCCCCCCTTAAGAAATCAGTTTGTGCACTCTAGAATGAGGCCTCGGATCCGAGGCCTCTTCCCACAAGTCATACACTTAGCCTATCAGAACCTGAAATGGCCGAGGGGGCCTCAAAATCATCATATTGGCCCCCCTTAAGAAATCAGTTTGTGCACTCTAGAATGAGGCCTCGGATCCGAGGCCTCTTCCCACATTCATACACATACCCTAGCATAACCTGAAATGGCCGAGGGGGCCTCAAAATCATCATATTAGCCCCCCTTAAGAAATCAGTTTGTGCACTCTAGAATGAGGCCTCGGATCCGAGACCTCTTCCCACAAGTCATACACTTAGCCTATAAGAACCTGAAATGGCCGAGGGGGCCTCAAAATCATCATATTAGCCCCCCTTAAGAAATCAGATTGTGCACTCTAGAATGAGGCCTCGGATCCGAGGCCTCTTCCCACATTCATACAAATACCCTAGCATAACCTGAAATGGCCGAGGGGGCCTGAAAATCATCATATTAGCCCCCCTTAAGAAATCAGTTTGTGCACTCTAGAATGAGGCCTCGGATCCGAGGCCTCTTCCCACAAGTCATACACTTAGCCTATAAGAACCTGAAATGGCCGAGAGGGCCTCAAAATCATCATATTAGCCCCCCTTAAGAAATCAGATTGTGCACTCTAGAATGAGGCCTCGGATCCGAGGCCTCTTCCCACATTCATACAAATACCCTAGCATAACCTGAAATGGCCGAGGGGGCCTCAAAATCATCATATTGGCCCCCCTTAAGAAATCAGATTGTGCACTCTAGAATGAGGCCTCGGATCCGAGGCCTCTTCCCACAAGTCATACACTTAGCCTATCAGAACCTGAAATGGCCGAGAGGGCCTCAAAATCATCATATTGGCCCCCCTTAAGAAATCAGTTTGTGCACTCTAGAATGAGGCCTCGGATCCGAGGCCTCTTCCCACAACTCATACAAATACCCTAGCATAACCTGAAATGGCCGAGAGGGCCTCAAAATCATCATATTAGCCCCCCTTAAGAAATCAGATTGTGCCCTCTAGAATGAGGCCTCGGATCCGAGGCCTCTTCCCACAACTCATACAAATACCCTAGCATAACCTGAAATGGCCGAGAGGGCCTCAAAATCATCATATTAGCCCCCCTTAAGAAATCAGATTGTGCACTCTAGAATGAGGCCTCGGATCCGAGGCCTCTTCCCACAACTCATACAAATACCCTAGCATAACCTGAAATGGCCGAGGGGGCCTCAAAATCATCATATTAGCCCCCCTTAAGAAATCAGATTGTGCCCTCTAGAATGAGGCCTCGGATCCGAGGCCTCTTCCCACAAGTCATACACTTAGCCTATCAGAACCTGAAATGGCCGAGAGGGCCTCAAAATCATCATATTGGCCCCCCTTAAGAAATCAGTTTGTGCACTCTAGAATGAGGCCTCGGATCCGAGGCCTCTTCCCACAAGTCATACACTTAGCCTATCAGAACCTGAAATGGCCGAGAGGGCCTCAAAATCATCATATTGGCCCCCCTTAAGAAATCAGTTTGTGCACTCTAGAATGAGGCCTCGGATCCGAGGCCTCTTCCCACAAGTCATACACTTAGCCTATCAGAACCTGAAATGGCCGAGGGGGCCTCAAAATCATCATATTAGCCCCCCTTAAGAAATCAGATTGTGCACTCTAGAATGAGGCCTCGGATCCGAGGCCTCTTCCCACAAGTCATACACTTAGCCTATCAGAACCTGAAATGGCCGAGAGGGCCTCAAAATCATCATATTGGCCCCCCTTAAGAAATCAGTTTGTGCACTCTAGAATGACCCAGTTATTTGTCCTCCCTGCCGCTGAATTCTCTTCATCTCAATCGAGAGCCAAGTCGTTGGACGGCATGGACAAGCAATATGATGGCCATGTTTGGACCAAGACTCAAACCACCAACATTACCAACGACGTTGGCCTTGCTTTTCGTTCCTCTGCCTGTGTTGGCCACCTCCAATGCCAAAACCCTAGTTGTGATTACCTTCAACGCGCCCATCGTACCTCTAAGGTTAATGACACGGAATTTGAGGGTTTCACTAAAGATCCTTTCCCTCTCTCTGGCATTGTGCCATCCCGATCTACTCTTGTCTGCAGGATCTGCAAACAACCCCCCAAATGCATTGCTCTGTGCGATGCCAAAATCTTCTACGTCCATGGGAAGGAGTCTTCTCAATGAGCCTGCATTCATATCGGTACTCATCAACACCCAGTGAAGGTTGGAGACTGCAGAGACAGTCGGAAGCGTATCAATGCACTTATCGAGGAGCATGTTGAGCGTATGCCTCAAGCCACTCACAGCAAGATCGTGCTTGAAGCCAGCAAGGACATTGTTGGTGAGTTCCTTCTTTCTGGCGATAATGTCACGCAACGTCTCCTCTCCTTGAAAGAGCTCGAACCTGTGTTCGAAAGTTGTAGAGAGTTAAATTCCCCTAACCTTCGCTCTAAGGTTACCTCCTTCAAATATTTGAGGAGGTTCGGGGTTATGGATGGCATCGCAAAGCTCCGGGGCGTTAGCAATTGGGCTTACGTCCAACGCAACCAATTCCCAGGACAAGGTGACGATACAGACAAGGTGTTCGTCTTCAAGATGTCCGAGGTTGGTCCTGGAAGTGGTGTGGATTTGGTTCGTCGGATGCAACCGGGGGGGGACCTCGAAAATGCGTGGATGATGTCCGATCACGTGAAGCGGGTCAAAGGGTGGACCACCATGGCCGCTCATGTATACGATGGGACTTATCAACGGGTCATGACCATTTCATGCTGTGATTTCCAATCGGAGGATAAGGATGCCCAAGTTCTCTTCTGGCAGAACCTCAACCACGTCATGGCCCGCCACGGTATCCCACATCCAAACTTTATAGGCTTCATGGCCGACAGTGCCCAAGCCAATTGGAACGCTGTTCGCACTGTGTATGGTTCTGGAGATCCCAAAGTTCCAATGGAGGGTCGTGAGCGCACTTGTTTTTTTCATTGGAAACAATCGCTCGAGAAACATACGAAATCGTATATAAAGCATGAGTTGCAAGACCAACATAGACACCTTTGCCTTCAATATCGAAATGCCTCATCTATGCAAGAGGCGGAGACTAGGTACCTAGCTATCAAAGCTTGGTGGGCTTCATCCAATTGTACAAGTGAAGACGGTCTCAAGCATCTTCAGCTCTGGCTTGCTTTCTGGCACTTCTGCTACCTTCAATGGGGTGGTTTCATGGAATTGGTACATCTCCGTCATAATTCATTATTGGTTTTTCTTGGCTTCGTTTTCCTCTCTGTGTACATTTATATTAATACTTGATTTGTCCATTCAGGAAAAGGTTTTAACCCAAGACCAGTTGGCCGAGATGCCGTCCTGCAATCTTGCGGAGTCTGTCCACAACAAGTGGCTTCAAGCCTCCGGCAACAAGGGTGGAGATTTATACGTGGCTACGGTTGACGACTACATTCGCGCCTTCTTACAGGTTGTGGCATACTACCAATTCCTTAAAGGTGGAAGTGGCGGTGATGGTCCAAGCAAAGAAGAACTAAAGCTGAGAGGTGCTCAACGTCGAGCTCAGCGTACTGGCGACCCGACAGTGTTGCAGAAGGTCTTGCTTGAAATGCCCGGTGGGGAAGAGTTTTGCACTCGCGATCCCCACCTTGAGGGCGCCGAGGTGTTTGGATCGCAGAAGCGAAGACCCGACACTCCAATTGGTGATGATGGCGAGACCCACCGTCCCGATACAGTGAACTTCTCTCGCCCTCCCCCTGCTAAGCGAGTCACTCGCTCTCAACCTGAAACACTGCCTACTATCATTGAGGAGTCTTCCCCCTCTGTACAAGAGGTTCAAGTGCCTTCACCTGCAGGACTTGGTTTCCAGCGTGTCACCGCAGTGCAAGAAACCAAAGTAGATGTCTCTCTTTGGCATATTGCCCGCATACCCTATACCTCTGGAAAGTCTTGTTGGGCTAATCATGCGGGCACGAAAAAAAAATGCACCGCAAGAATCGTCACCAATAACAAGAGCGTCCCTACGCCCACCTACACCGGTATGTGGCATCATTACAAACTCCAATCTATGAAGCGCACAGACTTTGTCTTTTGCCCAGACGACATCGAGCGTTGCGTCAAGGGCCCTCGTCGGAAATGGGTCATGCCGTTCTCTGCTAATGACCAGAAGCCTCCTATCCCCCCAATCTGGCCCGTGAAGATTGGTACCAACCTCACCCGCTCGGAGATCTTCGCGCTTGAGAACGCAGGTTTTCAACTCCCACCAAAGGAGCGCATCACACCGTCTCGACTCTTCACCAACTCTGCGACCCCGCTGGATATGTCTCGAATCCGTGTTCCAGAAAACCCCGACGCCATCCCTACGACAAGATTGTCCAAACTTGTTCGGCGATCCAGTAGCGCTCCTTCCGCAAAGCAGAGGCAGATGGTGGCATCTGCTGAAGCTATGCATGCTACTGTTCTCAAGTTAACTATGATCCCTCAACCGGGATTTGGTTGCATTATCACACTGCAGTCCAAGTCAGAACCGCAGCCACCCATCTACCAAGTCACAGTGAGTTCTCTTCCAGAATGCAACTGCCCATACTTCTTGGATATGATTTCCAAGTTCGGCCGCAAACGGAATTCTTATATGAATTGTAAGCATCTGTATTACATCTACGTCAAGGTTTCTAATTTGGATGCGGATGTAAATTTGTTCATACACGCCCCGACATTTAGCTTCAATGAGGTCAAACTCATCATGGAGGGAGGTCTCTTGACACATTCAACTTCCTAGAATTCCTCTCAGCCTAGCACTACATTAGGCTATGATATTTGTGTCCATTTTTGGACATCTTGTGAAGCAATAATTGATTGATATAATAAAGGTATAATCTCAATGATTATTTTTATTTACTTCAAAATTGTGTATTACAATGCTTCCTACCAGCTTAGGCAGAAAATATATATTTACAAGACTGCCTAAATTATCTGGATACACATTCAAGCATCAACAATTTAAGATACATGACGTTTCTCTTCGGCCTCCAGCGCATTGAAGTGACTCTTCATCTGTAGCTCTACTCCGCATAGAGTACACAAAATGTAGTGAACTATGAAAGGAGCATGGTTGAAAGAGGTGTGGCCAAATTCGAGTCATCGAATTTGGACACACCTCTTTCAACCATGTCCCTTTCATGGTTCACTACATTTTGGGTACTCTTATCTCTTCCAGATCCCTCCTTTCCAAGAACCGTCACCGCCGAAACCAATTGCAATAATTTATTGATATACTAAAGGTATGATTACAATGCTTCCTATGTCTATCAACTCTATTTCCGTTTTGCATACTTCTTGGATGAATCCGAGGGAGGTGGACCCGGTCGAAGCAAATCCATATAAGAAACTGTCTTATCTTTCATTCGTTCCTTTAGCGGAAGATGATGCGGCGTCATTCCCCTCATCCGTTCGCGAAATGAAAGAGACTTCGAAGATTCCCCTATAACCTTCACCTCCTCCTCCGTCTCGTTCGATTTGTCTTCATCCAAATCAGCGTCCTTCTCCGGCACATCTTCTTGCCTCTTTTCTTTTTGCTCGCGTTGTTTTTGCTCCTCCCGCGTCCTCCACCTCCATGCTTGTGTAGACTGCGAAAATGGAGTCAGGTCATAGTCATCACTACTTCGATTTCCAGCAGCAAACAAAAATTCCGGCGATAAATTAACCGGAATATGAGGATCTGCTAGACTCCTTATTTCCTTCTCCCATCCTAATCCAGCAAACATATCTCTTTCATCACCCATTGTATGCAAGTGTATATACAATGATGTTGGGTAAGAGTCCAATATATAATCTATTCGGCCACACACAATAATTGCTAAAGTCCAAGCTATAGAGTTGACTCACATATAAGACAAAGAGAAAAGTGATGAATCCAAACAAAGGAAGTTAATTATTTTGATTCCTTTGTATTTTGATTGACTCATTCTTCAATTATACCAATCTCCGAAAATCAATTTTCATTGATTTTTTCTTGTGATCATCCTTGGTTTTAATAATTCAACCACCTCACGGTTTCCAAACTTAATGAGACCATTCCAAATTCCGGGCCTTTACCCTCCACGGAAATAGGTCCTTTTTTTTACTATATTTGGCAGATTCAAGAATATTCCAGGTATATTCCAGTCTATATTTACAAATGTCTTTTTTTGGCATTTCAAGTTTGCTATTATTATATCTTCTACGCTCTCCGCTCTCCAAATCTCCGCTCTCCGCTCTCCGCTCTCCGCTCTACGCTCACATACAAGTGTCGTCCGCCATTGGGGTGCAACAGAGCCGCCGGGGCGAGAGGGGGAAGTCCGGACGCAGGCGCGCTTTGCGCCCTTGAGTGGCGACGGAGACGGAGACTGCCGGAACATTTGCTTGGGCGGGGGGCTATCGACGACGCCGGCGTCAATAGGCTCCTTGGAGTAGTCAATGGTTGAAGCGGCGTCGTAAACGGTCTCATAGAAGAAGCTCCCCAAGTTTGAGTCACTGACGATGTCAATCGAGGGCTCCAAACGCTGGCGCCAAAATGGAAACAAAACAAAACCCAAGGGAAGAGGGAGAGATAGAGCGCGTGAAAATCAAGATACATATGAAGAATATATTACACAAAGTGGGGGCACGCGCGCGCACCCACACCCCCCCCCCACACACACACACGTACTCTCTCAAATGAGCTTGTTAAATTTCGCGTGAGAGTACAACTCTCTGTACAAATGGTCTTGTGGATCCAAGTATCTCTCGCCTATGGGATTATTCCTAACAAAATGGTTTACGGGTAGCCCGTTACCCAGAGCGTCTGCAGGTACTTAACAAGGTCTAACAAAAATCGGTCCCGGACCTTCTTGACCGTCCACGTCGGGCAAACAATGAAGTTGGCCGTCGGGTTCAAAATGTTCTTCGAAGCGTTGTCGTCCACCATGAGCGTGTTCTTGCGGGTGGGACGGACGTCGTAGGGGACGCCTATCAAGGACGGATGCTGGTCCCAAAAAATCGGCCTCAAAACCTTGAGATATTGGGGGGACGCGGGGTTGTTTGGTTTTTTGACGACTTTGCCGTCCGGGTTGTACAATATTCTACATGCTTCCTGTGCTAGGACCAAGCAGGGGGGCTCGATACCCTTGAAGATGAACTCCACGACCGCATTGGTGTTCTCGGCCGTCATGGAGCTCCACACGACCACCCACCATTTGTTTTGGGCGATATGCAGGAAGCGCCGAAGCCACGGCCGGAGGTGCACTAGCTTGGTCTTTATGTGCGTGGGCGGCCCGTCGTAGTTCGCGTCCTCGGGCTTGCAAAAGGGCACCGTGGGAACCCTGGGACAATGGACGCACTGGACGAGGACCCCGTTAAGGTCTAACACCAGGAATTGTTCCTTCCGCAGCGCGGGCGGGGCGGGCAAAACCGGGGGGGCCGCCGCGCTGTCCTCTCCGCTCCTGGGAGAAGAGCGTTGGGGAGCCGCTACGCTACGCTCCGAGCCCTGCGGAGACAATCGAGAGAAAACGGGGGGGCTTTGTCGACTGCTATTAGCAGTCGACCATGGGGTGCGACTGCTCACGAGCAGTCGCACCCCATTCAAGTCGACTACCCAACTGCAGTCGACAAAGTGCGGACGAGTGCTGGTGGGCAGTCGCACCCTATGGTCGACTGCTATCAACAGTCGACTTGAATGGGGTGCGACTGCTCGTGAGCAGTCGCACCCCATGGTCGACTTCTAATAGCAGTCGACGAAGGGGTGCGATTGCTCACGAGCAGTCGCGTAGAGACACCCATGGACATGTGGCGTCCATGGATTGGTCCAGGGGGCGTCTAATCGAAAGGACGCCTCCTTGGGGTATATATGGACCCCACTTCCCTCATTCCCTCACTCCCAATCACAGCGTCAATCTCTTGCGATAACATGGAACCCAGCTTCAATGTACAGCTTGATTCAGTCGAAGGCTTTCCACTTTGGATTACCACATAATATATACAATATCTTTAGTCTATGTGAGTATAAATGAATCCCAATTATTGAATCTTACCATCACTGGTATCAAAAACACAATTGGGCCATAACAAAATTTTAATATACGCCTCCTAGATTCAGTGCAGGGCATTGCAGAAGCATAATAGCAATGCTCACGTGTAAGCCACATCAACTTAAAGGCTGAAATTAAAAACAAGTTTTTAATGATTTTAACTGTGCAAGTACCCTCCGATCTTGAAATGCGGATACCATTTTATCTGCAATATGTTATTAGAAAATATATGTCTAATCTCAATTGTAGATCGAAGTGTAGCAATTTGCAGATTGCAGGTAGAAAATATGGTTTCCGAGTAAGGAGCATATAACCAACAGGTCCATGAACATTAATTGTGTTAAAGCAATATGGGAGGTCATGTTGCAAGACCCGTTCATCCTCTTACAGCTCTGCCTTCATTAAACTGGTCGACGGGAATAATAATTTTATCAACAAAAAGACCCCGAAAACTCAACTTTTCCGATTCTAAGTACTTGCACATTGATTATACTAAAAAATCCTGTTGAAGCAAACACCAATCACCGCTACCATTCTGAACAATCAGTACTGCATGTAGTAATGAGACCGGCGTTGTCCGGGCACCGACACTTTTACACAGTATATGATCCTGATGGTGAGCCTCCTTGTACACATACTCTTAAAAAGACCTGTACAGATGTATCACTTTTCTGTACAAACGAACCACTATCTGTACAGATGTACGTATCACTAAGTCTATCTTTATACAAGATTTCGTGCAGACATTTCATGTTGAGATTCCAACGAGAAGGGTTCATTAACAGATGAAAGAGCCCGTACAAACTTAACTTTTTCAATTTCACCTGTACATATTGTTATTCAATAAAATGAATGCTTGTCGGTTGAACGATTACAAATGGACAAGTGAAGGGTATGAAATACCAGTGTGTATGTTTGGCAAATTTTCATCTGACATTCAACTTCAAATGCAAAGTGTCACGCGGCTTTTCAAAAAAATAAAACAAATGTCAACTGACATCAGCATTTTCTTCTAAAATGGCACCTCAATGTCACATGCCTAGTAATATGTGTCATTTGAATTTATAATGTGTCAGTTGATGTGTGCATTTTTCTTCACAAGTCACACTACATGTCAAATTCCAAATTATGCGTGTTAATTGACGTACATCTATATATATATATATATATATATATATATATATATATATATATATATATATAATGTGCAAGTCTTTGCGTGCCAAATGTGGAAGACTTGCAAAATCTTTGTCAAAAATAAATGCAGTGCAGACACAACATAGCCATGTTGCCCATGTGTGGCGCTTTTGGCCACCCCCCTCCGAGGGAGCCTAAAAGTGTCACACAAGCCCTTCGGTGCGGGTGGCCTGCACTTGCAGGTACCCAAGCCGAACCCGGATGGTGGGTGTATAAGTGGAGTACTTAGATTTTGGAGGGGAATTAAACTTGCGTTGTAGTACCTCCGGAGGTTGGGCCTTAGTTCTAACCTAGACCCACAACCTAGTTCAAGCGCAGACGCACCAGCCGTGCAACCAAGGCAATCCTAACTTATGAAATAAAATGGCTCGGGTATACAGCCACCGGGTGTGACTTATAGCATCCCTTGTAAGATGGACAACAATTTAGTTTGACAGTTGAAGGATGCATAGCGTAGTCTACGGACGCTCGTCCATAAACTTGCCCACATATTGTGCAGAACATTTATTTTGCCCTACACAAATATCCCTAAAAGTTTACGGACGTGCGTCCGTAAACTTTGTCCATATAATGTGTACAGAAAAGTTCATTATGCCCTACGCGAATACCCCTGAAAGGTTACGGACGTGCGTCCGTAAACTTTGTCCATATAATGTGTGCAGAAAAATTCATTATGCCCTACGTAGATACCCATAAAAGATTACAAACGCACGGCCGTAAACTTTGTACATATATTGTGCAGGGAAAAAAATTGCTTTTGACCTACGCCAATCCGCCTAGAAGGTTACGGACACGCGGCCGTAAATTTTGCACATATATTGTGCACACCAAAAAAAAAAACTTATGTTCTACGCCAGTGCCCCTCAAAGGTTACGGGCGCGTGGCCGTAACTTCCTTCTGCCTTACGCCAATACTCCTTAAAGGTTACAGACGCGCGGTCGTATACTTGAATCCATTTAGTGAGCTCTGCAATTTTTAAATATTTTCGTATGATGTTTGACTTGGGTTCTTTGGTACTATGGACCAATCTACAATGTTGATCTTACCTTGGAGTGCAATTTGACTTCTCTGGAGCTAACTTTGAAAATCCACATCTAATTCACTACTCATTCAAATCATACATTGCAAACGGCCCTGGGGCTAGACAGAAGCTCCGATTTTGAAAAAATCATAACTAATTGCTATCTCAACCAAATCACAATTGGAAACTAGTTATGAATAGCTATAGAGAATCTCTATAAGAAAAAAAAATATTAAATTTTGGTTCCTCGATGGAAACCTAAGCATTCATGGCATCAGCGGCCAAGGTCTACAATGTGCCAAATTCCGACTCACATTCTAATCTATCTTTGATAAAGAATGAAATTATTTGTGTGTTTACAACATACATTCTAACCAAGAGAAGGTATGGAGGGTTTTTTCTTTCTTCAAGCCTTATTACTAGAGCAATACAAAACACAAATTCTTCATAACTATCTTGAGGTAGGGCTTCACCTAACTATCAAGAGGGAAGGTTTTTTTTCTTCCTAACTATAGAGATGTAGGGCTTCGCCCACTAATCAACAGTAAGAGAAAGTGTTCCAATCTAACTACATTGAAACAAGGTTTCGCCCAAATTCTAGAAAAATGAGAGAAAGAGCAAGGCGGGAGGAGGAGGTTTTTAAACCCTTTCAAAAAAAGGTTGGACCCCTCCGCCACCAGTCCATTCTTCCAAACCCCTCCCGAAATTTTGACTTAGGAGTTTTCTCGGTTGAGGTTGCCACCCTTTCGCCGAGGTGGCTCCACCGGGAATCCTTTAATTTTGTCCTAAATTACCGCCATCAAGTTGGCAAGAAGACAAAAGGACAAGTGGCCCCTTGCTACTTAGTTTTCTTTTTAACTAATTCTACCTAAACTAGATTTTTTTTACCTTCACGGTGAAGGCCCGAAATCCTCGGTAATTTATCTTTCTTTTTTCGGGCTAAATGTTAAATGAACTATTTTTTCTTCAATTCCCTATCAATTCTAACTTTTAATGCTAAAATCCTAACTAAAAGTGACCCCGCGGAGTGGTGGACCACTCTGGGGGTTCACACCATGATACCCCTGACATAACCAGCCCATGTGAGAAGTGTGAGGGGCCATTGGTCACGAGGCCCTCGATTTGGGGTTCGTGGTGGCCATCCTCAACCTATCTAAGCCTAAGTGTTGAAATTTAGATGCTCACCCTCAGTGTGTATGTTTGACAAATTTCATTCGACGTTCAACTTCAAATCCAAAGTATCACGTGACGTTTTCAAAAACAAAAAATGAATGTCAATTGACATCTATATTTTCTTCTAAAATGTCACCTCAATGTCATATGCCTAGTAGTACGTGTCATTTCAATTTGTAAAGTGTCAATTGACTTGTGGTTTTATTCTTCACAAGTCACACTACATGTCAAAATCTAAATTGTGGCGATGAATTGTTGTATTAGACACTATAGCTCAGAATCATGTTGGACTGCCTTGGGAACAACATAATATTATGGACATTCCCAAAAAATACAAGAAGAGGAAAAAGTTTGACACTATTTTAACATGTAAACAACGAGTGAATAAATAAGCTATGTAGTTTCTGATGACGACAACAATGTTGTATATTATTGAATGGAACTGTTAGAGCATGATGGAAATGATGACATTCACATGGAAGTTTCATAGGCAATGCGTGTGAATATTGAAAAGGTGTGCAGATATTACAAAGTGCCCTAAACCAGGCTTTCGTCCATTATGAAGTGGACACATCACATACTCAAGCACCACAAAAGCCAGGTGGCATTCACACATCACACAACTACGTGGTTACAAAGGTCCACATATGATCCCAGTCATCATTGCCACCTTAGGTTACACTTGAAATGTATACATGGCAACAATCATGGCTGGGGATTCGTGGCACTCACTAAGGAACATCCATCCAAGATATTGTGGATGAAGTGGCTCCAATAAAAAAAGCCCCCCTATGGGGTTGAGGGCCGATTCATTCGAATGTGACATCACTAGACTAATTCCGGGCCTTTGACTCTATTTCCGGAATCAAATTTCCTAAATATAGTCATTTAGATGATTCTTGCGTTTTTTTTCATCCGCATGGATGATTTTACTTGAGTGCCACGAATCCCCGGCCAACAATCATCTTGAGCTACACGGTGTACAATCTACGTGTACAAGTAAAACTGAAGATTGTGAAGAGTTGTCACCCATAGTAACTAGTATGTTTTGGTGATGTCATAAGATATTACTATGTAACTGAAAAGTAGGAGACTAAAATACCTATGTGTAGGACATGTCAGTAGATTTTTGTCATATTTATAGAAATGCGAAAGCATTGATTAGTACCGTAGAGCTCTCTACTCCGAGACAAAATAATTATTTTTCCCTCAAAATTTGTCACATGTCATACTCACATTCGTCACGACCCACTCATATCCCATGTGGAACTACATTCAAGCACATGTAAAGATGAAATAGAGAGCCCTCTACGGTATCAACACCCTTAGTATCAATGATATTCTATAGGTAATATTTACTCTAGCCGGGATTCAACTTAGTGCATTTATCAAGGCCAATGATGTTGAAAACCCACCACTATGTAGTAGTGGATGTAGAGTCCAAAGTAACTATATATATATATATATATAGAGAGAGAGAGAGAGAGAGCCTAAATTAACCACCCCTCTATGATTCATATGGAGATCATAATATATCTTTGGTTAAGTCCTCGCCTCATCTTGTCTCTACTGTAGTGAAGGTGTTTCCTGGATCATCTTGTAATTTTATGCCAAATTATGATTCCTACACAGAATTTGATTGTGCCTCAACCAATATAAAATTTGCCCTATAGCTAAATAATTACTTATTAAAAGCTAAAACAATAGCACCCTCTATGCATTAGCTCTTAAAACTGGGAGTTAGGTCATGTTCCACATATATAGCACTATTTCATAGTTTCTTACATGGATTTTTATCAATTTCAATTTAATTAACTTATTCCCATTTACATTCTTTGAACCTCACACATCACAGGTGATGGATGAGCAACAAGGCTAAGCAAGCTCGCAACAAGTTCATCAAGAATGGGGGGGGGGCATATACTAGAACTTTGAGAAGACATTCTACATGATGCTACACATAGTGCTCGTGAGGTACAAGCCCCATAAGAGCTTGTTTGTCTTGTACTACACCGTTCATGGTATTTAGTGTCACGTACACTATTTGTGAAGGCCTAAAACTCGATGCCTAGAGATCTCAAAGTGTCATGTCTACTAATTGTCAACATGATACTATTTGTCAACATAAGTAACTTTTTAAGTGAAAAAATATTCACATCATGACATTTAACATAAGACATTGAGATACTTGAGATGATAATCTTGCGTTTTTCATATACAAGGGGAAAATATCATTATGCACACTAATGACAAGTGTCATGTGTTTACATTTAAATATGCAAGGGCATACTAATGTCAATTGTTATTTGTGTACAGTTTTAATCAACTTGTAGACCACTGTGTAACATAGGCATGCACCTCATAACACTATTGAAGTCATACTTATGCACAAATATTAGTAAGCACACTTGAACACCAAGTGTCATGAAGTGACAATAATGATGAAATTGTTGATCATTAGTGTAACCTAACATATGCCTCAAAATAAGGTAAATGACACTATTACGCATGTGACACTAAATACCATAAACGGTGTATTAGTACGTGTGGTCCTAGGATGCCTACATTTGGCAATGGTCCTTTAGGGATGTGACGAAGGAGAAGCGCATGATCGCTTTAAGTTAGAGGTCGAGAATATGATGCTTTTGGGCATGGAGTTGGCTCGCCCTCCAACAACAATGTCCAGGCTGTACCCATTGGCAAATTAGCATTAAAGACTTGAAGAAGGACTTGGAATATGAGCCTACCAAAAATACGACACCAACCAAAGGTTCATGTGAATGAGAAACTCCTTTAATATTGGGCATAAAGTAAATGTGCCTACTTTAGTTACTTGTCTTGATTAAATACCTGAATTTGAGTGATATGTGGTTCAGTGTGACTCCAAGAACGGATATCAAAAAGACACGTTTTAAAAGAGATTGGACTACGTATCCAAAATATGATAACTATTTTAAGTTCAAAAATCAACATGAATGGACTAGCTTATATGACTACTTAATGAGCACAACACCTTTCAACACCATTTTAATTAAAATGAGACAATTTGGCCATTTTGAGACAAAAAATTAAGGTGACGTTTCGAGGCACCTTAAAGGAAATTTAAGGCGAAATCCAAGGGGAACTTTGTTCCCATAAGCCAAGTTCCAATGGGGTACATAGTGGGTACATGATAAAGTACCAAAAGTTCCCTACAAGTGTTCCCCCACCACGTTCACATCCTCCGCAATTATTCACCTTAATGTACGCTATTAAGGTGATTGGCAAAATGAGACTTTGAAAAGTCTCATTTTAATTAAAATGGTGTTTTTCGCTTTGATAATGAATAAAAAATTCATATGAGCTCTGAAAATTATGAGGCAAGTGGCTTTAACCTTGCTTTGGATCTGTTAACCATCTTGTACTACTCTCATGTGTGCATATCCTAGAAGAAGTGGGCTAGTCGGAAAAAGTCACCATTCAGTAGGCATCTACCTTAGATTTGCGCTCATATGTAAACCTTGGCTTGGGAGACAAGTACAACCTGTTACTCTATAATGTTACTCTATACAGGTTGTACTTGGGTTTTTTTTGTTGTCGGGCTTTCTGATTGCAAACATCAACTTAATGGTACTAAGGTTGAAATTGAAATCAAATATTTGTCATTTCTAGAATGATTACTCTCCGATCTGCAATGTGTTATTTTAGAATGTGAGTGTAATGTCATTTGCAGATCCATGCACGTAGCATTCATGGGGTTCTAAATCAGTCTGGTTGACAAAAGCAGTAATTTCATCCAAAACTATATGTATGGGATTTAATGTTATTATCATTGGTCCAAATTTGAAAACCATGTCTTTGAATAGTCTCAAAATCATCAAAAAATCTTTGATTACCGAATATAGTGTTCATTTATAGAACCGTATATTCGAAGTGGAGCTCACCGATTGATCGGGCATACGAAAGCACAACAATTCCGGTTCAAATGCGTGTCGATGGTGTTCCCACCATGCAATACAAATTGTTGTGCACGAGACAAGACTAGAGCCCGCCGGATGGATCTCCTTGTATGGCTCGTTGATGCGTTAAGCCTTGATGACCATTGGTGTCGACACCCGTATGACTTTGACATAAGGATTTTGGCCACAAAGTCGTTTGACAGTTGTGGAGTCCGATGCCATGTTCTTCAACAATGGAGACGTCCGTGAAGAGTTCGCAATGGACGAGCATTACGTTGGCCCTGCGCGCAATCATCTGGCGCCGTTGTTTCGTGTGGGTGTTGATTGCCACAAAGGTTATATGGTCCTTGTACGAGCAGGAGATGAGGAGCACCCCAAGCCAATTTGGTTGGTGAAAGCATTGTCTTCACCCAATTTTGTTCGAACTAGCCCCAACTTTCGTCAAATTGAAGTAACACTATATTCGTTAAATTGAGACTTTCTCTAGTCTCAAATTAATATATGGATCAAACAACATGAAGATGCCCGAAACTATATTGTCAACAATCTCAAATATATTATATGTTCTAATATCCCAAATCTATGATGTGCGGACATAAGCACATATGGTAGAGCACTCAACACCAACTTCATCAACAAAAATACATTGGGTAGAGCACTCCAAACAACATTCCCCCAAAAAACATATTAAATGATTTCTACTATTAGCATGGTCAATAAAATATTGACATTGCAACATACAAAGTGTAATAAATGCATATGTCTTCAATCGACAATTTAGTCCCAAACTTAATAATAGGATGAACTTCACATTTGTTTTGAAATATAGTAAATGGATATTCATCCATCCCCAAACAATATAGCATTTGTAAGTTCAACCCAAACTCTACCCCAATTTTGAAGAGCACACATATGAGTAATATATATTGCTAGAATTACATATGAAACTATAATCATGCTAACACAATCCTACCAACTTTCTCATTCAACGTGGGTTGCTTCTTGTGCGATCCGAGCAAGGTTGTCTTTTGCAAAAGTTATGTACTTTTGAGGGATGGACACTGATCCACTATGATTTTTCCGTGGTTTTCGTGCTATGAATATGGAATCTGTATCTACCCAAGATGGACCGTGCTCAGAATCCACCTTCCACCGAAAATTATGGTTTGTATCCCAGCCTGTATAATGCCGAATTACATCTTCGTTCCGTGTTGTCGGTCGGTAGTACTCCACTTGTATTTGTCGAAAATGAGGGCTGGAAATTGCAAATTTTGGTTTAGACAAAGCTCTTGCCACCCACACTGGCTTACATGTATCGCCCTATGGACATCAAGTTTTTTGGTGGATCTTAGACGGAAATCTCCAAGCCACATTTCTTCACGGATGGCCTTCAATTTATCCTTTGGAAACAATTGGCAACAACGATGCACACAACAATCCTTTGTGGCAACTTCTCTAATGGACTCCTCACCGAGCAACCTTTGACGTTTACAATCAGTTGCAGACGAAGTAGGATGTGCCAATGTCTCGTACTTTCGTAAGCCTTTGCGGGGCCGAATGTTTGCTTGAAGCTCCATTTGGTTTTGCATGTACTTTCGCTCATGGTCACGCAAGCTAACTCCATCAATCGTGACATTCCTCAATGGCCACATGCGGAGGGAGAACCTATGAGTGGGATCCACCTCGGAATGAATGAGTGACTCCAATATGACAACCCCAACGTCCTCTGTGCCAAGTGGATTCTCATCAATGCAATCTTGTGGATGGGTGTTACGACAAATACCATCCGCCACAGCAACTTCACTATCATTAACGAGTACCACCTCCAAAATTCACCCATGAAGCCCTTGAAAGTCCCGAACATTCAACAATGGGACAGTGCGGTACGGAAGGCGAAGGTAAATCCAAATGATCTTCATCTGCATTGTCATCCATAGTAGCCTCCCCGACAATGTCTAGCTCATCCTCAGATGCAGACGGCCAAGAGGTCATGTCTTCAAATGACCAATCCTCTATTTCACTAAACCCATCCATTGTGCCTACACACATGAACATTGAACCTTGTCAAAAAATCACAAAAATTGTAGGTTCCAATCGAAGAATCAAAAACCATCTTATATAATAAAAATTGCATATACTCAGTGCTCATACATGTTCATATGACTGCTATGCCATTGGGTTTGTAAAGGTTTGGGTTGTCCAGTGAACACACTATCATCCAGAGCCCATCCACACTGTGGGGATGGGTTTGGGTCGAGAGACCCAAACCTTTTGGCAGGATGGATTTCGGCTCATAACAGAGAGCACCCACATTGTGGGGATGGGTTTGGGTCGAGCGACCCAAACCTTGTTGGCACAGTATGCGTTTAGGCTCATCACAGAGAGCACCCACACTGTGGGGATGGGTTTGGGTCGAGCGACCCAAACCTTGTGGCAGGATGGGATCATGGTCATCCAGAGCCCATCCACACAGTGGGGATGGTTTGGGTCGAGCGACCCAAACCTTTTGGCAGGATGGGTTTCGGCTCATAACAGAGAGCACCCACACTGTGGGGATGGGTTTGGGTCGAGCGACCCAAACCTTGTTGGCACAGTATGCGTTTAGGCTCATCACAGAGAGCACCCACACTGTGGGGATGGGTTTGGGTCGAGCGACCCAAACCTTGTTGGCATAGTATGCGTTTAGGCTCATCATAGAGAGCACCCACACTGTGGGAATGGGTTTGGGTCGAGCGACCTAAATCTTGTTCGTGCAGTATGGGTTTAGGCTCATCACAGAGAGCACCCACAATGTGGGGATGGGTTTGGGTCGAGCGACCCAAACCTTGTGGCAGGATGGAATCATGGTCATCCAGAGCCCATCCACACAGTGGGGATGGTTTGGGTCGAGCGACCCAAACCTTTTGGCAGGATGGGTTTAGGCTCATAACAAAAAGCACCCACACTGTGGGGATGGGTTTGGGTCGAGAGACCCAAACCTTGTGGCATGATGGGATCATGGTCATCCAGAGCCCATCCACACAATGGGGTTGGTTTGGGTCGAGCGACCCAAACCTTTTGGCAGGATGGGTTTCGGCTCATAACAGAGAGCACCTACAATGTGGGGATGGGTTTGGGTCGAGCGACCCAAACCTTGTTGGCGCAGTATGCGTTTAGGCTCATCACAGAGAGCACCCACACTGTGGGGATGGGTTTGGGTCGAGCGACCCAAACCTTGTGGCAAAATGGGATCATGGTCATCTTGAGCCCATCCACACAGTGGGGATGGTTTGGGTCGAGCGACCCAAACCTTTTGGCAGGATGGGTTTCGGCTCATAACAGAGAGCACCCACACTGTGGGGATGGGTTTGGGTCGAGCGACCCAAACCTTGTTGGCAGAGTATGCGTTTAGGCTCATCACAGAGAGCACCCACACTGTGGGGATGGGTTTGGGTCGAGCGACCTAAACCTTGTTCGTGCAGTATGGATTTAGGCTCATCATAGAGAGCACCCACACTGTGGGGATGGGTTTGGGTCGAGCGACCCAAACCTTGTGGCAGGATGGGATCATGGTCATCCAGAGCCCATCCACACAGTGGGGATGGTTTGGGTCGAGCGACCCAAACCTTTTGGCAGGATGGGTTTCGGCTCATAACAGAGAACACCCACACAGTGGGGATGGGTTTGGGTCGAGAGACCCAAACCTTGTGGCAAGATGGGATCATGGTCATCCAGAGCCCATCCACACAGTGGGGATGGTTTGGTTCGAGCGACCCAAACCTTTTGGTAGGATGGGTTTAGGCTCATAACAGAAAGCACCCACACTGTGGGGATATATTTGGGTCGACCGACCCAAACCGTCCGCAAAATCCGCCTATGTATGCGTGGAGATTCCCTATTAATCTAAATATAACCTATTTGGGACAATTGTACTCATAGATGCTTGCTGTAATTAGTTGCTCATGAATGGAAGCGTTCGCAAACCATGTATTACAGCTCCAACTGAGAGAGCTTTCAGCAATCTCAGGATTGGGAGATGAAAAAAAGAACCAACATTTGGGGGGTTTGGCCCTTTATGCTACCCGCCTCCGCTTTGGGCATCCTCTTTGGATGCCTTTCCCGCCTGGTCTCCTTTGGACGTTAGTTCAAACCTTCTGACTCAATTTCCCGCTTCATGTCAATAATAGACAATGCATATTTAGCTTGGCTCTTCGTTGCCCCAACCATTAAATGACTAATTGACATATATTTAAAGTTGTTACCGCCCTATCTTGGTCAACACTAATTTTGAACTCTTTCATAATTAGTGTTAGACATGTATGCACCACCACCTTCCCTATTGCCATCTCCTTTCTCCTTTTATCATTGTTGTATTTTTTTTCAGATCCTTACTAATACTAAATCCCTAAATGTAACTTCCAGATATCACCATAGTTGATATTTAGTGTTTGAGTTTACATTTAATGTTACTTACTTTCTTAGGGTTAGTAACAGGAAGTGTACATGCGTTTGTATTAAGTGTATCAAACACTAACTATCATATTTAGTGTAAATATCATATTCATTGTAGTGACACTACAATACTTTCATTAACTAGATATAACTAAATAGGATATATAGAGTTTGATACACTAAATATGAACGCATACACTAAATACCACTAACCCTATGGCAATATGTAAGATTATATATAAGGGGTTTTACTCTACTTGCAGTCAAACATTATGGTATATTTCAAACAATATATTGACAAAAGATGTGCCAATATTATAAAACTTCATATACTAAAAGTCACTAAATATAATAGTTAATGCAATTATTTAGACTCTCACATGAGGACTTATATTTTGAAAACAAGGAATTGATCCCATGACAAAGTTGAATAATTTGGCCAACATTCAATTTGCGCTAATTAAAAGAACATATGTTGTTTGTAATGTGTGCACACAACATTGCTCCATCCTCAAGCATGCAAGTGTGACAATAACCTACCTATGTGGAAGTCATTAATGGAACCATAAACCACAAATGACATTTGTTAGTTCACTCTTTCAAGGATGTTTGAACCTATCATGAAGTCCCTTGAACTCTAGCAATGTGTGTGAGCAAAAAACACTATATTCGTTAAATGGAGACTTTTTCATGATTCTGAGACTATTGAAGTATGTAAAGTCATAAACAAATGATACAAAGTACCCAAACCACAAACAAATTACATGGAAATAGATGAATTACAACCATAAAACAAACATTAATTACATGAGTCGTAGAGCACGAACAAAATCTCCAACAATAAAGACAATATTGATGCACCCAAACGTATACAATGCAAACCAAGATGGAAAATAAATATATTATATATATTGAATATCGAACACAAGGAGTAGTATTCAAGAAATAATACTAATTAAAAATTCAAACCATCAAATGTCTAGGTACTAGGAATATTAAAAATAATTTAGTGTTGATTATATGCGATAGCCTTTGCGGCCGCCTCCTTCTCTTTTGCTTTCCGTGCCTCGATGCCCCTAAAAATCTCATCTTTGCGGCTGTAACTTTTGTTCCGGACAGGGCCCATTGATCCAAGCGCATTCAAATAATTCCGTTGGGATACCGCACTATGGGAGGAGATGGAGCTTGGTGTATCGTATGTTGATGATTGCCTAACACTCCGGCGAAGCCCAAGGGAATGCTCAGATTTTGATGGCCCAACTATCATTGGAGAAGAGACCTAATATGAGGTTCGAAGGAACATACCACAACAAGACGTTTAGGATGCGAGTCCGTAAACTTGGGTCAACGTCAAAAAATTTAGGAGCCAATGAAAGTTTCATACACAATTCCAAATAAACTACTATAAGAATGCTTAGAAAACGGAATATGAGCAAGTGATAGCGTACCTTTGTTGCGGGTTCTGAGACAGGGGTCATAGTTTTGAACGGGCCAACACTGCCATTTGCCAACTCATACATTGATGAGGAATGTCTCCCACTCCGTCGAAGTGTGAGACAACGGTCGGACTCAGACCGGCACACGGTTGGGGGAGTTGATTTGGGTTCGGTTCCGACGATACGTAGCGGGGGGGCATCGACACACGGAGGCACATCGACAGGGAGCAGGTTTGTTGCACAAGGAACGGAATCGTCGGGGTCGCCGCATGGAAGGGGAGCCTCCAAGCATAGACGTCTATTGGGACCTTGACGTACATCGTCGTCAAACCCGGACGGCGAGGTCCCTCGACGGCGTTCGAGTGCCCGTTTATCTTTGCAAAGAGGAGAGGGCGAAGGAGCATATGTGAGGTTGACGACTCGTGCGGGCGGGCTGTCCACGACGCCGTTGTTGCCCTCGGCGTCCTTGGAATAATCAACAGCGGAGGCTGCGTCCACCGCCGAGAACTGGTAGAGTGAGGGCAATTGGAATTCGCTCAAACCACAAGACAGGGAGCCGGGAGAAGACGGGGACACATAGGGGCCGTTGGTGACAGGGGACACACTTTGGGGGTGCAACTATGAGAACACATACCCATGGAAAATAGCAAACATTAGGTACTACAACAATGTCAAGGAACATATTGGCACACGACCACAAAGTGTAGATAATCTCAAATTAAATTATTGAAAGCCGCGAGCCGGCGGATGGCCATATATACATCTGAGTTGGGGGCAAGCGGCCCATTGCCAATAGGGTTAGTGAGGACAAAATCCGGGACGCTACCGGGGTGACGCACAAGCCTCCTAATGTAAGGACCTAGCTCATTAACTAGGAAGGTGTCATTTCTACGGCCGGTCCATGAGTCGGGGAAGACGACGGTGCCAGGGGGGTTAAGGACACTCTTGGTTGGGCTATCGTCAACAAGGAGGGTGTTGTCCGAGGTCGGCCACCACCCGTGAGGGACCCCCTCCAACCGAGGAATGCCAACCCAAAGTCTAGATTTGAGGACTTTCAAGAACTGTTGGCCCCCGCCCCCTCCGAACTTGGGCACAGGCGCACCCCTCTCATCGAACATCTCATCACACGCCTCCTGCCCTAGTACTAGGCAAGGACTCGGGAGCCCGGCAAAAAGGAACTTAACAATGGGCTCCGTGTTGTCCAAAACCATGGAGCTCCATACGACGACATGAGCAAGGTCGAGCACCTCGCGGAGAAAGGCGCGCAAGCCGGGACGGGCTCGAACGGCCTTTCGATTAACGAGGGTGTCGAGTTCCCCGTCGTAGTCCATCTCTTCCGGACTTCGGAAGGGAGTCAAGGGGACCCTAGGGATGTGTTTGGTGTGACACAACACCCCATTGAGGTCAAATACTATGAATGGTTTACGACCAGGTTGACGTCTTCTTTCCGATGGGATGCGAGGTATCTCCGATGGACCCTGTGATTAACATTTAACTAGGACAATGTTACCATGAAAGAAAACTAAGAACAACTGGCAAAGCAAAATCCCAAGGATAAGCAAAGAAACAATAGAGAACGAAATTACATCGACAACGAAGTGCAAGTAATATAGTTACAAGTAATATAGACAACGACGTGCAAGTAATATAGTTCGAAAATAATAATTTATTTCAAGGTGTAATATACATTTTGTTTTCTCTATTCACAAACTAACTCCGCGCGTAATAAATGTAAGGCCATCCGTGTAGACCGGAATCTAAACTACAAAAATGTCGCGCCAATATGGGGTGAAGGTCGAAGGCACACTCGACATAAAGCAGGACCCATGAAGACATGCGGACGCGCGTCCGTAACCAGGGGAGGGGGAGGCAGGCAGGCCTCAAGCAAGGTTGGTTACCTCAGCATGTGGAGGCGAGGCGCCGCCATTGCCCTCCTCGTCGCGGCCCTGGTCGACTTGCGGACGCGCGTCCGTAAACTCGGGCAAGATCTCCACGTTGGTGTCCATATCTCTGGAGAGGGACTGGGACGCCTGGGTGCCGACGTCGTCCTGCCCAACTTGACTTCGGCTCTGCGCGCCTTCCGTTTGGAAAGGTTGTTGGGAAGGTGTCGGGCTCTCCTGCGATTCCTCCACACGTTTAGTGTGTATCGCAGTGTCATAGCCCGACCTATCCAAATCCCTCTTGAGAACGGTGAAGCTGGTAGACTCATCCTCGGACACGGACCCCCGAAGCGGGATGGTGGAATGACCTGCAGAGTTACGGACGCGCGTCCGTAACTCGTCCACCTCACTCACAGCCGGAATCACCGTTGGGATCGACAACTGGGTGGAACCTACAGGCACCGTGTCTATGGCAGGGGCGGGAGGGTACTGAAATTGAACAGGCGGTGGAGGCACGACGAAAGGTGGCATATTTGACGTGCTGGGGGGAGGAGCGTACACCATTGGTGGTCTGGCGGTCATCTGCGCGAAAAAACCCATGAGTTGGGCGTGCATCTCTTGAGACTCTCTTCGTTGTCTTTCCAGTTCAAACTGGATTGCCTCCATCTTCATCGCGTGCTCCTGGTTGTTTTGAGAAATCCGCTGGGAGATTTCATCATTCATGCGTTTGGCCAGCTTCTCGTCCAGCTCTGCCACCGTCATGGTCTCCTTCTTCACCGAGAGAGGCCCCTCCGGAACGCCTCGCACCATATCGTACATCTTGATCTCGTCTTCGTCCTCGTCGGATATGACGACAACGTCATTGATCCCAAACTCGACATAAGGGACCTTGTTCCGGCTCCTACGGTTCTCTCGGTAGACTTCGAGGCTTGGACGTGCCCTCATGTCAAGCACGTCAATGGGCGGGAGTGTTGGGGTTGAGGCGGGAGGTGTTTCTTCCTCACCCGATGAGGCCGAGCAATCTTCTGCTCGTGAAGGTCCGGCGATGCTGCCGGACTGGAAACGGCGAGCAGGCGATTGCCACGCAGTTGAAGGCAAACCCACTCGTGACGTAGGGGTTCCAAAAGGTGTGTCCACAGCTTCACTCGTGTCCCGTTCGCCACTTCCACCAACACCCAAGAAGTACAGCCCTGTGAGTGGATCCCGCACTGCGTTGTCAGGGGGGGTTAGGGCGCGCGGCGTGTTTGAGGGACCTGCTTCAGTGTCGGAATCTGTGTCCATTGCAGCAGTCTCGCTACGGGATGCAAGGGGGTTTATGCTCTGGGCACCGAGCGTGGGGAGGATGTCCAAGATATCCATCTTGGACGCCTGCGCCCTGTGAACATCGGCTTCGTCGTAGTCAGAAGTCGCGACGAAGGAGTTCACGATGAGCCCGACCATCTGAAGGGAAACAAAGAAAATGTCAGATAGAAGACAAATATAAACTTGCGGACGCGCGTCCGTAAGTAAAACAAAACCAGTATAGAACATACGGACGCGCGTCCGCAAATTCACCACATATGCAACGCGTACCCGTTGTGGCGAATTTACGGACGCGCGTCCGTATGTTATACAGTAAGTAGGGCGCAACTTACCAATGAGGCATACATGAATTTGGTGCCTCCAAAAACGTTGTACACGGTGTCCCCAGGTACTGTCAAGCGTTGCAGGATCTCCAAGTAGAAATCCATTCGCAATTCAACGGCCGGATATATAGTGTACATTGTCTCCTCTATCAAATCCTTTGGGTGGGGTGCAGACAATTCATATATCTTCTTGAAGGTTGCGTGCTTGACCGGAACCCTCCCTGTTGATGATTTCTTGCAAGTTAAAAAAATCAATTGCACCGCCCCCACTTGCTTGAACCCCCTCGCCTCCTGAACCACTGTTAGCCCTTCGGTTTTTGCCGGCACATACATGCTCACGAAAATGTCGTAGTCGGTGCTCAGAGTTTTGTTGTGGAGATCAATCACTTGAGCAGCTTTCTCGAGCTCCACAATCCACAGCCACACGTGAGGCTCACGAATGGCAGGAGAGCGATGTTTTTTGAAGGCGGAATAGAAGGGCTCGTAGAAAGGACTATCCGCCGTTCCAGATTTCCACGCTCCTGGAATCCCTCTAAAATCAAAAATGGCGAAAGGTGATCCCCTTGGATCCTCCCTCACTGTCGCTCTAGAGGCATGGTCGTCGTATGGGCTGAAACGCATGGTCTTTGGCTCGACCATGCAAAACCTAGCCGCCCCTTCAAATTTAACATTTTTCTTCCTATCAAGAAAGAAAACGTATATTATCTTCTCCCTGTCCTCTAAAGAGGCCTTCTTCTCATTCTTCCTTGCCCTACTAGCCAAGAAAGGGGTGGCCTCTTTCACCAATGCTTTCATAGAAGCACCGTTGATATGGTAGTCCACCTTGAAGGACCTCCAGTTCTCCCAAATTATCTCCCCATCTAAATTGACGAGCTGCCTCTCCGGTACGAGCTTGCTAAGCTCCCTTACCGCCAGCGTCTTGCGCTTCCTATACTCGCACCACTCTTTGATGTGGTAGGTCGATGGCTTCATATGCCTAGGACATTTTAGGAAGATCTTCGGGTATGGCAATGTCCTCCTGGGTGTCTCCAGCAAAATGTGTTGAGCTGCCCTGTAAAACTCCAACTCCGTCAGTCCTTGGAGGGGTCTGAAGAACTCCCGGAGGATGGGAGGCACCTTCACCTTGGCGTCGCTACTATATGTCACCTCCGTCTCCGGGTTGACAATGTTGCCGTGGTTGTGGGAGTCAAAAACTCGGCACCACATTTCCCATGTTTTGTCAGTTGATGTGATGAGCTTGAGCTCCCCTTTGAGCTCCATCACCGTCTTTGTTGCGCTGGACTTCATGTCGATGCTCGAGAACTTGGTGACTATGGTGTCACAGAAAGTCTACAGGACAAAAGAGAAGTGAAAGTAAGGGAAGGAATGCAAGCAATGTGCCACTTTACGGACGCACGTCCGTAAAGTGGATACGGCAATGAAGGAAGTCACATGAAAAATGAAGATGTTACGGACGCGCGTCCGTAACCAAGTGCAGAGCATACCTTCCATTGAAGATTCTTGACAGCAGCATTCTCCCTCTCCTTTTGCGGACGGTTTAGATGCACCCAAACAGACCTTGCCGCCAATAGGTTGGCTGCCCACGACGCCTCGAATTGGCGGACTTTGTTCCCTTGATTCATGAAGCCAGATATATATGTGAGGGTATTCATGTTATCGCTGTACACAATGAAGGACTTCCAATAACGAAGATCCTTCTTGAGGGGGCTCTTCCAGGCGTCGGTCTTGAGCAAAATCTTTACTGCAGCTACACTGTGTTGCCCATCAATAACATAGAAGTCCCCTTTACGAATCTCCTCCCAGTTTTCTTTTGTGACTGGCAGCTGCGGGTCCTTGGGTGTCACGCATATGGTTTGGCGGTCCCCCTTCGGGTTATTCATGATGTTGTTCATTTGCCAAGTCACGCCGTCTTTTTCTTCTGCCCTGACGTTCATGATACTCGGCGCACCATGACATTTGAAAATGTCGACTTCAAATGTGTAGAATCTTCCAAGAGGCCAGCAATCCTTGGTCCTGTCGTTAAATTCTTGAAATATCTTAGTCGACAATTCAGCGTCGGGGACCTGTCCTCTTTTGAGAAGAGGCGCCACAGAAAGGGTAGAGCTCACCTCTAGGCCCTCTGTCACTCCGGAAGTGTCCATCTGCGAGTGGGAACGCTTTGATTTCCTACTGCCCTTCGAAGTCTCGCTTTGAACTAGTACGCGAGACGTTCCAGAAACAAGTTTTGGGACGCGGGGGACCCGTTCTGACGTTGGAACCTTCTTCTTCTTTCCCTTACTCCCTTCTTCAATGGCTGCGTTTACCTTTGTGACATTGTTAAGAAGCCTCCCTAGCCTCTTTCCCGTCCAAGGCGCATTCAAGGCATAATCCGAGAACACGGTCGCTAAGCCAAAACATCCTGCTTCTGGACTACTTATTTCGCATTGATTTTTACTGAATGGATGGAGCAAGGAATGCAAAATAAACGTGACTCTGTCATCGTTGTTCTTTTCTAAATCTACGACAACAAAGTCACCCTGTGCTACAACGCATTCTATTTTCCAAGACGTCAGTTTTACCCAATTCTCCTCTGCATCTATGGGGACTTTTAGCTGGTAAGCGAAACGCATGACAAACAATCCATCGGCGTCTTTCTCGACAATAGTGGTCCAGTTGTCCACCACATCTTCCTTCGGCTCGTAGTGGTCGTTGGAGTTTATATCCTGGATGTCGGCAGGGTATGGCTTGGCGAGCAACTTACAGAACATCTGAATCGCATGCCTATCCCCCATCTGCAAAACACGTGTGCTTGCGTAGAAGCACAAATACGGACGTGCGTTCGTAAGTTGAAGGAATAACACAAACTAGAATGCAAATTCAGTGACGAAATTGAATAACTAGCTCAACCTATTGAAACGGGGTGATGAAAATATTGTCAGAGTTTTAATGATTGGCAGTGTGAATGTTACGGACGCACGTCCGTAACCCAATTCTTTGTCTTGAACCCCGTAAATGTACTGAAAAAGTACACCTTTGGGGTTCAAGACCAAGAATTGGGCTACTATGCATCCGCAATATTGTTAGCGTTATTTGATTACGGACGCACGTCCGTAACCCAATTCGTTGTCTTGAACCCCGTAAGTGTACTCAAAATGCACACCTTTGGGGTTCAAGACCGCGAATTGGGCTACTATGCGTCCGCAATATTGTTTTAACCTAATTAAGTTCAACTTTAGAATGACAAAGACCCTTTCAATGGTAAGTCACAAAATTATAACCTCAATGCTAATGAGGGTTTTGTAATATTCTTTACTTCCAAGTTATTGTCATGCTTTATTGCCGGTTTGACTTCAAATGAAATCCCAGTCAATTGCTTATTTGCTTGATGAAAGTGAACATATATATTGGATTTTGGACCTTGGAGATGAGATGCACTCGATATGGGATTTGTGGAGAAGTGGCCTTCAAGAATGCAAGGGCAATGATTTTTTTGAAGGTTGGGCGGGGCGGGCAGAGGTTTTCGGGCGGGCCCAGAAAATTCCGGTGACTTTCTGGGGCAGCTGCCCCTGACAGATTATTCCTCCCCCCAAAAGCTCGTAGGGGGTAGGATATCGTCTGCCCATGTTTTTGGCTAAAGGCCCAATCCTTTGTTCCCACGTGTGCTCAGTGAACAATCTTGTAATAATAATACACCCCACTACCCCACCCAAATATGTACCAGAAACACTGCCCAAACTCCACTGAAGGAGAGAAGGGCAAAACGGGCTCTTGTGCACAAGCAATATTACAACCAGACCAGAGATTCTTCCACAAAGGACACTGTACTACTGGGGAGTACTGCACTAAATATCGTATTTAGGGCCACTTCACACACAAGCCAAGAGCCGTGACCATGAAATTGTGAGAGCCCAAAAGAAAGTGTCCAAAGGCCGTCCCAACACAACTCCCAAATCATGTAGTGTGGTCACGGATCCTCAAGTGTAGTGTGAAGTCATATGTGACCGGGCCCTCAACCAAATGTTATTTCAATGATTTCTATTCATGCGCGTCCTCACACATGATAAAATAGAATAAATCAACGGTTGTGAGCGTTCGGAGTGCCGTGCTCTCTTGGTTTTGTGTTAGGCCTACCTCCAAGAGGTGGTTTTTGAAAATAGTCCAAGTGACCATGAAACATGATCCATTCGATGCCATGTAGAAATCCATGTAGACTTTACACCCATCTTGCATTCGCATACTATGTTGGTCCCTCAAGCGTAGTGTGAAGGGAACTTGGACCGGCATGTCTATCATATTGGGAGTAAGGAATGACGAGGCCGGTGTGAGAACAAACTATAAATGGTTGAATTTAGTTTACAGTAGCATTGCTTAGGTAGTTCATAACATTACTCAACTTTGTGCGTTCATTTTGTGGGCCCTAGGAATATAACCATGGGATGTTGGGAGCTCAATTTGAATTTGAGTCATCCCATGGTTATATTCCCATGGCCATAGAATGGAAGCGCATCGTTGAGTAATGTTTTGTTCTTGAATGTTGTATCCCATGTAAAATAAGCAAGAGCCTTGTTTAGGTACTCTAGTCACCACCCTTGTTCAAATTCAAAATGAAGGGTCTCCAAGATGTGAACCTTTCTCAATGTAGTCTAGAAATTTAAGAAATAAAATAAAATAAATATGTATTACTAAGTTGGATTTGAGCCCTGTTGACCCTCCCTTATTCAACTTGTTACAAGGGAGGATTTATTGCTTACCTTGCAGTAGGTGGGCCCTTTTTTATGGTAGTACATTTTGCAAGTTAGGGTTAAATAATGTGGTTATCCATGTGGGGGTAGGATGGGTGTTTGTTTGTTGTCAATTTCCGCTTATTTAGTATTAAGCACATGAGGTATTGTACGGCTATTTGGTGAATAGATTTCATGGATTTTTTTTAATTGAGGCTTTGGGTGTGTGGAGACTTACAAGTGCATCGATGTCATCTGCATGAATGGTGCCCGAGACTCCTACTATTAAGACTATGAGGAAATATATTTTCTATCCTTGCAATCGAATTGCATCTATCAGTGGGTTGTAATTGTCTTGTTTGCTTTTGATGGATTGGGCGGTGAATTTGTCATGTGTGAACGTAAGTTCTATGATTTGTATGGTGAGGTCCGAGGCTGGAATTAGTGGCCCGGTCCGGGTGATGTTTGCGCATTGTATGCATAGGAAGTTAAGGCATAATTGTGCTAGGCATGTGCATACTATGTTCATGCATGTGCAACTAAGGATCCATGATGGTGTGGTGGTATGGTGTTGTCTTTGTGGTGCATTATTTTTTGTGCTTGCATTGATGAGTGTGTAGTGTCTTCTGTTGGTGCATGATTTGAGTAGGTTAGCCAATTGGTGTGTGGTGGCATGCGATTCTAAGTTCTTTGAGAAATTTGTTTTTGCACATGGATAGTAGATGCGGCCATGTATTTGTGCCATTTCTTTGACATAATATGTAGTTGGGGTTTGTATATATGTGGGGCCAAAACAAGTTTTTTTGGTGGTTTCCCATGTATTGGGCACATTGGAGTTTTAGTGTTTGTGTAATTTGGGCGTTGGAGGTATGTGAGGATTTCCAAAAGAGAATTGATAGTTTTTGGTCAATTTGTGTGTTGTTGAGCCATTTATCTGTGTATTGGAGTTTTTGGGCTTCTTTAATTGTGAGTCTAGTGTGTTATGAGTGGATAAAAGATTGTAGGTTTCTAATTATACCTATAAGGTTTGTCGATGAGGGGGTTTGGCCAGCCTACAAGGAGTTGTTTGTGCAACATGTATATGGGGTGTGGGAGTAATGGGGCCTTTGAGGGTTCCTTCCTTTGCGAGAGTATATGTTGTTTCATTGCCAATTATGCATGTATGTGCTTGGACTTTTTGTATGGTGATTTTGTGAAGGAACTATGTGATGTAGTGTACTATGAAAGCCATGAGGAGTTTGTTTGGGTGATTGTGTTGGGTTGGTGGGCGGTGGATGTGGTTATTTATGGGGTACATGCTATTATGTTAACACTTTGGGGCAAAGAAACTTGTAACACTTATGTGGTGTTAACACTTTAACACTTATTGGGGGTGGCAAAGACAATTTATAACACTTACGCAACTTTGGATTTTAAATAACAATATATAAATAACATTTATAAAGAAATGATGAAAATACACAAGATGTGAATGCCATTTTACCTTTAAATGTGATGGAAGAACAAATCTAAAGTAGTTTGATGAGATTCTTGTGCACACCAAGATCTTATCTCTTTTTGAAGTGTTTGATTGCTCTGAATGAGAGGTGCATCATCAACATGTATTTGTTCCAGAAATTGTTTTAAGGTCACTAATGCACATTCAACATCCTTGAATCCTACTCTATCTACCACCACATCACCAATTTACACACTATGCGCTTCTTCAATCGGTTCGTTATCAATTGCATCACCTCTTTCATCAAGCATACTTGTGATTTCCTTCTCACTAGGTATGTAGGGATTGTTTAGATGAAATTCCAGTTCATAATTGATGAACTCATGTGCATTCATAGTGGGCCGAGTTTCACTCTTTGTAAAAGTCAAATACATGATGGACCTAATTCAATTTCATCTGAGTCATGAAATTTCATAGCCTCACTTTCATCCACATTAACACTTACTGAGGTGAATTCATTGAAGAGGGGAGCATAAATTTTATAAGTTCTCTTAACAATTAACGTGTAAGACATAGGCGATTTTAACACTTATTGGGCCAACACATATCAATAGTGAATTGTAAATTCTAAAGTGTATTGTGAGGAACAATGAACGGGGAAAACCAACCGCTAGTAATAGATGAACCGGTTGAGTTTGAGAAACAACCTGGTTAAAGTTCAAGACTTCAAGAAAATTACCCATCATTTTAGAGGAATCTAAGAAATATATTTCAAGTAAACAAAGAACAACCGGAAGATCACAACACATAACCAGTTGGACTTGGAATCGCTCAGATTTTGACCGATTATGTCCAAAAATCTCCCCGGACACTGGTGGAAAAAGCATTTGCAATAACAACTTGTCGAGGCCCTGCACATGCATGGACACGATTCTGCCGTCAACGCATGCCATGGCATTGACTTGAGTCTCAGACCTTTAGTAACTTAATCAGAGAATGTCATGATTCATTCATTATAAGGCATGCACATTTATTATACGGATTGGTCAGACTATTGGCGTGAGAATGTCACTCTGAGGCCAGCCTTTTACATTTGTGTCGTCAACCTGAGAGGTTGTATGCATTTGTGACTCATGAGCATGCATGAGCAGTGTCCAGGGAGATTTTTGGACATAATCGGTCGAGATCCTAGTGTTCCCAAGTCCAACCGGTTACATGTGGACATCTTCCAGTATTTCCTTATAAAATTGGGGTACATTCTATAAATTCCTCTAAAATTATCAGTAATTTATCCGAACTTCAACCGGTTCATCTGCAACCAGCAGCCGATTGGACGACCCAGGCCCGTGTGCAAATCTTAAGGTGTCATTATATAACAACTTCCACGGCAGTGGTGATGATGGCCGCGGGAGTGAGGGTGCTGGTGGGCATGGGAAAACCATCATTCAGGGTGAAAGATCAAAAGGCAACATGATCACCCGTCTATTTGGACACATGTTGTAAGGCCCATGCGAAGGCTGGGTACGGCTGGGTCCATGGGGAGCCATTCTAACAGTAGTCCCTCCCCTTCCCCATCAAGTGCACTGGGGAAAAATCACAAGTTTTCGACGGTGGCTGCCAGACAGCTACTCTACTCTGGATACAAAAGCCCCCTCCCCTCGTTCTATCCGTCCCTCGAGCGCTCCTGCCTGGCCAGTGGGGGGGTACTCCTCCTGCATGCTCTGCTGCTACATCTCTCGAATCCGTGACACTCCGGCAGCTTCGGCCAGGGCTAAGGGTAAGCGCTGGGCCTGTCATGGTCACTTCTAACTAATCGGACAACTATATTGGAGCGGTCATAACATTATTAAGCGGTGTGCATTCGTTTTGTGGGCCCGGAGGATGTAACCATGGGATGTGAGAAGTTCAGTCTCGAATCCGTGACACTCTAGCAGCTTCGGCCAGGGCTAAGGTTGAGCGCTGGGCCTTTCATGGTCACTTCTTTCTAAATTAGACAACTATGTTTGAGCGGTTAAGCGGTGTGCGTTCGTTCTGTGAGCCCGGAGAATGTAACCATGGGATGCACAAACTTTCATGGAGATTCATATTTAGACTAAACTCCCTCATGCATGCTTTGCTGCCACATCTCTCGAATTTGTGACACTCCGGCAGCTTTGACTAGGGCTAAGGGTAAGCGTTGGGTCTTTCATGGTTGCTTCTTTCTAATTAGACAACTATGTTTGAGCGGTCATCACATTATTAAGCGTTGTGTGTTCGTTCTGTGAGCCCGGAGAATGTAACCATGGGATGCTAGGAGTTCAATATCGAATCCGTGACACTCCAACAACTTCAGCTAGGGCTAAGAGCAAGCGTTGGGCCTTTCATGGTCACTTCTTTCTAATCATACAACTATGTTTGAGCGGTCATAATATTATTAAACGGTGTGCATTCGTTCTGTGAGCCCGGAGAATGTAACCATGGGATCCTAGGAGTTTAGTCTAAATATTAGTCTCCGTGTGCAAGGTTTGTGCATCCCATGATTATATCCTCAGTGCTTAATTAATGTTATGGTGTGTGGTTAAGTGTGGATGTAAGAAGGGACACCAGAAATACATGTGTTTACAAGAGATTGAATTATATGTTAGAATGTGTAATCATTCTAGGTTCAATAGTCAACAAAATTTGTGGTGGGGGGAAGGGAGTCATATGACCATTTCCCGACCATTTGATGTCCATGAAAATCTTCACTTTTGATAATGAAACAAATATTCGTATGTGCCCCACCAAAAAATTATGATGAAAATATGGATACGGACGTGTTTTGAAATTGCCAATCATCTCACACTATTTGCGTGTTTCGCAACCTTTGAGAATGGTTGTAGGGCATAAAGTAATCATACAACATCCACTCACCCTACATCATGTCTTGCTCTTACAATTGCGCCCACCATAGTTTAATAGTAGTTAACTATATTGTAACATGGAAACAACTTTCTTTAGTTGAATACCCTGCTATTAGCATCACAAACCCCTAATTACTCTATTTATGATCCAAGAGGACAACTACTTTAAATACATTTTGTGGTGATTATGTTTGTCCATGCTAGCATGGGTAATAAGGTAGAGGTTGCTATATCCAACACCCCACCCAAAAGAAACACCTACAAACGTCTCTTAATCTCATATTCGGAATGCACCTCAAGCCATCCAAATGTCTCCAATGCAAAGCGGAGGCAAATTTGGGTGAAAAGCGGGTCGGTTGCAATAAAATGTGGGGTTGGTTTTGAGCAAAAGTGGGATTGGATTTGAGCAAGCATCGAAATGTAGCTAGGGGTGGCTTACTTATATGCATTTATTAGATCCCATGTGCAATAGTTATAAGAGCTCAATTTTATTTTTATTGGGTAGAAAGTTGGTTTTAGTGTGATGGCGGTTTGGGCAAAAGGTGGGGGCGGTTTTGAGAGAAAACAAGGTTAGTTCTGGGTGGAAAATGGGAGAGTTTTGGATGAGTGCTAGGACAATATTGGGAGCCATTTGCAGTGGAAAAAGTGGGAGTCCAAGGACGGATTTAGGGAGCTAGGGTTAAGTGACTTCAAAGAGTTTGTAGTATATTCATATGATGTGCAATTTATTTTATTCTGTTTATACTATGTGTGGGCCAGTTTGCTAAGCCAATCATGCATAACACTAATCCAACAATGCATAACAAGGTACCAAAAATGGCACAAAAATGACGCACATTTGACAATGTTTTAGCACTTTTGAATGATGTTCAATTTTTGGTGTCCGCCCCCAAACCATGTCATAATTCCAGTCATCCTGGATACCACCCCCAACCCTAAAACGCAGCATGCGCTGGTGTCAAATGTGGCTCGGATGCCTTACCTGTGCCGAGCCCCCTCCTGAACCTATACCAAGCCTCCCTGACATCAAAATATCATCAAGAAATTGTAGCTGCCAAATTCTGTTTTTATTATGAGAAGTGCCGGGCATTTTATTTGGCAACTCTCCCTTCTAAGGATGGTCCAGCTTGTCACTTACTCTAAGCCAATGTTGGAGTCTGTGATCTGCACTGTGGCACACTGTGAAATCGACCCTGCCTCCACTTCGCTATGGGCGAATGCTTTAGCCAACTTCACACCCATGCTTGCTTGCTTTTAGATGGTGAGAGTTTATCAATGTATGAGTGCATCGCCCTAAGCAACTAATTTACCTGGCATCCAAAATCTATCTGACATCAACAAGAAAATTGCCACCCTTGATTTCTCTCTCCGCACATGTGTTACAGTCTTTCTCGATGGAATGCTAACTCAATTCAAATTGATTAGCCAGGTGGTGTTCATAATAAAAGCCAGGTCTGACCTTGATTTTCCCATGTTGCGGTTAGGAATGGTACTTCATATTCTTGCATTTGTTAGAATCTTGGTTAAAGTTTGGTGTGGCTTTTCGAGAATTGCGGCAGTTTGTTGAAGGTAATTCATTTCTTTGATGTACATGATGTGTGTTCCTAATAAGATAAAGCCAGTCGAGACTTGAGCATTCTTATCCAAATGGATACCCAAATGCATACCAAATGATCAATGAGAATGGAGTTTGTCTCAATGGAGAACGTCAAAAACCAACTGCTAGTTACAGATGAACCGATGGATTTCAGGAAAATTAATGATCATTTTCAAGAAATCTATGGAATATACTTCAAAATAAATAAAGAAAAACTGAAAGATCACAACATGTAACCAGTTGCACTTGGGAACACTAGGATTTTGACTGATTGTGGCCCAAAATTTCCCCAGACATTGGTTTGATTAACATACAGTGAGAAGTAGTAGTCACTGCAGGGTAATCGAAATCATGGGTGGTCAATGTGAGGTTGACGATCTGACACTTAAACATTAAAGGCATCTCCAAAGCACATTCATGTACCTCTATTTCATTCAAGAGCTAGGAGTCTTACTTGTGGGTGTGAAACTTTCAACAACAGTCAGATTTTTTGACTATGTTGCCGCATATTGGACATGATGTTGAAACCTTTGACATACTTTTTTTTTAATGACGAATGCACGTGTCGTTTCGATATTTTCTTTCTACTTGTGAATGTTGCCAAACCTTGTGAAATTATATAATACTATAGTAGCTTCAGCTAGTGTTAGATGCGTCTTAAGTTCCACCGCAACCCCACCAATCTTAGTATGTTGAGGTAGATGAGGCTAATGTGGACACCTCCAGCTCTATGGGATCATCTAGCCAATGGATTCAACCATTAGAAGCTTGAGCACGTTATCAATTGTGAATCAAGACCAAAGAATCTAAAATCATTGAAAGCGGAGTTGAGGAAGGTGTTGATCTAGGTTTTGATATCAAATATTCTCTACTTCCCAATCTTGTGTTATAGGGGGGAACTCTTTTATCGTTCAATGTTGTGCAAGTAGGTTCTACATTGTTCATTTGCTAATGAAAACCAAGTTTAGGGCCAATATTGATTGTGTCATCTCTCTAAAGCGGTCACATGTAAGATAAAATGTTGCCGATGTGACTTTTCATTATAGAATACCCACAATACAAGTTGGTTGGCACCTCACAGCCACATGCCGCTTCTTAATTTGCCCAAGTTGATGTCTCTTACTTTGCCCACCTCATGCACAAAATCTTTGAAATAGTATGCAACATGGATTTTAATATATTAATTTTATATGACATTGAATGTCACTTTAAAAGACCCTAAATGAACCTAGTCTAAGTCATTTAAGATGAATATGCCACAAACCTATAGGGGGGTTCAAGTTCTTATGTTCAATGGATGAGAGATACGCTCACAGAAAAGAACTCCCTCAAGAGATGGGCACATGGCCCACCTTTGGGTAGCTGGGGCGGCACTTGGGTGTTGTGGACCCTTGCCTCCCCCACAAATTTGGGGATTGTTCACCCATGCTGGTAGCGGTTGTGCAACCTAGGCCGCCACTTATCACCACCTAAGACAATTAAAATGTTAAGGGTGAATTTTAAGGAATGTATCCATTGCGCCAGGTAAAACGCGGGCAACCTACGTTGTGACCCTGCCTGGATGACAACCACTTTTTTATTGTGTTGTACCGTCGCTTGCCCGGCCTCCCCAATGGCTAAAAATAGTTATGGGGCAAGCAAAGCTGGGCCATGTGCCCAGCCCTTCACACATTTCCTACCTTCGCTCGCCACATCATGGAAGCCTACATGTGAATGTTAGCTGGTTGGTATGAGGGATCAAGTTCCATAAATTTTGCTGACTAATACTGAGACATGGTGGACTTTTGTGGGATTTTAATGGACATCTACTATGCAGGTCCCATACATGTGCAAATTCTCTGCTTGTGACCCTCAATAACAGACAGGTTGCTAACTTACTACAGTTTAAGGTAGAAATACGATAACCTGTGAAAATAAGGTGATTCGCAATGAAGATCTGGTCTTACAATCAGGAGATAATTTTCCAAGATAGACGAGAAGGATTCATGAAGAATGCAAGTTGTTTCATATTTTTCTACCCTGTATAAAAAATGCTACAATTTTTCAAAGTGGAAAGTTGTCAAACCCCCTACTCATTCACTAGATTTTCCCTACACTGAACATGGTAATCCGCATTTCCATATAGAACATCGCCTAAATTGGTTACCTCATGAGTACATTAACACTTGACTCCCATTGGCTACACTAAGTGTACACGCATTGAAGTTGTTGCCAAGCCATGATCCGTTTCAGAAATGGCACTTCACCATTATGACGGCGGTCTAGTGCATGGCTAGAGGGTGGTTAACTGCTTATGGTATTTCTACCTTACATGAAGGAAGCACGATATTTTCCATTCCCTAGAGAGCTCCTCATGCATAGTACTACCTCATATTTCCACCTTATTAAACTAACACTAATTAACCCATATATACCTACTAACATTAATAGTCCATCTACTAAAAATAGGTATTGAGCCCTTTTCTCCCATGTTCACGCCAGTGCCCGGGAAGTTTTTGGGCATAGTCGGTCAAGATCCTAGTGATTCTAAATCCAACCGGTTACATGTTGACATCTTCCAGTTTTGCTTTATTCATTTGAGGTATATTCTATAGATTCCTCTAAAATGATTGGTAATTCTACTAAAGTCTTGAACTTCAACCAGTTATTTCTCAAACTCAACTGGTTCATCTGTAACTAACCACCGGTTTTCCCCGAGCCCTGGTTCACGCGAACATGACTAAGAGAGGGTGAACAAAAGTAGCAGACCGTTATAGAAGCACCTTATTATTCCTTATTATGATTATTCCACCTTATTAATATTGTACCACACCATTTTTGGTATTTAGTGTCAATTACTATTTGGACTTACGCATGCTATATCTTCTTACTATAGCCTTCATATTTTGCCAACAAAGACTAAACAAGTTGTATGATCATTATACAACATAAATGATTTTACTTGGTATAAATTTACATTCATAGCAAAAAAATTATGAAAATGCATAATTCCAAATAGTAAGTGACACTAAATACCATAAATGATGTATTGTTGCACTATTTATAGTATTTAGTGTTGCATGTGTAATAGTGTCACTTCCCCTATTTTGAGGCGTATGATAGGTTACATTGATGATCAACAACTTCATCATTAGAGTCACTTCACAGATGAGCCAAGAGTTGTGACCATGAAATTGTGAGAGCCCAAAAGAAGTGTCCAAAGGCCGTACCAAGACAAAATCATGTACTGTGGTCACATGCCCTCAAGTGTAGTATGGAGTCATATGTGACTAGGTCCTCGACCAAATGCTATTTCAATGAATTTCTATCCATGCAAGGTCCTCACACATGATAAAATAGAATAAACTAACGGTTATGAGATTTCAGAATGCCATGGTCTCCAGGAGGTGGTTCTTAAAAATAGTCCAAGTGACCATGAAACATGACCCATTTGATGCCAATGTAGGAATCCATGTTGAATTTAACATCCATCTCGCATTCACTTACTCCATTGGTCCCTCAAGTGTAGTGTGAAGGGAACTTGGACTAGCTCCGCCTTTTCCACTAATGATGGTGCTTGAAGTGCAATGGTCACAGGCCCTAAGCCTCGTGTGTGAAATGACCCTTAGTGTCACCTCATCACACTTGGCGTTCAAGTGCACTTACTAATATCATGGCATGAGTATGCTCAATGGAGTTATGAGGTGTATGCCCATGTTATACAATGGTCTACAAGTTGACTAAAGTGTACATAAATGATAGTTGACATTAATATGCTCAAGAATATCTTCCTCTTGCATTCTAAAACACATAATTATCATCTCAAGCATCCCAATGTGCTATGCTAAATATCATTATGTAAATAAAAATTCCCTTAAAAAAATTACTTATGTTGATGAATAATATATATCAACAATTAACGGACGTAACACTTCGAAACCTCTAGGCATCTAGTTTAGGCCCTTTGCAAATAGTGTACATGACACTAAACACCATAAATGGTGTACTAGAGTGGTCGTAATTAATACATCCCTCTCACCCAATTCCCAAATCTCAACAGTGTCACCAACGGCCATTGACAGTGACCATAAGTTTTAGGACATGCCATGTTCGAGGGGCTTGTTGATATAGACCATAAGATAAGCTGGGTATAAGTCACGTGCTGCTTTGATGGAACCAATTTACAGTACACTTGTGTCCTGTTTCATTAAATCCATGTTTTGCTGTTGCTTTGCATTATAATGTAGCAGCACCTAATTCAGTCACTGGTTTTAAAAGGACACCTGTACTTGAGTGGTATGTGGTTACGTGTGGCACTAAGAACGGACACCTAAGATACATTTGTTTAAAGGAGGTTGGATTATGTGCTCCAAATATGATAATCATTCTAGGCTCAACAATGGACAAGATTAGGAGGACCTACGTGACCACTTAATGAGCACGAGAATCTTGACGTTGATAATGAACAAGATGTTCACATGAGCTCTAGAAATTATGAGGAAATTGGCTATGGCCTCACAAAGCATGGATTTGCTATCCATCTAGTACTAATCGCGTGGTTCATATCCTATGAGAGGTGAGCTAGTTGGAAAAAAGAACCTATTTAAGACCTATATGCATTAGGTATATGATGCACATTGTGGAGTCTGAATTGTCCAACCAAGTACTCCCTCTGTCCCAAAATGATTGTCCTAACTCCCGGATTTTTTTTGTCTCAAATGATTGTCCGCTTTCTCTACCCGGCTAGAAATTTGAGGCTCAAAGTCAAATATTCTCATGCCAAACTTTCATCATCAAGAAGTCTTTCGACACCGCAACTTCAGGGGGTGTTTCGGAGTAGTTGTTGTTTTTTTTATTTTAAGAGTCATACAGTAATCTCCCGCTTAAGTATGCACTTTGAACCGGAGCCGTTGGTGTGCACTTAGTTGGTAGGTGCGCACTTTACTCATATCGTTTTCTAGATCCTCTTATTCAATGAATCGCAACGGGAAACGGATGAAACCTGAGGCAACCCGCTTGACCGAAGCCCAATGATGTGAAATCATTGCAAGGTTGAGCAAGCCGAACGTGCCGAGCAAGCAGGCGCCGGGGCGGGAGTATGAAGTCAGTGAAGGCACCATCTAGAAAGTCTGGGACAATTGGGAGAACAGATTGCAACGAATGGCGCTAAAGTCTACTGATGCCAAAACCCTAAATGGAAGTTGGACATATGTATGATGAATTGCGACGATTGTTTGAGATGTTTCAACAAAACGTTAACAAACTAACATTGAATGTCAAGTATAAAAAATTCATGCATTCACGGCAAATGACTCTGCATGACATGTTCATACAATAAAGTATGAACCCTGATTTTTGTCAAAAAAATTGCGCACTTAACTGGGATGCATACTTAAACAGGTGCGTACTTAAGCGGGAGATTACTGTACTTACAACTACTTGATCAATGGACAGCGGGCCTTAATCTCGCCAAAGTTAGGAACACAAACAATCATTTTAGGATAGAGGGAGTATTAGTTTATAGCTCTTTCATTCTTATACATATAGAAAGAAAAAAAATTACACATAGAAAGAAATAATTACATCCATGTGAAACTAGATGGATTATAGTACTCTTAGACCTAGTTTACTATCTTTTTTCTTTTCTTTTTGGAACATAGGAGGTGCTTGACCACTTGGCTAGTTTTCCGTCAAGTAGAGAGACGATTTCATGGCCGGGAATCAAACAACCAACCACTCCGTTCGGTTCGAGTACCTTTCCACTATCATCCCTGGTTTAGTATATTTAGGATTGTCTTTTCTTTTCTTTTCTTTTTTGAGGCAAATTGCCATCAAAGCGAACGCCAAATGCATTAAGAACCAAGAAAACGCGCCCACCACGAGGGGAGGCAGGGCCCCTCGGACGCGAAACACCTCCATGTAAAAAGTAACAACAACATAACCTCACCACAGACAACCCCCCAGACGGTTGGGGTGAAACAACCCGTACATTGGTTCCTTGGAGGCAAGGGTTTAGGCATCCAACAAGGAACGAGTGTATGAGTCGGTTTGCCCAAATCCCCCTGGACTCACCTATTATCTTCAGGATTGTCATTCAGTGCATTCTTCATGGCTAGGTAGAATCTTTCCTTCTTGTGCTGACACTACCTGGTATTCTCTAATGCTCATTATAGCTTTGCAGAAGGTTTGGCTCATCAACAGGTTAATCTATTTGGTTTTCCTGGAGGGGCCTCCTAGGCAAATTTTTGAATTATATTGAAGAAAGAAGTTGGCCACTTTCGGTAGTTTTTTGGTGCCCTGAGTGGCTGCACTTCGGTGTTATGTGGTGATTGTTGGTATTGAGCAGATTATTTCTGTTGTGGAATATGGCATTGTAGTGATTATTTTGGTAGAAAATGCGTCTACAAAGCTCAAGTGCTTGATTTCAAGTAGGCACTTAATCCTTAAGCGCTCATGGAACCCGAAATGGGTCGCCAACTAATATTCTGATGGGGTTTGCGATCCACTAGGTGATAACTACATGGATGGAAGGTATGTATTAGTGTAGCCCACTACCATGTGGACCCAGGGATGTGCAAATGGACGTGACGCGGCCTTTTTGCGTCACGTCGCGTCACGTCGGGGCGTGAAGCGCACTGACGTGGTAAAAAAAAAGGTTACTATACCAATTTTTTGTAACTTTTTTGTAACTTTTTGGGACGACTGCTCTAGTCGACTGCTACGAGCAGTCGACTTCATAAAACAAAAATTAAAAAAATTAAAAAAATCTATTAAAAATATGAACCGTTAGATCTTCTTGGATTGAAGATCTAACGGTCCATGATTTTTTGTAGAATTTTTTGATTTTTTTTTTGGTTTTCCTTGAAGTCGACTGTTTTTAGCAGTCGACCAGCTAGTCGACTGCTAATAGCAGTCGACTGGTCTTGGTCGACTGCAAAAGTAATTTTTTGCAGTCGACTGCTATTAGTAGTCGACTTAGCAAACGACTGCAAATAGCAGTTGACCTAGTAGTCGACTACAAAAAGAAAAAAATTCCAAAAATTCCAAAAAAAATTCTGGACCTTCAGATCTTCTAGGCAAGAAGATCTGACGGTCCATAATTTTTTTTAATTTTTTTGCAGTCGAATTAGCAATCGACTGCCAAAAAAAATTAAAAAAATTCCAAAAAAATTCTGTACCGTCAGATCTTCTTGTCAAGAAGATCTGACGGTCCAGAATTTTTTTTGGAATTTTTAGAATTTTTTTTGGCAGTCTACTGCTGGGTCGACTGCTAGGTCGACTGCTATTTGCAGTCGACTTAGCAGTCGACCAGGGGGTTGACCGCGTCAGTTTACCCCTGGGGTAACTGCCGGATTTACCCCCCCGCGGACGTGACGTTTTTTGGTCAGCCGTCACGTCGCTATCACAAAATGTGACGTGACGTGCAATCCCTGTGTGGACCAGAATAGCATATAAAAACTCATGCTCCAAGCATGTAGGTTTTTTTGTTAAGTTGGCATTTGCTTGTTTTGGGAGGTGCTCCCATGAGCTACCCATATGTAGGAGCCAATATCTTTCACATATGATGTCCAATTTGGATGGGGTTTTTTTTGGTTTTTTTGGTTTTTTTGTTTTCCCTTAGGACAAAGTGATGGTTGCGCACAACTTGACCGGATGGATTTGGAAACAAATTAGTGGACATGTTGCTTGCTCCATGAAAAAGGGGAAATCTTCCAAAAATGACCTCATGTGACCCTCCAACTTTGAGGGCGACGGACTTCATCTACATTCGCTCAAAAAAACCCGATTTATTTTTGGGAATTAGCTCATTTGTCATCCACATAACATATTATGGGAAAGTTGCCGACTTTCTAAAATTTGTGGCATGACCGAAATGGTAATGAAACGTAAAAGTTCAAAGTTTCCTCTAGCTACCCTCGAATGAAGGCCCTATTCAAATGTCAATGTGACCTAGCAAATGTGGTCTGATTGACTTAACTTTTCACAACAAGAATATAGTAGGGGGCGCCTATTCTTGATTAGGATCCCATCGGGAACCTATAGGGTGTCATAATTTTGGTTAGGCTCGGATTGAATTTTGATCAGGCTGGAACCAATAGTGCCATGATACATGCCCCTAGTTTGAGTGCTAAAGTTAGGAGAAACGAGCGGTTAAAATGAGCGATTATGGCAAACTCTAGACATTGGTAATATGTTCAGGCCAGCTTTGGTTCCAAAAATTCATAGTAATTTAGATTAAAAGAATAAAATCACCGAAAATTTTGCAATCCTCCTGATTTCTATCTTACATGGGAAAAACTTGCACCGCCACTCTCTAGGTAGGTGAACAGTGCTTAGTGAAGTACATTGTACCATTCGTAACACATCAAATTGGATGTTGCTGTTATGTTAGATAATGTAACTTACATTCCCCCAACACAGTAAGCCGACGATATGGCCGCGCACAAACTACTTAAGTTAGAGAACTCCGGTGATCCCGCTTGAGTCATCAGCTTGCCTTGGCCAGATGACGGCTACCTACCGAGAGAGAGAGGACATTAATGACGATGTCGAACAGAACAGAACAGAGCAGAACATGGGAAATCATCAAGCTAGGCAACAAGGAGCGCTCCTTTGAACCCCATGACTACCTGTTCCGCTGTGCTGGGAATCAAGGGGACAACCACACGACCAACTCCGAGGTGCTCACTTAGAAGATGAAGCTGCCCAGGCCCCAGCTCCCCGTCGATGGGCCTGCAGCAGGCTCACACATCCCATAGTTCCTTGTGTCGGTCGGCCGGGCCCTCTTGTACGGAGGAGCCACATCCTCCCTCCTCTCCACATGACCCATCAGCCTAACCCTGCCAAGCTCGATGTGGTTTCCGAGGACGTCGACGAAGCTGTTCATGTCGTGGCAGAGGAAATTTGCATGAGCTAGTGTTCCTCCCAGTTTTCTAAGGACGCGCTCAATGCTTGATTGGTGGAATGGTTGCAAACGATTGCGGTGGTGCCCTGGGGCCCCATATTTAATGATTTCCGGGTGGCAGTGATTGCAGTGAGCCGACTGCCACCAGCCCCGGCCTTGCTCCCCCTGCCGTACTAATAATACGCTCTCTCTGCGTTGCTGCCTCGCATATAATACCCGTTTAAGTCCGCCCTGGCCAAAAAGAAGCAGCAGCAGGATGAGGACCAAGGTAAAGTAAGTTAGGAGAAGTCTGCTACAAAGGAGGAGAAGAAGAAGGAGAAGAAGTAGAAGAAGAAGGAGAAGGGAGGGGGCTGTGGCAGAGGTAGGCAGCAGAGAAGAGTGGACTTGGGGATCTCTGACTCCGCCATTGTCATGCGACTCCAGAATATTGGTGCCGCAGCTCCCACATGAGGCAAGGGTAATGTCAACTGGCCTAGGCGTCATAAGAGGGAGTTGCTTGCGTAATAATACATAGGCAGGCCGAGCCGTTTTGGAAACTGGGTGTTTCTAGGAACCCTGTCTTTCGCGTGACAGGTGAACCTCAGTAAATTTGTCACAAGAGTTACTAACTTAGCCGCATTGTATACGAGCCTCACGGTGAAACTTGATGAATCTGAGAAACATGTGTTCCACGTGACAGGTTTTCGATAACTTCATCTTTTGGGGGGGCGCCATGAGAGTCACTAACTTACTCATGTAATGTCTAAGCAGGAGGGAAAAAGTGGACAGTTGATGTCATGAGACAGTTGAATCTAAGAATCGTGTCTTTCACGTGACAGGTTTCTCAATAATTCTGTCTATCAGCTGATAGGAACGCCAAAAAGTTAGAGCACCTTTGTATTCTATTTTATTGTATAATAATTTAAAAAAAGGATGTAAAACAAATTTTAAAACCAAAAGAAGAAACACTTCTGCCTGATTGAGTGCCTCATGGTGCCCGATCCAGTCCCCTCACGCTGGGGCATTGTCTCGATTCGTGCCAAATGAGAGGCCAAGTTCCCATTGATGGTGGGAGGAGCAACCTAAATAAATCTTTCACCAATCCATTATTTTGAACCCAACACGGCCTCAAATAGGTGGGAACTCTTTTCGTACAGTAAACATGGTATTCATGAAAACATCACATGGCACGCAAAAATGTCACAAATATCATTTTCTCGAATATAAGGAAGGCTGACTTGAATTAGTCTTGGAGGTATCTTTTGCCAACTACATTTGGATGTATTTACAAAATGCTAATAGCATGTGCACTGCAAGTGATAACAAGGGAAGAAGTCAATTTATATCATGAATGTTATGTTTGTCATTGTTACTTCAAACACTTTTGATAATAATCAAAACATAACATTCATAATATAAAGACACTTCTTCTTTACTCTATGAACTTGTACATAGGTGCCCATGCAAAATTAGTTTCAAAATGCAATTTTCTCCAAAGTTGAAGTGCACTCCACAAGACTAAAAATTGAGTTGGCCTTGAAAAAAAAACATCACATGTGAATGTGACATTCTCACAAATACTATGTTATTAGTGTTGGGCCAGTACTAGTTTAGGTATTGGTCCAATAAAACCTTTAAATGCTCGAGTATTGGGGAATGTGGTTTTCTTATTTAATTAATTGTTTTCCTCCCTTTTGGGGGGGGGGCTAAAGGCTAGTGCCAAGCGTGGATTAGGTAGAACCAAGAAGACCGCACTTGGACCCCTTAGGCATAGTCACACCATCACATAAAAGGAAAGAGCCAAGTTTCCAAGTGACCCCAATTGAAGACGATCCCCAAACCACCAAGAGAAAAGGCCCCACAATACCCAAGTTATTACAAGATTATCTAACGTTTCAGTGCAAAGAGATTGAGAGGGTCCATTTCTAATAAAGGATGTCATTGCACCCCATGTCTAATCAAACTTTCAAAAGGAGAGCTTCTATCGTGCACCTCTCCATGAGGAGTGCCTGCAACACCATGGCGTCCGGATTCTAGAATGCTCAAGAATTCCCCAATCAGAGGTGTGAGCTAGGAGATATGGCAATTTGAGTGGGGCGTTGTGATGGGACAGCAGTGACCCGGGAGTGGCGCCCAAGAGTGCCGAGGTTGGGACAACCATACTCTTGCAATACTTGCCCAAATGGGGCAAGTGAGGAGTCTATCGACATCTACGCAAAGAGTAGATGTTGATGGACTGGTCGCTTGATAAAATTGGAGATTGGACAACGAAGTTATGGAGGTTTTTAGCTGTTGAGGGGCTCCAGCCCTGGCGGCTAAGGGAAAACGTCTAATAGGAGAGAGACAAAAGGTTACTTGACGGTGGGGTAGGGGTCTTGTGCGGAGCCCTAGATTCTTATATGGGGAGGCGGCTTTGCCGACCGACCCTACTCGCTATAGAACAATGTGGCCTCCATGGGTGTTGGCCCAACGTGGGGGTGAAGTTGCCAAGTATGCTTTGGGTTGTTGTGGTATTGCTCTAGCAACGCGATGATCAACTCAAGATTGGATGGACATGAATGAAAGCGCACCTAACCATTGGCTACCTACTAAGGGGAGAGTCCCGAATGCATGTGTAGGAGGATTTGGTAACCAAGCTATGGGCTTGGAGGTTGGTATGGGGAGCTCACCATGCGTGTGTGTGGAATGTGCAGGGCTAGCGCTCGTGACACTTGCTAGAGTTGCGAAACAATGAAGATAAGTTAAAATGAGCTAGCAAGAGTCGCGACAACTTTCATCAAGAAATGGTTAATCTTAACATATTGAAACACTCGTCCCAAGCAATTGCCCCAAAGATAAATTATTCATCCAAGGTACTTGACCTTGACATCATGCCATGGTTAAAGACTACATTGTTGCACTCAACCCATATTGTCCAGAGGATGACCCATTGCCAACTGTCCTTCCACTTGGCATACCATCGCCAAAGATTGTTGGTTGCTAATTGAATTCATCCAAGGAGAGAGTGCTTGCAACCACAAAGCTCAAAAGTAATGTACATGCACCACTTCCAAGATCTGCGAGCTTGGATGCAATTCTGATATTTATGTTTGACCAACTCCAAGATGTTGGTGAGGCAAACACACATTGTGGAGAGATGTTAGACGAGACAAATGTTCACAACATGTTAACATTTGACATTTTGTGCCCAATAAAGCAAATGAAGGATGTTTCTATTTTGAACATGTTGGGGTCCCAAATTTTAGACCATGTGAACATGTAAAAGTTATGCATTTGTCATGCATCCACTTCTCCTACGACATAGAAACACACAATTTGGATGAGATGATTATCAAATTCAAATGGAGGTTGTAGACATTTTTCTCATAATTTTTGAAGTTCTTGTATTTTACTATGCAATATCAAAGTGAAGATTCTCATTTCTTCATGGTTGATCATAATATGAATCCTCCCCAATTGTGATAAGTATTTAGTCTACAATGGTTAACAAAATTTGAGCACGCACTCCAATCTCTATTTAAACAACATGTATCAATGGTGTCCATTTGTAAATATGCCTAACCAAACGTTTGATTAAGATAAGAAACTGAGACAGGCCTACTTTCTAAGTAGCACTCCTAATAATAAGCACTTAAAGTTAGGTCCTTATTCAAGACACCAAGCTTTCCACTTCCTAGGTAATATTTTGAAATAATTTCTACATCTAGTAAATTAGCGACACCCAGGTAAATTTTTATAGTAAACAAATATGCACAAAGGTTGCCTAGTAGGATTGTCCACTGCATAACATTATTCAAATCCATAACAATGTTCTGTGGGACTGACATTATTTCATGGAATATTCTTGGATATTCCCACATCCAGATTGAATGTGGGGAATATCCGGGAATATTCCATGGAATATTGTCAGTCCCACAAAACACTGTTATGGATCTGAATAATGCTATGTAGGTATGGGATTTGTCCATCTTGGTATCATGGGATGTAGCTTAGGGCCACTTCACACACACGAGACTAAGAGCCTGTGACCATTACACTTCAAGCACTCTCATTGGTGGAAAGGTGGAGCCGGTCCAAGTTGGCTTCACACTATGCTTGAGGGACCAATGGAGTATGTGAATGCAAGATGGATGTAAAGTCTACATGGATTCCCACATGGCATCGAATGGATCATGTTTCATGTTCACTTGGACTATTATCAAAAACCACCTCTTGGAGGTAGGCTCAACACAAAACCGGGAGACCATGGCACACCGAACGCTCACAACCATTGGTTTCTTCTATTTTATCATGTGTGAGGGCCCGCATGAATGAAAATCCATTGAAATAGCATTTGGTTGAGGGCCTGGTCACATATGACTTCACACTATACTTGAGGGTCCGTGACCACACTTCATGACGTTGGAGGTGTGTTGGGACAGCCTTTGGACACTTTCTTTTGGGCTCTCACATTTTCACGGTCACGGCTCTCGGCTCATGTGTAAAGTAGCCCTAAGTGAGCTTGAAACCGGAGAGGACAAAATTGCTCCCTTCATCACATACATTGGATGGGATGGGATGTAAGATCTTTGGGCGATCTGCACGCACCCCACAGCACATGCTGCAGTCCTTGCCGATGGCCGAACAAGCTTCCCTCCCCTACTACTATGATGATTCACCCTCAGGCCTTCCTTCGATTGAGCCTCGACACACACCCAGGCAGCCTACTACTTAGGGGCGCTTCACACTATGGCCGAAGGTCGAGAGGCTGTCGATTTCACCAATCAGATTGCAAGAAACCAAGAGTTCGGCCTCTCGACCCTTCACACTAAGGCCAAAGTCCAAAGGCCGTCACAATTTAAAATGCTTACTTTTTTACGAAGGCGATGGACTCTCGAAGGAAGTTTGGGTCGGACGGGAATGGAAACCCAAACTATGGTCGAGAGGCCATCGATTTTTTTTCATTAAAAAATCAATCATTGACAAGATCTTGGTTGTTAGATTAGAGGGGTTGTTTTAGGCAAGGAATAAATTTGAATGCTCCTTTGGGTTTGGACTTTGGGCTTGGCCTTTGGAGGCTTCACACTATGACTGTCCAAGTTGAGAGGCCGTGGGAGTTCATGGCCAAAGGTTTGGACTTGGGGCTTGGCCTTTGGAGGCCTCACACTATGCCCGGCCGAAGGCTTCACTTACTATATTTTATTGGCTATTTTCAGCCCATTTCTCTGGACTCTCAATAAAGTTTGGCCACTCAATCCCACGGCCTCTCGACTTGGACGGCCATAGTGTGAAGCGGCCCTTAGCAGCAGTTTTATGGACATAATGAAGCTGCCCCAACCCTCCGGATTCACCACACACACCCTGGAATCCACAATTAACACCACGCTCACTGGTGTGTACTTCAATTCTTCCTCTGTGCACAGGCCTAATTGCACTATAACTTTACGTCCTTACAATACATGGATGACAATGTTACTTATTATGTATATATATATATATATATGGCAGTATACCTAGCTCTAAGCGTCCTTGGAAGCCCGGGTGGGTCACTCTATAGGAATTTCGTGCATCACGTGCGGCAGAGGGGTATTTGTTTAGGGGTTGTTTAATTCCAAGGCGTGAATTGAAGGTTTTTTGTAATTACCTAATTTTCTAAACCGACATGTTTGTTTGCACCCTATTATTACTTGTATTTCCCATGTTGATGCGATTTATCATAGTTTTATATTATTTTTAAGCACTAAGAGGTAATCCGGCTGGGGATTCGTGGCACTCACTAAGGAACATCCATCCAAGATATCGTGGATGAAGTGGCTCCAATAAAAAAAGCCCCCTATGGGGTTGAGGGCCGATTCATTCGAATGTGACATCACTAGACTAATTCGGGGCCTTTGACTCTATTTTCGGAATCAAATTGCCTAAAAATAGTCATTTAGATGATTCCTGCATTTTTTTCATCCACATGGATGATTTTACTTGAGTGCCACGAATCCCCGGCCAGGTAATCCATGTCTATACATGCAAAATTCATGTTTGTACATACTATTGCACACACGGTTCTTGAAGTCATGAACTTCAAAGGGGCTTTTGACAAAACACAACCACATCACATTTGCATATCATACATAACCGTATCAACAACTAAAATATCATATACCATATGCATAACAAAGGCGTAGGTGTATTCACCCAAAAGAAATGATTGTTTGCTAAAAACACAACACCCGCTCCATAGGACTATACGCACAAGCACAAAGAAATCCCTATATGGGTACAAAAAAAAAAAAAAAAAAAAACCCTCACAACCTAGCAACCTCTTGCGAATTCAAAATCCTTCTAGCTCCCAATTATTGATCATACTAAACATAAACCCTAGGATCCTAGACTTCAATCCCTTTATTAGTTTTATTAAAAAGTAATGCCCCCCTTTTTTTACATGCCTACTTTACGTATAATGGGATTTTCAAAATTTTAATGGACCCTTCCTTATTTAAAATTCCTTTATAATTTTTATTTTGAATGAATTAAATCCTCCCTATGTTATGCCACATGTCATTTATAAAATACACTAAGTGACCCACCTGTGTTTAGAAGCCAAGGACAGACTGGACGAGGAGGGCCGCCCTCCAAACAACATTGCACAAAGTAACCGTACAATTAGCACTTCTTCATTTATGATTGTTGGGAACATATTGGAGGATGTGCATATACACGAGCCCGACACTGTACTAGAATTGGCGTTTCGGTTGGCACCTCATTTGTTCACACCTATGGCATAATTAGGATGAATAGTGGAGAAAACTGTGGAATTCATCATCACCAATGATCATTTATGAAAACACAAATCCATGTGTTTGACTTGTTGCAAATGGGTGAGGGAAGTAATTCGGTTTATGAAAGTTGCTCAAACTACAAGGAACATTGTATGTGTGATTGGTTGAAATGGTTGAGAGTTATTAATAATTTTATATAGTCTATCAAGCACTATGTATTAGCTAATCGGTGTTTGGGGGTCGATTACTGGTTGGAATGTGGGTCCGGTATTCTGCCTCATCGTGTAGCGGCAAGGCGGGAAACCGGACCCACATTACAACCAGTAATCGACCCCCATATGCCAATTACTGGGAGTAGTCGGTTTCTAGACCATGTCCAAAATAATGCCTTGTAGTCTTTTCTCCATACATACCACTAGGAAACCGACATTTGAGGAACAAACCTCCAAATACAAACCACAAACTCTTGTTTGATCTCAATCAATTGGAATAATCGTTAATGAGCCTATGTTGCATAGCTCCTCCCAAAAGTCTTTCCAACTAGGCAATTCACCAATCTCAAAAGAAATTGGCATCTCATGGTCTTCACATAACTATGACAAGTGGTTAGCAAGCAATCACTATGTCCATCGCAACTCCAATCCTAAACCCTAAAATGACAATTTTGTATTTTGCAATTGAGGATTAGCTGTAACGATTTTCGATTTGATCTAATGGTAAAAAAACATTTGTGAGACAAAAAGTGCCTACAACAGGGTCACACACTCTTAAGGGACACATACATGTTAGGGGTACTTATAGAATGTTCTTCCAGTATCATTCTAAACATCAATTGATACAAGGACTCATTAATTGGGATGGTCAAAAAGGCAATACACATCACCCGATTACCACTAACCACTGTGTTCACACCTATATAATTAACAACTCAAGATTGCATGTCATTTGCTATTGGAAAATATTAAACGAATATTGAACCATGTTACACTCAAAAGTAAGTGTTTGAATAAGACATGCCTAGTTGCAACACAACAATAATCTAGACGCTTGTATTTGAATGGTATGTGGTTAGGTGTGGATCAAAGAACGGACACTAAAAAAAGACATGTGTTTGCAATAGATTGGACTACGCGAATAACATATGCTCACCATTCTAAGCTCAATAGTCAACATAATTTGGGGGAGGGGCCTATATGACCACTTAACAAACATGACAATCTTCACTTTGAGAATGAAGAAGACCTTCATATAAGCTTCAAAACTTATGAGGTAAATGATTATGGACACGATTTGAAGTTGTTAACCATAGACTCGCACTAATTGTGTGTTTCGTATCCTATGAGAATGGGTGCAGAAAGGAAACTATCCAAATAACAAGTGTCTCTTTATAAACTTGGTTGCCTGCATGCTCACCCCATGATTCCCTAACTTTGGCATTTCCTCCCTAGAAATCTGTTGTGTCCAAGTTAATTGTTCACCTCCGGCCAATGTTCAAGATTGAAGTCTTCAATGCCCTTCAAATGCGATTTGGCCCTTCAAAATATACCTCTTTCAAAACAACCCTTCAAAACGCAATCCCAAATTGAAAATGAAGACGTCACTTGAAGTCCTCAATATAATTTGCCTGTCACAAGAACCAACAAGCGTAGGACACTGTCACTACAAGAAGTGGAGTTAGATGGTTGATTCTTAATTCTTCACATTGTACTGGAAACATATACCATATAATTCATGCACAAGTTTAATATTAGTTTTGTATTTCATTTCTATATTCTTGGATTGACGTCTTTGATTTGAACCAACGCTTCAATTGAAGGGCTGAAATTTGAGAGCCCTTCAAAATGAAACTCAAATGAGGGCTTCAATCTTGAACACTGCCTCCGGCTCCTCAAAGTGCAGCTTTGTGAGAGCTTTTAGGTCTGCGGCAGCTACACTAAATATGATATTTAGTGTCATATGGGATTTGATGTCACTATGATAACTTTTCGGATGACACTTCCTTATCAATAAGTGAACAAATACTGTCATGGACTCGGGGAGATCACTCCCTTGTAAAGTTGAACAACCACGTGCGAACACTTTACATCTAAAAAATCCTACTTTTTACATAAAGCATCACCAAAATGGGTCAAAATTTTATCAAATTTTTTTCATGAGTAGATATACACGGTATCTATTATATAGTAAAAAATAGTAACTAAATTTGATGATTTGTTTTTTTAATAAAACATACCGTTTCTAACTAGAATGACGCAGAATTGAGCTAAAAAAATTACTACAAAAATGAAGATGACTAAAAATTTCAAAAAAAGATACAAAAGTTACTATCAATGGTTATGTATATGCAGAAAAAATATCATAAATTTTAAAATTATCTATAGCACTAATATAGGGGTAGCAAACTTTGTTCGCACGTGGTGTTCAACTTGACAATGGAGTGATCTCCCCGAGGTCATGGAAGATGGATGAGTTCATCCATTGGCCCAAACCCTACCTTATCTTGTCAGCAACTCGTGATGAAATATTGTCATGGATGACTGAAATCTAGATGAAAAAAATCACATGATAAGTGACAGTATTTGCAAAACTGTAAATCTATAATCCCCCCACAAACTTACAAGGAACGACAAATAATGTTGGGTTAACATGTAGTGTTGGTGACACTATACCGCGGTTTACAATTAGTATTGGGCAAGACAATTAGAGTTGGTGACACTTAGGGCCCCTTCACACACGAGACTGAGAGCCCATGACCATTACACTTCAAGCACTCTCATTGGTGGAAAAGGCGGAGCCGGTCCAAGTTCGCTTCACACTACGCTTGAGGGACCAACGGAGTATGTCAATGGAAGATGGATGTCGAATCTACACGGATTCCTACATGGCATCGAATGGATCATGTTCCATGGTCACGTGGACTAGTTTCCAAAACCACCTCTTGGAGGTAGGCCTAACACAAAACCGGGAGACCATGGCACTTCAAACACTCACAACCATTGATTTATTCTATTTTATCATGTGTGAGGACCCGCATGAATAGAAATTCATTGAAATCGCATTTGGTTGAGGGACCGGTCACATATGACTTCACACTACACTTGAGGGTCCGTGACCACACTACATGATTTTGGAGGTGTGTTGGGACGGCCTTTGGACACTTTCTTTTGGGCTCTCACAACTCCATGGTCACGGCCCTTGGCTCGTGTGTGAAGTGGCCCTTAAATATCAGATTTAGTGTAGTTGTGTGGTGGGGCTAGTCCGCCCTGCTCTGCACTGCACTGCACTGCACTGCACTGCACTGCAGAGCACGGAGAGCAGCCTAGTTCTGGGCGGCCTTCCATCTGAGCATGCTGAGCTGCTGCTGATGATGAATAGAAGAAGCTCCAAAGGGTGTGAAGGAGGGGATCGGCGGGCGGGCAGGACCGGTAACTTATCATCCCACCAGTTCCATCATGCAACACAAAGATTCCAGCAATCACTTGGTCATTATTGGAAGTCCGGCCACGAGACACTCTGGTGGGATGAGGCGAGGGGACTCAAGCAGGCGGCTCTGGAAACACCACAACATACACCCTAAAATTTATGAATATATCTATCTATCTTGTGAAGTACACATACATGAAGGCATTAACAAGGCGACAAACATAGCAGCCGCCAATCGAATGCCCAAAGAGAGAGACAGAGAGAGAGAGAGAGAGAGAGGGAGAGATAGGAACCCACCCGAGTGATCCATATTCCACCACGTCCGCGTGCATGGGGAGATTCATTCCCGAAAGTGGTAAGGTCACTACCAGCGTATGAGTCCTAGGCAATCATCTTGCGTCAATGAGAGAAATATGGAGAATCTACCACTGTCATTTATTTACTTGTTTTCTAGTGATGTAGGACGATTGCTCAGTGACGCAAGTCAATGTCCCAAGACTTGTATGCTTATCTATGATCGGGGAGAACCAGCAGTTAGTTACAGATGAACCGGTTGAAGTTCAAGACTGCAAGAAAGTTACTGATCATTTTAGAGGAATTTAAAGGACATACCCCAATTTAATAAAGGAAAACCGAAGGATGTCAACATGTAACCGGTTGGACTTGCAAACACTAGGATCTCAACCGATTATACTCAAAAATCTCCCCGATCACTGATGCCTATAGTGAGTGGAGCAAAATAATCAAGGAAATTTGTCTTACCCGAGTGTAGCACCCAGGGTAGCAACTTGTAGCACTCACAAAGGTCGCCGTCTTCATTTAACTTGGTGTGGAGTTGCTAAATCGTGTTTGAAAGAAGCATTATTTTGGAGTTTATTTTTGTATTACAACCATTTTAAGACCAAAAGTTCTAAGAGTTTAATGTACTTTCTTAGAAGTGAAATCAAATACCTACAGGTTTGGATGTTAAAATCAAATACCCCCTATTTTCAACGGTCATCAAATTTTCTACAATAGTGATCACCATCCAAACCTAGGGTATTTGATGGTAACCCGGGGTTTGGATGGTGAAATCAAATACCTAGGGGTTTGAACTTTGGATGGTATTATAGTTCTGAAAATGACAAGTGAAAGTGCAAACCTCTTATAATTCAAACACAAATTATTGCAATGGATTCCTCTCAATGCCCTCTTTCCAAGCATGCTACTCCTCCTTGTCAAAAGAGAAATACTTGAATTCTTTAGAAGTAGTTTAGAAACCACTATTCTAAAGGGGAGAGTTTCCACCCCAGGGTTTAAGACATTTTGGGATTCTACCTACTTTCCCCTCCTAGAAAGTACACTAAATGTCATATTTAGTGTCACCGATTCTAATTGTCTTGCTCAATACTAATTGTAAACCGTGCTATAGTGTCTTCCTTCCTCCAAGCTTGTTCGACGTGAGTTTCTAAACCAGGAATGCTACGATGTGAGCGGTGAGCGGTGAGCGGTGAGCATCTTGAACCCCGTAAGTGTACTCAAAATGCACACCTTTGGGGTTCAAGACCGCGAATTGGGCTACTATGCGTCCGCAATATTGTTTGAGTTGATTAATTACGGACGCACGTCCGTAACCCAATTCGTTGTCTTGAACCCCGTAAGTGTACTCAAAATGCACACCTTTGGGGTTCAAGACCGCGAATTGAGCTACTATGCGTCCGCAATATTGTTTGAGTTGATTAATTACGGACGCACGTCCGTAACCCAATTCGTTGTCTTGAACCCCGTAAGTGTACTGAAAATGCACACCTTTGGGGTTCAAGACCGCGAATTGGGCTACTATGCGTCCGCAATATTGTTTGAGTTAAATGATTACGAACGCACGTCTGTAACCCAACACCCTGTATCAATTCCCGCAAGAATACGAACGCGCGTCCGTAACCTTCTGGTTATTGATAGAGGGTGTAGGGTTATAGTTCTTTCGCAATATGTATGCATATAAATGTGATTATTGATTTCTTTTGTGTTTATTTGTTTAGTATTCAGTTGATTTTGGAGTGTTCCAGGGGTTTCTTGCAGGTTACGGACGCACGTCCGTAACCTAGGACGTAGTATTATTTTCGGAGCCTTAAACCCTGACAAGGTTGCGGACGCGCGTCCGTAAACCTGACCCTCAACATGACCTCAATTGACAACATGCCAAGGTTCTGGGCGCGCGTCCGTAACCTTGGCATGTTGTCACGTACCTTGGCATGTTGACACGTAAGGTCATGTTCATACAGAAGGTTACGGACGCGCGTCCGTAACCTTGGAGGGTTTAAGGGGTTGTCAAGTTACGGACGCGCGTCCGTAACCTGTGGTCTAACTGCTTCCGGAAATTGCGGGGGTGCAAGAACATACCTTTGCTGGTTTTTGGTGGAAACTCCTCTGTTGCACTAAACCTGTACACATAGCAATTGCAACATCGTCAGTCAATGACTATAGCATCTTTATGCAATTGCTATTACAGAATGCTATTCCAAAAAATGAAAAGCTGTTCAGAGAAACAAGTTCACTGCATACAATGACTACATGCAAAGCAGTACATGCAAACAAAGTTGCAAACACTACATGCAAGCACCACATGCAAACTCTACATGCAAGCAAGGAAATGGAACTAGCAAAAAACAATAATACTAACCTGTTTTGAAAGCGCGTTCCTCACTCTCTTTACTGTAGCACCTGTGTCACAAAATGTAAACTCTCGTGTGAAAAATCGAACTCTATACTGAAAAAAGGCAAACTCTACTGTCTCTACTGCTCTCTCCAATATTCTATCTACTGCTCTCTCTAATATTCTGTCTACTGCTCTCTCTATTGCTCTCACTACTGTACCACCTTTGTCGCAAAATGCCTCTGTTCTGAATAACCTAATTTAATACTGGGAAAAAAAATCTATCTTCTGAGAAATGTCACTACTGATCTCCCTACTAATGTCACCACTACTCTCTCTCTAATGCGAAACAATGTAAGGACTTCAAAGTGGAGCACCGTAGCGATGCGGTGCAGTAAGGAGCTTGAGCAAAAGTAGAGCAAAACCTGAACTTACCAATGGCAAAAGCAAGAGGAAGAGGAAGAGCGTGAGCAAATGTAAGAGTAAGAGCAAGAGCAAGAGCAAGAGACAGAGTAAGAGCAAAGCGCAAGAGCATCAGCAAGCGCAAGAGGAGCAGCAAGCGCAGCAGCAAGCGCAAGAGGAGCAGCAAGCGCAGCAGCAAGCGCAAGAGGAGCAGCAAGCGCAAGAGGAGCAGCAAGCGCAAGGGAGAGAGCAAGCGCAACAGTAGGAAAGAGGGGAAAAAAAAGAGGAGCGGAGAGAAATGAGAGAACAAGCGGGAGAGAGAAAGACAGCCCGTTTCGAATGGGCCTAGGGTTACGCACGATGCCGTTTCGTGTCTTGTCTAGCACGACACGTGGGAGTGCTGCATTGGTAGTTGGGGTGGGATGTGATGGGATGGGAAGGGAGAGGGATTATATGGGTAGGGTTAGGGCCACTTCACACATGAGCCAAGAGCCGTGACCTTGTAATGGTGAGGACCCATGACTCTCATCCACAGGCCGTACCATAGGTGTTGGGAAAGCCGTTTTAGGTAGTCACGGGCCCTCAAGCATAGTGTGAAGTGAGAATGGACCATGTTGTGGGACCATTGCATATTTTGTTGGCGGAAAAAGAGGGGAGGATTTGGTTTAATATAATATGTCTCCAAAAAAATTCAATTTAAGAGAATTACTTGGTGGTGTTGGCTGTCCTGGAATGTGTCTTGGAATGTATTCTGGAATCTGCCCTGAAATCTGTCCTGAAATTTGTCCTGTCGGAAAAAATATTAAAAAAGTCATGGTCTCCCGGAATTTTCTTGAGACCCACCTCTTGGAGGTGGGCCAGACGCATATTTCGGTAGACCATGCTCCCTTATCCACAACCTGCCATGTAGGACTCCATTGGGACTTTTCATCCACGAATTTTTCTTTGGGCCTTTAGGCCTTCACCTCCTAGTGTGAAGTGAACTTGGATGGTCTCCGTCTTTTCGACCAATGAGAGCTCTTACATCGCCCAGGTCAGGGCCTTCGGCCTTGTGTGTGAAGTGGCCCTTAGGGTTGGGATTTAACATTTAAGTAGTCTCAATTTAGTATTAAATAAAATTATGGAACATATGACTAATTTTCCTCTAGCTCTTAGCTAATATGCTTGTAAAATCTCAAACAACCTCTATTGAACATGAGCACAAAATAATAGAAAACATTGTTCACAACCCTAATTAGCACACCAAGACGGCTCAATGTAAACCCTCAAGGCTAACATTTAGAGGTCTTTAGGAATATGGATCTTTGTTAATGGTTTCCACCAAAATCAATATGACATATCAAAATCATATGACACATCAAATTCCAATATGAGATATCAAAGTCAGTGTTTGATCTTTGATATGATTGGCTAAAAATACATGTTGCATAGTTTTCGGGGAAAACCTAAAAATATTCATGTCGCTAATATTGTTACTTCCCAAAATAATTAACCCCTAAACAAACAAAACATGAAGCATGGTTCCAACCACTGCATGGTCCATATCTTAGACTCATTAATATACACGGGCAGGTCACTCTATATGATTTTTGTGCAGCACGTACGGCGGAGAGGTATTTGTTTAGGGGCTATTTACCTCCAAGGCACGAATTAAGAGCTCCCTATAATTACTTAAATTTCTAAAATGGCATTTTTTTTGCACCCTACCGTTACTTATAATGCCGCATGTCATTGCAATGGGTATGCAATGCAAAAGTGGTGGGAAAAAGCATGGCAACAAAAGGTATAAAGAATACATACCATTGCGAAAAGCAAGTGCAAAATCTTTAGATGGAAACACAACAAGAGTGAGCGTGTGTTCACAAACACAACACCCGCTCCGTAAAAGTCCTTCACCCAAAGTCAATTTACATAAGTCTAGTGAAGACCATAAACATAGTGTACAATACTTACATGATAGTGTGAAACACTTGAAGATGAGCCGGGCTTGGTCATGAACCCTAGTATATTATGATTTGTTTAGGGTCACAAACTTGGACAACCACCAAGCGAAGTCGAGAAGAGAGTTAGGCAAGTTAGGCAAATGATGAGCCATTTTTCATCCATCCCCTGCTTGAGCATGCGGACAAAATTGATGGACCTACTAAACATACAATGTCCTTGGATCCTTATTTTTAGCCCCTATATTATTTTTACAAAAAAGGAATGGCCCGACTTTTATACCTATCTACCCTACTTGTAATGGGATTGTCTACTTTAATTGGACCCTTCATTATTTGGAATTCTTTTATAAATTTTATGTCAAATGAATTCAATCTTCCCTATATTATTCCGCATGTCGTTTTTATAATGCACTAAGTGACCTACCTGTGTTGATATAACATTCCATTCGGCTTGCTCTAGATTCAAATCCATGATGGCTTTATAAATTATTGTGTCAAGATGCAAGAAAGAAAAAAAGAAAAGAAATTCAACGAGTATGCCTTCAAAAATATAGATTCTTTGAGAAAGGCTTGCAACCACTTTCAACACCATCAGTCACATCTAATCAAAATATATTTACTAGTTGTGATAAGTTTTGTTTATAAACCTAACATATTAATAAAATAATATCCAAAACTCTTTCTAAAGAGTGTCAAGATTGCGAGAAAATGGTGAAATGGGACCCTAAACCCTAAACCCTAAACTCCAAAGCCTAAACCCTGACCCTAAACCCTAAAAACATTTGGTATATCCAAGGTTGTGTTCACAATATTCGAATTTAGTTATTTATCAGTTCTAAAATTAGAATCATTTAACAGTACCTTAGAAGGTGGTGCTTTTACTTTTGTAAGCAATGACATTGTGTGATCACATATTATTATGCAAGCAACTACCAAATTCTTGTTGCATGAGTTCCAAACCGAAAGTGGGCATATTTGTAACTCTCTTAATATAATTATATATTTCACAATCATAAACACTACAACTAAATCGAAGAGATATCAAGCCTCAATTGATACATTGGGCTATAGAAGGGTGTGTAAACCTATTGGAATAGCCTAAATTTGACAATTGACATAATATGCCTGAAACATAAAACTAAACACACACTAAGGTAATGTACAAGCTAACACTTATTTTACAGATGACGAATGATCATGGCTTTATATTCAAGGCTCATTATTACTAATCTCCCCTTAATCGTCAATCAAATTTCTCCTGCAAATCTTTATTATGTCAAGGTGCAAGAAAAAAAACAAGGGAAAAAAAAAATTGTCAATCAAAAATGTATCTTTGAAAGATGTTGTCAACCGTTTTTTGGCTTCTTAGGCATTTAGGGGTTCAATTGTAAGCCCATCCCAAACTTTGGAACTCCCAATCTTGCATTTTGAAGCCAAACAAATCCTAAAATAGGCAGGGTTGTCTATTGTGTCGTGACGGAGGCTTATCCCGGCATAATGTCGTGCCGTCACGACATTATGCCGGATTATGCCGGATGCTGTCTTTATCCTGCCGGACTTGAATTTTACCGATTTTTTTGTGTAATTACATTACCCAATTTCGGACACGTAGGATTTACATTGTCCACGTGTGACGACATGTCAGCAAAGTAAAGGGAAAGTGGGGAAAATTCTACTAGCGCCCGTCCGCCCCCCCGTCCGCCCCCGTTCCCAATCCCCGTTCCCACCCGTCCGCCCTCGTTCCCAATCCCCGTTCCACCCCGTCCGCTCCCGTTCCCAACCTCCGTCTGCCCACGTCCCCCGCCCCGCTCCCAACCCGTCCGCTCCCCCGTCCGCCCCCCCCCGTCCGCTCCCCCCCCCTCCGTCCGCTCCCCGTCCGCTCCCCCCACCTCCGTCCGCTCACCCGTCCGCTCCACCGTCCGCCCCCCCCCCCCCCCGTCCGCTCCCCCGTCCGCTCCCCCCCCTCCGTCCGCTCCCCCGTCCGCCCCCCCTCCATCCGCTCCCCCGTCCGCCCCCCCCCCCCCCGTCCGCCCCCCCGTCCGCTCCCCCCCCCTCCGTCCGCTCCCCCGTCCGCTCCCCCCCCCTCCGTCCGCTCCCCCGTCCGCACCCCCGTCCGCTCCCACCCCTTCCGTCCGCTCCCCCGTCCGATTCGAACACTATAAATTGAGGGTGCAAGGTGCCATTTTTGCCTCCACTGACATAGTGTGTCTCAAGTCTTTTGATTCTCCTTTGAGGAGTGAGGATTGAATGCGTGAGACCCGAATGCAGAGTATACTTTGTCCAATCTAGTGTCTGTGAATTAGGGTTGCCCTCGTGGCACTCTTGAACAGGACCTAGTATGCGATCAAAGTGACTTGCTCTAACTTGTTTGTATTTGCAGGTTTTGTTGAAGTCATGCCACGCCGAAACGATGCATGGGATCATTGGTACGAGGATAAGGGGAGGGTTCCCGGTAAATCACAAAGGCAGGTTAAATGTAGGTTTTGCCCGTTCGTCATATCTTACCGAGGAGATAGAATGTTGGCCCACCTTGGTTATAGACCTCATGTAGGGGGTGCTTCTGATGTTTCCACATGTAGGATGGTACCCCCGCATATTAGGGCCTTGTTTGAACATTGCGGAGGCATTGTGCCCTTACATGTAGGCATTGTAAATGAGGACTCTCTGGTGGCAGATATTGTACCTTTGGAGCCTATTATAGCGGGCTCCGTAATTAGTGAAACAGAGCCTTTGCTTATGTCCCAAACCACTCAACATTCTGATGTTGTGATATATGGCACTCCTCCTCGTGAACTACGTCAACTCAACATAACGGAGGGGTTCAATGTGTCAACAAAACAACTCCTCGATAGAGCATGGGCAACGGCTTTTTATGAAGCTAACATTCCTTTCAACATTGTGAGACATCCTGCATTTGTTCATGCTGTGCGTGAAACTGCCCGTCATCGAATGCCAGCCTACACACCACCATCGTACAATGCCATCCATACGAAGTTGTTAACTGATATAAAGGTTGACCTAGATAGGCAAGTGAAGGAGAAGCTGGGGAATTCCGTTGAAAAATACGGTGTTACAATATGTTGTGATGGATGGGACAACGTGCAAAACCGACCTCTCCTAAACGTTCTTCAATGTGGCACAAAGGGAGACGTTTTCTTGGGTACCATTGACACCACGGGAAATCACAAGGATCATGTCTACGTTGCTGCTCAAATTCAACCATTTGTGGAAAAGGTTGGTCGACATAATGTGGTCCAAGTTTGCACCGACAATGCCCCAGTTATGGCCTCCGCTGCTCGCGACTTGATTCGAGCAAATCCCGATCTATATTTTCAAGGATGTGCTGCACATTGCCTAGATCTCCTCTTAGAAGATTGGGGGAAGGAGGAATGGGTGAAAAAATTGGTAAAAAAATCCCGCCATATTTGTGTATTTGTTAAAAACCATCATGCTTCTCAAGCTATATTCCGGAGGTTGTCACCAAATCTCTCACTCCGCCTACCTGTAGAGACCCGTTTTGCTACGAACTTCATCATGATTGAACGTCTTCTCCAAGTACGCAATGCTTTGGAAAGAATGGTGGTTGATGAGGATTGGATCACTCTAATGCGTGATATGAGGAGGAGATCTGGCACCTCTTACATGAAGGGCTCTGTTGTGCGGAGCTTTATACGTTCTGATGGATTCTGGAACACGTGCGAAAATTTCTTGTATATGGTGATCCCGGTTGTTAAAGCTCTTCGTGTATTTGACGGCAAGGCGCCTGCAATGGGAATGGCTTGGAGGGTCATGCATGATTTACAAACCCATATTCGTGGATTCAGTAAACCTCCATTTCGCTTAAGCCCTGAGCTTGCTGCAAATGCTATGGTAACGTTTCAAAATAGATGGAGGTTGATGTTGAATGATCTACACTGGGCTGGAGCGATGTTAAATCCGCTTCTACATGGTTGGGCCCCACTCCATGAGGATGACAATTCGAGGACAATCCTAAATCGAGTTCTTCGCAGGCTTGCTCAAGATGAGGACACTTATGTCCAAATCCTCCACCAGTACCAAGATTTTCTTGAAAATCGAGGGCCTTTTGCTGATTCTACTGACCCGAGCGTGCATGCCGCACCTCTCCATGAATGGTGGGATGCAATGGGAGGTGGAGCTAAAGCCCTCCAAACAATAGCAAGACGTATCCTTGCACAAGTATGTTCCGCATCTGCATGTGAACGCAATTGGAGCATGTACTCATACGTTCACAACAAGAGTCGCAATCGCTTGAAGCATAGTCGTGCTGAGGACCTCGTCTACATATATACCAATAGTAGGCTCATTCGACATCGGAGGGGCCCAAGACCTGCTCAATGGTACGAATTGAATGAGGTCTATTCTGACGATGACCTTGACGAAGAAGATGACAACGAAGATGACGTGGATCCAACTGATAGGGCTGGAAATGATGAAGACAACAATGTTGATGACATCGACTTTGATTTGGATGACCTCGATTCCGAGAATCATGGTTCAGAAGATGAGGATGGCAATGGTAGTGATGGAAACCTTGGGGTGTTTGAGTTTGATGAACCGGATGTCCCCCAACATAACGACGGAATGCATGACGATCATGAGGGGTCTATTGGAAGACCGCATGTTGAAACTCTCCACACTGGAGAAGGGTTTCCATCTGACCATAATGTTGCTATGGGGGCAAGTGAGAATGTGGGAATTGAAGTAGATTCCTTGCAACATCGGAGCGATTCTCTTTCATTTGGTGAAGGCGACAATGTACTACCCGTAAATGAGCCAACGCACGTTCAACATGATCCACTTCCAACCCGAGTACATTCTGAATCCATGGATGCCTCCCTCATATCCAACCATCGTATAGAAGATCCAACGCCCAATGTTCCTGAAATGCCTACAACTCGATTCCGTGCTCTTCAAAGGATCGCATCCACCTCTACGGTGCAATTGCATGCACAAGGTCAACATCGTCCTCTCACTCGAAGTATTGCCAATACTTCTAGATTGGGTGTTTCACGTGCAACTGCGGTGGGTGCTACTTTGGTTGCTATGCACAATGTTTCAAGAAATGTTACTATAGAGGCGCCACGTCGTCCTTCTGTACGACGACATGTTGTTGAGAACATACCAATTGCAATTCCACCCGCGTCTGTTTCACTTCCACACAGTCAATCCAATGGAAGAGGTGGTCTTGGAGTTGGAGGCGGAAGTACAACGGGGGATGCTTTTATAGATGGAAGTAGAGATGAAGTGCACTCAAGTCGTGGTACGGGTGGAGGGCGCCAGAGAACTACGAGAGGTGTCAAACGTACTAGGAAGAGGTATCAGGGACGATCGCTTCCGTTTACTGCTGAAGACTACAATGAAGATGAGGGTAGACCACATCTAGATGAAAATGGCATACAGGATGCAGATGGCTCCCGGCCGACCAAGAGGATAATTTTCTCACAACGTGACCGAGAGTTGCATCTTCGAAGCGCGACTCCCCAAACGGATGATGATTTCAGCACAGACGAGTCTGAAGAGGACCCAAGATGTGTCGAAGCAAATGATCCTACAGTACGGATTCGAACGTAATGGTTTTGCACAAATGTGTTCTTTCGGTGCTCCCAAGTACTCCCATAATTTATTACTTCCGTCAAAATTGATACAAGTTACAACCTTAGGGCCTTCGGTAAGACATTTAGACCACAAAGCGAACGTTACGTTCGAAGTTGTATCATTTTATTATAGTAATAAAATTATTTATTGCATGTTTTTTAAAATTATTTATTGCATATTTATATAATTATATCTTTATGTGGTATTCAATATTGACTATGTAGTCAATAGTACTTTTGGTTAGACTATCATATGAATTACAAATATTCAAGTGAGTTTTTTAAAAGTTTCGAATAACATTAAAACATGTGACATCCATATGCTATCTTTTACACGATCTTAGAAATGACAACTTGTCGGTAACTCCTCTTTATATTACATATTCTTTGAACATGAAATATGTTCAATGTGTACAAAGTCTTCCTCCGTTCCTATACAACTTTCTAAACATGCTACAAAAATGCCTAATCCGAATCTGAATCGAGGTCTATTGCAGCTGAAGTAGATCCTCGTCGTGCTCGTGATGATTCCCCGGCTTCCATCATTCGCGTGGTTTCACGGGTGAGATATGGACGACTTCCAGGAGACAGTGGAGTGGCATTACGTGGTCTAGGCCCCCCATTTAGCCATCTCAATACCGCATCATCCGTAACTCTATTCAAGAGTGCTTCAACTGCCTCCAACTGCGTTCTGTGTTTGTGGTACGACTGCTCTAAGTGCGCTTCAAAATGGGAATCCCGTTCCATGGGCATCTCATGTGCATCTTCTTCCAACTCATGCTCCGATATTGATAGTTCACCACTTGCATTGTAAAAAGGAGGTTGAATGCCTCTCCGTAATTGCATGGTTGTCGCATCCCAATGCCAACCAAAAGTTTGGTACAAAAATCTTTTCATGCCATGGTTTGGGGGCTTGTTGGGAAACAACTCGTCTGCAACATACAAAATTTGACGTGGATTTTGTGTCCATTCGCCATCTTTGTTATCGTTCCAAAGTTCAACCGTTGCACGATTGAATAACCAATTCCACTCAACAGAAGTCCCATCAAACTCGCAAAGGTTGAAGGGATAGTCCGTTGGCCTTACCACCCAGTCCTTAGGCATGTAATCCCGAAGGCCAAATTGGAGGTACAAACGAGGGTGGAAGGGTGATCTGCAATGGGGACATTGCCGTCTCCTGATCATTGTCACTATCAGACATTGTGGATGGAATTGGCCCCCACACGATCCAACTTGAAAGCATCCCTCTGGGCCAAATGGACTGCCGCAAATCCCACACACGGATCCGTCGAAGACCATTGGATGTGGACCCGGCCATAACAACTCACCCCTCATGCTGTATGGATATTCATGCACTTGGGTCACATCCCAATGATGATCGGAGTCGATCAGTTGCCGCCAATCCAAGCTCCCGTTAGGCAATTTCAAGTCATCCTCATCATCCCACCTACTAGGGTACATATGTTCTTGATCTGGCCATGACGTGAGCATCAAGTTCCGCAATCTATGATTGCGGTTCCATTCTCGCTGGATGCTCTCAAATTCAGCTTCATATTGACGAGCCTTGGCCATAGAAAGCAATGTCCCTGTCCTCATATTGGTTCGCTCCACGATCGCATCCGATAGAAATTTCCTCAACCTTGCATTCTGCTCCTCCAGTGTGCCAATCTTGGATTCGTGATCGACAACCACTTCATTGACCACTTGAAGTTGTTGTTGCATGTCCACCACCTCCTTTTGCAAAGCCTCCATCTTTCCTTGCATTACTTCATTCCTCGTACATACGTCCGCTGCTTGTGACTTTGCAATCATGGCCTCCTGTAAAGCTGTATCCCTCTCTGCTTCCAAAGACTGGATGTTAATTGGTGTACTACTTGAACTGCCAGCCTCCCCCATCGTAAGTGTTGCAAGTCGATTTTCCAGCTCGAGAATCCTTGCTTTATACTCACGAATTTCCTCGGCATGTTGCTGGCGCAATGCCTCCATTCTGCTCTCCATCATGTCCGCACCAAGTTGACGAGGGTTTACCTCGTTTAGGGCCTCGTTAACCACCTGGTTAACCAGCTCGTTAACCACATCGACATTTACCTCCATGCCCTCCTCATCCATATGCTCAAACGCCTCCTCGATGGCCATCTCCACGTCATTGGCTGGTCGTTTGCGAGTACGTGGTTTTTTTGGTTCCCGACCTTCTGGAATTGGTGCCCCAGGCTCATCCACTAGTTTAGGATTCTTCCTGAACCACTCCGGAACGGGAGTGTATGGAATATCCGGAACTGTGCATTTAGTGAATGCAATTCCAATACCCCCAAATTTTTGATCATGCAGAGCACCCAAACTTGACCAATCCACCCTAACTCGCAACACGTGCTCCGCATACATCATACACGCCACCGACTTTGGAATTGCACTCTTGGGCCATCTATCCAAATTGGAGATACTTCTAAGTATCGTTAGGAATCTCCATTTTGCCTCCACGTCTTCAAGCTGCGTATAGCTCGCATTGACGGCCTTGCAATGTCGCTCGTGACAATGTCTTGGCCACAACCGATCAAAGTGAGGGAAACCCACGTACTGCATTGCAGTCTTCGCTGACCACGGTTGTGGTACATTCTCCCAACCTACCCTGGCTTTTTGGGAGGGATCATCGTAAACATTCCACTCCAAATCAGCGGCCTTGCGTCCATGTCCTCTGGAACACCCAGAACTAGATCCTCCACTTGCACTTGCCATGTCTCCAGTTCCTCCACTTGCCATGTCTGAAAATTGGAGTTTCTAATTCTAATTCCACCCAAATTGGAGTTTCTAATTCTAATCTAGAACTCTACTTTTTAAAATACTAATTGCACTTCATAATAGTGCTACAAAATATCCAAGCATACACTTCAAAATAGTGTTGCTGTGGAATTAGTTCAAAAATGTCCCTAAAAATTAAAATTCAACTATTCGGCACACCCTTCGAGCACCCCGCTACCGGCGCTCACGCAGAGGCCAGTTGACTGGGCGCGTCACAAGGAATATGCCAAATAACGGCCACGTGGATCTACCAAAACCTGCCACAACCTGCCAAAAGTAGTGTAAAAGGATCCCAAAAAAGGGATCCTTAACTCCTCCGAGAGCCCCGCTACCCCGCACTCTGTGTTAGAGGAGGGTTGTCTGGGCGCCCAGAAGGAGTGGAGTAAGGTATGTAAGTGGTCCCCTCCACTTATATACCCCTGTCCGCCCCTCCATCCGCTCCCGCGTCCCCACCCGTTCGCACCCGTTCGCACCCGTTCGCACCCGTTCGCATCCGTCCGCACCCGTTCCCGCCCGTCCGCCCCAGAGTCCCCCCCCGTCCGCACCCGTTCCCTCCCGTCCGCCCCCAGCGTTCCCCCCCGTCCGCACCCGTTCCCTCCCGTCCGCCCCCAGCGTTCCCCCCCGTCCGCTCCCACGTTCCCCCCCGTCCGCTCCCACGCTCCCCTCCGTACGCTCCTCTCCATACGCTCCAGCGTTCCCATCCCGTCCGCTCCTCGTTCCCATCCCGTCCGCTCCTCGTTCCCATCCCGTCCGCTCATCGTTCCCACACGTCCGCTCCTCGTTCCCACACGTCCGCTCCTCGTTCCCACACGTCCGCTCCTCGTTCCCATCCCGTCCGCTCCTCGTTCCCACCCATCCGCTCTTTGTTCCCCACCAGTCCGCCCCGCGTTCCCTCCCGTCCGCGCCACCGTTCCCCTGCCGTCCGCTCCGCGTTCCCTTGCCGTCCGCTCCGCGTTCCCCTGCCGTCCGCTCCGCGTTCCCCTGCCGTCAGTTCCCCCCGTCCGCCCCCTGTTCCCCTCCCGTCCGCTCCATGTTCGCGGACGGGTGGGGAACGCTGAGCGGACGGGTGGGAACGAGGAGCGGACGGAGGGAACTCGGGGCGGACGGGTGGGGAACTCTGAGCGGACGGATGGGAACTCTGAGCGGACGGTGGGGAACGAGGCGCGGACGGAGGGAACGTGGCGCGGAAGGGAGGGGAACGGGGCGGACGGGTGGGGAACGTGGACCGGACGGGGGGGAACGGATGAAAGATGGAACGATTAGCGGACGGGTGGGGAGCGCGGAGCGGACGGGATGGAACGGGGCGGCAGGGGAACAGCGTAGAATTGCGACCACATATGAATTGGACTTCATATGAATTTTTAGAGCCAAAAAACGGACACTATAGTCACCATCTATAAATGTTAACCCTTGGGAGTGGATCAAAGTGCGATTGAGCGGCCCAACTTTGTTGAGAGTCCAAAGAAATGAACCCTAAATAGCCAATAAAATATAGTAAGGGTAGCCTTAGTTGGGCATAGTGTGAAGCCTCCAAAGGCCAAGCCCAAAAGTCCAAACTCAAAGGAGCATGCCACTTTATTACTTGCTCAAAATAACCCCTCCAATCTAACGGCCAAGATCTTGTCAATGATTGATTATTATAATGAAAAAAATGTAGGCATCGAAAAAAAAAGCAGGTGGGTTCGTTGGAAAGCTAGGAACCTAAACCCTCAAACCATGTATGGAAACACTTCTACATGAGTGTGAGAACAAATCAATGGCACATATGTGGTAGTAATTTGGAATGACGTAGGGTTTAGGGTTTAGGGGTTTAGGGTTTAGGGTTTATGAACCACTAAGGTTGAAGCACAAATTAATGATTTATTGAAGGAAAGTGCATTCGGATGGGTGACATCGGTTATGAAACCATATGAACCACTAAGGTTGAAGCACAAATTAATGATTTATTGAAGGAAAGTGCATTCGGATGGGTGACATCGGTTATGAAACCATATGAACCACTAAGGTTGAAGCACAAATTAATGATTTATTGAAGGAAAGTGCATTCGGATGGGTGACATCGGTTATGAAACCATATGAACCACTAAGGTTGAAGCACAAATTAATGATTTATTGAAGGAAAGTGCATTCGGATGGGTGACATCGGTTATGAAACCATATGAACCACTAAGGTTGAAGCACAAATTAATGATTTATTGAAGGAAAGTGCATTCGGATGGGTGACATCGGTTATGAAACCATATGAACCACTAAGGTTGAAGCACAAATTAATGATTTATTGAAGGAAAGTGCATTCGGATGGGTGACATCGGTTATGAAACCATATGAACCACTAAGGTTGAAGCACAAATTAATGATTTATTGAAGGAAAGTGCATTCGGATGGGTGACATCGGTTATGAAACCATATGAACCACTAAGGTTGAAGCACAAATTAATGATTTATTGAAGGAAAGTGCATTCGGATGGGTGACATCGGTTATGAAACCATATGAACCACTAAGGTTGAAGCACAAATTAATGATTTATTGAAGGAAAGTGCATTCGGATGGGTGACATCGGTTATGAAACCATATGAACCACTAAGGTTGAAGCACAAATTAATGATTTATTGAAGGAAAGTGCATTCGGATGGGTAACATCGGTTATGAAACCATATGAACCACTATGATTGAAGCACAAATTGGTGATTTATTGAAGGAAAGTGCATTCGGATGGGTGACATCGGTTATGAAACCATATGAACCACTATGATTGAAGCACAAATTGGTGATTTGTTGAAGGAAAGTGCATTCGGATGGGTGACATCGGTTATGAAACCATATGAACCACTATGATTGAAGCACAAATTGGTGATTTGTTGAATGAGTGGATAACTAATCAAATATGGAAAGTTCAAAGAGGTATCAAAGAGGTTTCCGATGCGGATGTCGGAAGATTTTTTCAAAAGTGTACATTTTTAACCTAACCAACTTTATTTTTATTCCGATTGCGTTGACTTTATCTTACTAACGAGAATTGGATCCTCTACATATTGGATTACATCAATTATTGGTCATGGTCATCAAGTCCTTAGAGGTCAATATATAAGTAGATCATTGAGACTCATACATATAACGAAGGTAGAGTATCATGGATAGGATGGGAAAGGGGAGAGTCATGTTTGAGGGTGTAGAATGCGATGAGGAGATACACAATTTAGACGATCCCCATATTCCATTCAATGCAACACCCGAGCGTGAGAGAGATGAGAGAAGTGCTAGGGATCGATTTCGTGATGAGTATGTCATGACTCCCTTCTCACAATCTACACAAGCTTGGAGGATGAGGGCGGCGGAGGAACAACGACGATATGCAGACAACTTTGAGATCGATGCGGTGGAGAAGGACCACACACAATGCGTGGGTGGAGATCTAATTGATTTGTGTGCGGATATTTTGGAGAAGCCCGGGGATGTGGATGTGAATGTGGATGTGGATGTGGAGGAGACTTCAATCGACATTGAAATAGTCAAGGTAGCGGGGGAATCTTCAAAGACTATGTCTATTCGTAAGAAGAGGAGAGGATTGTCGCCTCATCGGCTACCATTGAAGGAACGGATGAAAGACCGAACGATTAGCTATTTTGATTTACTTCAGCCGAATCCTCTTCCAAAAATGGAGCCTCGCCGGAAGCCAGGAGCATCTACGAGGTTGGGATGACGGAATGAAGTGGAATATTATAGTTTGCATCGTTTGTTCATGTATATGATTAATAAAGGGCATTTGTAACGTTGTCGCAATAATAAAGTTATGACTTGTATAATATGTTGTACCACTTCTATGATTTATTTATTTATTTTTAATTCACCAACCGAACAATTTCTGTTGAGATAAACAAGCACAAAGCAATATGAAACTATGCATCTACTTCTCAGTTCCAAGAGAAATTTTTTAACCACTTTACGTTCACCCTTAGTTGATTATTGTTATTTTAGTGTACTTTATTATGTGGATGGGGGACTATTATGTAGAGGACTTTTATTGCATATTCTTGTAGAGGACTTCATTACCTATCCATGGATACCAAGAACTCATTTTTTGGACTTCATATGAATTTTTGAGAGCCAAAAAACCGAGACTATGTCCAAACTTCCAAAAAAAAGTGATTGTGAATTATATAAATATAAATATAAGCAATTGTGAAGTATGTGTGCAATATGTGTGGAGTACAAGAAAGAACATTTAGAGATGTTTAGGATCACGTGTACAACCGATATAACTATTGCAACATTGTGCTCAACTTTAGTTAACTAGATATAACTATAGTTGACTACATTTTGTGGCATACCAAAATTAGAATAAATATAGGTAATTGCATTTTGGGAAGACATATCACGAACAACTATAGTTAACTTGAACTTAGCACATGGATGTGATAACAACGATGTGAAAGAATGATGTGGCCTCACGAGAGGCGAGAACCTTGGTTAGTCTCCCATAGACTTCTTCTCGATTATGAAGCAAAAATCCTCATGGAGTATGAACATTGCACTAAGATCCATAAATCTCATACAATATACAAGTTGTGTATGAAAAAATGATGGCTTTATTTACATCTCCAACGGTTACAAAATTGGTATGATCCAAAATTGCTGCAAAGAAAACAAAAAAAAACTATTTTGCAGTGTCACGGAAGCACATTGTCGGGTTAACCATGTTGTATGGAGGCGACTTCAACATGTTCACTACGTGTGTGATGGTTGACCTTTCCGCTGGATTGGGCTTCGTCAATGCATCCAATGCTATCTCAAACCGCATCTTCAAGCCATTTGGATCACTGTTTAGCTGAAACAACGAGGAAGTCGAATCCCTGGCATAAATCTTCTTTGCCAAAGCACCCACTGAGAAGGACTCCGAGAGAAACGTGTGCCTATGTTTCCGAGCCATCCTCACCGGAGAGGTAGATGTTCCACGCTGCCCTCGTACATGGAATAATTCTGGACCAGCACAGTTGTATTTTATGCGGTGCTTGTTCATCTCATCCACTGATTCTTTTCCATAGTTGGAGGGTGCGTCTTCATCTCCCCATGATGCCATCCCCCAATCACACACACCAATGAAAACCGTGTTCTCACGGTCTTGTGGGAAATGCAGCATGACATTGTTGGGATTAAGGTCATTGTGCAACACGTCATGCTTGTGCACTACATCCACAATGCACATTAGAGCCCATGCCAAATAAGCTCGATGCCTTCGATATACAACCAACCGTTTCCGTGCTTCAAAGTCTGCCCCAGGCATTTGAAGGATTGTGCGCTCGTGGGTTTCCGGAACTTGGTGGTCATAGACCCTCATGTTCTTCAAGGAGCCTCCATTCCACCACATCGAATAGGATTCGTATGTTTTCGGGTGGAGGTATTGTAGCTTGATTATCCCAGGATGATCTACTGGGCATGCCAATGCTTCAACCGAACGCTCCTTTCGGTTCTCCAGACTATTCGTGGCCTTCATGGTCTTCCCAGCCCACTCTATCCAGTTAGGGATGAATGATGCTCCATGAATTGTGACTCTCCGCACCACTCCGAAGGTCCCTTGGAAGATTTCCCTATCCAAGGGTTTGATCTCCACATTCCTAGGCAACCATATGACACCCTGCCGGCCCTGAGTGGCAATGTTGTCTGCCAGCTGCCTGTCAATAAAAACGGGAAGGTTGCGGGCGGATGTGCCTTTTGCTGCTATTACGCCTCTTTTCCAATTCTCTAGCTTAATGTACAGCTCGGACCTCCTCCCACCACTACTTCCCTCTCCAGGATGCATAGCCTCATATGACATCGTTGGATTGTAGATTGCTTCCACAGCTTGTTTTTCAATCCATGTGTTCCAATCGCTCATGCCCCTAGCTTCCTCAAACTCCGGTCCAGACGTGGCTTCCGTGAGAATAAGCATCAACTCGTTCCTCGCCAACTCTAAACCCTTTGTACCATCATTGAGGTATTTTTTCTCCAAATAAACCATGCTGTTACTTCTAAACCAATCCAACAACACGATCCTGCAATGATTTCGAGCCTCATCGGTCCGCAGGTCGCGTTTGCCTCTATGTTTCCTTTTCTTTGATTGCGAACCCGATGCCGCGGACCCGTCCTCCGTCCCTTCCGAAACTGCTGGGCGTTTTAATCCCCGTCTTTCAGTCTGCTCCGAACCCTGAGGTACATCACGTGCAGGGCTCTCCGGTCTTGATGTCCGTCGTGTCGGAGATTGTGGTGGCACGTTCTCCGAACGAGCCGGTGCATGTATTTTTGTGGAACTGCCTGAGCTTGGTCCCCTTCCAGTTCTCCCTCTATGTCCACTGTTTCCCCGACTCCCACGTGTTCCACGGCTTCCCCGTGTTTGGTTGCCTCCCGAATGACCAACAGCCAAGAACTCTTCGTCAAACTGAAAGGGATCTGGACGTGGTGGACGTGCTGCAGTACTTCCACTTCCAGGATCGCTTCCCGTACCCTCGGCAGTATTCGCCGATGCATTGCCTACGAGCCAAGCACGGTGCACCCTCAAATCCTCGTTCTCGTAAGGAGCAATGCCCTCCCCCTCCATCGTGATAAAAATCACGTGAGTGAGTGAATCTGAAAATGAGTCGTGATAAAAATCACGTGAATAAGTGAGTGTGAAAATCTCTCGTGATAAAAATCACGGGAGCGAGTGAATCTGAAGAAAAAAATTGCGAGGGTTCCCCCACAATTTGCCCTGCCCTCCCAAACCCCTTGAGACCCGCGCGGTGATGCTGTCCTTTGGGACGCAACAAGGTCTCGGGTCCCTATGTGGTGGGAGGAGAGGAAAGTGGTAGGAACTAAAGCCTCACGGCTTTATATAGGCAACGAGGAGCCCAATCATTATGGGATCCCGGTCGGAATTAGGGTTTAGGGTACGAAAACGACGTATGGGGAACGTGGGAACTAGGGGCGGACGGGCGGGAACTAGGGGGCGGACGGAGGGAACGTGGGGGCGGACGGAGGGAACGAGGAGCAGACGGGTGGGGAACGCGATAGGGAACTCGGGCGGACGGGAGGGAACGAGGCGCGGACGGGAGGGGAACGGGCGGACGGAGGGAACGTGGCGGACGGAGGGAACGTGGAGCGGACGTGAAGGGAACTCGATAGGGAACGCGGGCGGACGGAAGGGATCGGAAAGCGGACGGGAGGGAACGCGGAGCGGACGTAGGGGAACGCGGGGCGGACGGGGGGAACGCGGGGCGGACGGGGGGAACGCGGGGCGGACGGGGGGAACGCGGGGCGGACGGGGGGAACGCGGGGCGGACGGGGGGAACGCGGGGCGGACGGGGGGAACGCGGGGCGGACAGGATGGGAACGGGGTACGGACGACGGGGAACGTGTGGCGGACGGAGGGAACGTGGAGCGGACGTGAGGGAATGCGTGCGGACGGGAGAGGAACGTGGGGCGGACGGGAGGGAACGAGGAGCGGACGGTGGGGAACGTGTGGCGGACGGAGGGTAGCGGACGGGAGGGAACGCGGGGCGGACGGGTGGGACGGGTGGGACGCCCCACCCCCCCCCTCTCCCGTCCGCTCCACCCCCGTCCGTCCGCCCCACCCCCCCTCCCCCGTCCGCTCCACCCCCCCGTCCGTCCGCTCCACCCCCGTCCGTCCGCCCCACCCCCCCCCTCTCCCGTCCGCTCCACCCCCCTCTCCCGTCCGCTCCACCCCCCTCCCCCGTCCGCTCCATCCCCCTCCTCCGTCCGCCCCTCCCCTCCTCCGTCCGCCCCACCCCCCCCCCTCTCCCGTCCGCTCCACCCCCATCCGTCCGCCCCACCCCCCCCCCTCCCCCGTCCGCTCCACACCCCCGTCCGTCCGCTCCACCCCCATCCACCGTCCGCACCACCCCCCCGTCCGTCCGCTCCACCCCCCTTCCCCGTCCGCACCACCCCCCTTCCCCGTCCGCCCCCGTCCGCCCCACACCCTCCTTAGTAATATTTTATTACTTTGATTTTAACACAATGATAAACACAATGGCAAAATGGTCTACGTGGCAGGGGAAATATGCACATCCACGTCGACGTTTTCTGCCACATAGGACGCCACCTTGGCAAGAAGGTAAGTATTTTACCCACCCTAGTCGGCTCCCCCTATGTTGACCCTACGTGGACCCTATTGTGTCGTGACGGAGGGGTCCGTCACGACACGACACGTCGTGACGGCACGACACCGTCACAACGGCGGGATAGACAACCCTGAAAATAGGCTTACATTTTATAATTTCCCTCTAGGATGCCCCCACTTCCATTTATTGCGTGGTCATCGTGCAATCATGATAAGCATCAAGCAAACATAGTGCGTATCATGGAAGATACCATGTGCGATGTGGGGTATTTATAGGGGTAGTAGGCGGCGGGAATCGGCTTTAGGGTTGAGTGTTTAAAAATTTATATATAATTTATCTTTGGATGCGGAGTACTACATAAGGGTTGGCCCCCCCACCGAAAGACTCTTTTTGCACTGTCTGGTGGGACGTCGTCCTCGATAGCTCCGAGAGGAGGACCCCCAGTCATAGCGGCAATGGAGAGCGATTTACGCGGTATGTCATGTCGCCAAGCGGCATCACCGCTAATACCGCCGTAAATACCGGAAGGTTACGGACGCGCGTCCGTAACCTTTACGCGTCATCATCTCTAGAGTACTAGTCGCGAGAAACTGAGTAGACCCTATCCGGTTCTTCATTTGTGTCAATGCTAGCACTGTTAGTTTACGGACGCGCGTCCGTAACCTTCATTCTGGCAGATGATCGTGTCCGAGGTCTCTGAGTACTGTCGCGTTTGTGTCAATGCAAACGCGGTATGTTTACGGACGCGCGTCCGTAACCTTCCATCTGACAGTTTCCAGTCGGTTCTCAGAGTAGAACTTTGTATCAATTCTAGCTCTGTTAGGTTACGGACGCGCGTCCGTAACCTTCCGTCTTACAGTTTCCAGTGACTTGGTTCCCTGATTAGACCTTTCTGTCAATTCCAGCGCGGTTAGGTTACGGACGCGCGTCCGTAAGCATCCCTGTTAACTTCTTCTTGGTTTAGGGGTTTAACAGACCTTTGTATTAATACCATCTCGGTCAGGTTACGTACTTGCGTCCGTTGCCTTCCATCTAATAGTTTCCAGTGACTCACTTCCTTGATTAGACCTTTGTGTCAATTCCAGCGCGGTTAGTATACGGACGCGCGTCCGTAACATTTCCTGTGACTACTTCATGTGACTTATTTCTTAGATTATACATTTCTTTCAATGCTATCGAGTTTACGGGCGTGCGTCCGTAAACCTGCGTTGGCCACCTACCTTTTACCATTTTTCTCTTTCACCACTATGGTTTGCTGCAATTCCTTCAGCTTCAAATCAAACTGTTCTTTTGGTTGTCCCTGGCCTGAACTGTACTTTCATTGCAACTTCATACCTCTATTGATGTCACTGGATCTGTGCTGCTGATCATGCTTTACGGACGCGCGTTCGTAACACTACTCTTGCTAACATTGCTTTGTTTGTCGACTGTGTAGGCGATAGCGCATTTGAGTTGTCGTCGGATCCCTCAACCTCTGATGACGAATTTGAAGACGCCATTGGTGATGCATTTCAAACCCCTATCTCCAACATTGTGGATGGAATTGGTCACAATCCCAATCCGTCCATTGAAGCGGTGTTGGATGATGATAACGATGAATATCTTCCACCGTGTCAGGGTTATTCAAGAGATCAATGGATTGGTCTTGACGTTGTCCTTGTCAATGAACATGGCGCTCCTGTTGCTGATGGTGTTTGTAGAAATACAAACCCCAAGGATTGTGTTGATGCTCTCCCCCTAGGTGATGATGACGTTGGTGTTTGCATTTTGAATTCTTTGGCACCCGCGGATGTGCCCCCGGGTTGGCGTTTCTCTCTTCGGCGTTGGCCTCACCGTAATGTCATGCACGATGGAGTAAGCTTATGGAATCAAGGACGCCGTCACATACAAATTCAACATGCTTTGTTGGAATCCATGCGTCCTCGAAAAGGTTTCCGAAAATATGACTCTGAGCGTGTACCTCCTGCAATGTCACAACGTCGTCGTGACCATGTATTGGGAGATGGATCTATTAGATCTGTGGCAACGGTGGATTGTTGTCGGAAGAAGTGTTGCCAATTGTTTCCTCGTGATAAAATTAAATCTCTACGGCAAGAAATGTGGCTTGCGGATTTCCGAATGCAAACATCAAAGAAGCTTGAGGTTCATCGCAATATACACATGGATGGTGGAGGTCATAAGATGGTCACATTGGAAAATGTGGAAGTATGTTGTAAGGCATGGTACACCATCCATGCGGTATCGAAGGCCGACTTTTATCGGTTTCGTAATCATTCCTCTCTAGGGCGCCGTTCTTCCTTCCATGGTAACTTCGGCACAAAGAAGCCTAGGGAGGCTACACGTCAGGCTGCTGCAACATTATCATCCCTTATTTTGCCCTTGGCTGATGCCATGCCCCACAAGACAAGAACTCTCCCTTCGGGAGAGAAGGTTGTTCAAATGGTTTTGCCGGCTGGAACAAAATGGAAGAACATCTTGGTGGATGTCAATGATGTTGGCCAAAGAGCGGGATGTGGGCCCATTTCTTTGTCCAAGTTGAGTGTCATCAGAAGCCAACAATTTGCGGAGTATGTTACGAAAAGAACGGGTGACAAGTTTGCGCGTTGTACTGCTTGTGAAAAATACAAAGGCCTTCGAGATGCTCATCCCATTGGCACGGAATCGCACAGTAGACATCAAAGGAAGTACATCGAGCATGTCAACAACCAAGATGCACACCGCCAAGATTACTACAAGAATCGTGCACTTTCTATAATGAGGCCGAACGAGGTTTTGACTATCATTCATGACAAGATGGACCATGCCAAAACTGCTTGCCCTTGCTATGCTCGCAAAATCAAAGCCACCGATGGACTTTTCAAGCTCCCAATAGCTGTCACAGGTTCGTAAACCACAACGATGACTTATTCATTTCTGGAAGGTTACGGGCGCGCATCCGTAGCTTTGTCTTTTCTATATGTTGCTAGAAAATTTTCTCTCTCCATGCACTATTTCAAAAAAATCTTGGATGTAGTCCTCACTTCATGTTATCGTTTTTAACGCATTGTTTTATTTCTAGGTATGATCGCACATGGCCATGTGGACGTGAAGTATGCGCATTATGGTTTGGACTTCTACCCTGGAGATGCCAACCATACCGTGGGATCTTTTGCCAAACTTCTACGAGATCTTGAAAAACCACCGACGTCTTCGTCCCGTGCTCTGTTTGAGGGTGCCGGAACAACACCTCTTTATGAGGCCGTACTTGATGGGAAGGAGGTGTGTTTGAATTCATTGGCGGAACCCCCTCAACAACACGTTCCTGGAAAACAACTACCGCCGACTCTGCATGTGCAACTTGATAATTGTGCAAAGGACAACAAATGTCGATACGTTTTTTGCTTTTGGTCATTGCTCGTAGCCAAAGGAATTTTCAAGGAGGTCTTTGTTTCTTTCTTGATGGTTGGTCATACACATGATGACATTGATGCTTCATTTGGACGTTGGAGTATGAAATTGCATGAAGAAGATTTTCCAACAATTCCACTTCTCATGAAATCGTACATGGATTTAGATAATGTACCGGTCATTCCGCATTTGATTGAAGAGGTACCTGATTTCAAGGCATTCATCAAACCATTCATTCTCAAAGGAGGCGACCGCTTAGTTGGCCATACCAAAGCTCAACAATTCCGCTTCTACATGCGCGATGATGGTATGCCGGCAATGCAATTCAAAGTTTTGTGCACGTCACCGAATTGGGGCCCAGATGAAGGAATCCTTGTTTGGCGCCGAGACGAGGATGGGAAATGTATGTTACCGGATGGGGAGCCAAAGCCTTGCAAACCCGACCCCATGAGGAATGGGCCGGAAATCATTAAGGGCATATCGGGATTCATCGAATACTGGAAAGAGTTGTGTGAGGAAGACATCACAAGGGTTGTTCGGGATACACATGAACCACTCATCGAGTATTGGGATCGCATTCGGTCCGCTTTGCAAACGATGGATATTGATACCCGGTCAATTTTGACACAAGGCTTTTGGCCACAAAGTCGAGTGACTGTGTTGGAGTCTGACGCCATGTTCTTCAGCAATGGGGATGTCCGTGAGGAATTCGCTGCAGACGAGCATTACGTAGGCCCTGCTCGCAATCGCCCGGCTCCGTCATTTCGCGTTGGTGTTGATTGCCACGAAGGCTATATGGTCCTCGTACGTGCCGGAGACGAGGAACACCCCAAGCCCATATGGTTGGTAAAAGCATTGTCGTCGCCTAATTTTGTTCCAACTAGCCCCAATTTCCGTCAAATTGAGGTGGAGTACTGCCGCCCAAGCACGAGAGACCCAAATGTGTTGCGGACCTATTTAGGTTGGGATACAAAAAAAGGTTTTAAGTGGACAATGGACTCGGCATTTGAACCAGTATGGATAAACACGGATACTATACTTTGTGCTTGGAAGCCGCGAAAAGGGTCCAAATCGGAGACAATGACCATCCCCCAAAAGCATATTGATTTTGCCAAAGACAACTTGGCTCGTATTGCGGCCGCAGAAAATGACATTGAGAATGGAAACGAGGTTGAAGATGAAGATTGTGAATAAGAGCACAAGAGCAAACTAGGTTCATGATTGTGTTAAATAGTATGTAAAGAGCTTTATTATAGGAATTATATGGCACCATTGGGGCCAAAATTGCTTGGATTGGGCTCATTTGTTTGTAGGTTCAAAATTTTAAGAAATCTAACAAGACAAGCTATGTTTTGCATGAAATTTGCAATTGTCTACACATTGTATTGAAACAAACTTTCCCACATTGTGCTATCAAATGTCTTGTAAATGTTGAGTAGCTACATAATACATTGTGCATTTGCCAAAATAATATACTACTCCAAATGTTACATTTGGGAATGTTGTGCATGCTTTGGAATGTACCATCCTATTCAACACAACCCCTATGTTACGGATGCGCATCCAATAGTCCATAATAATAAATCCAATGGTTTTTTTTGGACTCCATAATTCTTCCCAATGTTCCCAATGTTCCCAATGTTCCCAACATTCATGGTATTGGCATCCTAAACTATGGGCCACATTTATTTTGAGACTTCCCAGAGTCTCCATTTAACGAATATAGTGTTAAAACATGCAAAGTTCAAAATGTATGTCCTCATATCATTCACAACATGAACTGTATCTTAAATTAATATATAATTTTAAACAATTCCAAATAACAAGATCCTATCCATTATAATCTAGTTCTTATACTCTTCTTACCAGGTGACAAAATTATAGCTTAATATTGTATCACCTAATTGTGAGCACAATATCATTTGTTTCCTTTACTGCGTTCATTTGTGAAAAACCACACAACCATCTTTCACGTTCGTGAATTAGGATATTGTGATGACAATATACATTTATATTGAAAACTACATGCACCAAGACCCTGTCATTTGACCTGTGTGCCATTCATTTATGGTTTAAACATCAAATTGAATGTTTAAATGGCTTCATGTGATGTTGAACTCCATGGGGTTGCACTGTATTCATTATACACTATGTGCCATTTATTTATGGCTTGCGGTCCAACAAGTCACATTTTATTATTATTTTTTAAACATGCTTTACCTATGCCAACCCACCTTAAACCCTAAACCCTAAAACCCTAAAACCCTAAACCCTAAACCCTAACTCCTAACACACGTAGTTGTTCAGTGATGCCTCCATATACAAACAACATCTACTATATGTTGTGCCCTAGTTCCTAATATATGTGGAGGGAACATTGAACAACAAAGAGATTGCTTGAATGGCTTCAAATGATGTTGAACTCCATGGGGGTGCAAGGGATACGTTTGTAATCATTGTACTTCTCCTATTTACTTTAAATGTCAACTTCCAAGTACATATATTAATGTTACATGATATAAATCAAACAACCGATTTGTTGCTTTTGGGTTTAGAAGAATGATAAGGTGTCAATACATATTGTGTAATTCCATATTATAATAAATGACAATACATAAACTTGTAGAATTCAATTTAGTGTAATGCCACTTGTTAGGGGATCCATGGTATGCTAGAGCCTTGTCCTCTAGCAACAACCATCATAGAAATTACAATACATATTCATATTATTAAACCATGAAAATGGTCACCATATTAATATTATTAAACCGTATAATTGCCTTTGAGGATTGCAATAGAATTTTCAAATACCCCTCTTAGACTATGTATCATTGTCACCTAATTCCATGAGGACAGATTTGTGAAACTATTAAACACATAATGACTTCATTTTATGATGTTAGCAATTCCAATTGAGGACCATTCAATTCAAAACCATTTAAATCGGAGTTGGGGAGGGTGTTCAACAAAGATAACATATTTGAATGCCCAAAGAATTGTATTTTTTTTTATCTAAAGTGGTCAAACGGCTTAGGAACTAATGAGTTCAAGTTGTTCGCAAAATTAGACTATGGTGTCATGTAAGTAGGGGTGAAGTATTAGTTTTAGCTTGAAATTGTGAAAATTGGATATTTTGTGCAATACCTTAAGCTATGTATTTGTTTGAGTGTCTTGAACAAACTAATTGTAGCTAAAGGTTAGCGGGTTAGGGTTTGGGGATTAGAGCTGCCCCGTAAGCATATTTGCATGGGTGCCCTAATCTTGTGGTTTAGGGCCCGTTCCCGAGGGCGACAAAACCCGAAACTCTCGCCCTCGGGAGCTCTTTCTCTCTCTCCGCGCCAAGCGTAGCTCTTGGAAGCGCCGCCTCCGCGAAGCGCCGCCTCTCCTCCGCTCCCTCGCGCCTTTCTGATTCTTCTCCCTCCTCTTCTGCTGCTATAGCGTGCTAGCCCTCACCACCTCCTTCATCTTAGTTGTTAGGAACGTTTGTGAAGGAACTGGTTGGGTTAGAGTGTTTTTCTGGTTTTAAAGTGTTTGTAATAGATTCAACTAGTGTTTGTAAGATTCATCTGTTTGTAAGATTCATGTGTGATAGAGATTCAAAGTGCTTGTGCGATTAGGTTGTTTGTTGTGAGATTCAGAGTGGTTTTGAAATTAGGAGTGTATGTGAAGTTCAGAGTGTTTGTGAGCTTCAAAATGTTGAGTGGTGTGAGAATCAGTGTGTAGAGTGTTTGTGACATCAAAGTGTTTGTGCCATCAGAGTGCTTGTTACAGTCAGTTTGCAAGAACAACTTGCAAGAAAAACTTGCAAACACAGCTTGGAAGAGCAACTTGCAAGAACAGCTTGTTGTACAGCTTGCAAGAACAGGTAACGTCTTTTTCTATACTAATATGCTTCGATTACTCTAGGATTCTGTAGCATATACAACGCATAAGCATTGTATATGCTGCTTGCACACATTATACAACATTTTCGAAACAAAACAGTTTGGGTAGGCGACCCAAACAATTCTTTGAAACTCCGAAAACATGAGAAACGTATATTTCTCTGGGTTAATCATTTTCCAGTATCCCCAAAACTAATCCCTGCATTTTGTTTGTTCTACACCTGGTTTGGGTCAAACGACCCAAACCCTGTAGCTTGTATGGGTTGAACGATCCAATCACTGCAGTGGGTTTGGGTCAAACGACCCAAACCACCCACATTGTTTGGGTCGACCAACCCAAACTATGAACCCAAAACCACCCACATTATTTGGGTCGACTGACCCAAACTATGAACACAAATCCGCGGAAAAGTTTGGATCGACCGACCCAAACTATGAACACAAAACCACCCACATTGTTTGGGTCGACCGACCCAAACTATGAACACAAATCCACGGCAAAGTTTGGGTCGACCGACCCAAACTATCTCTTGAAATCTCTTGAAACTTGTTCACCATACCAAAATACGCGTGATGTACAACTATATCAACAACGAATAACGACATGTCCAATATCCAAAACACTTATCCGTAATGAAAAAATACCAGTCGCCAAATTAAATTACGGATTATTGAGCTTCACGATGCTTGTGTTTGGGTCGTTCGACCCAAACCTGGAAATCAATGACCCCAACATATTTATCCTCCTTCATGCCCATCAAAAATGACCATTTCAATTTGAAAGAGTTTGGGTCGCCCGACCGAAACTAACACTGCAGTTCCTTTCCTTGCAGATGGCTCCAAAGAAAAGACCTGGAGAAAGATGGTTCATCCTGGCACTAGACGTGGTATGGCAGGAGCATGAGACCCCTCAAGATGACTCCTACGTGCCTAAGGATGGGTTTGTCATTGCATGGTCCCTACAAGTAGTTAAGGCATCGCAATTCAAAATCCTCTTTGTGGTGAAAGTTGGGACCGTGGAGAACCACACATGGGCAACTCTGACAGGATGGGAGGTGGCGTCCATCCAAGCTCTTGGGGACTACGTAGACGTCATCCTGGAGAACTCTGCTGTGCAGAACGTCCACATGTTCATGCACCAGTTCTCTGAGCCTTTTGACCCCATCCACGTGAAAGAGTCTTGCGTTGAGCCAGACGTAATAAAACATGAGTCCATCTTCATAGATGCAAGCATTTCGAACACGAAGGTTGCAAGCAGGTTTACGAAACTGAAACATGCAATCAACGCAATAAAAAAGGCTCAACAGAGCAAGAGAACATCACAACAACCTGTGAGGCGGAAAACCACAACTGAGGAAGGCGCAAGATCGTCTAGGCCTCAAACAGTGAGGAAGCCGCGAGCAGTTCCAGCTGACTCGCGAAGAACCACTCCTACGGAGACACCGGCTGATAGTGAGACGCCCACGCCATCGAACAGCCGCCAGACAACCCCATCCAAGAGGGCAAGAGAACCGTCATCAGTGATGATGGACGAGCCAGTTTCCCCGGAGCTGCGAATGCCAAAGCCCGGCCAAGAAGTGGATGCAGGGGAGATCCAAAAAATCGTGAACAATTTCACGACCAAGTGCTCCAACTGTTTTTTCATGGGCCGGGAGTTCAAGTTTGACGTGAACATCAGCCAATGTCACCTAGCACCGCCGGAAAAGTGTGTCTGGGCAAAAAAAGACGCTTACGTCGATTGGATCATCACCCAGATCATGAGCGAGCAATTCAAAGATGATAGGCAGACTATCATAGTCATGCCACAGGGACTGAAAAAAATGCCTACCCCTGATATGTGGCCGACAATTCAGAAGGGCGATTTTTGGCTAATTGACGACCAGCACAGTGTGGAGGCGTCCAAGAAAATCCAACTGATGACTGAGTGGGATGATCCCAACCATCAAAAGGAGAAGTTGAAGGTGTGGAGGGCATTGGTGGTGTGGTCAGACGACGAGACCCGACTCAGCGACATCTCCTGTTACTTCAACATGGGTAACAAGATGAAGGCCTACCAAGCTTCCTGGATAAGGAACATCATGGCCTCGTGGGAGGTGTGGGAGTTTTATGGCAGGCCCCCCAAGGAGAGGGAGAATGCAAAGGACAAGAATCCCAAATGGGAGGTGAGTATGGTTTGGGTCGATCGACCCAAACTCTTGTTCTGTTTCGCAGTTTGGGTCGATCGACCCAAACTATTGTTCTATTTTGTAGTTTGGGTCGATCGACCCAAACTATCTTTGTAGTTGTTGTTCATGAATTGTTTTCCAAATATTGCACCTACAGATCTAACACGCGTTCTCTGTTGATATGCAGTTGTTCAAATACCAGATGATAAATAATTTTTCCTCTATCGATAACTCGAGTCACAAGCGGAAGAAATATAACGAGTTGAGAGGGGAGATTTATTTAATAACGGCACCCGAAATTGTCTGGTTGAAGTGGAAGAGCGTGTTTGAGAAATACGAGACGGGAAATCTGATCGATCCCGACACAAGCCTACTTTTCAACTGGCACTCGCATTTCAAGCAAGTGAAGCCTTTGATGAGAGAGTTCTTTAGAACTCTTCAAGGCCTTTTGGAAACGGAGATGGGGAAGGCGGCGACGCACATCTTGCACGTCGCGCCGACAGTTAAGAGACGTTGGGTTCACCCCAAAATTGTCTTCTCCAAGCCCAAAACATTCCTTCCTTCATGCTACACAATGAAGGAATGGACAGAAAATAGGAAGAAGAATACAACTATCGTCCAGGATCTGCACAAGCTGGTGCCGGAGAAGAACATATTCGTGGATGGGGAGGTGAACGGGGCGCACTGGAGAGCCTTCAAGGTTGAATACAAGCTCACCAGTGCGTCCATGGAGGCTCTCATCAGGGAGGCAGGGGAAGACTTCCTGAGGTCCAAGCTGGTAAAGGGCGGTAAGAATCGGGCGCTTCCAGAATACACAGCGCGTGCCTTCTCCAACTTCATAAAGGAGAAGAAGATTGTCAGTTTTGAGGGGGATGCGCATTTCAACCCTGTCGTCGTCGAGCCTCTCAAAATCCAGGGCTGGCCCGGCGTCGATGCCAGGAAGGCGATAAGGACGAAGGCTGGGGACCGGTTCCCCTGTGGGAGCACACGAACACCAAAAGTTCCGGATAGGCACTTTTCAATGCTTAATCCGGTCTATCCGGATGATCCGAGTATCGTCCAGGGATTCTGTGAAGTGTAGGATGTCAAGGACCCTCTTTTCCTGCTTGAAATTCGACCACCGGCCGGATATGCTTTCCGGATCTGGATGGTCCTTTGGAAGTTCTTGTCCTGGGACTTGCCTTCCGGATTGAACCTCTATAATTACGCCCTACTCCTACATGCCTCTATCCTCAATATCTACCTACCTATATCCTACCTCCAATGATGATTTGGTTCATCCGGCGAAGACGTCCCTGTATGGTCAGAATCCGGATTCTCTCACAACCAGTCCGGATCGGCCTAATCTTTCCTGGCAGGTCACACAGAGGATCCGGATGGTGAACCGGAACTACAACGACAGAAAGGTCAAGATTCGTCCGGAGATCTATTAATCCGGGATAACTGGGCGATCCGTGCCACTTTCCAGATTGCCCCGCCCAAGGGCAGTGAGACCTCTTCAGAAGATCGGATGGCGTAAGTCCGGCACCTCCCGGATCTTACCCAGTCCTAACGACGGCTATCTCACATGGACGTTACCCAGGCATCCGGAATAATGAGGTTTCCTTCCCACTACACGCCGGAAAGATCCTCCATACCGGAATCCTAACCGTTCCGATTTCTCTCCTCCTTCCGACAGACCGATCCGGCTACAACGAACTTAGGCTCTACTAAATCTGAGATAACTGGGCGATCCGTACCACTTTCCGGATTGCCCCGCCCAAGGACAGTGAGACCTCTTCAGAAGGTCGGATGGCGTAAGTCCGGCACCTCCCTGATCTTACCCAGTCCTAACGACGGCTATCTCACATGGACGTTACCCAAACATCCGGAATAATGAGGTTTCCTTCCCACTACACTCAAAAAGGATCCATAGTATTGTAGTCGGATCCGATCCGGGTTTCCTCTCCTTTGTTCTATCCGTACTTCCTACTCATTCATTCCCTCTAGATCTGCAACATTCTCCTAACAGTCCGTGCACAAAACAAGTCAGAATAGATTGAGAACTAGAGCTTTATTGAGTGGGGAGTGACGAAGTACAACAATGGAGAAGGGAACCCTTCTCCAGCTCCTTATTCAGCCTTAAGTAGAGGCTGTAATCCCTAATTGAAGGTGGCAGCTAAGTTGGCCGCCCTCAGAAAATCCCTAACTGCGAGAAATCCGGAACTTCGCCCTTCGCGGAATTTCCGGATCTCGATCCGCTTTTTGCGCTGACAAAATTTTGAATTACAGTTTTGCCAAAACTCAAAGGCAGCCTAAATCCTATCTGCCTAACTCTGATCTACCTACAGCTGCATGCCTAAGTCTACTCTAGCTGGTGCAATGCTTCTTCGAAGCCGTCCCGTCCTTGGTGTGGCTCGCGGGTCCACTGATGGCGGAGGAGCCTCCCCCGGGGGTCAAAAGCCGACGCTCTTGCAGCCTCGTAAATACCCTTCGCATGTTTGGGGAAGGGGCGATTTCTTCCTCGGAGTCTCCTGCAGTGGACGGATCCTCCTCCGATCCGTCACCCGATCCGGAAACCTTCCTCCCCTTGTGGTGCCGCTGGATGGTTGAAGGGTCACCTCCGGTGGTCCGCTCCCTGTTCCGGCCGGTGGAAGCTGAAGTCGCTCGGGGGCCTTTGGCGGACACCGCGCGTGAGGGTGCAGGCGCCCACTGCTCCACGATCATGCACTCCGGAGCAGGAGATGGAGCGGCCGGCGACATTGGTGCCTTACCCCGATCCGGAGACTTCGTCCGATCCGGTGTCCTCATCCGTGCTGGAGTTCTGGTCCTCTCTGGGGTCCTGGACCGCGCTGATGTCCTGCCTTGGTCTGGATTCGGTGATTTCGCTCGTCCGGACCTGGCTGACCGTTCGGTGCTCTTCCGTCGAACTTGGGATGAATGCGTCCGTTGGGGAACAGGGGTCTTCTCCTGATCCGGAAATCTTCCGGATTCCGGTGGTTGGGGAGTTCCTGCTGGCTGGCTAGGCCCTGCACCTGCCGGAGAGGCCTGAACTAACTCCACTTCCCCTACCACTTCGTACAAGGTGCCCGTTGGGGATCCGGGTGGGCCCGGATAAAGTACCCGTATGGGGTACCACTCGAGGGCAGGAGCTTCTGGATCTCTTTGAGCAGGTCTTTCATCGAGCGGGAGTACTTCACCAGGATTTGGAGTGTTTGACGGATCCGCTGATTCCATTAACTGGTCATAGAGGTGCGCCTTGTTGACGACCTCTCCCGGATGACCCACCAACTCCCGGACCTGGCTTAGGACTACTGTTTGCTTCGCCTGGTACTTCCGGATCTCCTCGCTCTTCTGGGTGAGCTCCCGGGTCATAGCAGCCACCTGTGCTGCGAGCTGTGCCTTTCCCGTCTCCAGGGTCTCGACTTGCTTCCGGTCCGTCCGCTTGGCCAACTCCCGGAGGATATTTCCGGGTCCGCAGTGGTCCAGGGCCCGGTTCACCCCGCGAGTGATGTGCTCCATCCGGAAATACTGGTCCTGGAGTGCCGTCAGCTCCTCCCGGACGCGCTTGAAGGGGGCTTCCGGAAACTCAAACGTGGAGAGGTCGATGTCTCTCCAGGGTACTTCCCGGCTGGTTCCGGCTTCCTGTCGTGGTGGTGGTGAGACTAGCTTCCGGACTTTCGGAGGGGACGGAGCGGGAGGCGGTTCCGGAACCGCTGTGTCACTCGAGTCTTCTGTTCCGGCTTCCGCAACCCCTGCTTCCGGATCGATCTTGTACGCCACCTTGTCCTCCGCAATCATCAGCATATCCTCTTCCACTTCATTAATGCAGCCCTGGTGCTGGTAGAGATGGAAGATGTAGGGAGAGAGATAGGAAGGTTTCCGGCCAATGTGTGGGATGGACTTCTCTACATATTCTTGAATTAACCGACCCCAATTGACGGCTCGGACCCCTGACATTGCTCCGAACATGGTATTGGCCATGGTGATGCTAAGGCGTTTAGGCTTTTCCGGACTAAGGATGGCAGGATAAATTCTATGACTCTCCGCTCTCGGTTGTTCCGGCAATTCCCGGGATGGAATCCGTCTTTTGGGTTAGGCTACGTTCGGAATTTTCCTACATAAAAATTATCCTTGCGGCTAGCCCAACCCTCGCCCTTTCCTCGCGGAAATCCGTAAACTGCAGCCCATACCTCTAATGTCCATTTTTCCGGATCCTGCCGAACTGTCCTAAACCACTGGTTGCCTCTCTCGAATAAGAATTCTCGTAAAGTGGCCTCCGCCCGGAGATTCCAGGGCTTGGAGAGCAATCCCTCACAACCCATCCGGCTAAGATCCTCTACCAGCTCATTTAACTCAGATTCTCTCGTTGGGATGGCTGGTGATACGGGTTTCACTGGAATGGGGACCTGCTCCCTCTCTTCTCCCTCTCTTGCTTCCGGCATTTTGCCACGCGGCCCAAAACTCTCAACAACACCCGGATTCTTCTCCTCCGGAATTTTGTCCGCTAATCACTACAGAATCCTAGCAAACCAACTGCTGGTGACTCGAAAAAGCAACTCACCACTCGTTCTCTCAACAATGCCGCTCGCGCAAATGGCCCGGAGAAGGAGAAAAATTCGTGTGAGGCCAAACCCCCCACCCTTAAGCGTCCGTAGTCCGAGTAGTGGGTTTGGGCTCACATTCCTCCGCGGTATTGGATTTGGACTTGGATGAGTCCATAGTGCAAGGTTCACCCTTCAAGTGGTCTTGGATTTAACTTTGGTCTTTGCTTCCTTTGTCTTGCCATCGCGAGAGTGCTCCACATTCTCCATTAATTTGTGCACGTGGTTTATTTTTAAAGAGAGGATGCAAGTGTTAAAAAACACTATTCTCTATAGTCAATCTCAAATACATTTACTTGTGAAAGCCACACATAACACTAACTAGCATAATGTAACTAACTACTTGTCTATGAGCTAATTAAGTAGGCTATCTACTAAGCTCCTTCATGAACCCAACTCCTTAGCTTCTAACTAAATAAACCCAGCTCCTTCGTAAACCCAGCTTCTTAGCTTCTAACTAAACAAACCCAGCTCCTTTATAAACCCAGCTCCTTCATAAACCCAGCTCCTTCATAAACCCAGCTTCTTAGCTTCTAACTAAACAAACCCAGCTCCTTCATAAACCCAGCTCTTTACTTTCTAACTAAACAAACCCAGCTCCTTCATAAACCCACAACTTTGTAGTTGTAATCCCCAACTACCTCACTAATTATTCAAGCCCTTAACTAATCTTCCTACCTAATTTTCCTAATTCTACTAACAACCCCTTTCTAATCACACAATTCTTCTCTAATCCTAAAATCCTAAAATCCTAGAGAGGAGAGGGGGAGAGAGAATTTCCTAACTTCACTAAGACTAACTAATCCACACAAGTATATTTTTGCACTCATCACAACCTCAAGTGCTCAACTCTTAAACATGGAACTTGCAACCACGTGTATTCAAAACATGAACTTTAAGTACCACAAATTGGAATCATGAATTAACTTTAAAATCCTTCACGTCAACACTAATTCTACCAAGAGGTCAAGCCCTCTTCAAGGCTAACAAGCCTTGGCTCTCAAACTAAAAACTAAGCACACACATGTGCTCCAATATGGCTTCCCACACCCACACTTATAACTCGTGGGGTGCCTTGGAGCACAAAGGAAAGAGAGGATGAGTGAGGGAAGAATGAGGGATTATATAGTAAGCTTGAGGGGGTGAGCACCCTCAAGGCTCACGATAAGCCCTTGAGATTTCCTCCTACTTAGTAGGCGCCAATCCTATCTTCTAAGCCTTCCTCCCTCAAATGATCAACAAGGATCCTAATTCGAACATTTAACTAGCCTTGGCTTTCTACCTACCACACTTTACCAAACTTGGGATGCTTCAACCCAAACTTAGCCTCCTTCGCTTTCCGCCGCCATAACTTTCTCCCCTTACTTTCCCAAATCGTCGCTCACCACTTAATTCAAACCACGATGCTTAACTCGTGATTTGATTGGTGCTTTGAGAATTTGTTTATCCTCCACCTTGCATTCTTCCTTGGACCTTCCCCATTAAGTGGCCATGATGAGGTGGTCCACTTGTGCGCTCCATGTGATCCTCCATTCATCCCAATTCGAATGCACTTGCCTCTTGAGTCACTTTGGTTGTCTCCATCCATTTGTACTAGCCTACTCACTAACTACTCAATCCAAGTTCTCCTTACCTATCCTCATTCACTCAAATCCTTCCGAAGGTAAAAACACAATAACAACTCACATCCTAGCCTCTTACAACATGGTACTTCTAAGACTAACATTTCACTCTTTTTATATTTTTGTGAAGTAACATGCTACTTCAAAGTGCATCAACTAACGTTTCAAGGGTCTAAGACTAAATGTGGGCACCCTTTTGGGCTCACATAATTGGCGACCATCGGGGGATGAATCCAAACATCTCTTGCTCCAAGGGTAAGTTGCCTAGTCAAGCTCGGTACTCCTTACATCTACTTCCCGATGTACGGGTAGGAAAGAGCTCACCATTCAACGTTTCCAATTGAATTGAATTATTAGGAAAGACCTCATAGACAAGGTAAGGTCCTAACCATATTGCATCGAATTTCGCCGGAAATTCAAGCTTTCGTGCGTCTTGAATCATGACCATCATTCCCGGTGTTAGGGCCCTTCTCTTATGTCGTTTGTCGAAAGTAATATTTCTCCTTCTTTGGATTGCCTCAATATGTTGAGCCGCCATTCTCCTCCCTTCGTCAAGTGCTTCCAAATCGGTTAGTCGATTTTGTAAGGATTGACTTTCGGTAAGTCTCGTACTCACGGCCACCCTAAGTGACTCGACTTCATATTCGATTGGTAGTGTCGCTTCAAGACCATAGACTAAGGAAAATGGTGTAGCACGCGTAGTTACCTTATAGGTTGTACGGTATGCCCAAAGTGCCGCCGTTAGTTTCGTATCCCAATCCCGCTTCGAGTCTATAACCGTCTTGCGTAGTATACTCACCAAAATTCCGTTAACCCTTTCCGTTTGTCCATTGGTTTGTGGGTGGTAGGGAGTAGTCTTCCGGTGATCAATTTTAAATTTCTCTGTCATCTCTCGAATCAAGTCATTCAAAAAGTGAGTACCCCTATCGCTTACTAGGATCTTCGGCACCCCGAACCGCGAAATTATGTTTTCGTACATAAATGTTGCCGCGTGTTCCGCCGTGTCGGTCTTCACCGCTTTGGCTTCCGCCCACTTGGTGAGGTACTCGGTTGCCACCACAATATATTTCATTCCTTTTGAAGATTGGGGATGGACCTCACCCACATAGTCGATGCCCCATTTTTCGAAAGGAATTAAGGGTAATGATACATGTAAAGGCATCTCCATTCTAAGGTCGTTTCGGGCATACCGTTGGCAAGCGTCGCATTTCCTTACATAGTCATGGGCGTCCTTAAATAGTGTAGGCCAAAAGTAGCCCGCTCTAAGTATTTTTTTGCCCGGTGAGTTGACTCGAGAAGTGACCGCCGCAAGCGCTATCGTGGCAAGCGATTAAAATCGCTTCAACCTCCGTTTTTGACACGCATCGTCGTAAAATACCATCGGACCCCCTTCTAAACAACCTATGGCCCACTACAACAAATTGCCTACTATTTACCCTCACCTTCCTTCTCTCTTCTTTTGTCCACTCTTTGGGCAACTTGTGGGTTGTTAGAAATTCCACTATGCCCGCATACCACTCCGGTGTAGAAGTGACCACAAAGAGGCTATCATCTACTAACATATTATTTACCGGATTTTTTCCTATCTCCTCCGACAACCTAGACAAGTGGTCCGCTTGTAAATGCATACGACCCGGTTTATATTCCACCGTGTAGTCGAATTCTTCTAATAACAAAACCCACCTAGCTAACCTACCACTTAACTCCGCCTTGTTAACTAGATACTTGATAGCCATGTGGTCAACAAAAAATACAACCGGGTTGCACATGAGGTAATGCCTAAACTTTTTAACGGAAAACACCATGGCTAGGCACTCCCTCTCCGTTGTAGAGTAGTTTCTTTCGGCGGGGGTCAATTGCTTACTCGCATAAGCTATAGGTTGATCCTTCTCTTTTTCTCCCGTTGCTTGACAAAGCGCACTCCCTATTGCCACATTACTAGCATCACAATAGACGTGAAAAGGTTTACCCCAATTGGGTGGTATCAACACCGGATAGGTGCTCAACCTATCCCGCAATTCCTCAAAGGCTTTTTGACAAGCATCCGTCCACTCGAATTTGACATCCTTTTTGAGCAAATGGGTAATGGGCACCGCTATCTTTGAAAAATTAGGAATAAGTTCCCGGTACCATCCCACATGTCCTAACAACTTAGAGATCCCCTTGGAATTGGTTGGAGTTGCCAAGTCGCTTATGGCCGCAATCTTATCCGGATCGGGTTCTCTACCTTTCTCACTAACAACATAATCCAACAACACTCCCTTATTCACTCCCAAAAATGTCTTATCCGGGTTCAATGCTAACCTCATCTTCCTACACCTAACCAATGCCTCCCTAACACAATGTAGGTGATCGTCCACATTACTTTGTGTGCTAAAATCGTCCACAAAGACGGTCATGGATTTGAACAACAAGTCGGTGAAGATATACATTACTAATCGTTGGAAAGTAGCCGGGGCATTACATAACCCAAATGGCATCACTACCCACACAAAAGTACCCCAAGGTGTAGTAAAAGCCGTTTTATGGATATCTTGGAGGGCTATGGAAATTTGATTATAACCCGCATACCCATCCATAAAGGTATATCGTGAATGACCTCCAACCTCCTCAAGCAACAAGGTGATAAAAGGTAAGGGGAAGTGATCCTTTTGTGTGCACGAATTCAATTTCCTATAGTCGACACAAACCCTTAATTTCCCATTTTTTTTCTTTACTAAGACCATAGGAGAAACCCAATCCGTGATTTCCACCGGCTTGATAAACCCGGCCTTCAATAACCTTTCCAATTCCGCTTTCACCAACAATTGCAATTGAGGATTCATCCTCCTCTCCTTTTGTCTAATTGGCCTCGCCCCCGGAATTAAAGGAATCCGGTGCTCTACCATTTCCCTAGGAATTCCCTTAAGCTCATCGTAGGACCATGCAAAAGTATCACTAAACTCATCCACCAAATTGCTATACTCCCTAACCTCTTTCTCCCCCAATTTGGAACCCATCTTCATTTGTCGGGTTTTTCCATTCTTTAATTTCACATCCACGTACCGCCAATCCGCTTCCGACACATGTGCTTGTTCCTCTTTGTTCCGATACCAATCGGAAGGCACATTGGGGTAATCTTTCACATCTTGACCTACAACTATCCCCGTAGACGTGGTCTTGAAATGTAAAGGCTCCTCCAATTTCGATGACTCAATAATCACATCCTCCTCTTGAGTCCCATCTACATGAATTAAACTAACCTCACCCTCTTCCACGTCATCTACCCAAGGTGTTAACCCACCGCTAACCCACTCTTCCTCGGTGAGCACCTCACATGGCTCCAACAATGAGCCCTCTCCTAAACTAACACTAGGAAATTCACTCCCTAAGCCTACTTGGTGAAATGTAACCATTACATCAACCTCGGACTCGGGGTACTCCCTTAGCCATTGGGCATAATCCCCATTATCCCCATAATTGTAAAAATTAGGACCTAGACTTCCCGAGCCCGAATCTATAACAACCCTTTGACCTTCGGGATGGACGACTCCCACCAATGCCTTGCCAATCTCATTCTCGTTTAAGTCATCAATTTCCTTCTCCAATGGCAAATACATCTCCTTCTTCATCCATCCTTCTAATGAACCAATGGACACTATGACCCTATTACCCTCCGGACCATAAGTGATGGATGGTTTAGGTCCACCCCAATTGATCATAGCATTCGCCATCCGCAACCAAGGCCTACCTAGCAAAATGGGGAAGGTGTCCTTGTTGGAGTGCATTTTAATGACATGGAAGGTGACCAAGTACTCCTCGCCTCCCGTAGTCATTCTACAATCCTTGATCATCCCCAAAGGCGTAGTCGAACTTTGATTTGCCATATTTATGACCAAAGGTGAAGGCCCCGTGAGTCCAAGTCCCAATTTTTTCATAGTATCCTCCGGTAGTATATTTAGACTACTCCCTCCGTCGACTAGCACATTAGGAACCACCTTATCTACTATAACAACTTCTATTTCTATAGCTTTCACGTCTCTTCCACCTTGTGATTGGATCCTAGCGGCTATTTTAGCTTTCACCTTCCTCATCCTCTTGTGTACCGGCATTCCCTCCTTTAATGTTTTCCTTGCCGTGGGTGAAATTTCCAATAGTTGGCCGAAAGTAATATCCGCCTTGAGTGTACTAAGGTCCGCCCACAAGTCGTACCCGGTAGATCTTTCCACCTTAGAATTACCCACTACGTCGAATTCGTCTACGGGAACCCCCGGTCCTTCCCATTCACCCACATCGCTATTATCCAAGTCATGTACCGCATTAGTCCTCTCCCTATCTTGTAAAATTATATTTTCCCTCTCCACATCCTTAGTAGCTCTTCTAGCTACCCTATCCAACTCGGAGAGATTAATCTCTTCATCCGAAGAGTAATTTCCTTGCTCTCCTATTCCTACCTCCAACGGGGCATCCCCTCTCCTAGCCCTAGTAGTTACCGCTAGTGCAGGTGCTTCTTCAACCACACCCTTACCCTTCACTAACTCATATGTAATAGCATTGGTGTGAGGAGGCCATTGACTTTGCTCCTCTCCAATTCTCGTTGGGAGAGGAAGCATGTCATCACATGTGGCCTCCAACACTCCATCCATGAACCTAACATCTTGGGAGTTAGATGGTCCCGGATCCGTTGGAGGCGCTTGTCTCCCGTTACTACCATTAGGTGGAACTCCTTGTCTATTTTGTATTGGAATGTAACCGGTTGTAGTTTGCAAGCCCGCCGGTGGATGAAAAGTTTGCCTAGCATTACTATGGTCATAGTATAAGTTAGGTGGCCTAAGTTCATTGGCCGGTACTCCTTGTGGCCTAGCACCTCGCATATTATCCCTTGCTTGTTGTTGTGGATTAGCCACCGGGTAAGGGACATTAATTATTTTGTCCGGTTGGCGACACGTATCCGAGGGATGACTTCCTCCACAATTGCTACAATTAAACTCTTGACCTTCGGACCAACATTGTCCTTGAGCGTGCCACCTTCCACAAAAGGGATGAAATTCCTTCTTCTCTAAATTTTGGCCACCTTGCCCTCTAGGTTGTGGTCCTCTATTGCTTCCATTTCCATAGTGAGGTGGCGCTTGACCTCGTTGATTTTGTTGAGGTGGGTTACCGTTTCCTCTTTGGTCACGGTTTTGTCCACTTCTACAAAATTGACGCGTGTGGCCCGGTTGGCCACATTGGACACACCATAATCCGGAAGAATGCCTACCCGACTCAACCGGGGGTGGAGGCCCCGGTTGTTGACTCCGGATCATTAATGACATTTGATCCGTGAGGCTTTGCATTTGTTTTATCATAGCCTCTTGGAATCCTAGTTGGCTAGCACCTAGTCTTCTCTCAACCTCCTCCAAGTGTGGATCCGTTCTAGGGGCCGGTAGTGCCAAAAGAGGTGCCGGTTCCCTAACCGCTAAAGGTCGGGGACCGGTGTCCACAATGGCATATGGAATTTGGTTCTCATACTTAGCGGGTTCTACCGCTACCACCCTAGGGCGTATGGGGATGAATTGTGGGATCAATTCATCCTCCCTTCTCCATAGCCTTTCGTGATCTTTATCCAAGTTTTCAATATCTCTAGCCGCACGCTTGGCATCCGCCAAGGTCAAGGGATTCCTTTCTAGAACACCCCTAATAGTTCCGGACTTAAAAAACCCTTGAATGAAAAATTGCTTTAGCGTGTCGTCGTTGAGCATGGTACCCACAAATCTAGTGCACACTAAATCAAACCTCCTAATGTAAGCCGAAATTTCTTCCTCCCTTCCTTGCTTCAATGACGACAATGCCCTTAATGCGGTACTTTGACCCACTTCCGGCCTAAATTCGTTAAGAAACTCCCTTTGTAATTGTTCCCATCCCCTAAAATGTCCCTCGGCATGATCCCGATACCATTCATAGGCTTCCCCCTCTAGAGTGGTAGGAAACCACACTAACCAATAACCCGGGTCGGTTATGAGGAAGCTAGCCAACCGTTCGATATACCGTTCCATGTGCCGAGAGGGGTCCTCATCCTTGGTCCCATAAAATTTAGGGAGATGAGATGGCATATCCATCGCCGCTAAATTTTGTGGAACCACAATTGGTAGGCCTCTTGGCCTAACCAATGGGTCTATTGGAGGTATAGGAGGTATGGGCGGAATTGGGGGTATGGGTGGTGGATCCATCCCCCGTTCCTCGGCCATGGTGACCGGTGAACTATTCAACAATCCCCTATCAACTTCTACCGGGAATTCTTCTCTAAGTGTGTAATTTTCCGAAGAAGTTTCACCACTCAATTTGGAGGGAGTGATCTCCTCTTCAAGTTGAGCTCCAAGTTCTAAGGTGTCTAGAATTGACCTAGTCCTAGGTTCGACGTTCAAACAACTCTCTATTCTAACATTATCTTGTTCTAATCTATCACTGATTTTAGAGGACCGCCTCTTTCGAGTAGATTTCTCTAGTCCTACTATCAAACTTGGTTTTTGTGAGCGAGTCCTACCTTGCATTCCATAAGAATCGATCGACCCTCACTTGACCACACATAATCCTAGCAATTCCCCTCTTAATATTTTCACTTGTCTTGGTGTGGTTATAATTTTTTTAGGAGGTGAGGAAAAGAACCTGCAAGCCCACTTAGGTGAAAGAATCCCAATAGGGGATAGGCATGTTCATGTTAATTTTTTGGTTAAGTCGGAGCATCACCTCCGCACCTTCCCGCAAATTAACACTCACCACAATACCGATTGTGAGGGGGTGACCTTCCGAGTAGATTATGTTAAAAGTCGAGGCTTCACCCTTCAACTTCTCACACCATCCACAATTCGGGAATTACCCTCTACAACGGATAACAACAATCACGAGTACAAAAGGCATTCCTTAATTAGTTAATGAGTTCACTTTGAAGAAATAAACATACCTTGAGCAATCGCATCCCCCTGTGAGTTAGCACTCCCCTCAATCGTGACTCAATGTAACAACACCATAAACTTTGTGAAATATTAATTTAATCTAGAGCATGAAATGACAACTCCCAAAACTTTGAGACTCACCCCGAGGTGAGTGTCAAAGTTCAATGTCCTAAGGTGAATTTACCCTCTAATGTTTTAATGAGCTACTCGGTTATAGGTTCCTTTTAAGTTCTTAGCAAATCCCCAAAAAGGTTGAGGACGTACCTTCGCCGCGCTCCTTCCTCAAAAATGAATTTGCGTAATTGACAATGCAATTCATTCCAAGGAATAGTTGAAATACAATGAATTCAAATGTAACCCAAAGAGAGAATACTTACCGAGTTTCGGGTGCTCCTTCCCTTCTCTCAAGTTTGTGTCTCCAATTTTTCCTAGTTGCCTCCAAGTCTCCTAGTCGCCTCCAAGTCTTGTAACTACCTTCCGCTTCGCTCCCGGCGGACGCACCAATTATGTGAGGCCAAACCCCCCACCCTTAAGCGTCCGTAGTCCGAGTAGTGGGTTTGGGCTCACATTCCTCCGCGGTATTGGATTTGGACTTGGATGAGTCCATAGTGCAAGGTTCACCCTTCAAGTGGTCTTGGATTTAACTTTGGTCTTTGCTTCCTTTGTCTTGCCATCGCGAGAGTGCTCCACATTCTCCATTAATTTGTGCACGTGGTTTATTTTTAAAGAGAGGATGCAAGTGTTAAAAAACACTATTCTCTATAGTCAATCTCAAATACATTTACTTGTGAAAGCCACACATAACACTAACTAGCATAATGTAACTAACTACTTGTCTATGAGCTAATTAAGTAGGCTATCTACTAAGCTCCTTCATGAACCCAACTCCTTAGCTTCTAACTAAATAAACCCAGCTCCTTCGTAAACCCAGCTTCTTAGCTTCTAACTAAACAAACCCAGCTCCTTTATAAACCCAGCTCCTTCATAAACCCAGCTCCTTCATAAACCCAGCTTCTTAGCTTCTAACTAAACAAACCCAGCTCCTTCATAAACCCAGCTCTTTACTTTCTAACTAAACAAACCCAGCTCCTTCATAAACCCACAACTTTGTAGTTGTAATCCCCAACTACCTCACTAATTATTCAAGCCCTTAACTAATCTTCCTACCTAATTTTCCTAATTCTACTAACAACCCCTTTCTAATCACACAATTCTTCTCTAATCCTAAAATCCTAAAATCCTAGAGAGGAGAGGGGGAGAGAGAATTTCCTAACTTCACTAAGACTAACTAATCCACACAAGTATATTTTTGCACTCATCACAACCTCAAGTGCTCAACTCTTAAACATGGAACTTGCAACCACGTGTATTCAAAACATGAACTTTAAGTACCACAAATTGGAATCATGAATTAACTTTAAAATCCTTCACGTCAACACTAATTCTACCAAGAGGTCAAGCCCTCTTCAAGGCTAACAAGCCTTGGCTCTCAAACTAAAAACTAAGCACACACATGTGCTCCAATATGGCTTCCCACACCCACACTTATAACTCGTGGGGTGCCTTGGAGCACAAAGGAAAGAGAGGATGAGTGAGGGAAGAATGAGGGATTATATAGTAAGCTTGAGGGGGTGAGCACCCTCAAGGCTCACGATAAGCCCTTGAGATTTCCTCCTACTTAGTAGGCGCCAATCCTATCTTCTAAGCCTTCCTCCCTCAAATGATCAACAAGGATCCTAATTCGAACATTTAACTAGCCTTGGCTTTCTACCTACCACACTTTACCAAACTTGGGATGCTTCAACCCAAACTTAGCCTCCTTCGCTTTCCGCCGCCATAACTTTCTCCCCTTACTTTCCCAAATCGTCGCTCACCACTTAATTCAAACCACGATGCTTAACTCGTGATTTGATTGGTGCTTTGAGAATTTGTTTATCCTCCACCTTGCATTCTTCCTTGGACCTTCCCCATTAAGTGGCCATGATGAGGTGGTCCACTTGTGCGCTCCATGTGATCCTCCATTCATCCCAATTCGAATGCACTTGCCTCTTGAGTCACTTTGGTTGTCTCCATCCATTTGTACTAGCCTACTCACTAACTACTCAATCCAAGTTCTCCTTACCTATCCTCATTCACTCAAATCCTTCCGAAGGTAAAAACACAATAACAACTCACATCCTAGCCTCTTACAACATGGTACTTCTAAGACTAACATTTCACTCTTTTTATATTTTTGTGAAGTAACATGCTACTTCAAAGTGCATCAACTAACGTTTCAAGGGTCTAAGACTAAATGTGGGCACCCTTTTGGGCTCACAATTCGCTTAAGTACTCTCCCTCTCTCCCAACGGGTCTGGTTCCTCAACCGTTTCTCCCGCAACCGTTCGGAGTCCGTTGTAACCGTTTTAACGGTCCGGACGCTCCGGACCGGACCGTTCACAAACGGTCTTCCCATGCCAATTTCCGGCCCGGTCAAAGTATCCGTTTTAACCGTTTTAACGCGTAAGGCGGTTGCTTAGAACCTTATTTCCTAAAACAACTAACCTACCCTTGGGGACCCTACTTTAACCATTGTCGTCCAACGCATAAAATATTGCTGCTATATCTTCATCAACAATTGATGGAAGTGTCCTACAACAACACCAATTCCATGATGCTCGATCTCATATTCAAAACAACTCAGCTTCTAAGGATATGTGGAAAGCATAATTAACGGGGCTTGCATTTGAGATTAGTAAGCGGTGACCTTCACAATGAGTAGTGCACGCACATGTACATATTCAACTCCTTAAAGAGCTTCCCGCATTGGTGGATTGAATTGCCAAGAGATGTGCAACACATGTGAGAGGGAGAAGACATGGTTTAGTATTAGGGTTTAGGGTTTAGAACAAATGATACCATGGGAAATCTACGGTATCATAACACATGATCCATCTTCACATGTCAACCTCCCACTTGGCCTTCCTGAGCAATGTGACATATCCATGCACCAACAATTCAACAAGTGGCATAAGAAGAAGAATGAGAATAAGAATAAGAAGACACTCCACATATTGACACATGGCACAATACGAGGATGTGGGTTGACCTCTATGGTGGTTTGCATTAATGGCAAAACCCGTGATATAAGGGAGATAAATGTGACAATAAGGAGTGAGATTTGAACTAAGAACATCCGCTCCCTAGGGTTTCGGGATATTAGAGAGTGAGTGACATTACAAAAGTTGATATTACGGAGTTTAGAATGTAAACTAGTTGGCACATGCGAACCCTAACCCAACAAATTCCCTCTACGTTTGGGCGCGTTAGACTTATCCACACTAGAATCTGGTGGGCGAGCGGCCTACATGGAAACTCACCTTTATCAACCTGACTGTTCCCAAAGAGGCCTCCGTGGGGGTTGTCCTTGGTTGATGGGGTGGGGGTGGTCCTTGGCTTGCTTGGTCCGGGGGGTTGTCCTTGGTCGGTGGGGTGGGGGTGGTCCTTGGCTTCCTTGGTCCGGGGGGTTGTCCTTGGTCGGTGGGGTTGTCCTTGGTCGGTGGGGTTGGGGTGGTCCTTGGCTTGCTTGCATGAAGTACAAAATGACACCACTTTGGCCAATTACAATGATGGTGTAAGAAGGATGTAAGTATGATTTAAGAAAAGCGCCAATTTTGATCAATCACAATGACCAATACAAGATCTACTTGGTTAATGAGGCGGTGTCCGGGGGTTGTCCTTGGTTGGGTTGGTTGTGGTTCTTTTACGTGGCGGTGTTTCGCGTCCAAGGGGCCCTGCCTCCCCTCGAAGTGGGCGCATTTTCTTGGTTCGTGCGCTGCCATGTGTCACTCACACATTGGCCAATGCCGTCACGAGTTTCACGCGGCCTGAGTCAGGTATTCAGGCATGATAAATCAAAAGCATCTTCAAACTTCAATTCCAGATTCTCCCCTAATAGTATTCCTAGAGCTCTAGAATAGTATATAAGGCAAGTGGAGAGCACCAATTCTTCACACTTCATCAACGGCTTCCTGACCATCATTCCCATCAACCAACTGGCATCGGGCTTCCATTGCATTGCATACCTTGCAGGCTTCTTCACAGCAAGTAAGGTCAGTGTTGCAGCACTGCCAATACTTCTTTCGGTGTCAACTCCCAAATTTTCTGCTAATTCGTGCTATTACTTTGCATGTTCTTGAACTAGATGTGCCACTGAGTGGTCATTTTGGGCTTGCATTGCACATGTAACTTTGTTATAGGCTTCAAATTTAAAGGGAGCGAGTAAGTTCCGCGCTCTGCAAATTATTATACTTTCGATGACTATGATATTGCTGCTTCGTGCGATGAATTTGCAGGGCCTGCTTGAACTACAACCTATATGTGCAGATGTTGCCATGAATTTGTAGGCAGCTGAATGGGTTGTGCAACTGATCTGTTGTTGGTTCCACTAGGTAGTACTGTTTTTAATGTATGGGTTCCTGGGTTCACTAGTTCATGCCCAAGGGCCAGGATCTGATCATTAGCAGGTCGATCAAGTCATCTTTAAAGCATTGGGCTTGGCTTGCATTACTTGTAGGGATGAAAAACTACGTTTTTCATATGGATCGATCCTTTTCTATAAATTACCGTCTTTTTATTGGTCCAAATGAAGAGATAGAATAGGAATGATTATGTGACTGTTACTTTATGACTTTATGTGATCATCAACACTTCTCATACAAGAGGGGTCCTAAAGTTCATCACCTCTGTCCTAAATCTTAGGATATTTTAAAGATGTGCGACTTTCATCAGTAGTACCATTTACATAGATCCTAGATGGCCGGCCATGGGGTTTGCTAGCTAGTTTGTTGCATCTACCACTATGTCCTGGGCTCTTATATTTGTGACCTGCGCCCGGACGTGGACTGACGATTGTCATCGTTGCCTGTGCTGCCATTGTTGGTAAGTAGATCGCAAAACATGGCAGGTGCAACTCTTACCATCTCCGTTCCCCCCCAGACCTTGCTGGATTTGGCTCAAAGCTTTAAGAACGACGATTTTTTGGCTTCCTACAGCCGGGAGGTGAAGACCGATGCGGCGACCAACCACACCGCCATTCAAGTCATGAAGCTTGTGTCGGGCTTGAACAAGTTGCTCAAGGACGTGAAGGGCATGACGACGGTGGGCGAGGAGATCGCAAATTGCATTTCACCCCTCATTCGAAAGGCCGAAACTCCGCAAGACGATGACGATATGATGGCCATTTTCAAACTCACCCCGGAGGACATCAAGGTGTTGGAAGCGTCCGACAAGAAGGTGAAACGTTTGAACTTGGTCCCATTTACAAAGAAGAACCATTCAAGCAATAGTCAGAGAGTCAGGAATCTACAATGTTTAGTTTCTTGTGAATTTTTCGTGGAAATTAAGTCCCGTTCATACGGACCCTCGCATGCTGGTGCAGGTGCTGGATGAGATGAGCGACTCGGCTGAGCAGACGCGCGACAAATTCAACAAGAAGGAGAGCATCGACAACTACGAGACGATCTTCTACATGATGATCGTGCTGGTGAGGTACAGGCCAAAGCGGCAGACGTTCGACTTGTACTACGCGTACGTGTGGTGCCGGGACACCTCCATCTGGCAGTGGGCGTTGACCGGCGAACATAAGAAGAAGCGCATGGCGGCGTTGGAGGTGGAGGGTGTAAACCTTTTGGGGACGGAGTTGGCTCGTCACTCCAACAACATGGTCCAGGCCGTACCCAACGAGACGGCCTTTGGAGACCTGGAGAAGGACTTGCATTGATGAGCCCCTCATCATAGATGTGTAACCAGCCGGCCGGGGGTTAGCGTGACTGAGAAACGCTTCAATATGTGAATTCCGTGAATATGTCAATAAATGATCAGTTTGTATTCTTATGCTGCTCACATGCTGCTCTTCTTGGGATTGAAATCTTCTCTGAATAGCCTAACCCCACCAAAATGGGGCCGGGCGCTAAACTTAGAATGATTTGAATCTGATGCCTCATGGAGTGCTCACCTCTCAAGAGAAACATAGACGTTTGATCAATTCAAGATCGTCTTATGTTTGTAAAATGCCACTCACAATTGTTGCTAGATACTCAGATGAAATAATTTCCGTAGTCTGGATGTAGGTAGTCTCTAATTTCCTGTACAATCTCACAGCGTCAATCTCTTGCGATAACATGGAACCCAACTTCAATGTACAGCTTGATTTAGTCGAAGGCTTTCCACTTTGGATTACCACATAATATATACAATATCTTTAGTCTATGTGAGTATAAATGAATCCCAATTATTGAATCTTACCATCACTGGTATCAAAAACACAATTGGGCCATAACAAAATTTTAATATACGCCTCCTAGATTCAGTGCAGGGCATTGCAGAAGCATAATAGCAATGCTCACGTGTAAGCCACATCGACTTAAAGGCTGAAATTAAAAACAAGTTTTTAATGATTTTAACTGTGCAAGTACCCTCCGATCTTGAAATGCGGATACCATTTTATCTGCAATATGTTATTAGAAAATATATGTCTAATCTCAATTGTAGATCGAAGTGCAGCAATTTGCAGATTGCAGGTAGAAAATATGGTTTCCGGGTAAGGAGCATATAACCAACAGGTCCATGAACATTAATTGTGTTAAAGCAATATGGGAGGTCATGTTGCAAGACCCGTTCATCCTCTTACAGCTCTGCCTTCATTAAACTGGTCGACGGGAATAGTAATTTTATCAACAAAAAGACCCCGAAAACTCAACTTTTCCGGTTCTAAGTACTTGCACATTGATTATACTAAAAAATCCTGTTGAAGCAAACACCAATCACCGCTACCATTCTGAACAATCAGTACTGCATGTAGTAATGAGACCAGTGTTGTCCGGGCACCGACACTTTTACACAGTATATGATCCTGATGGTGGGCCTCCTTGTACACATACTCTTAAAAAGACCTGTACAGATGTATCATTTTTCTGTACAAACGAACCACTATTTGTACAGATGTACGTATCACTAAGTCTATCTTTATACAAGATTTCGTGCAGACATTTCATGTTGAGATTCCAACGAGAAGGGTTCATTAACAGATGAAAGAGCCCGTACAAACTTAACTTTTCACCTGTACATATTGTTATTCAATAAAATGAATGCTTGTCGGTTGAACGATTACAAATGGACAAGTGAAGGGTATGAGATACCAGTGTGTATGTTTGGCAAATTTTCATCTGACATTCAACTTCAAATGCAAAGTGTCACGCGGCTTTTCAAAAAAATAAAACAAATGTCAACTGACATCAGCATTTTCTTCTAAAATGGCACCTCAATGTCACATGCCTAATAATACGTGTCATTTGAATTTATAATGTGTCAGTTGATGTGTGCATTTTTCTTCACAAGTCACACTACATGTCAAATTCCAAGGGTACGCAACTCCCGTATTATATGGCCCTGATTATAATCACTTATAATGCATTTTAGTCCAATCTCAAGTGATATAATTTGTTTTCATGTAGGAAACTCTTGTAGCCTTTCTAACAAGGAATCCACAAATGTAATTATATATAGGAAACAAATATTCCTTGAAGCATAAAATTGCATTAAAAACATAATTATATGAGTTTTTTAAATATAGGTACCATAGGTCAAACTACCCAACTTTTTGGGCTTTTTAATAAAAAATATTTTTTTTTATTAAAAATAAAACATTGCCAATGACTTTTAATTTTAATTGGAGGCAACTACTCGTGAGGATCCTTTAAAATTATGCATAGGCTTAGGTTAAAAAGTAGGCGTTTCAAATTTTTACATATGTTGTGGAATTTTTAATAAATTAGTTAATATGTAACCCAATTTTTTCTACATCTCATTTTATTGAATTTGGTCTTCACCCAACTCTTTGGTCCTTTTAATTTTTTATAATTTGATATAATTTTTATAAAAGCCGTCCTCTAAGCCATTTTTAATACGATGCCCCCTGCGTATAATATGGGAGTTGCATACCCGGGTCCAAATTGTGCGTGTTAATTGACGTGCATCTTTTATATACATACATATATAATGTGCAAGTCTTTGCATGCCAAATGTGGAAGACTTGCAAAATCTTTGTCAAAAATAAATGCAATGCGGTACACAACATAGCCATGTTGCCCATGTGTGGCGCTTTTGGCCACCCCCCTCCGAGGGAGCCTAAAAGTGTCATACAAGCCCTTCGGTGCGGGTGGCCTGCATTTGCAGGCACCCAAGCCAAAACCCGGATAATAGGTGTATAAGTGGAGTACTTAGATTTTGGAGGGGAATTAAACTTGCGTTGTAGTACCTCCGAAGGTTGGGCCTTAGTTCTAACCTAGACCCACAACCTAGTTTAAGCGCAGACGCACCAACCTTGCAACCAAGACAATCCTAACTTATGAATTGAAATGACTTGGGTATACAGCCATCGGGTGTGACTTATAGCATCCCTTGTAAGATGGACAACAATTCAGTTTGATAGTTGAAGGACGCATAGCGTAGTCTACGGACGCTCGTCCGTAAACTTGCCCACATATTGTGCAGAACATTTATTTCATCCTACGCAAATATCCCTAAAAGTTTACGGACGTGCATCCGTAAACTTTGTCCATATAATGTGTGCAGAAAAGTTCATTATACCCTACGCGAATACCCCTGAAAGATTACGGACGTACGTCCGTAGACTTTGTCCATGTAATATGTACAGAAAAATTCATTATGCCCTACGTGGATACCCCTAAAAGATTACGGACGTACGGTCGTAAACTTTGCACATATATTGTGCAGGAAAAAAATTCCTTTTGACCTACGCCAATCCGCCTAGAAGGTTATGGACACGCGGCTGTAAATTTTAAACATGTATTGTGCAGACAAAAAAAAACTTCTACTCTACGCCAGTGCCCCTTAAAGGTTACAGACGCGCGGTCGTAAACTTGAATCCATGTAGTGAGCTCTGCAATTTTTGGAGATTTTCGTATAATATTTGACTTGGGTTCTTTGGTACTATGGACCAATCTACAATGTTGCTCTTATCCTAAAGTGAAATTTGACTTCTCTATAGCTAACTTTAAAAATCTACATCTAATTCACTATTCATTCAAATCATACATTGCAAACGGCCCTGGGGCTAGACAGAAGCTCTGATTTTAGAAAAATCATAACTAATTGCTATTTCAACCAAATCACAATTGAAAACTAGTTATGGATAGCTATAGAGAATCTCTACAAGAAAAAATAATATTAAATTTTGGTTCCTCGATGGTAACCTAAGCATTCATGACATCAGCGGCCAAAACATATAATACGTCAAATTTTGACTCACATTCTAATCTACCTTTGATAAAGAAGGAAATTATTTGTGTTCTACATACATTCTAACCAAGAGAAAATATGGAGGGTTTTTTGTTTCCTCAAGCCTTATTACTAGAGCAATACAAACAACAAATTCTTCATAATTATCTTGAGGTAGGGCTTCAGCTAACTATCAAGAGGGAAGGTTTTTTTTCTTCCTAACTATAGAGATGTAGGGCTTCGCCCACTAATCAACAACAAGAGAAAGTGTTCCAATCTAACTACATTGAAACAGGGTTTCGCCCAAATTCTAGAAAAATGAGAGAAAGAACAAGGTGGGAGGAGGAGGTTTTTAAACCTTTTCAAGAAAAGGTTGGACCCCTCCGCCAGCGGTCCATTCTTCCAAACCCCTTCCGAAATTTTGACTTAGGGGTTTTCTCGGTTGAGGTTGTCACCCTTTCGCCGAGGTGGCTCCACTGGGAATCCTTTAATTTTGTCCTAAATTACCGCCATCAAGTTGGCAAGAGGACAAGTGGCCCCTTGCTATTTTTTCCTCAAAAAAAGTCTTCACGCCAAGTTACTTTTCTCATGCCGAGCACCTCTACTTGTCTTGCGTGACCCATACTAATTAATAAACTAACCTTCGCTTAGCTAACCTCTATTAATTGAATCATCTTAGCTATACTATTTTTTGCATTTAGTGTTGTGTGGCATTTAATGTTGTTACTATTCCTGCAACACTATCTACCAAATACTTGACAAATAGTGTTCAAGTAGTGGTGGTAGAGATGGTGGTGGTGCAACCATGCGGCAACAAAACACAAAACATGAAAAAATATTATAACACTAATTGTGGAGATGTAAACATTAAGGGCGTCACTGGCATTTAGTGTTGTGGTTCGTAATTACTGTTGACAACACTAAATGCAAAAAACAATGTAGTTGCTTTTACTAGCTAACATTTTTTTCCGCTAAGCTAGGTTTCTTTCTTAGCTAACCATTGTTTCTAATTTACCTAATTTCTATCACTACTTAGTTTTCTTTTTAACTAATTCTATCTAAACTATATTTTTTTTACCTTCACGGTAAAGGCCCGAAATCCTCGGTAATTTATCTTTCATTTTTCGGGCTAAATGCTAAATGAACTATTTTTTCTTGAATTCCCTATCAATTCTAACTTTTAATGCTAAAATCCTAACTAAAAGTGACCCCGCGGAGTGGTGGACCACTCTGGGGGTTCACACCATGATACCCCTGACACAACCAGCCTATGTGAGAAGTGTGAGGGGCCATTGGTCACGAGGCCCTCGATTTGGGGTTCGTGGTGGCCATCCTCAACCTATCTAAGCCTAAGTGTTGAAATTTAGATGCTCACCCTCAGTGTGTATGATTGACAAATTTCATTCGACGTTCAACTTCAAATCCAAAGTATCACGTGACGTTTTCAAAAACAAAAAATGAATGTCAATTGACATCTATATTTTCTTCTAAAATGTCACCTCAATGTCATATGCCTAGTAGTACGTGTCATTTCAATTTGTAAAGTGTCAATTGACTTGTGGTTTTATTCTTCACAAGTCACACTATGTGTCAAAATCTAAATTGTGGCGATGAATTGTTGTATTAGACACTATAGCTCAGAATCATGTTGGACTGCCTTGGGAACAACATAATATTATGGACATTCCCAAAAAATACAGGAAGAGGAAAGAGTTTGACACTATTTTAACATGTAAACAACGAGTGAATAAATAAGCTATGTAGTTTCTGATGACGACAACAATGTTGTATATTATTGAATGGAACTGTTACAGCATGATGGAAATGATGACATTCACATGGAAGTTTCATAGGCAATGCGTGTGAATATTGAAAAGGTGTGCAGATATTACAAAGTGCCCTAAACCTAGAAAATGTACCTACATTTATAGAAACATATGAAACAAATGGTGTACATGAGAAATAGGGCAGCCTATAATATTTTATAGAGAATAGGCACAATTTATCCAATCAGCAATGAAATAGTGTCAGGCTTTCGTCCAGTATGAAGTGGACACATCACATACTCAAGCACCATAGAAGCCAGGTGGCATTCACACATCACACAACTACATGGTTACAAAGGTCCACATATGATCCTAGTCATCATTGCCACCTTAGGTTACACTTGAAATGTATACATGGCAACAATCATGGCTAGGGATTCGTGGCACTCACTAAGGAACATCCATCCAAGATATTGTGGATGAAGTGGCTCCAATAAAAAAAGCCCCCCTATGGGGTTGAGGGCCGATTCATTCGAATGTGACATCACTAGACTAATTCGGGGCCTTTGACTCTATTTCCGGAATCAAATTTCCTAAATATAGTCATTTAGATGATTATTGCGTTTTTTTTCATCCGCATGGACGATTTTACTTGAGTGCCACGAATCCCCGGCCAACAATCATCTTGAGCTACACGGTGTACAATCTACGTGTACAAGTAAAACTGAAGACTGTGAAGAGTTGTCACCCATAGTAACTAGTATGTTTTGGTGATGTCATAAGATATTACTATGTAACTGAAAAGTAGGAGACTAGAATACCTATGTGTAGGACATGTCAGTAGATTTTTGTCATATTTATAGAAATGCAAAAGCATTGATTAGTACCGTAGAGGGCTCTCTATTCTGAGACAAAATAATTATTTTTCCCTCAAAATTTGTCACATGTCATACTCACATTCGTCACGACCCACTCATATCCCATGTGGAACTACATTCCAACACATGTAAAGATGAAATAGAGAGCTCTCTACGGTATCAACACCCTTAGTATCAATGATATTCTATAGGTAATATTTACTCTAGCTGGGATTCAACTTAGTGCATTTATCAAGGCCAATGATGTTGAAAACCCACCACTATGTAGTAGTGGATGTAGAGTCCAAAGTAACTATATATATATATATATAGAGAGAGAGAGAGAGAGAGAGAGAGAGAGAGCCTAAATTAACCACCCCTCTATGATTCATATGGAGATCATAATATATCTTTGGTTAAGTCCTCGCCTCATCTTGTCTCTACTGTAGTGAAGGTGTTTCCTGGATCATCTTGTAATTTTATGCCAAATTATGATTCCTACACAAAATTTGATTGTGCCTCAACCAATATAAAATTTGCCCTATAGCTAAATAATTACTTATTAAAAGCTAAAACAATAGCACCCTCTATGCATTAGCTCTTAAAACTGGGAGTTAGGTCAGGTTCCACATATATAGCACTATTTCATAGTTTCTTACATGGATTTTTATCAATTTCAATTTAATTAACTTATTCCCATTTACATTCTTTGAACCTCACACATCACAGGTGATGGATGAGATGAGCAACAAGGCTAAGCAAACTCGCAACAAGTTCATCAAGAATGGGGGGGGGGCATATACTAGAACTTTGAGAAGACATTCTATATGATGCTACACATAGTGCTCGTGAGGTACAAGCCCCATAAGAGCTTGTTTGTCTTGTACTACACCGTTCATGGTATTTAGTGTCACGTACACTATTTGTGAAGGCCTAAAACTCGATGCCTAGAGATCTCAAAGTGTCATGTCTACTAATTGTCAACATGATACTATTTGTCAACATAAGTAACTTTTTAAGTGAAAAAATATTCACATCATGACATTTAACATAAGACATTGAGATACTTGAGATGATAGTTTTGCGTTTTTCATATACAAGGGGAAAATATCATTATGCACACTAATGACAAGTGTCATGTGTTTACATTTAAATATGCAAGGGCATACTAATGTCAATTGTTATTTGTGTACAGTTTTAATCAACTTGTAGACCACTGTGTAACATAGGCATGCGCCTCATAACACTATTGAAGTCATACTTATGCACAAATATTAGTAAGCACACTTGAACACCAAGTGTCATGAAGTGACAATAATGATGAAATTGTTGATCATTAGTGTAACCTAACATATGCCTCAAAATAAGGTAAATGACACTATTACGCATGTGACACTAAATACCATAAACGGTGTATTAGTACGTGTGGTCCTAGGATGCCTACATTTGGCAATGGTCCTTTAGGGATGTGACGAAGGAGAAGCGCATGATCGCTTTAAGTTAGAGGTCGAGAATATGATGCTTTTGGGCATGGAGTTGGCTCGCCCTCCAACAACAATGTCCAGGCTGTACCCATTGGCAAATTAGCATTAAAGACTTGAAGAAGGACTTGGAATATGAGCCTACCAAAAATACGACACCAACCAAAGGTTCATGTGAATGAGAAACTCCTTTAATATTGGGCATAAAGTAAATGTGCCTACTTTAGTTACTTATCTTGATTAAATACCTGAATTTGAGTGATATGTGGTTCAGTGTGACTCCAAGAACGGATATCAAAAAGACACGTTTTAAAAGAGATTGGACTACGTATCCAAAATATGATAACTATTTTAAGTTCAAAAATCAACATGAATGGACTAGCTTATATGACTACTTAATGAGCACAAGACCTTTCGCTTTGATAACGAATAAGAAATTCATATGAGCTCTGAAAATTATGAGGCAAGTGGCTTTAACCTTGCTTTGGAACTGTTAACCATCTTGTACTACTCTCATGTGTGCATATCCTAGAAGAAGTGGGCTAGTCGGAAAAAGTCACCATTCAGTAGGCATCTACCTTAGATTTGCGCTCATATGTAAACCTTGGCTTGGGAGACAAGTACAACCTGTTACTCTATAATGTTACTCTATACAGGTTGTACTTGGGCTTTTTTTGTTGTCGGGCTTTCTGATTGCAAACATCAACTTAATGGTACTAAGGTTGAAATTGAAATCAAATATTTGTCATTTCTAGAATGATTACTCTCCGATCTGCAATGTGTTATTTTAGAATGTGAGTGTAATGTCATTTGCAGATCCATGCACGTAGCATTCATGGGGTTCTAAATCAGTCTGGTTGACAAAAGCAGTAATTTCATCCAAAACTATATGTATGGGATTTAATGTTATTATCATTGGTCCAAATTTGAAAATCATGTCTTTGAATAGTCTCAAAATCATCAAAAAATCTTTGATTACCGAATATAGTGTTCATTTATAGAACCGTATATTCAAAGTGGAGCTCACCGATTGATCGGGCATACGAAAGCACAACAATTCCGGTTCAAATGCGTGTCGATGGTGTTCCCACCATGCAATACAAATTGTTGTGCACGAGACAACACTAGAGCCCGCCGGATGGATCTCCTTGTATGGCGCGTTGATGCGTTCAGCCTTGATGACCGTTGGTGTCGACACCCGTATGACTTTGACACAAGGATTTTGGCCACAAAGTCGTTTGACAGTTGTGGAGTCCGATGCCATGTTCTTCAACAATGGAGACGTCCGTGAAGAGTTCGCAATGGACGAGCATTACGTTGGCCCTGCGCGCAATCATCTAGCGCCGTTGTTTCGTGTGGGTGTTGATTGCCACAAAGGTTATATGGTCCTTGTACGAGCAGGAGATGAGGAGCACCCCAAGCCAATTTGGTTGGTGAAAGCATTGTCTTCACCCAATTTTGTTCGAACTAGCCCCAACTTTCGTCAAATTGAAGTAACACTATATTCGTTAAATTGAAACTTTCTCTAGTCTCAAATTAATATATGGATCAAACAACATGAAGATGCCCGAAACTATATTGTCAACAATCTCAAATATATTATATGTTCTAATATCCCAAATCTATGATGTGCGGACATAAGCACATATGGTAGAGCACTCAACACCAACTTCATCAACAAAAATACATTGGGTAGAGCACTCCAAACAACATTCCCCCAAAAAACATATTAAATGATTTCTACTATTAGCATGGTCAATAAAATATAGACATTGCAACATACAAAGTGCATGTAATAAATGCATATGTCTTCAATCGACAATTTAGTCCCAAACTTAATAATAGGATGAACTTCACATTTGTTTTGAAATATAGTAAATGGATATTCATCCATCCCCAAACAATATAGCATTTGTAAGTTCAACCCAAACTCTACCCCAATTTTGAAGAGCACACATATGAGTAATATATATTGCTAGAATTACATATGAAACTATAATCATGCTAACACAATCCTACCAACTTTCTCATTCAACGTGGGTTGCTTCTTGTGCGATCCGAGCAAGGTTGTCTTTTGCAAAAGTTATGTACTTTTGAGGGATGGACACTGATCCACTATGATTTTTCCGTGGTTTTCATGCTATGAATATGGAATCTGTATCTACCCAAGATGGACCGTGCTCAGAATCCACCTTCCACCGAAAATTATGGTTTGTATCCCAGCCTGTATAATGCCGAATCACATCTTCGTTCCGTGTTGTCGGTCGGTAGTACTCCACTTGTATTTGTCGAAAATGAGGGCTGGAAGTTGCAAAATTTGGTTTAGACAAAGCTCTTGCCACCCACACTGGCTTACATGTATCGCCCTATGGACATCAAGTTTTTTGGTGGATCTTAGACGGAAATCTCCAAGCCACATTTCTTCACGGATGGCCTTCAATTTATCCCTTGGAAACAATTGGCAACAACGATGCACACAACAATCCTTTGTGGCAACTTCTCTAATGGACTCCTCACCGAGCAACCTTTGACGTTTACAATCAATTGCAGACGAAGTAGGATGTGCCAATGTCTCGTACTTTCGTAAGCCTTTGCGGGGCCGAATGTTTGCTTGAAGCTCCATTTGGTTTTGCATGTACTTTCGCTCATGGTCACGCAAGCTAACTCCATCAATCGTGACATTCCTCAATGGCCACATGCTGAGGGAGAACCTATGAGTGGGATCCACCTCGGAATGAATGAGTGACTCCAATATGACAACCCCAACGTCCTCTGTGCCAAGTGGATTCTCATCAATGCAATCCGTACTACCTTAATAATGTGGTTAACACGAGTTCTATCTTTATGCCATGAGGTTTCTCCTACCCTTTACCTACCCCTCAACCGGTTTCGGCTCATAACAGAGAGCACCCACACTGTGGGGATGGGTTTGGGTCGAACGACCCAAACCTTGTGGCAGGATGGGATCATGGTCATCCATAGCCCATCCACACAATGGGGATGGTTTGGGTCGAGCGACCCAAACCTTTTGGCAGGATGGGTTTCGGCTCATAACAGAGAGCACCCACACTGTGGGGATGGGTTTGGGTCGAGCGACCCAAACCTTGTGGTAGGATGGGATCATGGTCATCCAGAGCCCATCCACACAGTGGGGATGGTTTGGGTCGAGCGACCCAAACCTTTTGGTAGGATGGGTTTAGGCTCATAACAGAAAGCACCCACACTGTGGGGATATGTTTGGGTCGACCGACCCAAACCGTCCGCAAAATCCGCCTATGTATGCGTGGAGATTCCCTATTAATCTAAATATAACCTATTTGGGACAATTGTACTCGTAGATGCTTGCTGTAATTAGTTGCTCATGAATGGAAGCGTTCGCAAACCATGTATTACAGCTCCAACTGAGAGAGCTTTCAGCAATCTCAGGATTGGGAGATGAAAAAAAGAACCAACATTTGGGGGGTTTGGCCCTTTATGCTACCCGCCTCCGCTTTGGGCATCCTCTTTGGATGCCTTTCCCGCCTGGTCTCCTTTGGACGTTAGTTCAAACCTTCTGACTCAATTTCCCGCTTCATGTCAATAATAGACAATGCATATTTAGCTTGGCTCTTCGTTGCCCCAACCATCAAATGACTAATTGACATATATTTAAAGTTGTTACCACCCTATCTTGGTCAACACTAATTTTGAACTCTTTCATAATTAGTGTTAGACATGAATGCACCACCACCTTCCCTATTGCCATCTCCTTTCTCCTTTTATCATTGTTGTATTTTTTTTCAGATCCTTACTAATACTAAATCCCTAAATGTAACTTCCAGATATCACCATAGTTGATATTTAGTGTTTGAGTTTACATTTAATGTTACTTACTTTCTTAGGGTTAGTAACAGGAAGTGTACATGCGTTTGTATTAAGTGTATCAAACACTAACTATCATATTTAGTGTAAATATCATATTCATTGTAGTGACACTACAATACTTTCATTAACTAGATATAACTAAATAGGATATATAGAGTTTGATACACTAAATATGAACGCATACACTAAATACCACTAACCCTATGGCAATATGTAAGATTATATATAAGGGGTTTTACTCTACTTGCAGTCAAACATTATGGTATATTTCAAACAATATATTGACAAAAGATGTGCCAGTATTATAAAACTTCATATACTAAAAGTCACTAAATATAATAGTTAATGCAATTATTTAGACTCTCACATGAGGACTTATATTTTGAAAACAAGGAATTGATCCCATGACAAAGTTGAATAATTTGGCCAACATTCAATTTGCGCTAATTAAAAGAACTTATGTTGTTTGTAATGTGTGCACACAACATTGCTCCATCCTCAAGCATGCAAGTGTGACAATAACCTACCTATGTGGAAGTCATTAATGGAACCATAAACCACAAATGACATTTGTTAGTTCACTCTTTCAAGGATGTTTGAACCTATCATGAAGTCCCTTGAACTCTAGCAATGTGTGTGAGCAAAACATGCAAAGTTCAAAATGTATGTCCTCATATCATTCACAACATGAACTGTATCTTAAATTAATATATAATTTTAAACAATTCCAAATAACAAGATCCTATCCATTATAATCTAGTTCTTATACTCTTCTTACCAGGTGACAAAATTATAGCTTAATATTGTATCACCTAATTGTGAGCACAATATCATTTGTTTCCTTTACTGCGTTCATTTGTGAAAAACCACACAACCATCTTTCACGTTCGTGAATTAGGATATTGTGATGACAATATACATTTATATTGAAAACTACATGCACCAAGACCCTGTCATTTGACCTGTGTGCCATTCATTTATGGTTTAAACATCAAATTGAATGTTTAAATGGCTTCATGTGATGTTGAACTCCATGGGGTTGCACTGTATTCATTATACACTATGTGCCATTTATTTATGGCTTGCGGTCCAACAAGTCACATTTTATTATTATTTTTTAAACATGCTTTACCTATGCCAACCCACCTTAAACCCTAAACCCTAAACCCTAACTCCTAACACACGTAGTTGTTCAGTGATGCCTCCATATACAAACAACATCTACTATATGTTGTGCCCTAGTTCCTAATATATGTGGAGGGAACATTGAACAACAAAGAGATTGCTTGAATGGCTTCAAATGATGTTGAACTCCATGGGGGTGCAAGGGATACGTTTGTAATCATTGTACTTCTCCTATTTACTTTAAATGTCAACTTCCAAGTACATATATTAATGTTACATGATATAAATCAAACAACCGATTTGTTGCTTTTGGGTTTAGAAGAATGATAAGGTGTCAATACATATTGTGTAATTCCATATTATAATAAATGACAATACATAAACTTGTAGAATTCAATTTAGTGTAATGCCACTTGTTAGGGGATCCATGGTATGCTAGAGCCTTGTCCTCTAGCAACAACCATCATAGAAATTACAATACATATTCATATTATTAAACCATGAAAATGGTCACCATATTAATATTATTAAACCGTATAATTGCCTTTGAGGATTGCAATAGAATTTTCAAATACCCCTCTTAGACTATGTATCATTGTCACCTAATTCCATGAGGACAGATTTGTGAAACTATTAAACACATAATGACTTCATTTTATGATGTTAGCAATTCCAATTGAGGACCATTCAATTCAAAACCATTTAAATCGGAGTTGGGGAGGGTGTTCAACAAAGATAACATATTTGAATGCCCAAAGAATTGTATTTTTTTTTATCTAAAGTGGTCAAACGGCTTAGGAACTAATGAGTTCAAGTTGTTCGCAAAATTAGACTATGGTGTCATGTAAGTAGGGGTGAAGTATTAGTTTTAGCTTGAAATTGTGAAAATTGGATATTTTGTGCAATACCTTAAGCTATGTATTTGTTTGAGTGTCTTGAACAAACTAATTGTAGCTAAAGGTTAGCGGGTTAGGGTTTGGGGATTAGAGCTGCCCCGTAAGCATATTTGCATGGGTGCCCTAATCTTGTGGTTTAGGGCCCGTTCCCGAGGGCGACAAAACCCGAAACTCTCGCCCTCGGGAGCTCTTTCTCTCTCTCCGCGCCAAGCGTAGCTCTTGGAAGCGCCGCCTCTCCTCCGCGAAGCGCCGCATCTCCTCCGCTCCCTCGCACCTTTCTGATTCTTCTCCCTCCTTCTCTTCTGCTGCTATAGCGTGCTAGCCCTCACCACCTCCTTCATCTTAGTTGTTAGGAACGTTTGTGAAGGAACTGGTTGGGTTAGAGTGTTTTTCTGGTTTTAAAGTGTTTGTAATAGATTCAACTAGTGTTTGTAAGATTCATCTGTTTGTAAGATTCATGTGTGATAGAGATTCAAAGTGCTTGTGCGATTAGGTTGTTTGTTGTGAGATTCAGAGTGGTTTTGAAATTAGGAGTGTATGGGAAGTTCAGAGTGTTTGTGAGCTTCAAAATGTTGAGTGGTGTGAGAATCAGTGTGTAGAGTGTTTGTGACATCAAAGTGTTTGTGCCATCAGAGTGCTTGTTATAGTCAGTTTGCAAGAACAGCTTGCAAGAAAAGCTTGCAAACACAGCTTGGAAGAGCAACTTGCAAGAACAGCTTGTTGTACAGCTTGCAAGAACATGTAACGTCTTTTTCTATACTAATATGCTTCGATTACTCTAGGATTCTGTAGCATATACAACGCATAAGCATTGTATATGCTGCTTGCACACATTATACAACATTTTCGAAACAAAACAGTTTGGGTAGGCGACCCAAACAATTCTTTGAAACTCCAAAAACATGAGAAACGTATATTTCTCTGGGTTAATCATTTTCAAGTATCCCCAAAACTAATCCCTGCATTTTGTTTGTTCTACACCTGGTTTGGGTCGAACGACCCAAACCCTGTAGCTTGTATGGGTCGAACGATCCAATCACTGCAGTGGGTTTGGGTCGAACGACCCAAACCACCCACATTGTTTGGGTCGACCGACCCAAACTATGAACCCAAAACCACCCACATTATTTGGGTCGACTGACCCAAACTATGAACACAAATCCGCGGAAAAGTTGGGATCGACCGACCCAAACTATGAACACAAAACCACCCACATTATTTGGGTCGACCGACCCAAACTATGAACACAAATCCACGGCAAAGTTTGGGTCGACCGACCCAAACTATCTCTTGAAATCTCTTGAAACTTGTTCACTGTGAGCACAAAAGGGTGCCCACATTTAGTCTTAGACCCTTGAAACGTTAGTTGATGCACTTTGAAGTAGCATGTTACTTCACAAAAATATAAAAAGAGTGAAATGTTAGTCTTAGAAGTACCATGTTGTAAGAGGCTAGGATGTGAGTTGTTATTGTGTTTTTACCTTCGGAAGGATTTGAGTGAATGAGGATAGGTAAGGAGAACTTGGATTGAGTAGTTAGTGAGTAGGCTAGTACAAATGGATGGAGACAACCAAAGTGACTCAAGAGGCAAGTGCATTCGAATTGGGATGAATGGAGGATCACATGGAGCGCACAAGTGGACCACCTCATCATGGCCACTTAATGGGGAAGGTCCAAGGAAGAATGCAAGGTGGAGGATAAGCAAATTCTCAAAGCACCAATCAAATCACGAGTTAAGCATCGTGGTTTGAATTAAGTGGTGAGCAACGATTTGGGAAAGTAAGGGGAGAAAGTTATGGCGGCGGAAAGCGAAGGAGGCTAAGTTTGGGTTGAAGCATCCCAAGTTTGGTAAAGTGTGGTAGGTAGAAAGCCAAGGCTAGTTAAATGTTCGAATTAGGATCCTTGTTGATCATTTGAGGGAGGAAGGCTTAGAAGATAGGATTGGCGCCTACTAAGTAGGAGGAAATCTCAAGGGCTTATCGTGAGCCTTGAGGGTGCTCACCCCCTCAAGCTTACTATATAATCCCTCATTCTTCCCTCACTCATCCTCTCTTTCCTTTGTGCTCCAAGGCACCCCACGAGTTATAAGTGTGGGTGTGGGAAGCCATATTGGAGCACATGTGTGTGCTTAGTTTTTAGTTTGAGAGCCAAGGCTTGTTAGCCTTGAAGAGGGCTTAACCTCTTGGTAGAATTAGTGTTGACGTGAAGGATTTTAAAGTTAATTCATGATTCCAATTTGTGGTACTTAAAGTTCATGTTTTGAATACACGTGGTTGCAAGTTCCATGTTTAAGAGTTGAGCACTTGAGGTTGTGATGAGTGCAAAAATATACTTGTGTGGATTAGTTAGTCTTAGTGAAGTTAGGAAATTCTCTCTCCCCCTCTCCTCTCTAGGATTTTAGGATTTTAGGATTAGAGAAGAATTGTGTGATTAGAAAGGGGTTGTTAGTAGAATTAGGAAAATTAGGTAGGAAGATTAGTTAAGGGCTTGAATAATTAGTGAGGTAGTTGGGGATTACAACTACAAAGTTGTGGGTTCATGAAGGAGCTGGGTTTATGAAGGAGCTGGGTTTGTTTAGTTAGAAAGTAAAGAGCTGGGTTTATGAAGGACCTGGGTTTGTTTAGTTAGAAGCTAAGGAGCTGGGTTCATGAAGGAGCTGGGTTTATGAAGGAGCTGGGTTTATAAAGGAGCTGGGTTTGTTTAGTTAGAAGCTAAGAAGCTGGGTTTACGAAGGAGCTGGGTTTATTTAGTTAGAAGCTAAGGAGTTGGGTTCATGAAGGAGTTGGGTTTATGAAGGAGCTAGTTAAATCCAAGACCACTTGAAGGGTGAACCTTGCACTATGGACTCATCCAAGTCCAAATCCAATACCGCGGAGGAATGTGAGCCCAAACCCACTACTCGGACTACGGACGCTTAAGGGTGGGGGGTTTGGCCTCACATAATTGGTGCGTCCGCCGGGAGCGAAGCGGAAGGTAGTTACAAGACTTGGAGGCGACTAGGAGACTTGGAGGCAACTAGGAAAAATTGGAGACACAAACTTGAGAGAAGGGAAGGAGCACCCGAAACTCGGTAAGTATTCTCTCTTTGGGTTACATTTGAATTCATTGTATTTCAACTATTCCTTGGAATGAATTGCATTGTCAATTACGCAAATTCATTTTTGAGGAAGGAGCGCGGCGAAGGTACGTCCTCAACCTTTTTGGGGATTTGCTAAGAACTTAAAAGGAACCTATAACCGAGTAGCTCATTAAAACATTAGAGGGTAAATTCACCTTAGGACATTGAACTTTGACACTCACCTCGGGGTGAGTCTCAAAGTTTTGGGAGTTGTCATTTCATGCTCTAGATTAAATTAATATTTCACAAAGTTTATGGTGTTGTTACATTGAGTCACGATTGAGGGGAGTGCTAACTCACAGGGGGATGCGATTGCTCAAGGTATGTTTATTTCTTCAAAGTGAACTCATTAACTAATTAAGGAATGCCTTTTGTACTCGTGATTGTTGTTATCCGTTGTAGAGGGTAATTCCCGAATTGTGGATGGTGTGAGAAGTTGAAGGGTGAAGCCTCGACTTTTAACATAATCTACTCGGAAGGTCACCCCCTCACAATCGGTATTGTGGTGAGTGTTAATTTGCGGGAAGGTGCGGAGGTGATGCTCCGACTTAACCAAAAAATTAACATGAACATGCCTATCCCCTATTGGGATTCTTTCACCTAAGTGGGCTTGCAGGTTCTTTTCCTCACCTCCTAAAAAAATTATAACCACACCAAGACAAGTGAAAATATTAAGAGGGGAATTGCTAGGATTATGTGTGGTCAAGTGAGGGTCGATCGATTCTTATGGAATGCAAGGTAGGACTCGCTCACAAAAACCAAGTTTGATAGTAGGACTAGAGAAATCTACTCGAAAGAGGCGGTCCTCTAAAATCAGTGATAGATTAGAACAAGATAATGTTAGAATAGAGAGTTGTTTGAACGTCGAACCTAGGACTAGGTCAATTCTAGACACCTTAGAACTTGGAGCTCAACTTGAAGAGGAGATCACTCCCTCCAAATTGAGTGGTGAAACTTCTTCGGAAAATTACACACTTAGAGAAGAATTCCCGGTAGAAGTTGATAGGGGATTGTTGAATAGTTCACCGGTCACCATGGCCGAGGAACGGGGGATGGATCCACCACCCATACCCCCAATTCCGCCCATACCTCCTATACCTCCAATAGACCCATTGGTTAGGCCAAGAGGCCTACCAATTGTGGTTCCACAAAATTTAGCGGCGATGGATATGCCATCTCATCTCCCTAAATTTTATGGGACCAAGGATGAGGACCCCTCTCGGCACATGGAACGGTATATCGAACGGTTGGCTAGCTTCCTCATAACCGACCCGGGTTATTGGTTAGTGTGGTTTCCTACCACTCTAGAGGGGGAAGCCTATGAATGGTATCGGGATCATGCCGAGGGACATTTTAGGGGATGGGAACAATTACAAAGGGAGTTTCTTAACGAATTTAGGCCGGAAGTGGGTCAAAGTACCGCATTAAGGGCATTGTCGTCATTGAAGCAAGGAAGGGAGGAAGAAATTTCGGCTTACATTAGGAGGTTTGATTTAGTGTGCACTAGATTTGTGGGTACCATGCTCAACGACGACACGCTAAAGCAATTTTTCATTCAAGGGTTTTTTAAGTCCGGAACTATTAGGGGTGTTCTAGAAAGGAATCCCTTGACCTTGGCGGATGCCAAGCGTGCGGCTAGAGATATTGAAAACTTGGATAAAGATCACGAAAGGCTATGGAGAAGGGAGGATGAATTGATCCCACAATTCATCCCCATACGCCCTAGGGTGGTAGCGGTAGAACCCGCTAAGTATGAGAACCAAATTCCATATGCCATTGTGGACACCGGTCCCCGACCTTTAGCGGTTAGGGAACCGGCACCTCTTTTGGCACTACCGGCCCCTAGAACGGATCCACACTTGGAGGAGGTTGAGAGAAGACTAGGTGCTAGCCAACTAGGATTCCAAGAGGCTATGATAAAACAAATGCAAAGCCTCACGGATCAAATGTCATTAATGATCCGGAGTCAACAACCGGGGCCTCCACCCCCGGTTGAGTCGGGTAGGCATTCTTCCGGATTATGGTGTGTCCAATGTGGCCAACCGGGCCACACGCGTCAATTTTGTAGAAGTGGACAAAACCGTGACCAAAGAGGAAACGGTAACCCACCTCAACAAAATCAACGAGGTCAAGCGCCACCTCACTATGGAAATGGAAGCAATAGAGGACCACAACCTAGAGGGCAAGGTGGCCAAAATTTAGAGAAGAAGGAATTTCATCCCTTTTGTGGAAGGTGGCACGCTCAAGGACAATGTTGGTCCGAAGGTCAAGAGTTTAATTGTAGCAATTGTGGAGGAAGTCATCCCTCGGATACGTGTCGCCAACCGGACAAAATAATTAATGTCCCTTACCCGGTGGCTAATCCACAACAACAAGCAAGGGATAATATGCGAGGTGCTAGGCCACAAGGAGTACCGGCCAATGAACTTAGGCCACCTAACTTATACTATGACCATAGTAATGCTAGGCAAACTTTTCATCCACCGGCGGGCTTGCAAACTACAACCGGTTACATTCCAATACAAAATAGACAAGGAGTTCCACCTAATGGTAGTAACGGGAGACAAGCGCCTCCAACGGATCCGGGACCATCTAACTCCCAAGATGTTAGGTTCATGGATGGAGTGTTGGAGGCCACATGTGATGACATGCTTCCTCTCCCAACGAGAATTGGAGAGGAGCAAAGTCAATGGCCTCCTCACACCAATGCTATTACATATGAGTTAGTGAAGGGTAAGGGTGTGGTTGAAGAAGCACCTGCACTAGCGGTAACTACTAGGGCTAGGAGAGGGGATGCCCCGTTGGAGGTAGGAATAGGAGAGCAAGGAAATTACTCTTCGGATGAAGAGATTAATCTCTCCGAGTTGGATAGGGTAGCTAGAAGAGCTACTAAGGATGTGGAGAGGGAAAATATAATTTTACAAGATAGGGAGAGGACTAATGCGGTACATGACTTGGATAATAGCGATGTGGGTGAATGGGAAGGACCGGGGGTTCCCGTAGACGAATTCGACGTAGTGGGTAATTCTAAGGTGGAAAGATCTACCGGGTACGACTTGTGGGCGGACCTTAGTACACTCAAGGCGGATATTACTTTCGGCCAACTATTGGAAATTTCACCCACGGCAAGGAAAACATTAAAGGAGGGAATGCCGGTACACAAGAGGATGAGGAAGGTGAAAGCTAAAATAGCCGCTAGGATCCAATCACAAGGTGGAAGAGACGTGAAAGCTATAGAAATAGAAGTTGTTATAGTAGATAAGGTGGTTCCTAATGTGCTAGTCGACGGAGGGAGTAGTCTAAATATACTACCGGAGGATACTATGAAAAAATTGGGACTTGGACTCACGGGGCCTTCACCTTTGGTCATAAATATGGCAAATCAAAGTTCGACTACGCCTTTGGGGATGATCAAGGATTGTAGAATGACTACGGGAGGCGAGGAGTACTTGGTCACCTTCCATGTCATTAAAATGCACTCCAACAAGGACACCTTCCCCATTTTGCTAGGTAGGCCTTGGTTGCGGATGGCGAATGCTATGGTCAATTGGGGTGGACCTAAACCATCCATCACTTATGGTCCGGAGGGTAATAGGGTCATAGTGTCCATTGGTTCATTAGAAGGATGGATGAAGAAGGAGATGTATTTGCCATTGGAGAAGGAAATTGATGACTTAAACGAGAATGAGATTGGCAAGGCATTGGTGGGAGTCGTCCATCCCGAAGGTCAAAGGGTTGTTATAGATTCGGGCTCGGGAAGTCTAGGTCCTAATTTTTACAATTATGGGGATAATGGGGATTATGCCCAATGGCTAAGGGAGTACCCCGAGTCCGAGGTTGATGTAATGGTTACATTTCACCAAGTAGGCTTAGGGAGTGAATTTCCTAGTGTTAGTTTAGGAGAGGGCTCATTGTTGGAGCCATGTGAGGTGCTCACCGAGGAAGAGTGGGTTAGCGGTGGGTTAACACCTTGGGTAGATGACGTGGAAGAGGGTGAGGTTAGTTTAATTCATGTAGATGGGACTCAAGAGGAGGATGTGATTATTGAGTCATCGAAATTGGAGGAGCCTTTACATTTCAAGACCACGTCTACGGGGATAGTTGTAGGTCAAGATGTGAAAGATTACCCCAATGTGCCTTCCGATTGGTATCGGAACAAAGAGGAACAAGCACATGTGTCGGAAGCGGATTGGCGGTACGTGGATGTGAAATTAAAGAATGGAAAAACCCGACAAATGAAGATGGGTTCCAAATTGGGGGAGAAAGAGGTTAGGGAGTATAGCAATTTGGTGGATGAGTTTAGTGATACTTTTGCATGGTCCTACGATGAGCTTAAGGGAATTCCTAGGGAAATGGTAGAGCACCGGATTCCTTTAATTCCGGGGGCGAGGCCAATTAGACAAAAGGAGAGGAGGATGAATCCTCAATTGCAATTGTTGGTGAAAGCGGAATTGGAAAGGTTATTGAAGGCCGGGTTTATCAAGCCGGTGGAAATCACGGATTGGGTTTCTCCTATGGTCTTAGTAAAGAAAAAAAATGGGAAATTAAGGGTTTGTGTCGACTATAGGAAATTGAATTCGTGCACACAAAAGGATCACTTCCCCTTACCTTTTATCACCTTGTTGCTTGAGGAGGTTGGAGGTCATTCGCGATATACCTTTATGGATGGGTATGCGGGTTATAATCAAATTTCCATAGCCCTCCAAGATATCCATAAAACGGCTTTTACTACACCTTGGGGTACTTTTGTGTGGGTAGTGATGCCATTTGGGTTATGTAATGCCCCGGCTACTTTCCAACGATTAGTAATGTATATCTTCACCGACTTGTTGTTCAAATCCATGACCGTCTTTGTGGACGATTTTAGCACACAAAGTAATGTGGACGATCACCTACATTGTGTTAGGGAGGCATTGGTTAGGTGTAGGAAGATGAGGTTAGCATTGAACCCGGATAAGACATTTTTGGGAGTGAATAAGGGAGTGTTGTTGGATTATGTTGTTAGTGAGAAAGGTAGAGAACCCGATCCGGATAAGATTGCGGCCATAAGCGACTTGGCAACTCCAACCAATTCCAAGGGGATCTCTAAGTTGTTAGGACATGTGGGATGGTACCGGGAACTTATTCCTAATTTTTCAAAGATAGCGGTGCCCATTACCCATTTGCTCAAAAAGGATGTCAAATTCGAGTGGACGGATGCTTGTCAAAAAGCCTTTGAGGAATTGCGGGATAGGTTGAGCACCTATCCGGTGTTGATACCACCCAATTGGGGTAAACCTTTTCACGTCTATTGTGATGCTAGTAATGTGGCAATAGGGAGTGCGCTTTGTCAAGCAACGGGAGAAAAAGAGAAGGATCAACCTATAGCTTATGCGAGTAAGCAATTGACCCCCGCCGAAAGAAACTACTCTACAACGGAGAGGGAGTGCCTAGCCATGGTGTTTTCCGTTAAAAAGTTTAGGCATTACCTCATGTGCAACCCGGTTGTATTTTTTGTTGACCACATGGCTATCAAGTATCTAGTTAACAAGGCGGAGTTAAGTGGTAGGTTAGCTAGGTGGGTTTTGTTATTAGAAGAATTCGACTACACGGTGGAATATAAACCGGGTCGTATGCATTTACAAGCGGACCACTTGTCTAGGTTGTCGGAGGAGATAGGAAAAAATCCGGTAAATGATATGTTAGTAGATGATAGCCTCTTTGTGGTCACTTCTACACCGGAGTGGTATGCGGGCATAGTGGAATTTCTAACAACCCACAAGTTGCCCAAAGAGTGGACAAAAGAAGAGAGAAGGAAGGTGAGGGTAAATAGTAGGCAATTTGTTGTAGTGGGCCATAGGTTGTTTAGAAGGGGGTCCGATGGTATTTTACGACGATGCGTGTCAAAAACGGAGGTTGAAGCGATTTTAATCGCTTGCCACGATAGCGCTTGCGGCGGTCACTTCTCGGGTCAACTCACCGGGCAAAAAATACTTAGAGCGGGCTACTTTTGGCCTACACTATTTAAGGACGCCCATGACTATGTAAGGAAATGCGACGCTTGCCAACGGTATGCCCGAAACGACCTTAGAATGGAGATGCCTTTACATGTATCATTACCCTTAATTCCTTTCGAAAAATGGGGCATCGACTATGTGGGTGAGGTCCATCCCCAATCTTCAAGAGGAATGAAATATATTGTGGTGGCAACCGAGTACCTCACCAAGTGGGCGGAAGCCAAAGCGGTGAAGACCGACACGGCGGAACACGCGGCAACATTTATGTACGAAAACATAATTTCGCGGTTCGGGGTGCCGAAGATCCTAGTAAGCGATAGGGGTACTCACTTTTTGAATGACTTGATTCGAGAGATGACAGAGAAATTTAAAATTGATCACCGGAAGACTACTCCCTACCACCCACAAACCAATGGACAAACGGAAAGGGTTAACGGAATTTTGGTGAGTATACTACGCAAGACGGTTATAGACTCGAAGCGGGATTGGGATACGAAACTAACGGCGGCACTTTGGGCATACCGTACAACCTATAAGGTAACTACGCGTGCTACACCATTTTCCTTAGTCTATGGTCTTGAAGCGACACTACCAATCGAATATGAAGTCGAGTCACTTAGGGTGGCCGTGAGTACGAGACTTACCGAAAGTCAATCCTTACGAAATCGACTAACCGATTTGGAAGCACTTGACGAAGGGAGGAGAATGGCGGCTCAACATATTGAGGCAATCCAAAGAAGGAGAAATATTACTTTCGACAAACGACATAAGAGAAGGGCCCTAACACCGGGAATGATGGTCATGATTCAAGACGCACGAAAGCTTGAATTTCCGGCGAAATTCGATGCAATATGGTTAGGACCTTACCTTGTCTATGAGGTCTTTCCTAATAATTCAATTCAATTGGAAACGTTGAATGGTGAGCTCTTTCCTACCCGTACATCGGGAAGTAGATGTAAGGAGTACCGAGCTTGACTAGGCAACTTACCCTTGGAGCAAGAGATGTTTGGATTCATCCCCCGATGGTCGCCAATTATGTGAGCCCAAAAGGGTGCCCACATTTAGTCTTAGACCCTTGAAACGTTAGTTGATGCACTTTGAAGTAGCATGTTACTTCACAAAAATATAAAAAGAGTGAAATGTTAGTCTTAGAAGTACCATGTTGTAAGAGGCTAGGATGTGAGTTGTTATTGTGTTTTTACCTTCGGAAGGATTTGAGTGAATGAGGATAGGTAAGGAGAACTTGGATTGAGTAGTTAGTGAGTAGGCTAGTACAAATGGATGGAGACAACCAAAGTGACTCAAGAGGCAAGTGCATTCGAATTGGGATGAATGGAGGATCACATGGAGCGCACAAGTGGACCACCTCATCATGGCCACTTAATGGGGAAGGTCCAAGGAAGAATGCAAGGTGGAGGATAAGCAAATTCTCAAAGCACCAATCAAATCACGAGTTAAGCATCGTGGTTTGAATTAAGTGGTGAGCAACGATTTGGGAAAGTAAGGGGAGAAAGTTATGGCGGCGGAAAGCGAAGGAGGCTAAGTTTGGGTTGAAGCATCCCAAGTTTGGTAAAGTGTGGTAGGTAGAAAGCCAAGGCTAGTTAAATGTTCGAATTAGGATCCTTGTTGATCATTTGAGGGAGGAAGGCTTAGAAGATAGGATTGGCGCCTACTAAGTAGGAGGAAATCTCAAGGGCTTATCGTGAGCCTTGAGGGTGCTCACCCCCTCAAGCTTACTATATAATCCCTCATTCTTCCCTCACTCATCCTCTCTTTCCTTTGTGCTCCAAGGCACCCCACGAGTTATAAGTGTGGGTGTGGGAAGCCATATTGGAGCACATGTGTGTGCTTAGTTTTTAGTTTGAGAGCCAAGGCTTGTTAGCCTTGAAGAGGGCTTAACCTCTTGGTAGAATTAGTGTTGACGTGAAGGATTTTAAAGTTAATTCATGATTCCAATTTGTGGTACTTAAAGTTCATGTTTTGAATACACGTGGTTGCAAGTTCCATGTTTAAGAGTTGAGCACTTGAGGTTGTGATGAGTGCAAAAATATACTTGTGTGGATTAGTTAGTCTTAGTGAAGTTAGGAAATTCTCTCTCCCCCTCTTCTCTCTAGGATTTTAGGATTTTAGGATTAGAGAAGAATTGTGTGATTAGAAAGGGGTTGTTAGTAGAATTAGGAAAATTAGGTAGGAAGATTAGTTAAGGGCTTGAATAATTAGTGAGGTAGTTGGGGATTACAACTACAAAGTTGTGGGTTCATGAAGGAGCTGGGTTTATGAAGGAGCTGGGTTTGTTTAGTTAGAAAGTAAAGAGCTGGGTTTATGAAGGACCTGGGTTTGTTTAGTTAGAAGCTAAGGAGCTGGGTTCATGAAGGAGCTGGGTTTATGAAGGAGCTGGGTTTATAAAGGAGCTGGGTTTGTTTAGTTAGAAGCTAAGAAGCTGGGTTTACGAAGGAGCTGGGTTTATTTAGTTAGAAGCTAAGGAGTTGGGTTCATGAAGGAGTTGGGTTTATGAAGGAGCTAGTTAAATCCAAGACCACTTGAAGGGTGAACCTTGCACTATGGACTCATCCAAGTCCAAATCCAATACCGCGGAGGAATGTGAGCCCAAACCCACTACTCGGACTACGGACGCTTAAGGGTGGGGGGTTTGGCCTCACATTCACCATACCAAAATACGCGTGATGTACAACTATATCAACAACGAATATTGACATGTCCAATTGTGAGCCCAAATTGATGTCCACATGTGTTGTTAACACTTGTAAAACATTACAAGTAGTGTTTTGTTGATTTATGATTATTCACAAAAATATAAAAAAAGTGAAGCTTAAAGAAAGCTAAGTTTGAAGCATTAGGCTTGTGTGGAGTGGATTTAATTAGTATGAGGACATACCTTGGTAAAGTGTGGTAGGTAGAAAGCCAAGGTTAGTTAAATGTTTGAATTAGGATCTTTGTTGATCATTTGAGGGAGGAAGACTTAGGAGATTAGATGAGAGCCTACAAAGTAGGAGGATATTTCGAAGGCTTATCGAGAGCCTTGTGGATGGGATGAGTCCCTACTTAGAAGGAGAAGGTTAAGGGGTTGTGATTGGAGGCTCTAATCCTCTCACCCTATCCTTACCTCATGCCCTCTCTCCCTCTCAACTCACTATATAATCCCTCATTCTTCCCTCACTCATCCTCTCTTTTCTTCGTGCTCCTTAAGCACCCCACGGGTTATAAGTGTGGGTGTGTGGGAAGCAAGATAGGAGTACATGTGTGTGCTTAGTTCTTAGGTGAAGAGCCAAGGCATTTTAGCCTTAAAGAGGGATTGACCTCTTGTTAGAAGTAGATTGGGTTTAAGGAATTTGGAGTTTGATTGTAAACTTCAACTTGTTGCATTGAGATTTATATTGAAGTGAGAGAGTTCAAACTTGTTTAAACTTGTGGCATTTAGAGTGACTAGATTGTACTAGGTGCATTACTTGTAGTGTTTTATTAGTTATGAACTTGAGCAGAACTTTACAGTGAGAGATTTGTCAATTATGGATGATCAGAATGTTCAATGGGTATGAAAATTTGAGGGATTGTTTATTATAAAGTATGGGAGTTGTGGTAAAAATTTGAGAGCTTCAGTCATTGGGATGAAAGAGTTATTAAAAGTTGAAGGGGAGGGTGTCTAGGAACAAAGCAGCAATGTTTGAAAATATGTATCTCTTAGAGGGTTATAGATATGGATACCAAAATTTGACACTACCTTCTGAACTTATATATCTATTTTGTGTCAAAATTTTAGATTGATTGGACGTAGGAGTTGGAAGTTATTAGAGTTTTAATGACCGGATGCTTTATCACAGCATTTATACTAATTAGTTAGAGTTAGAATTTCATGCATAACTTTTGCATATGAACTTTGTTTGTGCCAAAATTTGGTGTGAAGATTTTTGATAAGGTACTTAACAAGTATACCAAATTTCACTTGAAGAGCATAAGTTGGGTGGGAGTTATACTATTCTGAAGTTTAGTAGGAAGACATTGATAAAGATTTACATCAAGAAGAACTTAGAGAAGGAAGGGCAATGATAAGTATATAAGTATTTTTTAATACTTGTATTTAAAGCCTATGTGCTCATGGAATCTACAAGCGAAGTGTGATGTACCAATACGGAATCAACCACGATGACATGTGATAGCACGGAATCAATAAGCGTGAACTCATGTAGTAGTGTGGAGTCGACGGCAAGGACTCGATTCACAAGAGGGATATCTTTGAAGGCATGCGTGGCCAAAGCGGCCGGGTGGACATTAGAAAAAGCTAAGGATATAACCTTGCCCGACATTAAGGAATGTAAAACTACATAGTGTGATGTTAATCAAGTTGTGTATATTCCAAGGGTAGATTGGAATTATATATTGGGTTACAAAGAGAGAAGTCTCTACATGTCATTATAAACTTTTCCACTCGGGCTAGGACGAAATCGAAGGGTGGAGGATTTTTGGTGACACCAATATCCAAAACACTTATCCGTAATGAAAAAATACCAGTCGCCAAATTAAATTACGGATTATTGAGCTTCACGATGCTTGTGTTTGGGTCGTTCGACCCAAACCTGGAAATCAATGACCCCAACATATTTATCCTCCTTCATGCCCATCAAAAATGACCATTTCAATTTGAAAGAATTTGGGTCGCCCGACCGAAACTAACACTGCAGTTCCTTTCCTTGCAGATGGCTCCAAAAAAAAGACCTGGAGAAAGATGGTTCATCCTGGCACTAGACGTGGTATGGCAGGAGCATGAGACCCCTCAAGATGACTCCTACGTGCCTAAGGATGGGCTTGTCATTGCATGGTCCCTACAAGTAGTTAAGGCATCGCAATTCAAAATCCTCTTTGTGGTGAAAGTTGGGACCGTGGAGAACCACACATGGGCAACTCTGATAGGATGGGAGGTGGCGTCCATCCAAGCTCTTGGGGACTACGTAGACGTCATCCTGGAGAACTCTGCTGTGCAGAACGTCCACATGTTCATGCACCAGTTCTCTGAGCCTTTTGACCCCATCCACGTGAAAGAGTCTTGCGTTGAGCCAGACGTAATAAAACATGAGTCCATCTTCATAGATGCAAGCATTTCGAACACGAAGGTTGCAAGCAGGTTTACGAAACTGAAACATGCAATCAACGCAATAAAAAAGGCTCAACAGAGCAAGAGAACATCACAACAACCTGTGAGGCGGAAAGCCACAACTGAGGAAGGCGCAAGATCGTCTAGGCCTCAAACAGTGAGGAAGCCGCGAGCAGTTCCAGCTGACTCGTGAAGAACCACTCCTACGGAGACACCGGCTGACAGTGAGACGCCCACGCCATCGAACAGCCGCCAGACAACCCCATCCAAGAGGGCAAGAGAACCGTCATCAGTGATGACGGACGAGCTAGTTTCCCTGGAGCTGCGAATGCCAAAGCCCGGCCAAGAAGTGGATGCAGGGGAGATCCAAAAAATCGTGAACAATTTCACGACCAAGTGCTCCAACTGCTTTTTCATGGGCCGGGAGTTCAAGTTTGACGTGAACATCAGCCAATGTCACCTAGCACCGTCGGAAAAGTGTGTCTGGGCAAAAAAAAACGCTTACGTCGATTGGATCATCACCCAGATCATGAGCGAGCAATTCAAAGATGATAGGCAGACTATCATAGTCATGCCACAGGGACTGAAAAAAATGCCTACCCCTGATATGTGGCCGACAATTCAGAAGGGCGATTTTTGGCTAATTGACGACCAGCACAGTGTGGAGGCGTCCAAGAAAATCCAACTGATGACTGAGTGGGATGATCCCAACCATCAAAAGGAGAAGTTGAAGGTGTGGAGGGCATTGGTGGTGTGGTCAGACGACGAGACCCGACTCAGCGACATCTCCCGTTACTTCAACATGGGTAACAAGATGAAGGCCTACCAAGCTTCCTGGATAAGGAACATCATGGCCTCGCGGGAGGTGTGGGAGTTTTATGGCAGGCCCCCCAAGGAGAGGGAGAATGCAAAGGACAAGAATCCCAAATGGGAGGCGAGTATGGTTTGGGTCGATCGACCCAAACTCTTGTTTTGTTTTGTTTTGTTTTGTAGTTTGGGTTGATCGACCAAAACTCTTGTTATGTTTTGCAGTTTGGGTCGATCGACCCAATTTATTGTTCTATTTTGTAGTTGGGTCGATCGACCCAAACTATCTTTGTAGTTGTTGTTCATGAATTGTTTTCCAAATATTGCACCTACAGATCTAACACGCGTTCTCTGTTGATATGCAGTTGTTCAAATACCAGATGATAAATAATTTTTCCTCTATCGATAACTCGAGTCACAAGCGGAAGAAATATAACGAGTTGAGAGGGGAGATTTATTTAATAACGGCACCCGAAATTGTCTGGTTGAAGTGGAAGAGCGTGTTTGAGAAATACGAGACGGGAAATCTGATCGATCCCGACACAAGCCTACTTTTCAACTGGCACTCGCATTTCAAGCAAGTGAAGCCTTTGATGAGAGAGTTCTTTAGAACTCTTCAAGGCCTTTTGGAAACGGAGATGGGGAAGGCGGCGACGCACATCTTGCACGTCGCGCCGACAGTTAAGAGACGTTGGGTTCACCCCAAAATTGTCTTCTCCAAGCCCAAAACATTCCTTCCTTCATGCTACACAATGAAGGAATGGACAGAAAATAGGAAGAAGAATACAACTATCGTCCAGGATCTGCACAAGCTGGTGCCGGAGAAGAACATATTCGTGGATGGGGAGGTGAACGGGGCGCACTGGAGAGCCTTCAAGGTTGAATACAAGCTCACCAGTGCGTCCATGGAGGCTCTCATCAGGGAGGCAGGGGAAGACTTCCTGAGGTCCAAGCTGGTAAAGGGCGGTAAGAATCGGGCGCTTCCAGAATACACAGCGCGTGCCTTCTCCAACTTCATAAAGGAGAAGAAGATTGTCAGTTTTGAGGGGGATGCGCATTTCAACCCTGTCGTCGTCGAGCCTCTCAAAATCCAGGGCTGGCCCGGCGTCGATGCCAGGAAGGCGATAAGGACGAAGGCTGGGGACCGGTTCCCCTGTGGGAGCACACGAACACCAAAAGTTCCGGATAGGCGCTTTTCAATGCCTAATCCGGTCTATCCGGATGATCCGAGTATCGTCCAGGGATTCTGTGAAGTGTAGGATGTCAAGGACCCTCTTTTCCTGCTTGAAATTCGACCACCGGCCGGATCTGCTTTCCGGATCCGGATGGTCCTTTGGAAGTCCTTGTCCTGGGACTTGCCTTCCGGATTGAACCTCTATAATTACGCCCTACTCCTACATGCCTCTTTCCTCAATATCTACCTACCTATATCCTACCTCCAATGATGATTTGGTTCATCCGGCGAAGACGTCCCTGTATGGTCAGAATCCGGATTCTCTCACAACCAGTCCGGATCGGCCTAATCTTTCCTGGCAGGTCACACAGAGGATCCGGATGGTGAACCGGAACTACAACGACAGAAAGGTCAAGATTCGTCCGGAGATCTGTTAATCCGGGATAACTGGGCAATCCGTGCTACTTTCCAGATTGCCCCACCCAAGGGCAGTGAGACCTCTTCAGAAGATCGGATGGCGTAAGTCCGGCACCTCCCGGATCTTACCCAGTCCTAACGACGGCTATCTCACATGGACGTTACCCAGGCATCCGGAATAATGAGGTTTCCTTCCCACTACACGCCGGAAAGATCCTCCATACCGGAATCCTAACCGTTCCGATTTCTCTCCTCCTTCCGACAGACCGATCCGGCTACAACGAACTTAGGCTCTACTAAATCTGAGATAACTGGGCGATCCGTACCACTTTCCGGATTGCCCCGCCCAAGGACAGTGAGACCTCTTCAGAAGGTCGGATGGCGTAAGTCCGGCACCTCCCGGATCTTACCCAGTCCTAACGACGGCTATCTCACATGGACGTTACCCAGGCATCCGGAATAATGAGGTTTCCTTCCCACTACACGCCGGAAAGATCCTCCATACCGGAATCCTAACCGTTCCGATTTCTCTCCTCCTTCCGACAGACCGATCCGGCTACAACGAACTTAGGCTCTACTAAATCTGAGATAACTGGGCGATCCGTACCACTTTCCGGATTGCCCCGCCCAAGGACAGTGAGACCTCTTCAGAAGGTCGGATGGCGTAAGTCCGGCACCTCCCTGATCTTACCCAGTCCTAACGACGGCTATCTCACATGGACGTTACCCAAACATCCGGAATAATGAGGTTTCCTTCCCACTACACTCAAAAAGGATCCATAGTATTGTAGTCGGATCCGATCCGGGTTTCCTCTCCTTTGTTCTATCCGTACTTCCTACTCATTCATTCCCTCTAGATCTGCAACATTCTCCTAACAGTCCGTGCACAAAACAAGTCAGAATAGATTGAGAACTAGAGCTTTATTGAGTGGGGAGTGACGAAGTACAACAATGGAGAAGGGAACCCTTCTCCAGCTCCTTATTCAGCCTTAAGTAGAGGCTGTAATCCCTAATTGAAGGTGGCAGCTAAGTTGGCCGCCCTCAGAAAATCCCTAACTGCGAGAAATCCGGAACTTCGCCCTTCGCGGAATTTCCGGATCTCGATCCGCTTTTTGCGCTGACAAAATTTTGAATTACAGTTTTGCCAAAACTCAAAGGCAGCCTAAATCCTATCTGCCTAACTCTGATCTACCTACAGCTGCATGCCTAAGTCTACTCTAGCTGGTGCAATGCTTCTTCGAAGCCGTCCCGTCCTTGGTGTGGCTCGCGGGTCCACTGATGGCGGAGGAGCCTCCCCCGGGGGTCAAAAGCCGACGCTCTTGCAGCCTCGTAAATACCCTTCGCATGTTTGGGGAAGGGGCGATTTCTTCCTCGGAGTCTCCTGCAGTGGACGGATCCTCCTCCGATCCGTCACCCGATCCGGAAACCTTCCTCCCCTTGTGGTGCCGCTGGATGGTTGAAGGGTCACCTCCGGTGGTCCGCTCCCTGTTCCGGCCGGTGGAAGCTGAAGTCGCTCGGGGGCCTTTGGCGGACACCGCGCGTGAGGGTGCAGGCGCCCACTGCTCCACGATCATGCACTCCGGAGCAGGAGATGGAGCGGCCGGCGACATTGGTGCCTTACCCCGATCCGGAGACTTCGTCCGATCCGGTGTCCTCATCCGTGCTGGAGTTCTGGTCCTCTCTGGGGTCCTGGACCGCGCTGATGTCCTGCCTTGGTCTGGATTCGGTGATTTCGCTCGTCCGGACCTGGCTGACCGTTCGGTGCTCTTCCGTCGAACTTGGGATGAATGCGTCCGTTGGGGAACAGGGGTCTTCTCCTGATCCGGAAATCTTCCGGATTCCGGTGGTTGGGGAGTTCCTGCTGGCTGGCTAGGCCCTGCACCTGCCGGAGAGGCCTGAACTAACTCCACTTCCCCTACCACTTCGTACAAGGTGCCCGTTGGGGATCCGGGTGGGCCCGGATAAAGTACCCGTATGGGGTACCACTCGAGGGCAGGAGCTTCTGGATCTCTTTGAGCAGGTCTTTCATCGAGCGGGAGTACTTCACCAGGATTTGGAGTGTTTGACGGATCCGCTGATTCCATTAACTGGTCATAGAGGTGCACCTTGTTGACGACCTCTCCCGGATGACCCACCAACTCCCGGACCCGGCTTAGGACTACTGTTTGCTCCGCCTGGTACTTCCGGATCTCCTCGCTCTTCTGGGTGAGCTCCCGGGTCATAGCAGCCACCTGTGCTGCGAGCTGTGCTTTTTCCGTCTCTAGGGTCTCGACCTGCTTCCGGTCCGTCCGCTTGGCCAACTCCCGGAGGATATTTCCGGGTCCGCAGTGGTCCAGGGCCCGGTTCACCCCGCGAGTGATGTGCTCCATCCGGAAATACTGGTCCTGGAGTGCCGTCAGCTCCTCCCGGACGCGCTTGAAGGGGGCTTCCGGAAACTCAAACGTGGAGAGGTCGATGTCTCTCCAGGGTACTTCCCGGCTGGTTCTGGCTTCCTGTCGTGGTGGTGGTGAGACTAGCTTCCGGACTTTCGGAGGGGACGGAGCGGGAGGCGGTTCCGGAACCACTGTGTTACTCGAGTCTTCTGATCCGGCTTCCGCAACCCCTGCTTCCGGATCGATCTTGTACGCCACCTCGTCCTCCGCAATCATCAGCATATCCTCTTCCACTTCATTAATGCAGCCCTGGTGCTGGTAGAGATGGAGGATGTAGGGAGAGAGATAGGAAGGTTTCTGGCCAATGTATGGGATGGACTTCTCTACGTATTCTTGAATTAACCGACCCCAATTGACGGCTCGGACCCCTGACATTGCTCCGAACATGGTATTGGCCATGGTGATGCTAAGGCGTTTAGGCTTTTCCGGACTAAGGATGGCAGGATAAATTCTATGACTCTCCGCTCTCGGTTGTTCCGGCAATTCCCGGGATGGAATCAGTCTTTTGGGTCAGGCTCCGTTCGGAATTTTCCTACATAAAAATTATCCTTGCAGCTAGCCCAACCCTCGCCCTTTCCTCGCGGAAATCCGTAAACTGCAGCCCATACCTCTAATGTCCATTTTTCCGGATCCTGCCGAACTGTCCTAAACCACTGGTTGCCTCTCTCGAATAAGAATTCTCGTAAAGTGGCCTCCGCCCGGAGATTCCAGGGCTTGGAGAGCAATCCCTCACAACCCATCCGGCTAAGATCCTCTACCAGCTCATTTAACTCAGATTCTCTCGTTGGGATGGCTGGTGATACGGGTTTCACTGGAATGGGGATGTGGTGCTTTTGGGCACCCCCCTCCGAGGGAGCCTAAAAATACCGCATAAGCCCTTCGGTGAGGGTGGCCTGCCTTAGCAGGTGCCTAAGCCGAACCCAGTATTTAATGAATGTTTTGGGTTGTGGAGGGATTTGATAATCGCGTCGTATCCTTCCGGTAGGTTGTGCCTAGATCATAAGTATCTAAGGTGATTATCAATTTCTCTTACCTAATGCCTAATCTATCCTAGTCTACGCGCAGACGCACCAGCCTTGAAATCAAGGCAACCTAACTCTAATGGATAAAAGAACCTTACCTCTTACCTTGGCCACACCTAATTCCTTAATTCTTATGGATTAAATTCTCTAAAGAGGACCTTGATTAAGTTCCACCTTTCCAACCTTCATTCTTAGTTATGGTTGATTGAACAAAAACCTAGGTTACTAAGTTCATAAATTATGGCATCACCGCTTACCTGGTTGGTGCACACCTTAATCCGAACCCTTCAAGGCCCTGTGCGGGTCTCTTGAAGGTTGATTGATACTTACACCCTCCGATCTTTGCTGCCGAAGGGATAGTATCAATCTTCCGAGTTAAGTTCCCGGTTGGTTTTTTGCCCACGGGGGTTGTACGAATTTTATTGGTTATTAATTAGTTTAACACGGGTTGACCACAAAAATTCAACTTAATGGGACCGGGGAATAAGGCAACCTGTGTGTTCGACCTGTTGCACAATCTTCAAGGGTTGGGGCCATCACCTCCAACCCTTGGGGCCAACAACATGATGGTGGTTTCGTGGGTCATTACTCCCACCTTACCACCTACAAACACGCAGAGTGGTCATGCCGGTGATTAACTCGGCTTCACCACACACGAACGAGCTATGAATGGAAGCTACTACCACAACACTTAACCGAGGGGCTCCGCACACATGGGAGTTGGAATCCCCCCTCGGCGGCTAGGTGGGTGATGCCCCCCTAGCCTTACATGGATAGTTGGGTTGGGTTTAGAATATACCTTTGCCGCGCTCCCTCCATTCCTAAATCGAAAGGTGTAGGGCTAAAAAGACTTACCGATTGGCTCCCATCTTGATTTGGCGATGGTTGGTGCGGAACCCCTACTCCAACGTTCAGCCGCCCACAACGCCAACTCGCCAACCTTGGATGGACGAACCTCTTATCGTAAGGCAGTAGACACCCCTTTGCTTGAACGGCCACAACTTCCTCTCACAAGCCTCAATTGGAACAATTGTTAGTAATTTGGAAAGCTAACAACAATAACTATAACCCATCCAATTATCAAAATAACTGCATGTATCCCCTTAAAGATATGAGCTCACAAAGTCGGCTCTTAGAATTCAAGAGGCAGCTGGGATACCTTCATTCAAAAATTCATAACTCTCACTCCTTAAATCCGATTGTCACAAACTTATACTTTCTAAAAAGCTAACAAGAAGAACTATAATGCATCTAAGTCTCAAAGCAACTGAATAATTTCTCTTTTAGTTATGCGCTTGTAAAGTTAGTACTTATAGTTGGAGAGGTAGCTGAGACACCTTCATTAAAACACTTATAACTTTTACACATCAAATTAGATTCCAGCAAGCTTATACATTCTAGAAAGCTAACAACAACATCTATAACATACTTAAATACCAAAACAACTGAATAAATTTTCTCTTAGTTATGCGCTTGCAAAGTCAGCGCTTGTAAATTGAGTGGCAGCTGAGATACCTCTACTCAAACACTCATAACTTTTGATCCCTAACTCTGATTCTAATAAGCTTAGGCTTTTTGGGAAGCTAACATAAAGGGCTATATCCACTCAAAATCTGAAAGCTAAATTGCAATTTGTGTGTCCACTACACTTGATTGAATGTGGCACAGCTACTTAGGGGTGTGTTCAAAACACACTACCTTCTCTCAAGAGTTCTAACCATAGAATTCTAACTTATGCCTATATTGTATGAATGAAAATGCTCTCTCCTTCTAGCTACAATCCTAGAGGGCTTCGCCGTGTTAAAATGAAAATTCGGAGAGAGAACGAAGAGAAGAAGAGGGGGTTTTTATCACCCTTCAATGAAGGGTCGGACCCCTTCTCCCTTCCGTTCAACCGAGGGGTCCCGTCCCTTGAACGGTGGCAACGAAGCCCTCGGTGGTGAATGAAGTGGAGAAAGGCCACCTCGCACCCACTTGTCTAAGCCCTTAGAAAGGCTTTTCCATTTTGGTTTGAATTTCATTTTTGGTGGCAAGGGTGGCAACATGGCCCCCTTGCCCTAGTTGGCAAAATCCTTTACATTTGTAGTTGTCACCTTTTTTTTTCTTCGTTGGCCGCTACCGGAAGCACTTTTTTTTTGCCGCCGCTTGACTTTGCTTGCTTGAATTAGTTGTTCCTAACTTAACCTACTTATTTACTAGCCCACTACTTTCACACTTCCGATTCGGGTAAAGGGCATTTCCCTTTTACCCCTTCGGTTTCTAATTTCTACTTGTCCAAGAGTTTTACCCCAAAGATAAAACACTTCTAGCCAACCTACCTTAATCTAAATGGCTTTTTGGCCAAATTTTCCTAGTCTAATCTAATGATTTTGCAAAAAGCCCTCAATTGTGAGCCAAATTGCCGTTGGGGGCAATTTTGGTGCTCACAGGGGACCTGCTCCCTCTCTTCTCCCTCTCTTGCTTCCGGCATTTTGCCACGCGGCCCAAAATTCTCAACAACACCCGGATTCTTCTCCTCCGGAATTTTGTCCGCTAATCACTACTGAATCCCAGCAAACCAACTGTTGGTGACTCGAAAAAGCAACTCACCACTCGTTCTCTCAACAATGCCGCTCGCGCAAATGGCCCGGAGAAGGAGAAAAATTCGCTTAAGTACTCTCCCTCTCTCCCAACGGGTCTGGTTCCTCAACCGTTTCTCCCGCAACCGTTCGGAGTCCGTTGTAACCGTTTTAACGGTCCGGACGCTCCGGACCGGACCGTTCACAAACGGTCTTCCCAGGCTAATTTCCGGCCCGGTCAAAGTATCCGTTTTAACCGTTTTAACGCATAAGGCGGTTGCTTAGAACCTTATTTCCTAAAACAACTAACCTACCCTTGGGGACCCTACTTTAACATCAATCCCAGGGTATTATCCGGGTATTAATCCGGTTCGGAAGCCAATCCGGACTTCCGTGGATTTTTGGGCTCCCACATCCCCTTTGGATTAATTGATTTCAGGAACATTCCTGGAAGCTCATTTGAGAGGACCATGAGCACCCCGTTCTATGAGCCCTTCCTGTCGAAGTTTGTCGATTATGCGAGCCCCAAGTGTAGGGAGATCGACATATGGTTGTGGGTAGTCGAGGACAGGAGGGCTGAGTAGGTCTACGAGATTGTGCGAAAATTGTAGCCGGAGTATGCAGTTTCCAAATCTCACTACATTGCTGCACCGGCAGAGGGTGCGTACACTACGTTGAGGGACAAGAAAACGAAGGTGGTCAACATATTGTGTTTGTACTTCGTATACAAACCGGAGTTGTTGAAGGTGCAGAACCACCCTATAACCAGGATGGACAAACTCTTCACAGTTCCAGAAGGGTTGGGTGGCAGCAAATGCCTCTACGACGAGGCCAAATACGCAAACTATCCTGCAAATGAGCTGCGGATGGAATTCTACCTGCGTATGAAGAGGTCTCTCACAAGGAGAGGGGACTGCATCTTCAACATCTTCAGGGGCTCCAAACCCATCTTTACTGCTATGGTAAGTAGCTTTAAATTGCTTGTTGACAGTTTGGGGTCGAGCGACCCAAACTAGGCAATGTTTTTGTAAGATGGATGCAGATGTTTTTTTTTCTTTTTCTTCTTATTTGGTGTATTGTCATGTGCATAATTCTAATACAAGTGATCTGGGAATGTGCAGATGTTGGGTTTGACCATCTACTCGTACATAGATGACGCCGATGTTCTGTTCTACAGAACGCAGAAAGCGTTGGTGAGAAAAATGGACATCTTCGATTGGATCCCTGGAAGCTACGCCGAGGAGATTGTTGAAGGGGGCGAAAACCCTTTGGATAGGGTGAGGCGGACCAACCCTGAGGAGTTTGTTATTCAGGCCCCCGTCGCAATTCCCGAACCTCTGGTGGAATTGCATCTTGGCACCTCGTCACGGGTGCCAGGTGATGAAGCGGAAGAGGAGGAAGAAGAGGAAGAAGAGGACCCCAAGGCGGAGGGCGAGGTCGAGGAAAGGGCAACGAGGTTCACGCATGAATCTGAAGCCCCCCAACGAAAGAAGGCTATGCGGGTGGCAACTCCGCAAAGTAAGCTGGTGCCCGTCCTCACTGTGGACGATGCGAGGGACATGTACTCCAGGGACGCGACCGCCGCGTTCAGGGAGAGGAGGAGGCTGAAGGGGAAGAAGCTCTACAGCGACTACGCGGTGGAAGAGACCATTGCCATTAGCAACGAGGAGGAGGACGACATGGAGCTCGCCAAACGGCTCAGGTTTGATCCCCTCCCCCACAGCGTTTGCCGGCATGGTGATGGTGAAACCCGAAGTCCTCACTGTGGAGGAGGCTAATGAAAAGATGCGGATGGACGAGGAACAACGCGTCGTGCTGGAGAAGGCTGCCGCCGAGGAACCCTCGGTCCGCAACGAAGTCGCGGAGTTGAGGGCTCTCCTGTTGGAGCAGGAGCGGCAAAGGGCGATGGCCCAACCTCCGTCCAGCGCGGACTTGATCACGCAAGTGATTCAGGGAATGTTGGCGCAGGGGTTGGTGATGGCTCCCCCGAGTGCATTTCCGCACTTGCCCGCCGGCTTCCCTCCCCATAATATCAACCCGCCGCCCGCACCGCAACAATCTTTGAGCTTCGGCCATATGATGTAGCCGCAAGCCCGCCCGTGCGCGCCCGTCCAGCAGGTGGACGACCCCAACCTTTGGCGCGTCCCCGGAGCTTCCAGCCCCTTGGCACCCCCACCACTTCGACCTCCCATCCTCGTGCCCCCGCACCACCAGCAGGACGACCCCCGCATGTTTGGGTCATCCGACCCAAACACCGGCGCCCTTGCACCGCCAGCCGCAGACCCTCGCGAAGCAGGAGGGTTTGGGTCGCCCAACCCAAACCTCATCTCAGCTCAGACCCCGGTGGACGAGCCGATGGTAGATGTTGAAGGCCCGCAAGGGCCTAGTGATGCCTCTATTCCTAACCCAGTCGATGAACCAATGCATGATGCGCATGCGGAGGTTGGGTTGGGACAAAGGCATGACAGTCAGCCTTTGCAGGAGCAGGTTGCTGCTAACGTCGCCGGAGCAGGCGGTGGTGACACAAGTGGGGCAGCGCACGCGTTGGCGGCATCAACGGCGTCAAGGCATGACCAAGGCGAGGTAATGCACTGACCCCACTTAGTTTGGGTCGCTCGACCCAAACTCCTTGGGTGTTTGTCTTCTTGCCTTGGTCGTGTCCCCTAGCTAGGAGGAACTAACCCACCCGTCACCCCCCTTCTTCGCCCCACCCCATGCCCGCACTCGCCCCCTTTTGTCACCCCCCGTGACCATCCGTTCGCCCCCCCCCTACCCCGGCTTGCGACGAAGTCCTCATCACGGCGGCTCGTCATTTAAATTTTGTTAGATGTAGACTTAGGCTAGTTTGAACTCATCGTTCAACGCGGCTCCCCCAAAATCAAAATGTACATAGAGCATTGTACAATATAAAATCACCATTTTTTACTCCTATATATTTGTATCTTGTGTTTGAATGTATCTTACAAGTATGCTCTTGCCTCTCTTGTATCCCTTGTTGCCCCCCTCCCCGCCAATGAATCAAATTGTTTTGTGTTTGCACTGAGTACAAAAAGTTTCCTTGATGCTTTGTTTGGATATAGCATGACATAAGTCGCCCCCCCCCCCGTTTTCTCTCCATTGTCTCCGCAGGGCTCGGAGCGTAGCGTAGCGGCTCCCCAACGCTCTTCTCCCAGGAGCGGAGAGGACAGCGCGGCGGCCCCCCCGGTTTTGCCCGCCCCGCCCGCGCTGCGGAAGGAACAATTCCTGGTGTTAGACCTTAACGGGGTCCTCGTCCAGTGCGTCCATTGTCCCAGGGTTCCCACGGTGCCCTTTTGCAAGCCCGAGGACGCGAACTATGACGGGCCGCCCACGCACATAAAGACCAAGCTAGTGCACCTCCGGCCGTGGCTTCAGCACTTCCTGCATATCGCCCAAAACAAATGGTGGGTGGTCGTGTGGAACTCCATGACGGCCGAGAACACCAATGCGGTCGTGGAGTTCATCTTCAAGGGTATCGAGCCCCCCTGCTTGGTCTTAGCACAGGAAGCATGTAGAATATTGTACACACCGGACGGCAAAGTCGTCAAAAAACCAAACAACCCCGCGTCCCCCCAATATCTCAAGGTTTTGAGGCCGATTTTTTGGGACTAGCGTCCGTCCTTGATAGGCGTCCCCTACGACGTCCGTCCCACCCGCGAGAACACGCTCATGGTGGACGACAACGCTTCGAAGAACATTTTGAACCCGACGGCCAACTTCATTGTTTGCCCGACGTGGACGGTCAAGAAGGTCCGGGACCGATTTTTGTTAGACCTTGTTAAGTACCTGCAGACGCTCTGGGTAACGGGCTACCCGTAAACCATTTTGTTAGGAATAATCCCATAGGCGAGAGATACTTGGATCCACGAGACCATTTGTACAAAGAGTTGTACTCTCACGCAAAATTTAACAAGCTCATTTGAGAGAGTACGTGTGTGTGTGTGTGGGGGGGGGGTGTGGGTGCGCGCGCGTGCCCCCACTTTGTGTTATATATTCTTCATATGTATCTTGATTTTCACGCGCTCTATCTCTCCCTCTTCCCTTGGGTTTTGTTTTGTTTCCATTTTGGCGCCAGCGTTTGGAGCCCTCGATTGACATCGTCAGTGACTCAAACTTGGGGAGTTTCTTCTATGAGACCGTTTACGACGCCGCTTCAACCATTGACTACTCCAAGGAGCCTATTGACGCCGGCGTCGTCGATAGCCCCCCGCCCAAGCAAATGTTCCGGCAGTCTCCGTCTCCGTCGCCACTCAAGGGCGCAAAGCGCGCCTGCGTCCGGACTTCCCCCTCTCGCCCCGGCGGCTCTATTGCACCCCAATGGCGACTGACGATGGGCGCTCGGCTTGCAAAGAGTGGACCCCTCCGCGTCCCTTTGCGGGACGCTTTCCCCGTCCTATCCAACTCGGACGCGAGCGCCCCTCCTGCCAAGGTGATCGCCCACAATACATTACAATCCCTCTGCCTTAAGTGGCGCGTGTAATATATATATATGTTTGGGTCTTTCTCCTCAAACTAACCCGTGTTTTTTTGGTTTGCTTTGATGACTTCCAGGTTGCGTCCAGCCCCAAACCTCCGTTGTCCATGCGTCCATTGATCTGGAGCGTTACTACGCCATGCGCCGAAATGCCGGACAGTCAACGTCGTCGTATTCGAATTCCTCGTCTTATAATTCGGGCGGTCGACAAAATCTAAAATGTGTTATGGTGGGCCCGCATCCAAAACTCGACTATAGTCACGGGCCAAAGATTCTCAGAAATGTTGAGGCGATGCGAGCTAAACAAGCGGCGGCAAAAGAAAAAGATGCGGTCTCCAAGCCTAGATAGGCCATCGTAGGCGTAGACATTGCATGTAGGCGGGATGATTTTAGGCCGCACTATCCAATGGATTTGTGCCAATAGTATGCTATTCAATTTCTCATGCCACACATTGTATATTCTACTTGCAATAATATAAGTGTTATGGGATTACCCCTTCAATATGGTCTACGGTTTGGATTGCCCTACCTAAACCATAGTCATACAAGCTCTCATATTTTGTGTGCAATAATATGAATGTTTTAAGATTTCCCCTTCAATTTGGTCTAAGGTTTGGATTGCCCACCCTAAACCATCACAAATATGAGTTATTAATGGGGTTCTTGGTATGAACACCCCCTTCAAAGTGTTTGCATCTTACAACTTTCTCCAATATGTGTTCCATTTATCCTTGTTCTTATTTCTGTGAATGTCTCAAAATGCCCAAAAAACCTCAATTTAACGAATATAGTGTTAAGTGGAATATTGTCGTCCTAGCACCAAAGAGCAAAACGCGCTCCGCACCTATTTAGGTTGAGACACCAAAAAGGGTTTCAAGTGGACAGTGGACTCCGCGTACGAACCGGTTTGGATAAACACGGATACCATCCTTTGTGCTTGGAAGCCGCGCAAGGGTTCCAAATCGGAAACAATGACCATCCCCCAAAAACATATAGATTTTGCCAAAAAACAACTTGGCACGTATTGCAGCTGCGAAAAATGATGCCGATAATAGATATGAAGCGGAAGATGAAGATGGAGAAACATAACGTAGGTTGGAATTAATGTGGAAAATAGGGACACTTCGTAGATTTGGTTTTATTGCGGCTACATTCAGATTTATACATACGTTTGGGATGTGCCATCCAATTCCATAAGACCCTTGTATATGGGATGCGCACCCTAAACTTTATAATGACATAAAAGCATTTGTTTTTGGGATTCGATTGTTATTTTCCACGTATAGTTCATGTTTTGATTATGATTTAAAGACTTGCTATTTTTAGTAATATGAATTTTTCGCATGCGAATTTGTAAACAATCATGTTCCCAATGTTCCCAATGTTCCGTATGCTCACAATATTGGCATCCCAAACTATGGGCGTATTTTATTTTGAGACTTTCAAAAGTCTCCGATTAACGAATGTAGTGTTTTAACTCCTGTCTTGGCCTGGCGATGGTTGGTACGGAACCTCTACTTCAAGCTACAAGCTTGTATACGCAAACTCCCTTATGATGATATATATATTTAGGTATTCATATCAATCCAAATTCCGGATTCTAGGTATGTCACATGTGCAACACTTATCGTCGATACTCTCATTACCAAATGCCTTCATTTACATTGTTGGAGGTAATTCTCACTAATGCATAGTACAAACATATAGCATTATACTCACCACTAGCAAACCATCGCGTGTTATCTATACGTTCAATGCAAACTCCCTTATGATAACATATATTTAGGTATTCAAATCAATCTAGATTCCGGATACTAGGTTTGTCATATGTCTCCCTTTTGATAACATATATTTAGGTGTTCATATCAATCCAGATTCCGGATACTAGGTTTGTCATATGTGCAATACTTTTTGTTATTCTCATTGCCAACACCTTAATTTACTTGTTTAAGGGATTTGCCGCACTAGACAGTTACAAGACCAAAATTGTCTTGTAACTGGCATTAAAGGCCTACCAATGGCCACACCTCTCCCACCTCTTATGGCTAATTCGTATTAATACATAGTACAAACATATATCATTATCTCACACAAGGTAGTTTTCTCAACTCACGTGTGCACATGGAAGGTGCATGCATTTAGTAAAGCAATGTTGTTGGAATTTGAAGTGGGCTTCCCAAAATCGCCTCAAAATGTTTTCTATTTGTTGTCTCATAATTGATTTAAACCAAATCTAAACCATTTATGAAACGTAAGAAATTGCCCATCACAACCCCACTGGATGAAGAGATGACCTACAAACATACAAGACTTCCTTCAATATTTGTCAACACTTAACATGTCTTTGATATGATATACATAATGATGACAAAATGTCCGAGCAATCTAAAGATGGCGTGATTTTGCAGTTGAAGCTTGAGGGAGCTGTGAAAAATGACAATGGAAAAACTCCCTTGAAAAGCTCGTAGGGGGAGGTTTAACGTCCCTATAATGAATAAAGCAAAACCAGAAGATGTCAACATGTAACCGGTTGGATTTAGAATGACTAGGATCTTGACCGACTATGCCCAAAAACTTCCCAGGCACTGAAGAGAATTATGTTGATATAGTACTCATAATGTTGATGTAGTACTCATAATGTTGATGTAGTACTCATAATGTTGATGTACTACCCATAATTATGTTGATGTAGTACGCATATGTTGACGTAGTACTCATAATGTTGATGTAGTATTATAATTGGTAACCGGGAGGAGAAGGTTAGTAAGCGGGCCCGGATTTGAGAAGAGAAGAGTACACTCTAAACTCCATAGTATCACTCCTATGGCAAATAAAGTGCACGTGATAGTACGGCATTCTGTAGTGTTAACATGGATGCGTGATAATAGAGGATTAGTGTAGCGTGTGACATTATAGAATGACACAAAGTGAAACATTTTATTATTGAAATTAATGATTTCATACATGGGACATGGATAATCTCCTAAAGTTGCACACATCTGCAAAGCTTATGTACGATTGGGGAGTCCAAGAAGTCGAGGAGCACTTTGTGCAAGACCCCAACATGAAGCAAATAAGGAAGATTATGAGGAGGGTGGTGGGGAGAATGATATAGTTATGGATCTACAAAACTTCAGAGATGATGAAAATTGGTTAGGTTCTCTGGTGGGTGGGCAACTAGATGATCTTGATTTTGAGTTATGTGAAGCTATGGAAGCTTGGATGTAGGAGGGAGGCATTCGGGCAACCATGGCATTCAATGTGGGCTTTATGAAGATGATGAAGAAGAATCGAACTTGTTGATTTTTGGATGACAATAGTTGTGTGGACTCTTGGTGTGTATATGTCCACATAAGTGAACATTTTTGAGAAGTTGAATTTATTTATTTATTTATTATTATTATGTTTTTTTTCTTCAAGCAAAACACTTTGTAGAGTTCAATCTAATAGAAAACTACATTTGTTTAGATGTTGAAATGGAACTTGCTAGCATGGCTAATTTATGTCATTTGTAGACCATAATGAAGTGATGATACTGAAATCTGTGCAAAAATTAAACACTGAAGACAAGAAGCTTAGGGTGTAGTAGTTCCAATTTAAGAGAGAAGGGAAGGACTTTACATCGATCTAATCCATTTATAGGAATTTATGAAATATTCCTCAATTTAGAAAAGAAAACTTGAAAGATGTCAACATGTAACCGGTTGGTATTGAAAACACCCGGATCTTGATTGATAATGCCCAAAATCCTCTCTAGACATTGACAACCCTATATGCAAAATCATCAAAACTTGGACTCATAGATCCCCCTATAATGAGCCTATAATCTAGCACCACATCAACCCCTTGGGCAAAAAAGATCCACTCTTTTCATAGATTGACCCACAATTATGAAGGACATACATTATGCACATTTGAGCTCACTAGAAATTCATCTCAAGAAACATACATGAAAAAAATACATTAGTATAAGGGACGTCATCCAAATGCAGACATGAATGCAACTCACCTCGTTTGCCCTTTCAAATTCAAAGAGATGGTGTTGCAAAGGTCAACAAATTCTTCCCTATTGATATGGAGACAACCAACACATCAAATTCCCGACATTGACGAAACCCCAAACATTTGATGAAGAATTTCACTATTTATCACTATATTCGTTAATCGGAGACTTTGGAAAGTCTCAAAATAAAATACACCCATAGTTTGGGATGCCAATATTGTGAGCATAGATAACATTGGGAACATGACAGTTTACAAGTTCGTACGCAAAGAATATTCACATTTCTAAATATAGTAATTCTTTAAATCATAATCAAAATATGAACTACACGTGGAAAATAACAATCAAATCCCAAAAACAAATGGTTTTATGTCATTATAGATTCTAGGATGTGCATCCCCTATATAAGGGTCTTAGTGAATTGGATGGCACATCCCAAACCTATTTATAAATTTGAATGTAGCCGCAATACAACCAAGTCTATAAAGTGCCCCTATTTTCTACATTAATTCCAACCTATGTTATGTTTCCCCATCTCCATCTTCCGCTTCATATCCATTCTTGACGTCATTTTCCGTAGATGCAATACGTGCCAAGTTGTCTTTGGCAAAATCTATATGTTTTTGGGGGGATGGTCATTGTTTCCGATTTGGAACCCTTGCGCGGCTTCCAAGCACAAAGTATGGTATCCGTGTTTATCCAAACCGATCCGTACATTGAGTCCACTGTCCACTTGAACCCTTTTTGGTGTCCCGGCCTAAATAGGTGCGGAGCACGTTCTGGTCTTTGGTGCTTGGATGGCAATATTCAACTTCAATTTGACGAAAGTTGGGGTTAATTCACACAAGGCTTTCACCAACCATTATCGTTAAGTAGAACAACATCAAGTCCCACCCAATGCTCCCTCCCGAAACCGGCACACAATGGAATGTCATCGTGGTCATCCCCGGAATGCTAAGATTGTTCGTGCACTTCGTAAGATCCACCGGAGGATATATCCACAAACACACCCACCACGTTTATCCCGTCAATATTGTCAGCCGACCAGGACGAGAATTCACATTCACTATCCAAGGACGATGCCTCTGTCGACAACTCAAAGGCACTATTTGCTACATCCACTGCCATCCCACCTAAAAAAACAACCATGGAATGAACAAATGCACAACCGATGTTATACAGATAAGAGCAGACACGCTACATGTGAGTATATATGGCCCAAAATACATACACTCTCCAAATAAAAAGACAACAATGACTAGCGAACCAAGGGCACGCTCGCATTGTGGATATCGAAAAGTAGGTGTTGGGGTACCATTGGAGGACCTCATACATAAACACGAACGGGCGTTCCAAAACAATCCATGGTCACATGTAAACAATCCCTATTTTTCCATTCCAATAAACGTGGGCATCTCATGGTGTTATTTATAAATTTTAGAAGGCGATGAAATTATTTGTTGAGTAACCATGGACATGGTTCTACATCAATACAAGACATGATTTTCAAATATGTTCACGAACGTGTGGTCGTAAAACCCATCCCATTTCATGATCAAATGTGCAGGGGACAGACGACACGTGATTTTGAAGATCACACAATATGAATATTTACATCGGTGTCCAAGAACAATATATATGCACATGGGAAAAAACTGAATGATATAGATGTAAGAAATATCAGTCGCATACACATTCAACAAAATGTACGTCCTTGATTATAGGCCCGAAATACAAAAAGAGCATGACTTGGGATATACGAACGATCGTCCGTATACCTCCCTACACATGTTTCAGGAGCGTATATTTACGAAGTGCCGCCCATATGTCATAGGCCATACTGTTTATGTCAAATAAAACATAGACCGTAACAATTGTGGTATTTACAGACGTACGTTCGTAAAATGTATGCCATCATATGGGTATTTGGGGCAAATGCATTGGTGTGCGCCATACGAACGGCCGTTCGTAAAGTTTTGGCTGGTATCATTACGAACGGCCGTTCGTATATCACCATGACATATTGTTTGGGTCTGTGCATAAATGTGTCTATGTATGGATGTTGTTGGATACATAGACCATACTCACAGGTGGTATTTACGAACGCACGTTCGTAAAGCTTTGGCTAGTATCTTTACGAATGCCCATTCGTATATGACCATGACATATTGTTTGGGTCTATGCATAGATGTGTCTATGTATGGATGTTGTTGGATACATAGACCATACTCACAGGTGGTATTTATGAACGACCGTTCGTAAGTCTTTGGTTGGTATCTTTACGAACGGCCGTTCGTATATGACCATGACATACTGTTTGGGTCTATGCATAGATGTATCAATGTATAGATGTTGTTGGATACATAGACCATACTCACAGGTGGTATTTACGAATGACCGTTCGTAAGTCTTTGGTTGGTATCTTTACGAACGGCCGTTCGTATATGACCATGACATATTGTTTGGGTCTATGCATAGATGTGTCTATGTATGGATGTTGTTGGATACATAGACCATACTCACAGGTGGTATTTACGAACGACCGTTCGTATATGACCATGACATACTGTTTGGGTCTATACATAGATGTATCGATGTATAGATGTTGCTGGATACATAGACCATATTCACATGTGGTATTTACGAACGACCGTTCGTAAGTCTTTGGTTGGTATCTTTACGAACGCCCGTTCGTATATCACCATGACATATTGTTTGGGTCTATGCATAGATGTGTCTATGTATGGATGTTGTTGGATACATAGACCATACTCACAAGTGGTATTTACGAACGACCGTTCGTAAATCTTTGGTTGGTATCTTTACGAACGGCCGTTCGTATATGACCATGACATATTGTTTGGGTCTATGCATAGATGTATCGATGTATAGATGTTGCTGGATACATAGACCATACTCACAGGTGGTATTTACGAACGACCGTTCGTAAGTCTTTGGTTGGTATCTTTACGAATGCCCGTTCGTATATGACCATGACATATTGTTTGGGTCTATGCATAGATGTGTCTATGTATGGATGTTGTTGGATACATAGACCATACTCACAGGTGGTATTTACGAACGACCGTTCGTAAGGTATCTTTACGAACGACCGTTCGTAAGGTATCTTTACGAACGGCCGTTCGTAAGGTATCTTTACGAACGGCCGTTCGTATATGACCATGACATACTGTTTGGGTCTATGCATAGATGTATCGATGTATAGATGTTGCTGGATACATAGACCATATTCACAGGTGGTATTTACGAACGACCGTTCGTAAGTCTTTGGTTGGTATCTTTACGAACGCCCGTTCGTATATCACCATGACATATTGTTTGGTCTTTGCATAGATGTGTCTATGTATGAATGTTGTTGGATACATAGACCATACTCACAGGTGGTATTTACGAACGCACGTTCGTAAACTCTCAGCCATCATATGTGTTTGAATCATTACTACAAATGCGTTGACTCGAGCTTTACGAACGCGCGTTCGTAAAGCTCCGGTATAAGCGGCGGTATATGCGGTGGATGTACGTTGTTATATACCTAGGGTGTGTATTGTGGACGCACAGAAAAATGGCTTGATCACACTGCGACGGGTCTCTAGAGCGCGCACTAGATGTCTGCCGCAAAAAAGAGCTCTGGCGGGGGGGGGGGGAGAGCTTTAAGTACTGCTCTAGGGTGGTTCAAAATCCCTTGGATGCTCTTTAAAAAGCGGATTCCCGCCGCCTACCTTGACCTAACAATATGCCATTCTATCCATGTGGAACATGTATGACGCCATGTATGGAACATGTTTGGCATACACGCAACATATCGAAAATATTAATATTGGTTGCACACCTTAGGTGTTACCAAGGTCTCAAGAAAATAAAAATAAAAATAAAAATAAAAATATACTATATATATACTATAATAGTGAAATATTATTTAAATATGACGATGTTTAATATAGACTACATGGTTTGCGACCAAGTTGTGAAATCCAAGTTTTTGGCAATTGATACCTATATGTTACCAAGGTCTAAGTGATATATATATATATAATGAGGTAGGAGTGGGTCAAAATCGGTTGTGGAGGCCCCTAAAATTGTAGGTATCATATGATTCATATCAAAACATGCCCATAATATGCTCACCAAGTGTGTGGACACCAATAAAAAAATCGGATTTATCTGGAATGGCTTGTAAGGTAGAGTAAGGATATGAATTCAAACCATACCTAGGTATAATTTAGGTCTTCATTCAAGTGCAAACCTAGGTGTAAAAAGATTGAATTAATCCGGAATGTGTGGCAAGATTGAATTAATTTGGAATGGTGCATAAGGTAGAGGAAGCATATGAATTCAAACCATACCTAGGTCGAGTCACACTAATTGTGTGTTTTGCATCCTACAAGAAGTAGGTGCATAGCTAAAAGTGTTCATTTAAACTTGACTCTTAAGACATGCATGTTATAATAAGATTAAGTTTGGATTATGTGATCAAAATGCACTCAACACTATTAAGGTGAAAGAGGATAATTTCAAACTTCACTTTTAGGGTTTGGGTTTTAGGGTTTGGGTTTTAGGGTTCAGGTTTAGGGTTTGTGAAAGTTGTGCATGTCCGGTAGTTAATACAATATATTACACACACAAACAATCTTGACTACTCAATAACCCATATCGCACATTTGATGTAGAATGCACATTTGATGCTAGCCAAACAATTGACGACATGGCTCAAATGGATTCAGTTCAAGTTGAAATTAAAGTTCAATGCACTATGCAAATGTTTGTTCATGTTGAGACCTAATTAAATGAATTGACGACCTCTTTGAAATTGAATTTTCGTCCACCTCTTCTAAGAGAAAGGACACCCCCTACCACGAATCTCAGATTGGGTCCTTTATGAAGCAAATAATTATATGAGGAACCATTGAACAACTTGAAAGATATTTCATTCCTAAAAATACTATATTTCAAAACACCATATGCACATCTTTGGGGGTGGATTCTTCATCAAATCTCTACTAAGTGACGTGCATTGTTCACTACGAATTTATACTCCTTATATACATGATGTTTACAAAGAAACCAAATGTATAGGTGCTAATGGAATGCGGCAAAAAAAAATATTGTGTTTATATTAAGCTCTTCAAACTAATGTGATAAACGCCTCCACTACATATACATATTACAAAGCATGAATTAAACATGCCTTTATTACTTATACATCCAACTTTCATTTTCATGCAAAAGAGTCATTGAATGTTTTTCCATACTAACAAGAATGGACAAGGTAGTCATGTATGACTACCTCCATAATATGACAACAATTTATGTATCGTGACTTGGATGAAACCAACACATTTCAGTGTTAAACCCCCCCCACCCCCATCCCATCCCATCCCATCCCCACACCTCATCACCCCATCACCCCATCACATCCCAGCCCTCCCTAGTTGGATGGAGGCCATGTGGCAGTGGCGGGAAACCCTAGCGGTGCCGGCTACCTCCCCGCGCCCCTTCCTCCTCTCCTCATTGTCATTTGGAGCAGAGAGAGGAGGAGCGGAGCGCTGAGCACATGCGGAGCGAAGCTCTTGCCATTTTTACACTAATTTTGTTGGGGCAAGTGTTTGAGAGTCGCAAATTTCCCTTGAGTTGCAAGCTTGGGAGTAGAGACCTTGAGAGGTATAAAGTTGAGAGTTGCAAGCTTTAGAGTAGCAAGCTTGAGAGCTACTAACTTGAGAGTTGCATGCACATAAGAGCTGTTGCAAGGGTTTGTATATAATGTGCGAGGGCTTGAGAGTGTGAGGGAGGATTGAGTGGTGCAAGGGTGCAGTTGATTGAGTGTACATTTGTGAGGGTTTCTAGGTTTTTCACTAAGAGAGGAAGCACATGTTTTGGGTGTAGACCAATTCAATGTGAGTACAATAATCCTTCTGAACTCACTTCCCTCATATTCTGAAATTTGTTCATTGTTGAATTCCATGTGTTTTCTTACATGTATGCAGAGCTTTGGCATGTTTTATTTGCAAGATTTGCCATGTTCTTCAATTTGGTGTTCTCTCACATTCTGAACTCAATTATGTTTTGATTTAATTTTTTTCAGTTTCTATCATTATCAAGTTTTATCTTCACTTATAGTATGCAGAAGCACTAATTCCAGGTTGATATGTATCAATTAAAAACCAAGAGTTCCAAGAAGCAATGCAAGGATTGTTGATACATAGCAAGCAAGCATTTCTGTAAAACACATTTGTATATGTATCCGTATATATATGGATACGTATATACACGGATACAATAAAACATTATACATGACATATAGGCGCACCCAATTACGAACGCACGTTCGTAAATTCCAAACCATCACAGGACAAATTTCACAGTAAAAATTAGAATGACCACAAAACTTTTTTACGAACGCGCGGTCGTAAACCTCCGCACACCAACAAAGGGCTACATATTTACGAACGCTCGTTCGTAAATATTATGATATTTTTTCTATATATACATAACCATCGATAATATCTTTTTTATATATTTTTTTAAATTTTAGTCATCTTTGTAGTAATTGTTTTAGTTCAATTCTGCGTCATTCTAGTTAGAGACGGTATGTTTTACAAAAAAAAGATCATGAAATTTGGCTACCCATTTTTACTATGTAATACATACCATGTATATGTACTCATGAAAAAAAATTGATAAATTTTTTACCCATTTCGGTGATGCACGTGGTGTTCAACCTCCCTGTGCACAACCAAAAAGGCTACATATTTACGAACGCTCGTTCGTAAATATTATGATGTTTTTTCTACATATACATAACCATTGATAATATCTTTTGTATATTTTTTTGAAATTTTTAGTCATCTTCATTATTTGTAGTAATTGTTTTAGTTCAATTCTGCGTCATTCTAGTTAGAGACAATATGTTTTACAAAAAAAAAGATCATGAAATTTGGCTACCCATTTTTACTATGTAATACATAACATGTATATGTACTTATGAAAAAAATTTGATAAAATTTTGACCCATTTCGGTGATGCACATGGTGTTCAACCTCCCTGTGCACAACCAAAAAGGCTACATATTTACGAACGCTCGTTCGTAAATATTATGATATTTTTTCTACATATACATAACCATTGATAATATCTTTTGTATATTTTTTGAAATTTTCAGTCATCTTCATTTTTTGTAGTAATTGTTTTAGTTCAATTCTGCGTCATTCTAGTTAGAAACAATATGTTTCACAAAACAAAAAGATCATGGAATTTTGGCTGCCATCTTTTACTCCGTAATAGACACCATGTATATGTACTCATGAAAAAAATTTGATAAAATTTTGACCCATTTCGGTGATGCACGTGGTGTTCAACCTCCCTGTGCACAACCAAAAGGGCTACATATTTACGAACGCTCGTTCGTAAATATTATGATATTTTTTCTATATATACATAACCATAGATAATATCTTTTGTATGTTTTTTGAAATTTTTAGTCATCTTCATTTTTTGTAGTAATTGTTTTAGTTCAATTCGGCGTCATTCTAGTTAGAAACAATATGTTTTACAAAACATAAAGATCATGGAATTTGGCTGCCATTTTTTACTATGTAATAGACACCATGTATATGTACTCATGAAAAAAAATTGAAATTTTTTTGACCCATTTCGGTGATGCACGTGGTGTTCAACCTCCCTGTGCACAACCAAAAAGGCTACATATTTACGAACGCTCGTTCGTAAATATTATGATATTTTTTCTACATATACATAACCATTGATAATATCTTTTGTATATTTTTTGAAATTTTTAGTCATCTTCATTTTTGTAGTAATTGTTTTAGTTCAATTCTGCGTCATTCTAGTTAGAAACAATATGTTTCACAAAACAAAAAGATCATGGAATTTTGGCTGCCATTTTTTACTCCATAATAGACACCATGTATATGTACTCTTGAAAAAAATTTGATAAAATTTTGACCCATTTCGGTGATGCACATGGTGTTCAACCTCCCTGTGCACAACCAAAAGGGCTACATATTTACGAACGCTCGTTCGTAAATATTATGATATTTTTTCTATATATACATAACCATAGATAATATCTTTTGTATGTTTTTTGAAATTTTTAGTCATCTTCATTTTTTGTAGTAATTGTTTTAGTTCAATTCGGCGTCATTCTAGTTAGAAACAATATGTTTTACAAAACATAAAGATCATGGAATTTGGCTGCCATTTTTTACTATGTAATAGACACCATGTATATGTACTCATGAAGAAAAAAATTGAAATTTTTTTGACCCATTTCGGTGATGCACGTGGTGTTCAACTTGATAATGGAGTGACCTCCCCGTGCACCAACAAAGGGCCACATATTTACGAACGCTCGTTCGTAAACCTCCGCACACCAACCAAAGGGTGCACATTTACGAACGCGCGTTCGTAAACCTCCGCACACCAACAGAGGGCTCCACATTTACGAACGCGCGTTCGTAAACCTCCGCACACCAACAAAGGGCTCCACATTTACGAACGCGCGTTCGTAAACCTCCGCACACCAACAAAGGGCTCCACATTTACGAACGCGCGTTCGTAAACCTCCGCACACCAACAAAGGGCTCCACATTTACGAACGCGCGTTCGTAAACCTCTGCACACGAACCTAGGGCTGCATATTTACGAACGCGCGTTCGTAAACCTCCGCACACCAACAAAGGGCTCCACATTTACGAACGCTCGTTCGTAAACCTCTGCACACCAACCAAGGGCTGCATATTTACGAACGCGCGTTCGTAAACCTCTGCACACGAACCTAGGGCTGCATATTTACGAACGTGCGTTCATAAACCTCCGCACACCAACCAAGGCCTACATATTTACGAACGCTCGTTCGTAAACCTCTGCTACATACAATGAGAATATACACCAACCCAATGCTACAATAATTGTAGTGATTAGGAATACGTATATATGAAGGCCATTGTTAATGGGTTTTCGCACTCCTTCCTTGCTCCATTTACTAGTTCGCCGCTAGTCACGTCCAAGCCTTGCAAAACACCTCCCAAGATAATCCATCCTTAGAAAGCTCCATTGACATATAGTCCCCTAAAACTTCCGTTTAAGGCTCGAAAATATGCCATGGACATTATTTACCAGCTCACGTTTTTGGCCCGATCAGCGAATTTCCAGAGGTCGTTTCTACAATATAAACTTGGATTTGGCGTCTCTAACCTTCTACCAACCTATGGTAGAGTTTTTGGGTCATTTGGGCCACTTTCATATTTTCGACTAGGTCACGTTTTTTGTCAGATCCGCTAACTTCCAGAGGTGGTTTTCGCAAACCGAGTTCGGATTTGACCTGTCTAACATTCTACCTACCTGTGGTAGAGTTTTTGGGTCATTCTAACTATTTACATATTTTCGACCAGCTAACATTGTTGGTTAGATCGGCCAACTTCCGGAGGTGGTTTTTGGAACCAAGTCCGGATCTAACCTGTCTAACATTCTACCAACCTATGATACATTTTTCAAGTCATTCTAACTACTTGCTCTTGACGTCCTCTCATGAGCATCGCCTCCGCGCATACCCACCCTTTCTACTTTCTAATGCATTCCTTGGTACTACATCATAAGCTGTCCGATGCGCATTTTCAGTAACAGCTTCAACACCTTCGTCTTGTCAACACTAAGGACTATGTTAACTTACAAGAAGAGCAATAATACGAGAATGCCAACAATGAATCTACTCTTTAAATCCCTCTTTCAACACTTTGCTGCTTGATTTCCAAGACTGTTGTCCGTCCGGACTGCCACACATTTCCAGGATGCTACACGTCCAGATCTAAAACTTACAAGCATACACACCTTCTCTAAGAGTCTAATCTGTCTTCGCATATGTGTACTAATAGAGCCAAAAGGCTCCAAGACAATCCTTATATACCTCAAGACAACTACCTACTAGGTGGGTCAACTTAATAGGTTGCCACCCTGTCAAAACATTGCAACTAGCTGTCCTGACGCGTTTTTGCCCTTTGTCCAGTTCATGACCAACTGGCACACTGAGGTCATAAAAAACGACCAACTAGTAAAAGACTCGCAATGCCATTTTAATAACTTTGGACCAACAAGTCATTTTCTGGCCAACTAAGTTACTAACAACAAATAATTACTACTTTTGAATAAATTGTTCAATAAAAAACCAACTGGTGGACGTTCTAACACTAATTGCATTAGGGACAAATTTGACATCAACTAGTAAACTAGCATTTTTTTGCCCTTTCAACAATTTGTGACCAACTAGTCAGTTTTTGACGGGTTGGTTTACTATGGACATTTTATGTTCTTAAAACACAGTGCTAACTTCTACCTTAACACCTATCTTATGTATGTTCATGCAAATAAACAAACCACTATACGTATTTATGAACGTGCGTTCGTAAAAATGCGTAATATAAATTTACACATTACACATTACACCTGTTTACGAACGGTCATGCGTAAATATGCTACCAAAATTTACTTTAACGATTGAGTGTGGATATACTTTATACTGTGCATAAATTATGGTCTTGGAGAACATGGAGCCCATCTTCAAGTTCCTCTTATGTGATCTCCCGAGCCCTTGCCTCGTTCTCAACCAAGAGGCATGCGATGAGCTACTCGATGAGAAGGGTGTGCTGGTGCCCAAGTTCGGTGGTTGAGGCGGAAGGCAACAGTTCTTCAAGGTCCTGAGGTCTAGGCTGTGGCTAGGTGTCCCCCATTGGAGGGGGTCCCCCACGTGTGCTGGCTAACTCCGGAGAACACCCTCGTCATCGATGACAACCTCGCCAAAAGCATTCTCAACCCCCCGGGCAACGTCATCTTCCCTGACCCGTGGACCGGCGATAGGAATGAAACATTTTTGGTCGATAGGCTAGCACCTTACATTGGAAGGTTTGTGCTCCACCCCGGAAGCGTCCCGGATTTTGTGAGGTCCAATCCCATTGGCAACGCGGCATTAAGCCCCCGCGATAATGTATATAGGAGCATCGTTTGGCTTGCGAAATTCAATAAAGTAATTTGAAAACCTTCGTGCATGTGGTTGTGTCTATGTGGTTCACATATCTAATGCTTGTTCCATACTTGAATGTTTTTTTTGGTTGCCCATAGTTTCCCCCTCTATGTGACACCCTTGTCCTCAACGGCCCTTCCTGACCCCTCTCGTCCCCTGGCTCCCCTTCCCGTGGCATGACGGATTTCTAGATCCTCTCCAAGGAGAAGCGAACACTCAAACGGTGCCAACATGTGTCCCCCTCTAGGGACGATGATTTCGCTCGTCGTGGGCTGAGCTGGTGTCTCCGCATGGAAGCTCCCTGGTGCAACCCACCCGTCGACTCCGCTCCTCCTCCCGCAAACTCATCCATGGTCGTCGGCCCTCCATGCCTTAATTCCCCCCCATTATCCAACAATGCCATAGTTCAATCGGCTCCGGATGCCCCCATCAACGCCCCCGCGGTGCCGATTGTGCCCCGCACCAACGTCCCCAAAGCCAAAGTGCCCTTCTTTGTCCCCTCCTTTTTTTTTCACCGTTGCTTTTCTTATCTTGCATCTGCGTGCCAGGCACTTTACGAGCGCTTGTCCCAAACCGCCCCTCATTAATTTCCCACTCCATTCTTCCTATGGTGTTGTTTCGCAGGTCGCTCCCTACACGCTTGGTGGCCAACCCTCCTCGACTTCTTCATTGGATAGGCACGCCCTGAAGGCCGCATCTACTGAGTCCGATCGTTGTTTGGCCCTCCGGAGAAGTGCAAAACATTCCCTCTCACAAACACCCTCGTATTCCACTTACAATACCACTTCGTACAATTCGGGAGCGCGTTGGGATATATGGAAGAACGACACATATTCTGGGCCAGTCAACAAACATGGCTATAGCTGCGGGCCGGAGATTTTCAAAGCCATGGAGGCCATTGGAGCATTACAAAGAGAAGCCTCCACAAAAGACAAGGACATGGCCGCGAAAAAAAAATAGTGGGACTATGAACGTCTACGGACTCCTTAAATGCGTGTAGGGGTAGAACGTAGTACTTGGTTATCTATTTATTTGAAGGTCTTCAAGACATTAATGGTATTTCCATTATATTTGTATTTCAAACCCATTGAATAGATTCAATTTCCAATCATTCTCCACATCTTCCCTTCCATTGGCAACGATTTCTCATTTTATACGCAAATGTTTTCATGTATGGTTCACTTTGATGCATTTATGTCCGATAATTGTATCCAAAATCATACATATGGGATATTTATGTTCTCATCACTGGTCCAAATTTGAAAAATACGTTCTTGAATAGTCTCAAAATCATGGAAAAGTCTCCGATTAACGAATATAGTGTTATTTGCTAAGAAATTATTTACAATAAACAAAAATCGGTGTACAAAATGAACCTTGAAGTCACCATTGTCGTCCAACGCATAAAATATTGTTGCTATATCTTCATCAACAATTGATGGAAGTGTCCTACAACAACACCAATTCCATGATGCTCGATCTCATATTCAAAACAACTCAGCTTCTAAGGATATGTGGAAAGCATAATTAACGGGGCTTGCATTTGAGATTAGTAAGCGGTGACCTTCACAATGAGTAGTGCACGCACATGTACATATTCAACTCCTTAAAGAGCTTCCCGCATTGGTGGATTGAATTGCCAAGAGATGTGCAACACATGTGAGAGGGAGAAGACATGGTTTAGTATTAGGGTTTAGGGTTTAGAACAAATGATACCATGGGAAATCTACGGTATCATAACACATGATCCATCTTCACATGTCAACCTCCCACTTGGCCTTCCTGAGCAATGTGACATATCCATGCACCAACAATTCAACAAGTGGCATAAGAAGAAGAATGAGAATAAGAATAAGAAGACACTCCACATATTGACACATGGCACAATACGAGGATGTGGGTTGACCTCTATGGTGGTTTGCATTAATGGCAAAACCCGTGATATAAGGGAGATAAATGTGACAATAAGGAGTGAGATTTGAACTAAGAACATCCACTCCCTAGGGTTTCGGGATATTAATGAGTGAGTGACATTACAAAAGTTGATATTACGGAGTTTAGAATGTAAACTAGTTGGCACATGCGAACCCTAACCCAACAAATTCCCTCTACGTTTGGGCGCGTTAGACTTATCCACACTAGAATCTGGTGGGCGAGCGGCCTACATGGAAACTCACCTTTATCAACCTGACTGTTCCCAAAGAGGCCTCCGTGGGGGTTGTCCTTGGTTGATGGGGTGGGGGTGGTCCTTGGCTTGCTTGGTCCGGGGGGTTGTCCTTGGTCGGTGGGGTGGGGGTGGTCCTTGGCTTCCTTGGTCCGGGGGGTTGTCCTTGGTCGGTGGGGTTGTCCTTGGTCGGTGGGGTTGTCCTTGGTCGGTGGGGTTGGGGTGGTCCTTGGCTTGCTTGCATGAAGTACAAAATGACACCACTTTGGCCAATTACAATGATGGTGTAAGAAGGATGTAAGTATGATTTAAGAAAAGCGCCAATTTTGATCAATCACAATGACCAATACAAGATCTACTTGGTTAATGAGGCGGTGTCCGGGGGTTGTCCTTGGTTGGGTTGGTTGTGGTTCTTTTACGTGGCGGTGTTTCGCGTCCAAGGGGCCCTGCCTCCCCTCGAAGTGGGCGCATTTTCTTGGTTCGTGCGCTGCCATGTGTCATTCACACATTGGCCAATGCCGTCACGAGTTTCACGCGGCCTGAGTCAGGTATTCAGGCATGATAAATCAAAAGCATCTTCAAACTTCAATTCCAGATTCTCCCCTAATAGTATTCCTAGAGCTCTAGAATAGTATATAAGGCAAGTGGAGAGCACCAATTCTTCACACTTCATCAACGGCTTCCTGACCATCATTCCCATCAACCAACTGGCATCGGGCTTCCATTGCATTGCATACCTTGCAGGCTTCTTCACAGCAAGTAAGGTCAGTGTTGCAGCACTGCCAATACTTCTTTCGGTGTCAACTCCCAAATTTTCTGCTAATTCGTGCTATTACTTTGCATGTTCTTGAACTAGATGTGCCACTGAGTGGTCATTTTGGGCTTGCATTGCACATGTAACTTTGTTATAGGCTTCAAATTTAAAGGGAGCGAGTAAGTTCCGCGCTCTGCAAATTATTATACTTTCGATGACTATGATATTGCTGCTTCGTGCGATGAATTTGCAGGGCCTGCTTGAACTACAACCTATATGTGCAGATGTTGCCATGAATTTGTAGGCAGCTGAATGGGTTGTGCAACTGATCTGTTGTTGGTTCCACTAGGTAGTACTGTTTTTAATGTATGGGTTCCTGGGTTCACTAGTTCATGCCCAAGGGCCAGGATCTGATCATTAGCAGGTCGATCAAATCATCTTTAAAGCATTGGGCTTGGCTTGCATTACTTGTAGGGATGAAAAACTACGTTTTTCATATGGATCGATCCTTTTCTATAAATTACCGTCTTTTTATTGGTCCAAATGAAGAGATAGAATAGGAATGATTATGTGACTGTTACTTTATGACTTTATGTGATCATCAACACTTCTCATACAAGAGGGGTCCTAAAGTTCATCACCTCTGTCCTAAATCTTAGGATATTTTAAAGATGTGCGACTTTCATCAGTAGTACCATTTACATAGATCCTAGATGGCCGGCCATGGGGTTTGCTAGCTAGTTTGTTGCATCTACCACTATGTCCTGGGCTCTTATATTTGTGACCTGCGCCCGGACGTGGACTGACGATTGTCATCGTTGCCTGTGCTGCCATTGTTGGTAAGTAGATCGCAAAACATGGCAGGTGCAACTCTTACCATCTCCGTTCCCCCCCAGACCTTGCTGGATTTGGCTCAAAGCTTTAAGAACGACGATTTTTTGGCTTCCTACAGCCGGGAGGTGAAGACCGATGCGGCGACCAACCACACCGCCATTCAAGTCATGAAGCTTGTGTCGGGCTTGAACAAGTTGCTCAAGGACGTGAAGGGCATGACGACGGTGGGCGAGGAGATCGCAAATTGCATTTCACCCCTCATTCGAAAGGCCGAAACTCCGCAAGACGATGACGATATGATGGCCATTTTCAAACTCACCCCGGAGGACATCAAGGTGTTGGAAGCGTCCGACAAGAAGGTGAAACGTTTGAACTTGGTCCCATTTACAAAGAAGAACCATTCAAGCAATAGTCAGAGAGTCAGGAATCTACAATGTTTAGTTTCTTGTGAATTTTTCGTGGAAATTAAGTCCCGTTCATACGGACCCTCGCATGCTGGTGCAGGTGCTGGATGAGATGAGCGACTCGGCTGAGCAGACGCGCGACAAATTCAACAAGAAGGAGAGCATCGACAACTACGAGACGATCTTCTACATGATGATCGTGCTGGTGAGGTACAGGCCAAAGCGGCAGACGTTCGACTTGTACTACGCGTACGTGTGGTGCCGGGACACCTCCATCTGGCAGTGGGCGTTGACCGGCGAACATAAGAAGAAGCGCATGGCGGCGTTGGAGGTGGAGGGTGTAAACCTTTTGGGGACGGAGTTGGCTCGTCACTCCAACAACATGGTCCAGGCCGTACCCAACGAGACGGCCTTTGGAGACCTGGAGAAGGACTTGCATTGATGAGCCCCTCATCATAGATGTGTAACCAGCCGGCCGGGGGTTAGCGTGACTGAGAAACGCTTCAATATGTGAATTCCGTGAATATGTCAATAAATGATCAGTTTGTATTCTTATGCTGCTCACATGCTGCTCTTCTTGGGATTGAAATCTTCTCTGAATAGCCTAACCCCACCAAAATGGGGCCGGGCGCTAAACTTAGAATGATTTGAATCTGATGCCTCATGGAGTGCTCACCTCTCAAGAGAAACATAGACGTTTGATCAATTCAAGATCGTCTTATGTTTGTAAAATGCCACTCACAATTGTTGCTAGATACTCAGATGAAATAATTTCCGTAGTCTGGATGTAGGTAGTCTCTAATTTCCTGTACAATCTCACAGCGTCAATCTCTTGCGATAACATGGAACCCAACTTCAATGTACAGCTTGATTTAGTCGAAGGCTTTCCACTTTGGATTACCACATAATATATACAATATCTTTAGTCTATGTGAGTATAAATGAATCCCAATTATTGAATCTTACCATCACTGGTATCAAAAACACAATTGGGCCATAACAAAATTTTAATATACGCCTCCTAGATTCAGTGCAGGGCATTGCAGAAGCATAATAGCAATGCTCACGTGTAAGCCACATCGACTTAAAGGCTGAAATTAAAAACAAGTTTTTAATGATTTTAACTGTGCAAGTACCCTCCGATCTTGAAATGCGGATACCATTTTATCTGCAATATGTTATTAGAAAATATATGTCTAATCTCAATTGTAGATCGAAGTGCAGCAATTTGCAGATTGCAGGTAGAAAATATGGTTTCCGGGTAAGGAGCATATAACCAACAGGTCCATGAACATTAATTGTGTTAAAGCAATATGGGAGGTCATGTTGCAAGACCCGTTCATCCTCTTACAGCTCTGCCTTCATTAAACTGGTCGACGGGAATAGTAATTTTATCAACAAAAAGACCCCGAAAACTCAACTTTTCCGGTTCTAAGTACTTGCACATTGATTATACTAAAAAATCCTGTTGAAGCAAACACCAATCACCGCTACCATTCTGAACAATCAGTACTGCATGTAGTAATGAGACCAGTGTTGTCCGGGCACTGACACTTTTACACAGTATATGATCCTGATGGTGGGCCTCCTTGTACACATACTCTTAAAAAGACCTGTACAGATGTGTCACTTTTCTGTACAAACGAACCACTATCTGTACAGATGTACGTATCACTAAGTCTATCTTTATACAAGATTTCGTGCAGACATTTCATGTTGAGATTCCAACGAGAAGGGTTCATTAACAGATGAAAGAGCCCGTACAAACTTAACTTTTTCAATTTCACCTGTACATATTGTTATTCAATAAAATGAATGCTTGTCGGTTGAACGATTACAAATGGACAAGTGAAGGGTATGAGATACCAGTGTGTATGTTTGGCAAATTTTCATCTGACATTCAACTTCAAATGCAAAGTGTCACGCGGCTTTTCAAAAAAATAAAACAAATGTCAACTGACATCAACATTTTCTTCTAAAATGGCACCTCAATGTCACATGCCTAGTAATACGTGTCATTTGAATTTATAATGTGTCAGTTGATGTGTGCATTTTTCTTCACAAGTCACACTACATGTCAAATTCCAAGGGTACGCAACTCCCGTATTATATGGCCCTGATTATAATCACGGGGGGGTCACTCCATTGTCGAGTGAATACCACGTGCGAGACAATTTTGCTACCCTATATTATATGCCATAGACAATTTTAAAAATTATGATTTTTTTTCTACATATACATAACCATTGATAATATCTTTTGTATATTTTTTTGAAATTTTTAGTCATCTTCAGTTTTTTTAGTAATTGTTTTAGTTCAATTCTGCGTCATTCTAGTTAGAAACGGTATGTTTTATTAAAAAAACAGATCATCAAATTTGGTTACCATTTTTTACAATGTAATAGATACCGTGTACATCTACACACGGAAAAAAATTGATAAAATTTTGACCCATTTTGGTAATGTTTTTAGGAAAAAATAGATTTTTTTGTCTCGCACGTGGTATTCTACTTGACAATGGAGTGACCCCCCCGTGATTATAATCACTTATAATGCATTTTAGTCCAATCTCAAGTGATATAAATTGTTTTCATGTAGGAAACTCTTGTAGCCTTTCTAACAAGGAATCCACAAATGTAATTATATATAGGAAATGAATATTCCTTGAAGCATAAAATTGCATTAAAAACATAATTATATGAGTTTTTTTAATATAGGTACCATAGGTCAAACTACCCAACTTTTTGGGCTTTTTAATAAAAAATAATTTTTTAATTAAAAATAAAACATTGCCAATGACTTTTAATTTTAATTGGAGGCAACTACTCGTGAGGATCCTTTAAAATTATGCATAGGCATAGGTTAAAAAGTAGGCGTTTCAAATTTTTACATATGTTGTGGAATTTTTAATAAATTAGTTAATATGTAACCCAATTTTTTCTACATCTCATTTTATTTAATTTGGTCTTCACCCAACTCTTTGGTCCTTATAATTTTTTATAATTTGATATAATTTTTACAAAAGCCGTCCTCTAAGCCATTTTTAATACGATGCCCCCTGCGTATAATATGGGAGTTGCTACCCGGGTCCAAATTGTGCGTGTTAATTGACGTGCATCTTTTATATACATACATATATAATGTGCAAGTCTTTGCATGCCAAATGTGGAAGACTTGCAAAATCTTTGTCAAAAATAAATGCAATGCGGTACACAACATAGCCATGTTGCCCATGTGTGGCGCTTTTGGCCACCCCCCTCCGAGGGAGCCTAAAAGTGTCATACAAGCCCTTCGGTGCGGGTGGCCTGCATTTGCAGGCACCCAAGCCGAAACCCGGATGGTAGGTGTATAAGTGGAGTACTTAGATTTTGGAGGGAAATTAAACTTGCGTTGTAGTACCTCCGAATGTTGGGCCTTAGTTCTAACCTAGACCCACAACCTAGTTTAAGCGCAGACGCACCAACCTTGCAACCAAGACAATCCTAACTTATGAATTGAAATGACTTGGGTATACAGCCATCGGGTGTGACTTATAGCATCCCTTGTAAGATGGACAACAATTTAGTTTGATAGTTGAAGGACGCATAGCGTAGTCTACGGACGCTCGTCCGTAAACTTGCCCACATATTGTGCAGAACATTTATTCTATCCTACGCAAATATCCCTAAAAGTTTACGGACGTGAATCCGTAAACTTTGTCCATATAATGTGTGCAAAAAAGTTCATTATG